>CM060352.1:62468017-63075169 GCA_030545235.1 Helianthus tuberosus
ACAACTTAAGGTAATTTGTCACTTTACTTAAAACACCTTTAAAGCATGATGTACAAGTGTTTAAAGCACATGAAATAAAAATGGACTTCACTTTCCAATTATACCCTTTCACTCAAACAAAACACGCGACACCACATATCAAACTAGGGTTTCTAGAATTCTATCATTTTCAACCGCCTCTCATCCTCTGCTCTCTCTCTCTCTCTCTCTCTTTCTGGCGATCAAATGGCGATTCAAGATATGTCTTTCTCAATGACACCGTATCTCTCTATACGACGCCAGATCGAATGAGTTTCACCTCTCGATCTTCAATTTCAGTGGATTCGCTCAGATCTAGGGAGATCGACTGAGCTCCTAATCATTTTAACACAGAGATGATGTTGAACTTGTTCCTGTTAATGATAAGGGTGTGTGATCTTTCAGTTTCTCCCAGAGTATTTTTCACAACTTTGTTACTCTTTTGGGATGTTTTTATGTCAAATTTGTTGTAATACTTTCAGATCTATGTTGGTTTTATGTTTTTATAATGTTTTGTGAAGTGCTAATGATGTTGAACTTGTTCCTGTTAACCATGCCTTTCAGATCTGTAACCGGATTTGCAGACTCATGGAGCACGTATACACTGTTGACGGTTCCAAGGTTAAAATGAGGAGAAAGACAATGACAGAAAACCCTAGCCTCTGCCTCCTGCGATGGCGGCTAGGGTTCCGACGAAGTCTCCGGCGAAGCTCCGATAAGTCCTCCTCTAATTGCGTGTTCCATCGGTTTTTAGTTTGGTTTTTTTAATGGCGATTGTGACCATGAAGATTTCTCCCAGATTCGTTCCGTTCCAATTTTTCTCTCAATGGTTTTTAGGGTTTCTTGAATCATGAAGATTTCTCCCAGGTCCGTTCCGATTTTGCTCTCAATGGCGGTTCTAGGGTTCGATGTCAAGCACCGCAAGGTGAAAAACAAAGATCCAGGTCGATTTCTCCCAAATTCGTTTCGATTTTGTTCATCAGTTAAATTAAATCCTTCGTTTTAATATTTTTTATTTATTTTTTTTATAGATACACGAGCCAGGGAGGTTACGGTACCAATGAATATGACAAAACTTTGCTGATCTGGGTATCTTTATTTACACTTTTTTTATTTTTTTAGTTTTGTGTCCTTCTATCGTTCTAGGGTTTCGTAAGTGTTTTTGAACAGTTTTGCTACTATTTTTGGAGGTGTTTATGTCAAATCTGTGTAATACTTTCAGATCTGTGTTGGTATTGTGTTTTTATAATGTTTTATGATGTGATAATGTGAATGTAAGAATTATCTTCCTTCATACAGTCTGCGTTGGTATTGTGATAATGTGTTTTTATAATGTTTTATGAAGTGATAATGTGAATGTAATAATTATCTTCCTTCAGATCTGTGTTGGTATTGTGTTTTTATAATGTTT
Organism: Helianthus tuberosus; assembly: GCA_030545235.1. Lineage (NCBI taxonomy): Eukaryota > Viridiplantae > Streptophyta > Magnoliopsida > Asterales > Asteraceae > Helianthus > Helianthus tuberosus. The sequence goes on from CM060352.1 coordinate 62,469,447, forward strand.
TGTGAAGTGATAATCTTCATTTTTATAGGGTTTGAATTCTGTTTTTAGGGTGATTGTTATTAATTTGTTATAGACAATTTGTCTGATTGTCGATGTTATGATAGATTTAACATGTTGTGTCTATTTGCAGGTAGAGCAAGGTCTGGCAGCATAGTCATACAATGTGGTGCTCGAAAGCCATCAATGGGTGTGGGTATTTTTGCAGCCTACAGAACAAATGAATATTGCAGGTAATTAGAGAATCACATTGTTTTATTTAATATTTGATGCATTGTTATCTTGACTTAATGGATACTTTGGTAGGTGTTCTAAGGCAACTGAGAGCACGATGGTGAAGTTCTGTTGTTCTACATCACCAACGAAGCTCCATTTTTTGTCACAGGTAATAGCTTTTGGCATATTGCATCACTGAGAGTGGGTTATGTTTTGTTCTTTGTTAATAGATTTCACAAGTTATCTAAGGTTTTCATTCTTCATTTTCGTGGGTTTTGTTTTGTTCTAGATGAAGAGCTTTGTATCTTGAATTGGGATAAATTAGAAGGAGAAATGGTGACTTTCAAGTGAAACCCAATAACAATGTGTCTCTCAGGTCAGATTACAACCATCATCTGCTCCTAACTTATCCAGTTCAGGTGATTTTGTATGGTACGGACATTGATACTTTTTTTTAAAATAAATTGATCCTATAACCTTTTCTATCACCCTTTTGTTCTAAACTTCTTATTTATTTGTCATTCTCTGATGTATATCTTATTGTGTCTTATCGACAGAGAAAGGAATTAATCCAAGTAGGTATCGAGGTTAGTGCTATATTATTTATGGATGGAAGAATATTGAGGTTTATCCTTATCTCAAAATAACTGTCCAAAACTATTAATTTGATATCAAGTAGATTAAACATATGGTCCCAAAAAGCTTTATGAATCCCCAAGATGGATGGAAGGAAGGTTCTGCCGTTAACATCTTTGCGGTGGTGCCATCTGGCGCGGCCCGTGACTTGGGCCGGTTGGTGTAACCAAGGAAGGTTCTGCCGTTAAAACTGCTTGTTGCACGCTCAAGGATTGATATGCCGCGTTAATGGTGGCGAGTTGCTTGGCGTACCATGAGGCTGGTGTTTCGCCCTCTGGTAGCCCTAATAGCGCTGAGATATTCTGAGGTGGAGCTGTGTTCGAGGGTCCAGCATCGTTGTTTCCTGGGGTATTTTGAGTGATGCGGGTGAAGCTCCCGCGCGGCCCGTGACTTGGGCCGGTTGGTGTAACCAAGGAAGGTTCTGCCATTAAAACTGCTTGTTGCGCGCTCAAGGATTGATATGCCGCGTTAATGGTGGCGAGTTGCTTGGCGTACCATGAGGCTGGTGTTTCGCCCTCTGGTAGCCCTAATAGCGCTGAGATATTCTGAGGTGGAGCTGTGTTCGAGGGTCCAGCACCGTTGTTTCCTGGGGTATTTTGAGTGATGCGGGTGAAGCTCCCGCGCGGACCCCCAGTGTTGGCTATCTCGATTTCGTCGATTTCTTCGTGTTGGGGTTGGATGTTTTGGTTATCCACCCCCAACGCTGCGTTAGGGTCTGCTCCGAGACCCACAAACTCGGGAATGATTCCTTGACCAGCCATGATCGAAGGAAGAAAAAACAACGAAAACTCAGGAAAGAAGATGAGAGTGGTTTGTAGAAAAAATCGGTGGGCGCCAATGAAGAAACACTGAACTAATTAGGGGATTAATCAGTTTGGTTTATGTTTCTACCATGATGGTTAATCTTCTTATGGTTTCCTGAGCTCCTTAATGACAGTGGTTTATCTGCAAAACAAAACACCGTTACTCGTTAAGAGGGGAATGTGGGGGTTTCCCTCTTAACCAGGCTCCGGCGTGAGAATAAGCGACTGCTTTGGGAGAGAATTAAGTATTAAGTGAGAGTAGAGGGAATGGAATGTTTAACCTGTGAAGTGAGCTCTCTATTTATAGCCGGAGAGGTGCAAGAGGGTGTGGGCTGATGGGCCTTGGGCCAGAAGGCGACAACCTGGAGGATATGCTCCTTGTCTCACTGGTGTCGACCGTTAGTGGCCTCTAGGAGCTTTATGGAGTTGGCGCAATGTGATTGGAGCCACGTGTCACTGTTGTCGGCCTGGCCGCCCTTCTGCCATCAGTAGGTAAGTGGAGATCGTGGGGCAGTTGTCTCTGCCCTGTGATTGGTGCCACATAGGCGTCCTTAAGTACTTTTTGTCTCCTGCATGTCAGACGATCGTGGAGCACGATTGCGCAGGCTCAGAAGGACCTTGATTGGCTCTTTTATTCTGCCACTTGTACCTTGTGTACTATCTGAAAGGGCCTTGCGCCGTAGCCACGCATGATTCTTGCTGAGCACGTTACTACCTCGCGCGCGGTATGGGCTTTCAGATATTCTTTTCAAAATGCTAAGTGTTGCTAATTGGAGTTTCTTCTTATGCCAACCTCGCGCCGTATTACGCAGATGTGCTGTATCCCGCGCGAGGTTGGCAATCAAGGAAATTGCTGAGTAAGGAGTATGGTCCCGCGCGACCTTGCAGAAGGTTGCGCAGCTTTTTGGTTCCCCCCACTCATTCCTTCATGAATCTCCCTGATCAAGTAATTCGCATCTTGGGGATCCACACAGCGCAGTAGTGGCCCCAAGAAGGACTTGTGGTATAAGATACCACCATTCATTTCGTACTGCAGAGCTTTGTTTTGAACCTTCCGCGCCTCTGCTTTGCTCTCGGGGAGTATTCCTTCTTGCAAGTATTGGATGATAGGGGTCATCCAGGATGGCTGCCCTACCTCGATCACGTTCACTTGTCGTAGCAAGACTGAAGGGTTCTTGAGCACTTCAATCCTTACATCTTTGGCGAGATGTTGGAAGGAGGTTGAAGCAAGCTTGCTCAAAGCATCAGCTGGTTTGTTTTCAGAGCGATTGATGTGGATTACTTTGTGAGACTTGAATTGTTGAAGCAACTCTTTCGCCTGCTCTAGATATAGGGCCATAACTTCACCCCGTGCATCGTATATACCGTTTACTTGGCTGGCTATCAGGAGTGAATCAACATGTGCATGTAGGTTTTTAGCTCCCATTTTGATGGCGAGGCGCAAGCCTGCCAGAAATGCCTCGTATTCTGCCTCGTTGTTGGTGTTTTTAAAATCCAACTTGATGGCGTAAGTGAATTCATGGTTTTCAGGGCTTACTAGGCGCAATCCAGTTCCCGCGCCGTCCTCGTTTGAGGCCCCATCAGTATAAAGCATCCAAGTCTCATTTTTCGGGTGTTTCTACCAGCTCACAATCTTTGACTTTCTCAACTGGGACTTCTGTAATGAAGTCCGCTAGAACCTGACCCTTGATGGCTGGGCGCGGGCGGTACAGAATGTTGTGGCCCCCCCAGCTCGATGGCCCATTTTGCTAACCGCCCGGATGTTTCTGGTTTTTGAAGTATCGTGCCGATATGGAAATTGGTAAGTACGGTGATCACATGCCCTGTGAAGTACCTGCGCAGCCTTCGGGAGGCGTGTAGCAGCGCAAGCACCAATTTTTCCATCGTGGAATATCTTGTTTCCGGGTCAGTAAGTACCCTGCTGACGTAATAAATTGGAGTTTGAACTCCATTTCTTTCCACCAGTAATACTGATCCTACTGCCTTATCTGAGGAAGATAAGTACAGTACGAGTGGTTCTTTTTCAAACGGTGCAGTCAGTGTAGGGAGCTCGATTAAACATGCTTTCATCTGCTGAAAAGCCTTTTCTGCTTCAGGGGTCCATCTGAACTCTTGCTTCTTGACACAGTTGCGCAGCGTGCTGATAAAAGGGTATGACTTTGCGGCGTGATTTGATAAAAAACGGTTAAGCGCGGCGAGGCGGCCGGCTAGCCGTTGCATCTCTTTGATTGTACGCGGCAATGGCATTCGCTCTATGGCCTGGACTTTTTCCGGATTCACTTTGAAGCCGTCGTTTGTGACTATGAAGCCTAAGAACTTCCCTTCTTCCATGCCGAAAGAACATTTGGCTGGATTTAACTTCATATTTACGCTGCGCAATGAATTGAAGGTTTTTTCGATGTCTTTCAACATTTGGTCCTCTTCGGGACTTTTGACCACTAGATCATCGATGTAAACTTCAATATGCTTTCCGATGTCATCGGCGAAAGTCTTGTCCATCAATCGCTGGTATGTGGCGCCAGCGTTTTTCAGGCCGAATGGCATCTTCGTATAGCAAAAAATCCCCAGATCAGTACGAAAAGCTGTCTTATCTTCGTCTTCGAGTTTCATTTGAACTTGGTGGTACCCCTTGTAGCAATCCAAGAAGCATTTCCATCTGTACGGCGCGAGAGAGTCTATCTTTTTGTCGATCTCAGGCAAAGAGTAACAATCCTTAGGGCATGCCTTGTTGAGATCGGTATAGTCTACACACATTCGCCATCCACCACTAGATTTCTCTACCATCACGGGGTTCGCAACCCAACTTTGATAACGTACTTCTCGCAGGATGCCGGCTTTAAGTAACTCGCATACTTGCTCATTCATTGCTTTCGTTTTGTCTGCCCCTAAGCTGCGCCGTCTTTGGACTTTCGGCTCAACAGAGGGGTAGGTGTTTAAACAGTGCTCTGTGATGTCGCGCGGGACTCCGGTCATGTCGGCCGGGGTCCAGGCGAAAATATCCATGTTCTTGAATAGGAGCTGCTTGAGACGAGTTCTGATGTTTGGTGAGATAGCGTGGCCTATCGTCACCGTTTGCTCCGGGTATTTGCGATTTAAGACCCATTTTTCGGGCTCGGTTGCTGAAAGTTTCGCCGCTTTCGTTGGGCGCATCTCTTCAGTTGACATCACTTCCTTCTTTGCATAAACGATTGCCACCCCCGTCTTGGTTGGGAAACCAATCGCTGAGTGGGGGGTGGAAGTTATCATGTTCAGCTCCCCTTGCGTCTCTCTCCCGATCAGTACATCATGTCTTGATTTAACAGGCATCACCATGAAGTTAACGTTCGTTGTTCTTGAGTGCTTCCCGTCAGAGAGTGTGACGGGGAAGCTGATCTGGCCTAACGGGAAGACCATTTCATTGCAGAATCCAGACAGTGGGTAATCCACTGGTTCGAGTCTCGCTTTGTCTTCATCGTCGAACTGATTAAAGCACTGCTCATAGATGATGTCTGCTGTACTCCCTGGGTCAATGAAGACGTATTCGGTTTCATAATGGCCGATGATACCGGTGATGACGATGGGTCGTGTGGCTCGAGGACCCCCGCGCACCACCGGGAAAATGACCTGCTGTTCTTGCCATGAAGGCTCATAAGGTCTCTTGCCTTTTTCTTTCGCGCTATACCTTGGTCCATTGACCATGTGTGTCTCTAGGCGTCGGACTTTCTTGTGATTTCCCTCATCGTGGCGATGGAGCTGTCTCGTTTCTTTGCGCACGTTTTTCACTAAGTGGCTTAGCTTTCCGCTCTTTAGCGCTCTCTCGATCTCTTGACGCAAGCTGTAACAATCATCTGTTAAGTGGCCTGTATCCTTGTGGAAATCACAATACAGATTGGGATCTTGTCCCTTTTTGTTCGTCATAGGTCTGGGAGCCTTAAAATCATAGTTCTCCGTCATTAGCACCTCTTTTGGTGTTTTTATGAGCGGAGTCCAATGCTTCTCACGATTGTCATCTCGGACTGCCTTTCTATAGCCGATGCGATCAATAGTTTCTCGCGCGTCTTCCTTATAGCGGGATCGTTCCTCATAACGGGGTCGTTCATTATAACCGCTGGAGTGGTTGGCCTTCCACCTAGGGTTCTTGCCTTTGTTGCGCCTGTTGTCGTCGCGCGAGTGACCCCCTTTAGAAAATCTATCTTCTGAACGATAGCTGTTGTTTCGTGCGAGTGACTCTTCAGTTTGCGCGACTATCTTCGCGGCTTCCATGAGTTTATCCCACTCCTTTGGCATTCCATCTTTCCCAGTGATGGTTCTAATCAGGCTATCACAACGGATGGCTTTCTTGAAATGGCAGCGCATGAGTTGTTCACTCACGCCACCGATCTCCAAACATTCTTTGTTAAAGCGCGTAATGAAATCTTCCAAACCCTCGTTATCTCTGCGCCAGATATCTTCAACTTCAGCTGTATCGCGCTGGTATCGCCTTTGTTGACTGAAGTGACTCAAAAACTGAGTCCTGAAATCTACCCATGATTTTATCTTTCCATGAGGAAGGCTGTCGAACCAGGCGCGAGCAGCCCCGGTAAGTGTTTGGATAAACAGGTGGCACCACATGGGCATATTCCATCCTCCCATGCAGCCCACGCTTGTGAAAACTCTGACGTGATCATCGGGATCAGTCAATCCGTTAAACTTTCCGACAGTCGGAGGTAATTTCTCTCTCTTGAGCGGCGCGAGTGCTATCTTTGGGATGAACTTTGAATGCTCTATAGCTTCCTCTGGTCGATAGGCGAGGCGAAAGTCACGCTCTGCCTCTTCGGTATACCCAACGTGCTGCCTTGGTTTGTAGTACTCATGATTTCTTTGCAAACGATTGAAAACCGAAGATTCGTCATCGTTCTCCCAGGTTGGATCATTCGGGTCAGTTTCTTCCCACTCATCGTTTATGTTGCGCGGCGTGAGCCGGCTATGAACTGGTCCTCGTTGGAAGTTTGACGGTTCGTCATAGTAGCTTTCTGTCTCCCCCCGTGTATCGCGCGTGTCTTGTACGCTTTGTCTTCGGGTAGGGGGAGGTCTGTTTGCTCTTCCTTGGATACTTTGCGGTGGTGCCATCTAGCGCGGCCCGTGACTTGGGCCGGTTGGTGTAACCAAGGAAGGTTCTGCCATTAAAACTGCTTGTTGCGCGCTCAAGGATTGATATGCCGCGTTAATGGTGGCGAGTTGCTTGGCGTACCATGAGGCTGGTGTTTCGCCCTCTGGTAGCCCTAATAGCGCTGAGATATTCTGAGGTGGAGCTGTGTTCGAGGGTCCAGCACCGTTGTTTCCTGGGGTATTTTGAGTGATGCGGGTGAAGCTCCCGCGCAGACCCCCAGTGTTGGCTATCTCGATTTCGTCGATTTCTTCGTGTTGGGGTTGGATGTTTTGGTTATCCACCCCCAACGCTGCGTTAGGGTCTGCTCCGAGACCCACAAACTCGGGAATGATTCCTTGACCAGCCATGATCGAAGGAAGAAAAAACAACGAAAACTCAGGAAAGAAGATGAGAGTGGTTTGTAGAAAAAATCGGTGGGCGCCAATGAAGAAACACTGAACTAATTAGGGGATTAATCAGTTTGGTTTATGTTTCTACCATGATGGTTAATCTTCTTATGGTTTCCTGAGCTCCTTAATGACCGTGGTTTATCTGCAAAACAAAACACCGTTACTCGTTAAGAGGGGAATGTGGGGGTTTCCCTCTTAACCAGGCTCCGGCGTGAGAATAAGCGATTGCTTTGGGAGAGAATTAAGTATTAAGTGAGAGTAGAGGGAATGGAATGTTTAACCTGTGAAGTGAGCTCTCTATTTATAGCCGGAGAGGTGCAAGAGGGTGTGGGCTGATGGGCCTTGGGCCAGAAGGCGACAACCTGGAGGATATGCTCCTTGTCTCACTGGTGTCGACCGTTAGTGGCCTCTAGGAGCTTTATGGAGTTGGCGCAATGTGATTGGAGCCACGTGTCACTGTTGTCGGCCTGGCCGCCCTTCTGCCATCAGCAGGTAAGTGGAGATCGTGGGGCAGTTGTCTCTGCCCTGTGATTGGTGCCACATAGGCGTCCTTAAGTACTTTTTGTCTCCTGCATGTCAGACGATCGTGGAGCACGATTGCGCAGGCTCAGAAGGACCTTGATTGGCTCTTTTATTCTGCCACTTGTACCTTGTGTACTATCTGAAAGGGCCTTGCGCCGTAGCCACGCATGATTCTTGCTGAGCACGTTACTACCTCGCGCGCGGTATGGGCTTTCAGATATTCTTTTCAAAATGCTAAGTGTTGCTAATTGGAGTTTCTTCTTATGCCAACCTCGCGCCGTATTACGCAGATGTGCTGTATCCCGCGCGAGGTTGGCAATCAAGGAAATTGCTGAGTAAGGAGTATGGTCCCGCGCGACCTTGCAGAAGGTTGCGCAGCTTTTTGGGACCATACCCCTTCATAAGTGTTTTCCAAACATATCGAGGTTAGTGCTATATTATTTATGGATGGAAGAATATGGTCCCGCGCGACCTTGCATAAGTGTTTTCCAAACCGTAACACATGTGTGTTTAGTCCTTTTCACTCAAAGATGTTAAAAAGTTCATTCAAATCCAAGTGAAATGACCATTTTACCCTTATGCTATAAACAACAAAATATGTATAAAAGTAACTGATTTATTTGTTACATGATTAATTTGTGACTTCATTTATAACAGTATTCTTGTATTGTTATGAATGAGGATGGCCTGAATCTACGTAAGTGGGAGAACAAAAGGATGCTTTTCTAAGCAGATTAGAACTAAAGTGAGTAGCCCCTCATCATATTATCCTTTTGGATTTTCAGTTTTGTGCCAAATTGATCAGCCTTTATTCCGACATGTGATTAACGTATTAATTAATGATTTGCATTTGCAGACGCGCAATCTAAGAGCAGTTTCAACAGCCCAGCCAACCATGCCAGATGGCCCTACTAGCATTGAAGTCGCTATAATTCTTGAAAAGGCAACCTCAATCCGCCAGGTTTCTCTCTGTATCTCCTCCTTTGCACTTTAGTATGAGTCTAATACTCTGTCCAATTTCTTATCTTTTTATAATAAATAGTTAATGCCTAGATTATGATTTCAAAATACAGTTTTGTGAAAGTTTTAATCTAAATTCTTAAATATGTCCAATTTCATATCTTTTTATAATAAAGGGTTAATGTCAAGATTATGATTTTCAAAATACAGTTTTGTGAAAGTTTTAATCTAAATTTTAAATAAATACACACATCATATGTATTTATTCTTCTGTGAACCAAAGCGTCTATTCACATTTGAATATACTCAATCTTGGCCCTTTATTTTATATCCAAGTGCCTAGATGCATTCTTTTGTTCATTTTCTGTGGTTCTCGAATGTAACAATAAAATAGGTATAGCATTTTGTTTCACTGAATAAACAAATAGGAAAATAAATTTTATTTGGTGAAAAAAGTTTTTATAAGTGGTTGATTAAATATTTTTACAATCAGGAATGTTGTTTTAAGTTTGTAAATAATATATATATGTGTGTGTGTGTGTGTGTGTGTTTGTGTGTAATTTGTCATACTTAACTAAATTCATCAATAGCATTTTGTTTCACTGAATAAACAAATAGGAAAATAAATTTTATTTGGTGAAAAAAGTTTTTATAAGTGGTTGATTAAATATTTTTACAATCAGGAATGTTGTTTTAAGTTTGTAAATAATATATATATGTGTGTGTGTGTGTGTGTTTGTGTGTAATTTGTCATACTTAACTAAATTCAATAACTTCATTTGAACCATTATCAATATAGTTAACCTTTTTCACAGCTGTCATGTATTTTACCCCTTTCAAATACCAAACCTCTTAGTTAGAACCAAACCTTTTAGTTTTAATCTAACTTCATTTGGCATATTCCCAATAACAGCTTAAAACTGACCTTTTCAAATACCAACTTCCTAATGGTGAGAGGGGCACTCCCCTAAGAGGGGAGTCCCCTCTCTTACGCACCACCAATCAGCATATGCCACGTCAACTCCCCTCTTAAACTCCCCTAAGACCTTGCGTAGTGGGGCGCGAACATTGGTTTTTTTTGGGCTATAGCGCCCCATAGCGCCCCGCACACCGCGACGGGCGGCGCTATGGGGGTGAAAATGGGGGGCGGCGCTATCCTCTTCGCGGCGCTATGTGAGAAAGATTTAAGGGTTTGACCAATCAAAAGGCTTTAAGGGTTTTTATAATTAATTAAAAAAATTGAAAATTAATAATTAGGTAATGATGGGTAGGGGCTTTATGACTACGGGCTCGAGTGGTATAACGCCCCATAAAGCCCCCGTGTGACGTGGCACGACACGTGTCGCATAACGCCCCACAAGGGGCTTTATGACTACGGATGGCCTAACACCCCAATTTGATGGCGCCACTCCCCTCTTAACACCCCTTGTTTTTTTATTCAAAAAAAAAAAAAAAAAAAAGGAAATTGTTTGATTGGTCTAAATTGCGGCTGGCCCCACCATCACTCACTTCCCTCTCCGGTGACTTCACCCCGACTTGGCTCCCCGATTAGGGTCCCCGCCTGGATGGCGGGGGTGTTCCCGCTCGGTAAAACTGGTCCCCGCACGGGGTCACCGCGAACGCCCCGCTCACCCTAAGTCAGACAATCTTTTGAATTTTACCTTTTCAAATACATTAGACTTGCTTTTACTGGTCAAGTACTAACCTCAGACTTGCTTTTACACTTCATATTACAGCTGTAAAGCAAACAGTCTAAAGTGGCGGTAAAGCATGCTTGGAGCCCTATAAATTCTATTATACTTTTGACATTTGAACTCTACAACCACTCAACATAAGAGTCCAGATTGTAGCTTCAAGGAGTGAACAACTAAAGCAAGAGAAGAATTAAACATTCATCAGATTGTAGCTTCAATGAGTGAACAACTAAAGCAAGAGAAGAATTAAACATTCATCAGATTGTAGCTTCAAGGAGTGAACAACTAAAGCAAAAGAAGAATTAAACAATCAAATTGTAAGTTAATCTCAGTTGAACTAAATCCTACTTTTAAATCTTACATCAAATTCTCTGTCCAATTTCATATCTTTTTATAATAAAGAGTTAATGCCTAGATTACGATTTCAAAATATAGTTTTGTGAAGGTTATAATCTAAATTTTTAAATAAATACAAACGTCATATGCATGTTTACCCATTTTCATTTATTTTATTAAAAGTAAATTATATAAAGACTATTTTACCGTTACTTTTACCAAAACTTTAAAAATTACATATTTACCCATTTTTAATAGTTTTTAGGTGTCTTTTTACAATTTCTTTTTTGTTTCTTGCATTTTTACCAAAGTTAATTTATTTTTTAGTGTTTTTACTTGAGTATTCTATTTTAATTTAGTAACCTTATGCATAAATCCATATGTATAATTACTACAACTAAAACAAATGGTCACATCCACTAGCTTGTACTGAGTCAAATCAACAAACTTTAATTTGATCACCAAGTAGATTTCTCATTTCCATTTTGTTTTGGTACTTACTTTTTCTCTAAATCTATTCATGGGTCTCATATTGTGTAACTCTATTATGTTTAATGCATTGCATGTTTGTCTTTTAGATGCCCTCATTATGCACTGTTTTATAAGACATAAAATAAGGGTAAGATAGCAAATGTTTCAAGTTTGGTTTGGTTTGGTTTGGTTTGGTTTCAAGCATATTGGTCAACTAATGTTTCATAACCATAAGAATAACCGGTTGAACTAAATCTTACTTTTAAATCTTACATCAATTAAACATTCAAAAGATCAACCTAAGTTCTTTTTTACTTTGATTTCAGAATATCAAGTCTCTTTGCATCTGGGTCTTGCATTGTTGTAAGTTTTCTCACTTTTATTGGTTCGATTTGTAACTTTTAACTGTTATAAACATAGGTATAACAATGTTTAATGCATCCAATATGAAAATGTGAAACTATTTTTGTTGTTTGACTTGTATTGTTTTAGTTAGATGTGTTGTTATAATGTCTTGAAATAAAGCAATTTCATACTCAAACCTTTCAATACCCAGTTAACTAAAGTAAATGCTATGTAAAATTTTGCAACTGGTAGAGTGGATTTTATGTTGAATGAAAAAAAAAGTGACGTCGGTAACAGGTTGAAATTTTGAACCAGATCCAGGTCAAAATGAGGGTACTTTGTTATGTCGGTTGAACAGGTCGGGTCGAGTCGGGGGCTCAGGTCAGGTTGGCCAGTATTTTTTGTATTATGAACTAGATCTAGGTCAAAATGAGTTATCAATCCGTTCTGTTTAGTGTTGTTTATGCTGACTTCATCTATTTGATAATGTTGTCTCTTTTAAATATACAAGTATTCAAGAATAATAATCTACCATTTTTTAAGTTGAATGATAACAAGTTATTTTAAAATACTAGCAGTAACCCGCGCGATTCAACTTTCAACTTGAGTCTTAGTTTGTTTCTTTAACTTTATTGATTCAACTTTCAACTTGAGTTTTGCGTACCTCTACCACTCACAGTAAGGAGTTGAAAACATCATATTTTGTTTCCAGTCTAAATCTTTACAAGAATATATCTTTTAGTTTTCTTTGTGCGATCTTAAATTTACGTCTAACCAGATATAAAATAAAATAATTATTAAAATGACACGTTTTGACCCAAACCCATTACTTAACCTAACCCTTTTTTGTCACCGATTGTTGATCAAAATATCAGGGTCTAGATTCTAGCCAGAAATTGATCTCACAATAAGCCCCTCAAATTGGTTGAACAATAGGTATAAAGACACTTACCACGGAAAACATAATAAACAACCATTATAACAACTTCTGTATAAAGTTGGACTGAAAATAGAAAGAAAATGTGTGTCTAGCATCTTAACAACATCATTATCCTACATATAAAATACTCCATATCTTACAGTGAATCCCTATCGCGTCTCATAAAAAGACACGTTATTATAATCTGCTATAAGCAACAAGGAAATAAAAGTTGAAATGGATAGAAGGGCAATGCGGACCGTTTAATTTGTTGTTATAGGACCAAAAAAATAGTTCGATATCTAACGATTGTTTTATTTATGATGACTATAACTTTTATTCGTCTTCCAAGCAAATTCAACTTAGAGCTATGGGCGGTGGTTATCCATTCCAGTTGAACCACAAGGACCTTCAAAACATGGACAATCATCTCGTCATGATTTAAACCTTCAGGTTTCAAACCCTTTTCTTTCGGTTGTCTAACGTCCTCCAACTTCAAACCCTCCCCTGGTGATAAACCCTCCATCGGTGAGAAACTTTCCTTCGGAGACAAACCCTCAAGATGATGATCCATTTTTTTGACGGATGAAGAGCTGAATTGGGCGTATGACTATACATTTGCTCAACTAGAATTTGCTGGAATGAGAATTGGGGAGGGGCATCAACGTCCGGTGGCAAACACTCCTATAGTGCCAAACCATCCTCCACCTTCAAACCCCTCTCATGTGGAAAATGCCAGTCAAACACAAGAACTATCGAGTTGGGTTGAGGGGTACGAAACTGACCCTGGGGCAGAATACGAACCACCCTTGGATGAAGAAATGGTTTGGGAAGCTTAACACAACTTTGATAATGGCTGCCTCCACCCCAATGATAATTATATATTATGTGGTTTATCTAATGTTTTATTATGGTTTAGTTAATTTTATTTCCATGTAATTTTTTTTTTCTTGAATTAGTTTGAATATTAATTATGTAGATGTTTCAGTTTTAATTATGTACAAGTTTAAATTTATATTAGTTGTAAATTAAAACAGAAATGATGGAGTATGGTATAATCTAATCTTTGTTATGGTGGAATTTATTTGGCATGACGTCGGTGAAAATAGATTAGTCATTATTTTTCTTGATCAACACATATAATGGCGCGACATTGATGGATGATTTTTTTCCTTGAATCTTTTCCAAATTGAGAATCTCAAGTATCATGAGTACCCAAAGTACCAGAATTACGTGTTAGTTTGTTCTGAGAAAAAAAATCGTGATCATCTATGATAACTCTCTTTTATTTAATTTGCAAGGTATTTGTCACTTTATCAATTTACAATGACTAATGGACAACCAAACCATGGGAATCATGCTTCTAGCTCGAGTGCATCTACTAAAGCTGAAAAACGAAAAGAGTATAACAAAAGATACTATGCTGCATGCAAAGAAAATAAAAAAAAGTACTGAAACTTGGGAGTGATGATGTCTCCCAGGGTCCTTCATCAATATCTTTAATGAGTAATAGGTCAACAGAAAGAAAACCGTTAAGAAGTTTACAAACTAATATTACTCAATTTATCCAAATGACAAATGAGAATGCGTCAAGTTTTTCTACTTTGAAACGTAAGGAGTACAATGGAATGCGTATTTCAAATGGTAGTTAAGTTAACCAAACCCCGACAAATGATGATACGCCGACAAGCACATTCCCCTCTGTAATTGACGTAGTCAAGCATAGAACGTCACGAGGTTTCTATTTATTTAACAATGATTTATTTATCGAACTTGACATCTTTTACAACCTTCATTACTTAATACAACATTTTCTTAGGTATTCGAATTCAACCACGTACACTATTAACCCAATTTGGTGAAGTAATTGATCAACCTTCCTTCCAAGATGAGAGCGTAGAAGATGATCCATATAATTTTGTTTACGATGGTGTACCTGGAGAGCATCGTGTTTTAAAAGAACGGGGTACATGTCCTGATTGTGGAGCAAAACGATTTCAATTTGAATTTGATACATTTTGTTGTATGAGTGGGAAAACTATGTTGGCAAACTCAGAAATTCCAGAGGAATTGTACCGGCTTTTCACGTCTCAAGATGAAATTAGAAATACGTTTAGGCAAAACATTCGTGCTTATAACACCAATTTTTCTTTTGCATCAATGGGTGTGACGTTGGATGATACATTGAACAATATGCGAGACGATGTATATACTTTTCGTGCACATAAAGGAATATATCACAAAATCGACCAATTAGTTCCGAGGGATGGAACCCCTAGGTACTTGCAGTTATATTTTTATGTTCCTGATACTGAGTTAGATTACAGACTCCAATGGCCAAATCATGATCAACGTATTACTCAGATTTTGACACGCGTTCTTTCTACAAACCCATATGTCGATACATTTCGAAGACTTGCGAAACTAGGACCTCTGGATAACTATAGAGTCACTTTGAATACTTCGGTTGAACTTGACCAAAGGGTGTATAATCGACCAACGACATCGGAGGTATATAAAATATTATATTAATTACAATTATTTAATAGTATTGCTTATTTTACTTACATATAGTTTGCGATTATACAGGTAATGACAATATCACTTCGTATAAACGAAGTATTGTTGTCTACGGTAGGTCTGAATATAGCCAAACTATTCAGCCGCACTTCAGTTGTTACGATCCATTGTCATATCCTCTGTTTTTTCCTAATGGTGAGTCAGGTTGGCATGCTAACATACCACGCCATGGAGTATCAATCAATGAGGTTCGCAACAATGACAACATCAAAGGAGAAATGGAAGGAACCAACAATTTATTATCCTTTTTAAGAGACCATCATAAAAATATCGTAATGCGTTTTATTTTTATTAACTGTTTGTTTTTAAAACATCTTCATCATTCAGAGGCTAACACACAAAGTGATAGAACAACCGTGGCTATGCAAGAGTACTACTGTTACAAGTTCCAGATTCGATCTACCGAAAACATGCTTATGTTCGGTGGTAGACTGCTACAACAGTTTGTGGTAGATGTCTACATAAAAATTGAGACGTCACGCTTAGAATTTTGTGAGAGAAACTAGGCTAAGATACGGGCCAACTTGTACCAAGGTATTGTGGATTGCGTCAATGTTGGTGAGGTTCATGCAAGTAGAGTAGGAAAAAGAATTGTGTTGCCTGCATCTTTCATTGGAGGGCCTTACGACATGCGACGTCGGTTTCTAGATGCGATGACTTTAGTTCAAGATGATGGCAAGCCTAATGTATTCCTTACAATGACATGTAATCCTAAATGGCCAGATATATGTGATAATTTACTTGTTGGTCAAACTGCACAACATCGTCCAGACCTTGCTTCAAGAGTGTTTCGGGCTAAATTAGAAGATCTTAAGGAACAACTCTTCAATAAACATATCCTCGGGGAAGTTAAGGCATATGTTTATGTCATCTAATTTCAAAAGTGTGGTTTGTCGCATGCACATTTTCTCCTTATCATGTACCCGCAACACAAGATCAATAACGCTGACCATTATGATAAGGTTGTGTGTGCTGAAATTCCTAACAAACTAAGACATCCCAAATTGCATGAGATGGTTGTCAAGCACATGATTCACGGTCCTTGCGGCAATTTACGATTAAGCAGTCCTTGTATGCAGGGTGGTCCTAAAATTTGTCGTTTTCACTATCCTAGACAATATAATGAACACAAAACACAATGAGAAGATGCGTATCCGTTGTATCGAAGGAGAGACACCTGGATAGAAGTGGACGTATGAGGAAAAACACTTGATAATAGATGGGTGGTCCCATATAACCCGAGGCTTTTGATGATGTTTAACTGCCACATCAATGTTGAAGTTTGCTTAAGTATAAAATCTGTGAAATATCTTTTCAAATATGTTTGTAAAGGACATGACTGACGTGAAGTTGAAGTCACACTCAAATTTAATCCAATTACAACTAATTAGTTAGCGATAAGTGGGTATTGAACACAGGGAGTTTGTGGAATATGTGCTATCTCGATGTATGTCTAAATTAACTAAATTAAACTAATTGCAAGAAAAGTAAACTCAGAATTGTGGTGATTGGTTTTAATTAACTAGATTAAACTAAATTAGATTACAAATTAAAGTTAAGTTTTGTAACAAGACAAGAGGATAGTGATCATCCTGAGTTTCAGGTTTTAAGTGACAACTAACGTTAATGTTCAACTGGAAAGAACCACATAGACATGGCTCATGTAAAATCAATTGTTTGTGATGAAAGGAAACTAAGTACTCGGATTCCTAGAACGCGAGGTTGTTACCTGATGACCAATCAATCAATATCCAACCCTAATCCCTCCCATGATATCTCGATTGCCAACGGCACCAAGAACGTATGGTTTAGAACTATGATCAAACATACTTCAACAATTTACAAACAACCAATCAAACACCATAATAAACTAACAACACATGCATAGTCTAATATTCCAGAAATTAAAGAACAAACATAATTGTCACAAATAAAACCTTACATCCGAGATGATCACCAAGCAAACCTAGCCGCTCATAGTGTTATGAACCATCATCACAATCGAACCTTTGTCCATTGGAATCAAAAACAAAGTCTTCATGTTAGATCACTCAAGAACACCTTAGAACACCCCAAATTCGCCCCTTAGGAGTTACAAAACGAAAAACAATGATTCCAATTGTTCTCCAACCAAGGAGTACTCCAAAAATCGCCCCTAAACTGATGTATAACCGAATGGGAATGATGGGAAGTCAAGAGGCACCATAAAAAGTCATTAAAAAGGGCAGTTACAAGTTTCACGTTGGTCAGCGCCGTAACCTACGGCACCCGCCGTAGCCTACGGCAGTAATAAAAATGCTATGATGGGCCTGAACTGGGCTATGGTGGTAAAAAATTGCCAGTCGGCGCTGTAAGCTACGGCCCTTGCCGTAGCCTACGGCAGGCTTCAACATGAAAACTTGTTTTCAGCATAACTTTTTCGTTTCAACTCCGTTTTCTTCACCGTTTTCGCCTACGTTCTCGTAATTTTGTCCTATATCATGTTATATTCTTAATTCTTCAATTCCAAAATTTTATTTTTTTCATTTATTCTCCATGTTTCAATCTCCAATCCAGTCGCGTCTATTCGAAGCTTCATTTTCACACTTTTAAAGCGCCGAACACTCCTGGAACATGAGCATCCGTAGTTATCTAATTCAAGATAAATACATGGATAAATGCGACATTAAATTATCGTTTATAACATTTAAGGGTTGTTCTACGGACTACCCATCACATCCCCACACTTAACCGTTGCTTGCCCCCAAGCAACTCATCAAAACAACTCATAACTTCTCAAGCGATCAAGTACAAACCAAGCAACAATTGTCCTCATTTACTAACTTTTTCTACCCGCACATAACAAACCCCTCACAATAACTCTATTGATGCAGATTTTGTGTCCGATGCTTGTCGAATAGATTAGTTATTATTTTACGCTGAATTTGTAATAGTTAGTGAAACGGTCAAACGAACGTGTAGTGACCCGCTCGTTTGAAGTGGTCAAACGAGAGGGTTATTCGGTTGACCGTGTGTGTTTGCAATCTGTTTTGTCGGTTCCTTACTTTCGTCGACTAAAACAGGGGTTCTGGTTCTTCGGGTCATCTTCAGCGGATGATGATGGTGATTCAGGTTGAAGTCAGTTGATGTCGGCTCTTGTTATTGTGTGGTCACCAGCTCTCATAAACTTTTGTCGTCACCGGTCTAAGCGGGGTTGAAAGTACAGCCGCAAGGGGCCCGCCGATTGCAACCAGTGGATGCTGCTGCTTCTGATGCGCTTGGATCAGTTGTCATCTTCAGGCGAACTAACGGCAACGGCGCCGGTGACAGTAACGGAGAAGGGTTGAAAGCATCGGATAAAGTTGTTTTCCGGTGAAGTTGATCTGGGTTTTCTGTTTTCGGGGTTTTGGGATTGATTGTTGCTGGGTATCGATGAAGAGGAAGGCTCCAAATATGTCGGCTGAAGTTGAATGAATTTGGGGGTTTTGGATGTTCTTTGGGTATCGCAAAAGATAAGAAAGATAGAAGTTAGATGAAGATGAAAGAGGATTTTGCAAAATAAAAAAAAATAAAAAAAACAATTAAAGAGGAGAGAGACACAAAGTATGTCGGCAAAATTGAAAGTAAAATGGCTGATAGGATGTTGACTATTGGGTCTTGTGTGTTGTCAAGTTTTATTTGGGCCATTATCATATTTGTTGACATTTGGATTTATGGGCCGTGATTTTTAGTGGATAAATTGCATGATGACAATTTTTTTTGGGGCCAAATTCAAAGTAGCTTGGATTTATTTTCCAAGAGTACAAGCCTATTTTAGTGGGCCAAGAATTTTAAGTATTGGGTACGAGTTCGAGAGCGCGCCAAACCAGTTCAGGATCATTTTAGCATGATGAAAACAAAAGATGATGATTTTTAAGAATGTGGGGTAGTCACGGTTACCGATGCGAACGTCAAACTTGGTAACTTGACTACTATGGGCCAAAAACCAAAAACAAGAACGGTATGTTCACTTCCGCACGTCAATATTTATGATTGTTATCGGTTATTCGTAAATGTTCGAAAGCATTTTGTTTATTGTCATATTCTCGCATTTGAAAACGAACGTATGAACCTGGAATGTCAATACCGGTCCTAACGAGTTCACAAAGTCTTTGGAGGGATACAAGTCGGATCCTACGGGGTACTAGGCGAAATTTCTTTATCAACTAGAATATGCAACGAAGAAATCTTTTTGTTTATTGTCATATTCTCGCATTTGGTAACGAATGAATGAACCTAGAATGTCAATACCGGTCCTAACGAGTTCACAAAGTCTTTGGAGGGATACAAGTAGGATCCTACGGGGTACTAGGGAACGTTCTTATTCAACTAGAATATGCAAAGAAGAAAGTCGTTTTCGTGATTTTTCGAAACCAAGAACATTCAGTGAAGATTGACGACAGTTCCGCTAAGTGAAGGGAATTGGTGAACATTTGAAAGTTGACGACAGTTCCTTTGAAGTGGAGGGGATCTGTTAAGGTTTAGAGATCTTACCAAAGAAATGGGGGAATAAAACGTATGATGAATTTCTTCGGTAAATTTCTAAACGCAATCACAGGTGGTAGAGTTTGTGATTTTCTGGTGATACTAACGGTTCGGCGTGGAATGTTTTGCACAGACACATATTTGAGGATTTTAATTAATTCTCCAGCCAGCGTGAAGGGTTTTGCATGGAAAAATACAGGTTTTTAAAGTCTACAGTAGTTACAAAAGCGATGTTCACTGAAGACCTGCAGGATTCGGTTTTGGGTTTGATGTTTCTTTGGGATTTTACAGGGATCTGGGGGTAACTCAATTCGTTGAGTTTGCAAACGATGTACTTGGTCTAGATGACTTCCTGAGTACTGATGCTGAAGATCCGTAGTGCATTACGTGGTCAACTTCACAAAGGCGAGACAATGAGATCTGGATGTAGTTCAACTAAGCATGCTGGTTGAGATTGCAAGGGATACACTTGGTCTAGCTGACTTTCCTGAGTGTTGATGCTGAAGATTAAAGTGCATTACTTGGTCGATTCCACAAAGACGGTTTACAGAAGACAGTTCACCAGAAATCTCTATCAATGTAGTATGCTTGTATGAAATAGAGTTCTTATGACAAGATCAAGACTTGATGCAGTTTTTAAAGAATGGAACCCTTATCAAATGCCGGTTGGAGTATTGGAAGATCAGCGGAAGATCGGTTAATTGAGCCTTTTGAGGAAATTGCACAACACCCAACACGGATACGCGTACTTTAAGGGGGAAATATTATACAAGGAGCGTCAAGATACTACTTACCTGGATCATCGGTCAAGGGGGAATTTGTTAATACAGAGAAGATGAATACTTGACTGAAGATCGATTGCAGTTGCATTTTCAGCATTCGACAGCAACGGACAAGGGGGAATTTGTTGATGCAGATTTTGTGTCCGATGCTTGTCGAATAGATTAGTTATTATTTTACGCTGAATTTGTAATAGTTAGTGAAACGGTCAAACGAACGTGTAGTGACCCGCTCGTTTGAAGTGGTCAAACGAGAGGGTTATTCGGTTGACCGTGTGTGTTTGCAAGACAAGGGGTGTGACTATAAATAGAAAGCCCTTGCCATTTCAAACACTTGGAGATTTTAGGAGGTTTGAGACCTCACCAGGGAGAGATCACCACTTGGTCTCTCCCCAGATGTATACTCCTTTGGTATTAGTTCGGTTATCATGTAATCGGGCCGATTTTTAATGTTATACTACCGGATTAATACAAAGAAGTTGTTTGTTTATCTCTAATCTCTCCCGTCTTGAACCGATCTCACACGAATCACGGTTTCGGTCACGAAACTCGGTCCTACAAACTCTCTTCTCGGTGGCAAGTAATAACTAGCAAAGATACGTGTAGGATCGAGTAGGATCGATTGCACTACCAAACGAGTCGTTCGGAAGAGATCTCGTCCAATACGAGAGGCGAAAACAAACGTATCGGATTTATTTCAGCTACAAACACACGAGAATCACTTTAACTATCTCTTGTGTTGATTTGATGACGATTACAGACCTGGAGATACTTCGGCAGAGCTTCGTTACCGGAATCGAACAACTTACAAATGAAAACAACAAGTCCACTATTTATACTAACTCCACTTCGTTTGAACAAGCATCTCCAGTTCATACGAACTGGCCACTTCGTTTGAACTGGCCACTTCGTTTGAACTGGCCACTTCGTTTGAACTGACCACTTCGTTTAAACTGGCTTGTTCACCTCTGTATCCTGTTAATCTTGAACTGTGTGACTTGTTTCATCTATTCTATTACATGCTCGATACAAGACGAAGTCGACAGACGTATGCACCAACAGACTCCCCCTCGGATGTTGACGAGTCTTCGGTATGCCTTCAGAACATCTTCAGTCTTGATCAGTCTTCAAACTCTCTCCAAAGTATCTGACAATGTAAGCATCCTAAATATCTATCTTCTTTTCTTCTCTTTCTTATCAGCAATAACAGCATCTGGCTTTAACCAATCAGAAACCTTGCTTTTTCATCTTCAGACTCCCCCTTTCAATCAACTAGGGATCGTAGTCTGGCTAACCTGCACATTCTCTACCTCAAAGTAAATTTCACAAATTTAAAATTTAACGAATTTAACCTCACTTGCAGGTATTAAACAATCAATAAATGATTTTACAATGCTAATCTTTGATAAACCACTTGAAGAAATATCATTTTTCTTTTCAAACAAACTTTCCCAAACCTGTTCGTCATGTTTAGCACTCGGAATTTTGAAAATCAGCTTTTCAACATCAGTTGTCTAAAATCTTTTTGGATTTTTCAAAAAAATTTATGCTAAAACACACCGAAAATCTTTTTGAATTTTGAAATAAAAGAAATGCAGTAAAGAAATATTTACACACACTATTTTTGTGAGTTTGTGTAAGAGGATCATATCAGTTTTTGAGACAAATCACCAACACCGTTAAGCTTTAAACATTTTAAGTTCTAAACGATTCACTTAGATTGTCAGTATACTGATCCACTTAAATTTTCACACAAAGTTCAACTGCTTCGAGATACGATATTAATGTTTTAAGCACTTAAACTCAATCGCGTGTCCCACCTCAGAATATACTCCCGTATCCAGATCCCAATATTCAGTCTTACAGGTAATTATGACACAAATGATATCTGTATATAAATTAGGTAATGCGAGGGCCGAGGGATCTCAGGTCGATACTTCCGTATACGCAGAGAGATATCAGCTTCGACTTAACGGTATGTCCCCTTTAGAGGATCTTTTAGCTACAACAGCAGCGACTATCAATTTTATTGTTTCATCAGCATGCTGAGGGTTAATGCTATGTTTCAAGCATTGCGGAAAGTATTATCCAAGGACTAGGTCAGAACCACCGTTCAGCAGAAGTCCCGGAATAATACCCCAGACATCATTGAGTATAAAAACCTAGTATATCAGATTATGAGACCTTTCAAACGAGATTTCGGGGGTTACCCATATATCCGAGAGATGTTTCCCCATGATATAAGCAAGTTTGAAATTTAGGTTTATATCTCGTCACAATTTACTAAATGTGCAAAAACCTACTGACACATCATCAGTGAGACCGTTTATCACAATTTAACTTTCCATTTCTTTAGCATGTTGTGACAGTCTACTGATGTACTATCATTTCCTCTATTTCACAACAAAACTCATTTTTGATTTTATCATGTTTTTTGTCTTTTTCAAATTTTCTAATGTTTTTGGATTTTCTGAAAATTTTTACTCCCCCTAAAATGCAAACACATTTTTGAAAATTTGAAAACAAACTATACAATAAAGTGACAACTGATATCGAATCGCTTCAATTCGCCATCCACTTGGCATAAACAATCAGAACTCCCCCTTACAACAAACTATTTTCTCATTTAGATTTCAAAACACTTAAGTTTGTTTTAATCAAAATGATTTTTCCGGAAAATAAGTTTGGTTTTACCACTTGTAGGGGCATGGTTCATCATATTGTCATTCAATCACTTGTAGTAGATCAAGTACAACTTAATGTCCCTGATTTACCACTTGCAAGTATGCAACCTCTGTACCTCTTGTAAAAATATTCACAGCATACAAACATATGTAGGAATAAACTGTAACAACCCGCACTTTTGTGCGTTGTTACTACTCGTTATACTCGTTACGCCTAGCACCAGAGATTCGGATCATAATGTAACTATATCGTATATATCGCTATTCGAAGGATAATCGCATATTTTCAAGCTACAATATCATTATACTACACTATTATCACACTAACACTCACGGAGGCATTGAGTGAGGACCTATTCTACCCTCCCCAGTGGCCGTGATGTGTCGAACGTAAACAATTAACGCTAACGAGGACTCCCGGGTGAGTGCTGTAGCTTCAGTCGTCATGACGATGATGACAATAGGAGTAAACGGTACCCCGTCAGTCTTTGTGGCACCACACGAAATAACGTTCACGACGACATCAAGGAAGGACCTATACTACCCTCATTGATGGCCGTGTAACGTCGCTAATAATCGCATACTCGAAATCGAAACCGATCGTTAAGTATCGAAACTTTGGATTATGGATACGTAAATACGACCCCTAGTGATATATATATATATATAAAAATATAATAATAACAATATATTGATAATATAAACTAACTCTGGTCTTTACACGCTTCAGTTACTATCAAATCGATCAAAAACGAATGAGCCCGGCCCGTTAGGATGTCCACCCGGACGGATAGACCATCCGGACGGATGGGCATGCGCACGGATGGCCATCCGCACGCATGGGCCATCCGCACGGATGGGCCATCCGCACGGATGGGCTATCCGGGCCAGACCTCCTTTCCCCTCCTCTTTCGCCTATAAATAGCCTGTCACACCACTATTCAAGTGATGTGACAGCTCCTGTTCAACCACACGCGCACCAAGACCCTTTTCTCTCGATTTCCTCGCGATTCCGGTAAGATTTCAATCTAAAACTTGTACTTCTACAATCTACACTCGAATCTACATCAATCTATCTTTCAAAACTCTAATTCTAACCGTGAAATCTACGGATTTGAGGTGTTTTGAGGTGATGTCACCGAGAGTTCTTATGAACTCCAAGTTGGGATCTCATTTCACTATAAACGACTCAGATCCGGGTGATTTCCACATGTTTTGGTAACAAATCTCACCTAAATCTAAGTATTTACCCAAGGAAATGTGTGATTTCGAGTTAACCCTAAAGAACCACCATGAACGGCCAGATCTGATGGAACGGGGTGATTCCCGGCCGTTAGAATGAGTCGGAAATGACGGGACTCCAAGTGTTAGTACGAAATCACACTACTCTAAGTGAAAACGAACGTTTTCTCTCCGTTAAACACTCGAAAACAATGCGAAAACAGACAGGACAGCCGCACGGACAACAGGCCAGCCCGCACGAATGACACAAGTCCGCACGGATGACATGTCAGTCCGCACGGATGACATGTCACCCGCACGGATGACATGTCACCCGCACGCCTTACTCATCCGCACGGATGACCCACTGATCCGCACGTATGACTGTCCGCACGGATGACCCACTGATCCGCACGTATGACTGACCGCACGGACGACATGCTGAACCACACGTATGACTGTCCGCACCACTTACCCGCGCGTATGACCACTTATCCGCACGTATCACTCATGGTCCGCACGGATGACACATTGTCCGCACGGATCACATGTTATCCGCACGGATAACATGACATCCGGACGGATGATTTGTCATCCGGACGGGTAACATGTCAATCCGTACGGATGGGGACCAATTGACCCAAGCATGTAACTTTTCAAAGCAATCTTACTTAACCGAGCTTCGTTTACTCTATTTCTTCAAGGATCATTACAGACAACTCGAAACCGACTCAATCAAGTTGTAATCTCGCTAAATACGCACTGTGAGTATACTTGACCCCTTTTTAATCGAATTTTGGGTGTAACATACGTTTCTAACAAATCGAACTCATCAATCGAACTATTCAATCAATCGAATTATCACTTGCGAATAACTGTTATGCATAGATATACGTGATGCTAGTTGCATATGTGCTAGGGCTTATACTCGCGACGTCCCACCAAGACTAGTATAGTACTATTGCGCCCGACGGGGTCTAGTTATGCCATCGTACATTCGAGCATCGAGGACTTAGTTGGTAGTATCAGTTTTGTGAGTATATATGTCGTGTATTACGTTTATGCATGTGGAAATTCGCAGCACTTTTAATCTACTATGCTATACTTATCAAACCTGTATACTCGCCAATACTTTTGTATTGACAAATCTTTTAACGTATGTTGCAGGTTAGATCGCAGACTATATCAATCAAGCTAGGAAGTCTAGAAACTCAACTAAAATCTAGGTTGTCGGATTTGCACTGTTCGAGAGGACAATAAATCTGTGATAACTTGCGTGATTGTATTATTTGTTAGTATGGGATAACGAATGTATTAAATATTATCGCAATATAGTTGTTATGGATTCTCTTGAGCAATCTGATTCGCCTAGTGCCGCGCCCCGATGATTCCGCCATCGGTTGGGGTGTGACAGATTGGTATCAGAGCCATAACTATAGGGAATTAGGTCAGACTCGACCTAGTCCGGGTCGACGTCTTAGAAATTGACCTAGTCTATAGTCTAAGTACCAACAGGCCGACTCGTATGAACCCAGTGGGGTTTGTATTGGGCTTACTTGATACTCTCGATCGAAATTGCTAAAAGCTACAACTTTGTGTGAACACCGCGTACTACAGCTTCACACGAAGGAGCCTTTCCTAAGGCTGAAATACTACTTAGCCTTTCCTAAGGCCGACACAATACACATGTTTTCAAAAATACTCGCATAACGAAACTGAGCGATCCAGTCAAGACCAGGTGTGAAAACCAAGGACTCTTGATAGGATTGCTCACTCAGCGCATTTTTCTAGCACGAGGACCTTTCATCGAGTTAGGAGTGACATCCACATCTCGACAAAAGTCTCCATTTCTAAATCTAGTGGAACTCACGAATTTATTCGAGGAGCATAACCACAATTAGGAACGAAACTGTTAAGCCAGGGGTGAAACCCGTACCTTAATAAGTTGTTCCACTCTCTATAAAATGGTTTTCAAAAGCTCTCACCAAGGACTCGACTATTGTAACAACTCGAGCCACGCGATGACTAGGAAGGCGAATGCCATGAGCTGCATCCCAGTGGAAGCATGGAGTCTCCTAGGTCAACGCGCGCGCCCGAACTTGTAGATATAGTTGGGTTACCTTGGGTAGTCAACGCCTAAACACCCAAGGCACTCTATTATACGACCCGCCAATTTTACAATGATTGGAACTTATTTACGTTTTGAACTTTACGCCTTATCGATTTCTCGATGTAACGATTTTCACTCCCTACTTTATGAACGCACAATTCGCACAGCTATCGCAATCTAAAACGAAACTCGAATGTTCGCAACAAAACTAATGCATAATCTATCGCCTTCGCTATCGTTTTCTCAACACAACGCGTTCTCGCTTATTCTAAATCGACCTTTATGAGTATGATTACAATTACATATAGATAAATACATATATACATATACGAATAAACAAACAAATCATTGTGTGAGAACTTAGGAACTTCGTGTCTCCTATATGGCTCCTATGTGATTCGCATTACTATTGTACTATTGCATCAAGTTTGAACGCGCTCAAATCGCAACGCAAACTCGAAAATCATTATGATCGAATCTCACTCCAAGTCTCCTTCTGTCTAGATGCCTTCCAACAACTCTACTTCGAGAATGTTAGCAAAGAGACGAGCCAAACGAAGGGGCGAAAAGAGGATTGCTTCACTTGTGACCAGAGAAGTGGTCAAGGTCATTCCTCAGATTGCCACACGAGTTCACTCTCTTATCAACTCTCGAACTTCGGAAGACGTTAAGACAGAAGAGCCGCAATCTACTTTTCTCTACAAGCACTTCAAAGCCTGTGACCCGATGGAGTTCACGGGTGAAGGAGGTGCGACTCAACTACTCCAGTGGTTCGATTCTATCGAAGTCACCCTTCGTCAGAGTGGGTGTCCCGACAGTCTCCGTACTACTTGCGCCACCGGAGTATTTCAATCGCGAGCACTCGACTGGTGGACCGCCGAACGTAACAAACGTGGGATCTCCGAAGCTTACGCCCTCTCTTGGGATGAGCTGAAGGAACTCATGAAGAAAGAATACTGTCCTCCTCATGAAATCCAGAAACTAGAAAACGAATTTTGGGGAATCAAGCAAACCAAAGGTGACAATGCTGGCTACACCGCAAGGTTCAAACAGCTTAGCATGATCTGCCCAAGTCAAGTCAACACTCCGGGGAAGGCCATTGCGAAGTACATACGTGGCTTGCCTGAGTGTGTGGGTGATTTTGTCGAAGCTGCAAGACCTGCTACCATCGAAGAAACATACCGCTTAGCCGCAGAGATCAACAACAAACGACTCATGGAAGGATCATTCTCAAAGAATCCTGTCAAGCTAGCTCATCAAGCAATCGCCAGTAATCCGTCAGGCGAACATGTTGACGAATCTTCTGATGATTCTACTGACGAATCTTCTGACAACTCTGTTGGCGATTCTTCTAATGAATCCGCTAACGATTCTTCTGACGGATCTGCTAATGATTCTTCGGACAGATCTGCTGCCGATTCTTCTGGCAAATCTGCCGATGGATCTTCCGACAAATCAGCCAAAGACTCTGCAAGTGAGTCCTCAGACGAATCCTCCAAAGACGACACTTCTTCGCAAGACACCGACAAACCCAGCCGCAAGCGAAAGACTTCAAGCCCGAGCTCATCAGCAACCGAACTGCTGCAACCGAAACCTCTTCAAGCAGTTTCGGTGTTTCCAAAACGAGCTTACACTGGAGCTCATCCACAGTGTTACTCGTGTACCTATCATCATCCAGTTGGGGCTGACTGTCGCTATTGCAATAACTGCAACCGTTACGGTCACTTCACCCACAACTGTCACATCGAACCGTGAACTTGAGTACAACAACAACAGCTCCAACAAAAGTTTTCCAGCGTCAGACATCTAGCAAGCGTAGGATGAAGTTGTAATGATACGATTTTCGACGTTAATCTCTATGTTTTGAACCTACTCTACTACTCGATATTGTCTCTCGTCTCCATTTTCTCTCTCACTCTTTAATCGTCGCACTTAGACTAGATTCACACACACACTATATACTATATCACGAAATAATGTGTTTTACCCTCACTACACTCTTAGCACGAGGTACGATAAACGTGCAAGGAACAATTAATCGCGGGTGCACACGGGATTACTTGGGTCAGTGCACGGAGATCGTAGTGAATTCTAAAAGTGCCATAGTGTTTGACAAAAGGTGACACCAAAACACGGGATGAAAGTAGTAGGGGTCGGGCGAGGAATGCCTTACCATACTACCGAAGTTCCGTGAAGAAAGTGCCACGTGGAGTTGAACGTTATTAGACCTATTATACTATTGTGCTTATTTTCAACACACTACACTCAATCGCAAGGCGTAACAAACTGTATCATTGCAAGACTTGTCGTAAGTCTGCAAACGCAATGCAATCGCCTCATCGATGGACTCTGGGGAGTCTACCTCGCAGGCAAGTTGCATCGACGCAAGACTGGTCGTAAGTCCGTTGCAACGAATCCCAATCGAGCAAGTAAACGCTCACGATATTGATGAGTGAGGACCTATTCTACCCTCCTCGATAGCCGTGATGCGTCAAAACGAATCGTTAAGCTTATTCGAAACAAGAACCGAACTCGACTAATCGTAATCGCTTACCTCGTGTATCTCGCAACCTCGATCGCTTATCACGCGAGCCTATATCTTTTGCTGTGTATCAATCTATCGCTATCGCCTACCGTTATCTGTGATATTCGTGCTAAGTTAGAACGCATGACCTCGCCTCACGAGAGGAAACTCATATGATTAAGGCAGGGTGTTTTAGCCATATCAGCGACCTTTCGTGGAAAAAGGCCATGTGGGGTCTAACGTTAGTCAAATTCTGTAGTATTAATCAATCAAAATCGAACCGCATACTTTCATCACTTGCACGCAACAACTATCGATTATTGTAATTCGTTTATCATCGCCATCATTACTAGTGTTGTATTTCGTGCTTATTCGTTTAATCGTCAAATCGCTGATCGCCTATCGTGTATAATCTACCGCTTATCGTTCGCTTGGTATCCATCGCAGTCTGTATAGTATTAAGTACACATGACACCGCTTCACGAGGCAAGGCTAACCTGGTTAAGCATGGTGTTTCGCCATGTTAGCAACCCCCGTGGAAACGTGCCATGTGGGTGTAAGGTGGAATCTAATCAAACGCGCGCTATTCGCTTCTCAACTCGCTGGATTAATCTATTCGATCCTATCTTATGCTCGGTCCGACTTCCTATCGATTGGGCCGAGTAAACGCATTTCTATCCGAATCATATCGGCACACCTGACACTGCCTCACGAAACGGAAGTAATATGGGCAAAACATGGTGGATACGCCGCTGGTAATTCCTATATATAAATGTTTTAAACATATTAACGAACTTCCGTGGGAAGGTGCCAAGTGGGGCTTGATGCCAAATTACTCCTTTCAAAAGGTTAAAACTGATTTTTATAAAACTTTTATTAAAACCATGGGACAAGTGAAATTCCTAACAATGTGGAGTTAACATCGAATCAGCTTAGCTCCATGTTCAAAGGGGGCTTCATGAGTCCAATTTTTCCTAAAACCTTTTTCAGAGATCAAAAACGAGATTTTCCTGAGATATTGGTTCAACATCGAGTTCAACTAGAACCCATATCACAGGGGAGTTTACGTAACTCTTATTTCATTTTTTCAAATCCCTTAAAATGTTAGAAACTTAAACTTCCTTGCAACATCGGTTGACATCGATTCTGTTGACCGCACGTCAAAAGGAAAATTTTCAAAAGATTTTCGTCCTAAATCCCTTTTCGATATCTGAAACGAACGCTTCTCGTAACGTTGGTTAACGAGCGACTCAGTTAACTCTACGCCAGGAGAAACCCTTTCAAGTCCTTTAAGTCTACAATAGCATCGAACTAACGAATTCTACACAAGACAAGGTACTTTGAAATGTCAACTCGTGTGATTTGTACTTTCGTCTTTACGTCGCCTTCTCACTATCGCAATCGATCCCTCTTATTCGAAACATCCTCGCTGTCAACTTATGGTCAAACCACTCGCTGTATCGCTGCTTATACAAGATCAACCCTTAGAAGTCTACCTACTGGATTAATTTCGGGACGAAATTTCCTAAAGTTGGGGAGACTGTAACAACCCGCACTTTTGTGCGTTGTTACTACTCGTTATACTCGTTACGCCTAGCACCAGAGATTCGGATCATAATGTAACTATATCGTATATATCGCTATTCGAAGGATAATCGCATATTTTCAAGCTACAATATCATTATACTACACTATTATCACACTAACACTCACGGAGGCATTGAGTGAGGACCTATTCTACCCTCCCCAGTGGCCGTGATGTGTCGAACGTAAACAATTAACGCTAACGAGGACTCCCGGGTGAGTGCTGTAGCTTCAGTCGTCATGACGATGATGACAATAGGAGTAAACGGTACCCCGTCAGTCTTTGTGGCACCACACGAAATAACGTTCACGACGACATCAAGGAAGGACCTATACTACCCTCATTGATGGCCATGTAACGTCGCTAATAATCGCATACTCGAAATCGAAACCGATCGTTAAGTATCGAAACTTTGGATTATGGATACGTAAATACGACCCCTAGTGATATATATATATATAAAAATATAATAATAACAATATATTGATAATATAAACTAACTCTGGTCTTTACACGCTTCAGTTACTATCAAATCGATCAAAAACGAATGAGCCCGGCCCGTTAGGATGTCCACCCGGACGGATAGACCATCCGGACGGATGGGCATGCGCACGGATGGCCATCCGCACGCATGGGCCATCCGCACGGATGGGCCATCCGCACGGATGGGCTATCCGGGCCAGACCTCCTTTCCCCTCCTCTTTCGCCTATAAATAGCCTGTCACACCACTATTCAAGTGATGTGACAGCTCCTGTTCAACCACACGCGCACCAAGACCCTTTTCTCTCGATTTCCTCGCGATTCCGGTAAGATTTCAATCTAAAACTTGTACTTCTACAATCTACACTCGAATCTACATCAATCTATCTTTCAAAACTCTAATTCTAACCGTGAAATCTACGGATTTGAGGTGTTTTGAGGTGATGTCACCGAGAGTTCTTATGAACTCCAAGTTGGGATCTCATTTCACTATAAACGACTCAGATCCGGGTGATTTCCACATGTTTTGGTAACAAATCTCACCTAAATCTAAGTATTTACCCAAGGAAATGTGTGATTTCGAGTTAACCCTAAAGAACCACCATGAACGGCCAGATCTGATGGAACGGGGTGATTCCCGGCCGTTAGAATGAGTCGGAAATGACGGGACTCCAAGTGTTAGTACGAAATCACACTACTCTAAGTGAAAACGAACGTTTTCTCTCCGTTAAACACTCGAAAACAGTGCGAAAACAGACAGGACAGCCGCACGGACAACAGGCCAGCCCGCACGAATGACACAAGTCCGCACGGATGACATGTCAGTCCGCACGGACGACATGTCACCCGCACGGATGACATGTCACCCGCACGCCTTACTCATCCGCACGGATGACCCACTGATCCGCACGTATGACTGTCCGCACGGATGACCCACTGATCCGCACGTATGACTGACCGCACGGACGACATGCTGAACCACACGTATGACTGTCCGCACCACTTACCCGCGCGTATGACCACTTATCCGCACGTATCACTCATGGTCCGCACGGATGACACATTGTCCGCACGGATCACATGTTATCCGCACGGATAACATGACATCCGGACGGATGATTTGTCATCCGGACGGGTAACATGTCAATCCGTACGGATGGGGACCAATTGACCCAAGCATGTAACTTTTCAAAGCAATCTTACTTAACCGAGCTTCGTTTACTCTATTTCTTCAAGGATCATTACAGACAACTCGAAACCGACTCAATCAAGTTGTAATCTCGCTAAATACGCACTGTGAGTATACTTGACCCCTTTTTAATCGAATTTTGGGTGTAACATACGTTTCTAACAAATCGAACTCATCAATCGAACTATTCAATCAATCGAATTATCACTTGCGAATAACTGTTATGCATAGATATACGTGATGCTAGTTGCATATGTGCTAGGGCTTATACTCGCGACGTCCCACCAAGACTAGTATAGTACTATTGCGCCCGACGGGGTCTAGTTATGCCATCGTACATTCGAGCATCGAGGACTTAGTTGGTAGTATCAGTTTTGTGAGTATATATGTCGTGTATTACGTTTATGCATGTGGAAATTCGCAGCACTTTTAATCTACTATGCTATACTTATCAAACCTGTATACTCGCCAATACTTTTGTATTGACAAATCTTTTAACGTATGTTGCAGGTTAGATCGCAGACTATATCAATCAAGCTAGGAAGTCTAGAAACTCAACTAAAATCTAGGTTGTCGGATTTGCACTGTTCGAGAGGACAATAAATCTGTGATAACTTGCGTGATTGTATTATTTGTTAGTATGGGATAACGAATGTATTAAATATTATCGCAATATAGTTGTTATGGATTCTCTTGAGCAATCTGATTCGCCTAGTGCCGCGCCCCGATGATTCCGCCATCGGTTGGGGTGTGACATAAACCTCTACACAAACCATTTTACCAATCAAAATGCCGATTCCTGCTTCACACTTACCAACCTGGAAGCTCCGGCAAGTCACACTCATCCTGTACAATTTAAACACATTTAAAAAACTTTCACAAAATCTATCTTAACAAGAATGATGCCAATTCCTGATCCACGATTACAAACTTGGGATCTCCGGCAAGTCAGAAATTTATGGTGAAAAGGCTGTCACCCAAGCCTGACCAGCCTTGGGTGATTTTGGCGGCAAACATCTGTCCCACCAACATTTTGATTTGTAAAATTCTTTAGCATCCTTCACTTTCCTGTCAACCATCTTTCCAAAAATATGTTTAACATTTCCATTAAAAACCTTCTCAACATCAAATTCTCCCTTATCAGCGAAGAATTGATTTGAGATCTCAACCTTCCCAACTTTAGACTTCCAATTTTCCTTTGACAATGGAGGAAAATTCTCATCGTTCAAATCAGGAACGAAATTATCAATCTTTTTCTCAACACATGACTCCTCTGATTTTATGGAATCAGATTCATTGTCAGAACTTCTTTCAGATTTTACAACCCATTTTTGTTTACTCAAATCGACTTGTCTTTTGTAAAAACGTTTTGAAGTTTCACCAACTTCCAAAGTCGATTTATCAACACATTTCTTTTTCATATCAGAGTTAGAAGACACTCCCTGTTTTGAATAAATGGACTCTTGGCAGTTCCAAGCAATGTGTCCAACCTTTTGACACTTGAAACAGGTTCTTCTATCAACTCTTTGACCAAACTTTCTCACATTCTTCTTCACTTCAGCAAGAAACTCCTGGTTTGACTGCTTCCAGAACGGTTTCTTCTGCTCATCTTCACAACTTCCACCTGCAACAAATTTTGTATTTGGTTTATAAGTTTTCTGATTTTTATAATTTTCTGAAGAATTAAAACCAAGACCTTTCTTTTTGAGATTACCGTTGTAGTTTGGTTTCTTTCGATAACCAGAACCATAACTGTAACCCTTTTTCTTGTTCAATCTCTGTTGAACTCTTGAAGTGTACTTTTTAGGTTTTTCATCAAGATTTAAATCTTTTATTTCAGAAATATTAATTTCTGTTAATTTGAAAACCTGTTTGATCATTTCAGTTTTGACACTTCTTATTGGAAATTCCTCATCAGAATATAATTTGTCTGAATCATACAAAGTATAAGCCACTTTGATTGATCCGTCATTCAAATTAGATTTTGATAATAGGAATTCTCTATTGTAAACCCTGTTAACCGGTGAACTCGGACTCTTTTCTGATGAACTCGGACTTTCAGACTTAGACTCTGACTTTGACTCTTCATCCATATCTAACACCTGATCAACAACTTTCTTTACTAACTCAGACTCATGATCAGTGTCAGACGCTGTGAATGTAACATCAATATTATCTGGCAATTCATCAATGATTTCAGACTTTAACTTGATGTTGACTGCCTTTTTTAGACGCTCCTCGTTAGGATTCCTGGGAGAATAAGTTTCATGGATCGGGGGCGGACATCTGTTATACTTGACACTTGGTTTCTTACCAGTATCAGTATCTTCAGTCTTATTCTCCTTGAATGCCTTCAAACCTGCAACAGTAGGATAAACACGATCAATCAAATAATCACAAGTAGTATAACTCAACAGTAAGCGTTTAATCCTTTCACTTTCAATCTTCTCAAGCTCTAACTCCTTCTTCAGCTGAGCACAATCTTCAATATAATCATTGATGACGCTCTGCTTTGTCATTAATGTTGCACTCATTTTATCCATTGCTTTTTCGGTTTCTGAATTTGTCTTCTTCAAACTATCAACTGTCCTGTTCAGCACATCATAAGATTCTTTCACGTACTTCACATCAGACAGTAAATCTTCTTTCATCTTCTCTAAATCAACAATCTTCTTGTCTTTTTCTTCACAAGCTTTACAAGATTCTGAACACTTCATACAAGGTTTAATGATTTCGATTATCTTATCAACCTCAACAACTTTCTCAACTTCTACAAATTTTTCAACCTCAACTACCTTTTCTATCTCGACAATCTTTTCAACCACTGGTTCTTTAGATTCTATTTCAGCTTTCTGTCCCTCAGTTTCTTTTGTTGAGCTTTCTTCAACTTCTGCTTTCAACTCATGTTCTTCAATTTTCTGAATAAACTGTGCCAGATTCATGTTTTCATGTTTTCTCATATGTTTTACAATCAACAGATAAGTTCCCCATTTTTGCTGTGGTAATGCATCAGCAAGTTTATCAATCCATTCATCATTGTCTTTCTTAATGTTCAATCTTCCCATTTCCACGACTAAATGACAATATCTATCAATGGTCATCTTTGTTGTTTCATGGTCAAAAGCTACAAACATGTCAAATGATTTTTTCAACAACGCCTCTTCCATGTTTCGGTATCCCAAAATTCACAAACTCGGACTTTCAAATGAACTGGAATCAAATCTCAAGCGAACTGGTAATTACAAACAAACTAACTTGATGCGAACTGGTTCACCTCGTGAAACACCTGGCAAGTACCTGGAGATAAAATCAAACAAACTTGTTAATCAGCAAACAACCTAATCAAATTTTGTGCAAACAAGTAACACTTTGTGTGAACTAGAATTATTGCGAAGTGAATGGTTTCCGTGTGAAATGGCTGATCTCTTTGTGTGAACTAAAGAACGTTAAACCACGTGTACTAAAAACATCAATCCAAGCGAACTGAGTCAGAATTCTAGAAGTTTGTGTGAACTGAAAGATTTTCAAACAACCTCTTACGAACAGGACTTCAACCAAATCGTATTATCATATGCTCTCGGATCAATGACTGACATCATATGAGATAGAATCGATGATTTTTATTTTGTCAATCAAACACATGCAAACTGATTACCCTTTTCAACCTCGGCTGACAACTTTATAATAATCACATGCAAACTACCACATGCTGTTGTCTTTTTAATTCAGGAATCTGACAAAAGTGATATGGTTATTTAATGAAATAACCTCTGATTGGACCAATTAAACCACTAGAATGATATCTTTCAATTGATAAACGGACATGATTTGGCCGACAACTGAACTTCACGTGAACTGATGATATTCCATACGAACTGATTAACACACTTCAGACGAACTGGGGGTTCAAACGACCTGGTCAACTGTTTCAGACGACCTGAACGAAGAACAAACGAACTGAACTTCTTAAACGAACTGAAGTTCAAACAAACTGAACTGAGAAGCTTTCAAACGAACTGACGACTTCAGACGAACTGACAACCTTCGTATGAATTGAGATCTGGAGATTTCAAACGAACTAAGATCTTTCAGACGATCTGAATAACTTTCAGACGAACTGAGCTTACGAACTGAACATTTTTCATACGAACTGGTATCTTTCAGACGAACTAGATTCAAAATCTCAAACGAACTGAGCCATTTTTCAAACGATCTGATGTAATTTTCTCAAATATGATCACGTTTTCGGTTGAATTAGAATCTGAGATATTCAAGGATTGTTCTACTATGAATTCCGAACACAATGATGTATAATTTGTTCAATATCGTCCACTGAATCGTCGTAAATCTCAGTTTGAAGTTCCAGTTCGTGTGAAATGAATCTGATACGAACTGAACGATCGGTTTTTTTCAAAATTGATCCGGTTTTAATTTGTTTTAAGGTCTGAAACTTTCACAAATTGATTAAAACACAGTTACGCACGTTATATTTCAAAATCAAGCCATTTCATCCAGAAAATCTCGTTTAATTTTGAAAAATGTAGAATATGAGTAGAAGTCAGAATTTTTTGATGAAAAACAAGCTGAATCTGTAGAACTCTTCCTCCTGAGCTCTGATACCACTTGTAGGATCGTTTGGATCGATTGCACTACCAAACGAGTCGTTCGGAAGAGATCTCGTCCAATACGAGAGGCGGAAACAAACGTATCGGATTTATTTCAGCTACAAACACACGAGAATCACTTTAACTATCTCTTGTATTGATTTGATGACGATTACAGACCTGAAGATACTTCGGCAGAGCTTCGCTACCGGAATCGAACAACTTACAAATGAAAACAACAAGTCCACTATTTATACTAACTCCACTTCGTTTGAACAAGCATCTCCAGTTCATACGAACTGGCCACTTCGTTTGAACTGGCCACTTCGTTTGAACTGGCTTGTTCACCTCTGTATCCTGTTAATCTTGAACTGTGTGACTTGTTTCATCTATTCTATTACATGACTCGATACAAGACGAAGTCGACAGACGTATGCACCAACAATACGCTAGATCACACTCAAAGCAAATGGGTAGTTGAACAATAATACGCTTGTACTCAAATCGGTCCTTCGCCTAAATAATTTGCTAAACATGCACGTGAATCAAAGGGACTTAGAGGTTGTAACGTGGCTAGGCAAATGGGTAGGAAATGGAAATATATATATGCAAAGTAGCTAACAATTCAACCCGGTCTTTTATTTCTATCTAAACATAACATCTATATACAATACATCAATATCTTTTTCTCTTTTTTTTTCATTGTTTTTTCTGTTTTTTTTTTCTTTTCATTTTTTCTCATTTTTTTTAAACAAACAATTGAAACATCACATAACAAACATACTACTACAAAATGCTAATACTACTAGACCGGGTCGAATACGGGTGAATTTTTTTAGGAACTAGGCAAGGGTTAACAAACGATTGGCTTAAAGCTCAAAATGGCTACTAAAAGTCCAAACCCCCGCCCCTCTCGCTACCATGCTCATATATATAACTTATGAGGTCCAACCCCCCAAATCCCACACTCGCACTCACCAAAACGAGGCTACCTAAATGCCCTTATCCTTTTCACATACATATCAAGCTAAGGCCTCAAACTGAATTCAAGCACAAGTTCTAATGCACCCCTACCCATTGCCACTCTCATCAAAGAAAATATTTCTAACAATTCAAATACGTGGCTCAAACTCTCACAAAGAAAAAGGGGGTATACGGGGTTGCCGGTGTGTTATGCGGTTTCAATACTTTAAGTTTCAAATTTAGATCATTTTTCGCTTGATTTCAGAATTTTTCAAAAGTTTCAAAAATTTATCCCATCCCCACACTTGGGATACATTGTCCCCAATGTATGGCTTTGAAGGGAAAGATCGCTAAATCATCACAACATCAATTTTTGTTTTTCCACTCAAACCCCAAATTTCTTTTTGTTTTTTTTTTAATTCAAATTACTAAAAACACCACCAACTTTCACAACCCATCACTAAACATATCAAAACACCACCCAACCGCCCAACCATAAACTTAAACATGAATATATATATATATATATATATATATATATATATAGGGAGGGGCTCATGCGAGAACCACCCTTATTGTGAGAACCTTGAGAACCAATGTGAACACAACCTAAAATAGCTAAAAAAAACCTAAAAAAACCTAACCCCCACCCCCCCCCCCAAAAAAAACCTAAACCCCCCACCCCCCCCCCCCCCCCACTAAAAAAACCTAAACCCCCCCCCCCCAAGCTAAAAAAAACCTAAAAAAAACCTAACCCCACCCCCCCCCCCCCAAAAAAACCTAAACCCCCCTCCCCCACCCCCCAAAAACCTAAACCCACCCCCACCCCCCCCCCCAAGCTAAAATGCTAAAAACAAAACCCCCAAAAAACCTAAAAAAATCTAAAAAAAATAAAAAAAAAAATCTAAAATTTTTTTTTTGATTTTTTTAATATTTTTTAGGTTAAAATCGCTACTTTTCGAAGCCAAAAACAAAAAATTTTTTTTTTTAAAAAAAAAAAAATTAAATTTTTTTTTTTTTGCTTCGAAAAGTAGCGATTTTAACCTAAAAAATATTAAAAAAATCAAAAAAAAAATTTTGTGTGATTTTTAGCTATTTTTAGGCATTTTTGGTGTGTTCACATTGGTTCTCGCGGTTCTCACAATAAGAGGTGGTTCTCGCATGATCTTCTCCCTATATATATATATATATATATAAAGGTGCACAAAATGTGAACAAGACATGATCTGATCAGTAAATCAGCGGTGTTGGTAGTGATGCAGCTGTGGTGATCGGACAGGAACATAAACATCTCTTAGATTCGCTGATATCTCAACGGGGATGTTGCCAAACATCGCCAAACTTGAATCATTGCATCCGCGAGGATTGAAACATAGTAACCTGCCAAAACACAAACACAACACCAAAACAAAAGCAAACAAAACACGAATACAATACTCTACATCCTTGGGCTACCTCCCGAGAGCGCTAAGTTTAAAGGTCATCAGCCAGACCATACCTTATATGCGTTATGGTGGTCTTAATGCACACTTACCCAAAACATTTCCAACAAATGCCCGGAAATTTACATGCCATCTCCATAGGTTTGTCAGTATAAGTGGCACGTTCAGACTGCACCTGCGGGTTTCACTAATCCACTTCATGATTCATACCCTGATGTCTTGTAGTTTCACCCTTCTCATCTTCTTCCCCACACTTGTTATTTTGAATGATTGATATGGGAAGAGGTTCGGTACACATATTCATCTCCTCAGACTGCTCTGCCTCATCATCTGCACACACCATCTGATCCACCAATGACTCTTCATCAGATAAAGGACTCATTGGTGTGGTATTATCTTCCACAACCTCCTCCTTCATGTGAAAATAATCTCTAATATCATCAGGTAATGGTGAAAGGCGTTGTTCTATTTCTATCTTCATTTTTAAATTCTGACACTTAGAAACTAAACAGCAGATTCGATCTTCATCGGAAAGGTTGGGTGTTAATAAATAATGCTCGAGTTTGGACAAAGTCACTTCCAATATAGCAAGCTCTTTCTCCTCCTCAGTCTGATAAGTATAAACACCCTCGGGCTCAGAATATTCTTCGGGATGATTTTGTCGATATCCCTGATACGGTCTTAAGATGTGCGCATCCATCATTTTCTTATTCCAATACTTTGGGTTTTCTAAATACACTGTGCACACATCATAATCATAAGTGTGATCGCGACCGCAACAAAAACAAAGGCCATCCGTCCTTGTCTCATAATAAACATCCTCGTCCCGATCATATCCATCCGAGTAATAATCATCCTCCATCTCTAAGTCATAATCATCAGCGTATGATGGAGGTGCAAGCTGTCAAACATAAGACACCGGTTTTGCATGTGCCCTCCTGTAGTGGGCCTCGTGGCAACCGATACACGGATGACTTGGACCCCGCACAATATACACATAGAAAAGCTGAAATCTGTGTAATGCTCTGTCATCCTGCACAACACAACTCAACTACCAAGTGTAAATCACGAACATCAAAGAAATTCTTTTTGGGATTTTTAATTTTTTTTTATTTTTTAATTTTATTTTTTTTAACTAATACACAAGATAACACACGTTGCGCACTACTCCCCGGCAACGACGCCAAAATTTTGACGTGAAGTCGAAGTCTCACTCAAATTTAATCCAAATACAACTAATTAGTTAGCGGTAAGTGGGTATCGAACACAGGGAGTTTGTTGAATATGTGCTATCTCGATGTATGTCTAAATTAACTAAATTAAACTAATTGCAAGAAAAGTAAACTCAGAATTGTGGTGATTGGTTTTAATTAACTAGATTAAACTAAATTAGATTACAAATCAAAGTTAAGTTTTGTAACAAGACAAGAGGATAGTGATCATCCCGAGTTTCAGGTTTTAAGTGACAACTAACGTTAATGTTCAACTGGAAAGAACCACATAGACATGGCTCATGTAAAATCAATTGTTTGTGTTGAAAGGAAACTAAGTACTCGGATTCCTAGAACGCGAGGTTGTTACCCGATGACCAATCAATCAACCCTAATCCCTCCCATGATATCTCGATTGCCAACGGCACCAAGAACGTATGGTTTAGAACTATGATCAAACATACATCAACAATTTACAAACAACCAATCAAACACCATAATAAACTAACAACACATGCACAGTCTAATATTCCAGAAATTAAAGAACAATCATAATTGTCACAAATAAAACCTTACATCCGAGACGATCACCAAGCAAACCTAGCCGCTCATAGTGTTATGAACCATCATCACAATCGAACCTTTGTCCATTGGAATAAAAAACAAAGTCTTCATGTTTAGATCACTCAAGAACACCTTAGAACACCCCAAATTTGCCCCTTAGGAGTTACAAAATGAAAAACAATGATTCCAATTGTTCTCCAACCAAGAAGTACTCCAAAAATCGCCCCTAAACTGATGTATAACCGAATGGGAATGATGGTAAGTCAAGAGGCACCATAAAAAGTCATTAAAAAGGGCAGTTACAAGTTTCACGCTGGTCAGCGTTGTAACCTACGGCACCCGCCGTAGGCTACGGCAGTAATAAAAATGCTACGATGGGCCTGAACTGGGCTACGGTGGTCAAAAATTGCCAGTCGGCGCTGTAAGCTACGGCCCTTGCCATAGCTTACGGCAGGCTTCAACATGAAAACTTGTTTTCAGCATAACTTTTTCGTTTCAACTCCGTTTTCTTCACCGTTTTCGCCTACGTTCTCGTAATTTCGTCCTCTATCATGTTATCTTCTTAATTCTTCAATTCCAAAATTTATTTTTTTCATTTATTCTCCGTGTTTCAATCTCCAATCCAGTCGCGTCTATTCGAAGCTTCATTTCCACACTTTTAAAGCCCCGAACACTCCTGGAACATGAGCATCGGTAGTTATCTAATTCAAGATAAATACATGGATAAATGCGAGATTAAATTATCGTTTATAACATTTAAGGGTTGTCCTACGGACTACCCGTCAATGACAAACAGGTTATTCAAGTTGATCAAAGTGAGCCAGTGGTTGTTGTTAATGAGATAAAGAGATTTCAAGATGCACGCTACATATCGCCCCAAAAGGCTATGTGGGGCATTTTTTCCTTCTCTCTTTCTTAAATCTTCCCTTCTGTTCTAGCCTTACAACTTCATCTCCCAAATAATCAGATGGTTAGATTTAGAGATGATGACATAATGTCTAATATTGTTGATAGGGAAAGGGATAAGAGAACCATGC
Organism: Helianthus tuberosus; assembly: GCA_030545235.1. Lineage (NCBI taxonomy): Eukaryota > Viridiplantae > Streptophyta > Magnoliopsida > Asterales > Asteraceae > Helianthus > Helianthus tuberosus. The sequence continues at coordinate 62,511,340 of CM060352.1, forward strand.
TAATAGCATTTTTTGAGAAAAATAGAATCGGTGAAACAACAAGGGTATATTTGTACAAAGATTTCCAAAAAAAACTTTACGTGGAATGGAAGCACACACTGTTGGAATTGTCATTTCGGTAAAAAAAAAAAACAAAGAGGTCGTATCATTTTTCCGCTAATCCAGCCGAAGGAGAAAGGTACTATTTACGTCTACTTTTGTCAAATGTCAGAGGGCCTACTTCTTTTGAACATCTTTGCACAGTTAATGGTCAACGCTGTTAAACATTTTGAAAAGCGGCTCTTGAGTTAGGATTAATAGAAGACGATGAATATCTATCAAAATGTCTCGAAGAAGCCTTTGTATTTCAGTTTCCCAATGCTCTTAGAAGGTTATTTGCGACCATAATGATTTTTTGCCAACCTGGAGATATTCGAAAGTTATGGAATGACCACTTTGATTCGCTGTCTGAAGATCATCGGTTACACTGTCGAAGTATTGAACGAGTTCAAAATATGGTTCTTACCGAAATTAGTGTCTTTCTACAATCCATGGGTAAAACTGTAAATAAATTCAGCCTTCCTAAGATAACAGACGATTTAACTTACACGATGTAGGTAATCGTGAGTTACAAGAGGAGTATGGGATTGTTTTGGAACCTGAACACTTGAGTGCCAAAGATTCACTTGATCCGGACCAAAAAAACATGTTTGATGAGATCATGATGCATGTTGATAATGATCTTCCACGCGTCTTCTTTATTGATGGTCCAGGTGGAATTGGAAAAACATTTTTGTACAATGCCTTGCTTGCTGAAATTCGGTCACGTGGTCTTATTGCTCTCGCAACAGCTTGCGGCTAATAATATGCCAGGAGGTAGAACGGCTCACTGGAGATTCAAGATTCCTATTAATCTTGAAAATAATTCAATGTGCAATATCAAAAAAAAGAGTGGGGCCGCTAAACTAATTCGGTCTGCCAAAATAATGATATGGGATGATCGATATGATGTGAGCTATTATTGAACAGCAATGGGTGTGAAGGTTTTTTCTAACAACAATGGTGGTGTAGGAGTTACAAGTAGTAAAGTTTGGAAGGAGATATAGGAATTACCAATCTACCATTTTATTCTATCTGGTTCACCTCCGTGTCCTTTCACTTTTATTTTCTTTTTGGCTAAATTGCACTCTATGTCCTTTAAGTTTAAACGAAGTTGCAGGGGGTGTCCATTAACTATGAAAATGACACTAGGTGTCCTTTATGTTTTAATTACTTTACAGACGGTGTCTTTTGACTAACCCGATTAGTTTTTTTTATGTTAAATACATCATGTGCTACTCACATGAGGGTATTTTCATCATTTCATTGCTAGGGACTATTTATGTAAATCCGAAAAACTTTTGGATCAAATGTTCTCTCTCTCCATACCCTCTTTCATAATCAAACCATAGCCAAATCTTAAACAACCACATCTTTGAAAAAGCCGGTGATTCAAAAACCAAAGTGTCGCTCCCCTTTCAGGCCTTAATCAGGAAAATTAGGCTAGAAAAGATGATGGTAGTGATGGTTGAAGATGCGGCTAATAAAAGTAGTCAGGACCGGCACGTTAGGGTTTCTAATCTAGGCACTGGCCTAGGGCCACCAAAAATCAAGGGCCTCCAATTTTTAGAAAGTTCTATATATTGTATATCTATTAGGCCCAAATAAAAAGCAAAACTTAACAAGTTTTTTTTTTACTATAGGAGCCCAGATAAATATTGTTTAGGAAAAAAAAGGCTCACATACAAGGCCAACATTCAAACTAAATTATAGACATAACTATAACAACCATCAACCATTCGACTCCATCTCAAAGATAGAAAAATAAATTTTATTTAAACATATACTATATCTATACAATACATATAACTTTCAAAAAAAATTAACTTCGCCAACTATAAACTTTATAGTTTATAATTGTCGGTCCTAATCCCGGGTAAAGGAGGGTTTTATTCCTAAATATGTTGAAAAGGATAATTTTTCTAAAAGGCCTCCATTTCTTAGTTCGCTTAGGGTCTCCAAAAACGTAGAAACGACCCTGAAAGTAGTTGTGGCTGGAGAAAAAAAGGAAGAAGAAACGTCGTGCATAGGTGGGGTTTCTCCACCGTACCAACCATCAATTCGTTTCTCCATCGTCATTTCTGACCGGAGAAGAAATAAGGTGAGTCAGAGGCATTACATTAAACGGCGCCATGAAACTATTGCATTAATTGGCTGTTTCAGGTCATCCCCTGAAACTGTTTCATTCATCGGTTGTTTCAGATCATCCCATGAAACCATCGGTCCATTTAAGATCATCACCTAAAACTGTTGCATTCATCGGTGCCATGAAAAAACATGTGGGTTTTGTCGAGGTGGTTTTAAATGGATTAAAATCGGATTTACAGGTTGTAGATTATTGTGTTTGGAAGTTACATACCATTATTTGTAGATTTTTTATGTGATTGTTTGCAAGGAATAATAGGTTCTTAAATTATAGTATCATATGCAATTTGTATCATTAGAAAGTGTCTTTTTTTCATATGCTTTTGAACATAGAACATTCTCTGGTTATTGTATATATGGATGCAAAACCCCTCAAAAACTAAAGAAAGTGATTTTTATGAAGAGAGATGTTGGCTCATGTGATTCTTCCTGAAGAACAGATGATACAAAGTCAAAACCAATCTGCAACAGCTGATCCTGAATAACAATGTCTGAACTATATTTCCTTCCAATGGCAGTGGCATTCAACATCTGATGAACTCTAAAGTCTGCTGATACTTAAGGTCTGTTGTACACAAAGCTCTGCTGAAGTATAAAGTCTGTTGAAGACCAATCATCTGCTGAAGTCAAAGAACTGCTGGAAGACAAAGGCCTGATCAACCTTTATGGAAAGCACTGCTCAGTCTTCATCAGTGGTTGAGCCCATCAGTGGATAACTTCATTAGCAATTAGTTTAATCAGTGTTTAATGTAACAGTGTTGTAATTAGCAGTGTTTAGAGGTTGTTAAGATTGTTAGCTGTCACTGTCTATGTGATGTCAGCAAAGATGCCATAGTGTTTAGGAGCTTACTATAAATAGATAGTGTTTGTACTGTTCTATTAGCTCTTACCACACACTTGCATTTTGTACGAACTAGCATGGTGAGCTCAGGCTGGGTGGGAGATAGTGTTCATGCATGCATAGTCGAAAAATTGTGTAAATCAATCTTTTGAATAAAAAGCATTTATGATGAAAGTCGTTCTCTTCTTGTTTGTGTTATAAAGTTTTCCTTCATTCCGCTGCAAATTATTCATCTGTTTATCTCTTTCATCTTACATTTCTTATAAACAAACACAAACAAGTAAACTAAGATCCTAACAATTGGTATCAGAGCCTAGGTCAGTCAAATTCGATTTAACAATCAATTTGACATAAAATATCAGCTCAATTTCATTGATAATGTGTTGTTCGTATTGGTTGAAAAACAGAGTATAAGTTTAATCACATTCAAAGTTGATTAATTAAAAACTCTGTAAAACAACCAAATTGCTTCAAAATACACAAGATCCACATAACTCTGGTACCCTATATAAAGAACCGATGGTTGTCAGATTGGAGAAGAATATTTGGCAACGTCGGATTGACCATATACACACATTGTTTCATGGGATTCCAGTGTTTGTGATGGAGAATGTGATGGTTCCATGATTGACTGCTGCTAAGGTTTCACCTCAAGTCATCAAAGACTTATGTTCAGATAAATGCATTTATGCTTTTGCTAACATAATGGAGGTGAACAAAAACCTTAGGAACAAGATCTTAAATGTTGAACAACAGTTTGAAAAACCTTTAAAAACTTAAATCAAAATTGTTTAAAATAGAAAAGTAAATCAGCAGTCTCAAAACATACATCAAACATAACCAAGGATCAACTCCAAACTATGGTAGAAAAATACCAGTGTTGTAAAAAGGAGCTTTAATCTACCCAAATCACTTGTGAGAAAATGGTAGAATCCTGCTGAAGGTTATGAATTGATGTTTAGAAAACCAGATCAAAAGTGATGTGAAATTTGGCATAAGCTTTTGCAAAAATGACCAAGTTTCTCAAAACATTGTTGTAAATGATCTAGATTGATTATTCTTCCCTTAAAAAACCCTCCAGTAGATGCTATAGCATCTGCCTATGGAAGGGTTAAAAAGGGAAAGAAGAAAATTCACAAAACTCAAAAGTGTATTTATCTCAAAACTTGTGAAGTCAAAAGAAAAGAGTATAAAACCAAAACACTTAAGAGTCCACAGGTTAGTACTACAAAAGGAAAGCCAAACAAACCTTCATCCTTTCTCAAACATCTGTTACCAAACTGCAGCGTGCAACCTCTACTCCCAAAGAAATTCAGGTAACAGGATGCATCACTAGTTAATAAACTTCAAAAAGGATATGGTCAAAATTTTTCAACAGATATCACATGGTAATAAGGTCTACAAAAGACCTTCAAAACCATTATGAACAAACATCCTTTTGTTTACAATCATCTGACAGGAAATGGTCCTCAGTAGACGTTATAAAGAATTTGCTCAAACCACTGACCATTCTCCTAAACCTAAGATTGGATTGTCTTTAACCCCATCCAAAGTTATTTTGACCTTGGACACTCACCAGATCTAATTGATTCATTCATTAAGAAGCTTATACTTGTTTTTAATAGTAAAGGATTCATGTACATATCAAGAATATATATATATATATATATATATATATATATATATATATATATATATATTACTCTTTTCAGATTTGTTTTTAGAGAGTGATAAATTTTGAGCTTTCATTTTTTTGATGATAAAGGCTCAATGCACTGACAGAATATAGAGCACTGCTCATTTTTTGGGTTGATATATTTCTTGTTAATGGATTAAAAGGAGATGGTGTTAGGGTCAATCCATATAGAAACTCAAGTCTAAACCAACAACCAAAGGAGTTGGTGATATGTCAAAATCTTTGGATGCCCATGTTTTGTCCTAAACTTAAAAGATTCAATTTAAAAATTTACATCCAAAGTGGATTGTGGTTACCATCTGGGATACTCAACCACTGCCAAGGCCTATAAAGTGTTTAACACAAGGACTAGGTGAGTGGAAGAGACTTTGATTGTGAATTTCAATGAACTTTCATCATTGAAAATCCCAGCAAACCCTGCTGAACTGTTTGACCTTGATAAATTTACATTTGAAGTTGTGTCTGTCAACTGTCAAGACTAACCCTGCAGGTACCCCACAATCTTTCTCACAAGACAATGGATGTGATATTGTGATTACACAATACAAAATCACGACCACCATTAGAGAAGCAGATGTTCAAAACAGTTGTCAAAACTCTGCCACTGTTGAATCAACAGTTGTTGATCAAATCACTGCCAACTCATCAAAATCAACCTCTGTTGATAAAAATCCATCAACAGTGGATAAAAATCAACATTGTGCCACACCCATTCCTCTTATTCCTCCACCTCCATTTCAAACAGATATTGGCTCTTCAAAATTGCCAACAGATGTTAGCTCAGATGATTCACATCTGCAGCCTTCACCACTAAATGCCATTGTTCCATACAAGGGGGATCTAATCTTCCTTAAATCTTATTCACCAGATCAAGTTATTGGAAACATCAATGAAGGGGTTCTCACAAGAAGTCAATCCTAAAACATTTGTCTTTTTCCAGGCTTTCTACCACTCCATCAACCAGTCAAGTACCAAGAGGCACTAAAAGACAACAGTTAAGCAGAAGCCATGCAAGAAGAGGTCCAGAAGTTTAAAAGACAACAAGTATGGGAACTTATACCACTGCCTAAGGATGTAAGTCCAATTGGCACAAAGTGGGTCTTCAAAAACAAAACTGATGAAAGGGGCATTGTTGTCAAGAACAAAGCCAAGCTTGTGGTTCAAGGTTATAGACAAGAAGAGGGCATTAACTATGATGAAACCTTTGCTCCTGTGGCAAGATTTGAAGCCATAAGATTGTTCTTAGCCTTTGATGTCAACCACAACATCAAGGTGTATCAAATGGATATAAAGTGTGCGTTCCTATATGGTAAAATTCAGGAAGAGGTATATGTCTCCCAACCTCCTGGTTTTGAAGATCCCTTTTATCTTGATCATGTCTGCAAGCACAATAAAGCTTTATATGGCTTGAAACAAGCACCAAGGGCCTGGTATGAAACTCTTTCAACTTTTCTAATCTCCATAGGTTTTACAATAGGTAAAATTGATAAAACATTATTTTTAAAATGGAGAGGAAAAGATTTAATGATTGTCCAAATTTATGTCGATGACATCATTTTTGGAAGCACATGTGAATCCATGTGTGAAGAGTTTAGATAACTCATGACAGCAGAGTTTCGAATGAGTGCAATGGGTGAACTCTGATGCTTTCTTGGTCTCCAAGTTAACCAATTGCAAAATGGAACTTTCATTTATCAAAGCAAATATGTAAAAGATCATTTAAACAAATTTGACATGAATGATTGTAAACCATGTAGTACACCTATGGTAACGACAAAGCTTGTCACATCTAAATGAAAAGGATGACTTGGTTGATCAGACCTTATATTGAAGCATGATTGGGTCTTTATTGTACCTAACTGCACCTAGGCCAGACAACATGTTTGCAACATGTGTCTGTGCCAGATCCCAGTCAGCACCAAGGAAGTCTAATCTCATTGCTGTGAAAAGAATATTCAGATACATAAAAGGTGCTCCCACACTTGGTATCTGGTATCCTGCTAATAGGAATATCAAGCTTTTAGGTTATTCAAACAGTGATTTTGCTGGATGCAACACCACCATGAAGTCTACATCAGGAGGATGTCAATTCCTATGCAATTGCTTGGTGTCTTGGCAAAGCAAAAAAGCAAGCAGCTGTTTCAACATCCACTACTGAAGCTGAATACATTGTTGCTGCAAGCTATATAGCCCAACTGTTATGACTTCAAAACCAGTTACTGGATTTTGGTATAACTGCTCTAAAGACTCCTCTCATGTTGGATAGTCAAGCAGCTGAAAATATGTCACACCCTGACTTTTGCGGAAGCGTGATTATGTGTGACTTGCTTAATATCATTGCATTCAACCATAACAAACAACTATATGATAAAACCAAGATGTTCATCCATAGATAGTTTCAAAAACATTACACGCAACATTGTTTTAAATCCCAAAACATAGACTTCGCGTCCAGAATACAACACCAATGAGGTTTTAAGTTCCATAAGGACTTCACAAAAGACACTAATGAAAACTAGGCTTTGAACTATGTATCCTATCCAGGATAGGATACACACTCCAAACCATTCGACACCGGATGACATCTTTTATTCCAACAACACTTGAAAACTTCAACGCCCGCCAGATCCGTACTTAGTTTCCTGAAATACATGTAGTTTGAAAACATCAACAAAAGTTGAGCGAGTTCATGTGTTTAGTGTGTGAGCTCGAATACTTTGTAATCATCATAAGTAAGTATGTATGTATTTGTAAACCCTGGTAAGAAAGCAACAAGGAACAGATCAATTAATGATTTGCAAGGTCCAGTGTTGTAAAAGTCGGATTCCAAGGCCGAGTACTCGGCGACTACTCGGTACTCGGAACCATACCTTGGAGAGTTACTACAAGTCGGCCATATAAGTCGGAGGCGGTCAGACTCGGCCTACTCGGCGACTACTCGGAATACTCGGCCAACTACTCGGAATACTCGGTCAAATACTTGGTGGGAACCTTGGAATACTCACCGACTACTCGGATTACTCGGCCGACTACTCGGCCTACTCGGCAACTACTCGGGATTATGCTAATTTTGACATGAGCTATGCTAATTTTGACATGAATAATGATAGTTTTGACATGAATTACGCTTATTTTGACACATATAAAATATCCAATAATTAATTTCTTTATTTTTAACATGTCCGAGTACTCTCCGAGTACTCCCCGAGTACTCCGAGTACTCCCAACTCCCCACTCGGCCGACTAGAGAGCGCCTAGCGACTTCTGCAACACTGGCAAGGTCATTAATGTGTGTGTAACGGTGTAGGAAGGCTCAATCCTTTGCGTATTTCGTACCGGGCCTCCCGGCTGGAACGACATAGTCACCACATGAGTCAACTCACGGACCCATGGGTGGGGCTCGCAACACCCAAATAGATCTATCACTCATGCCCCTCGGTCCTTATAAAAGGATTAATGGTCTCGGGTTAACGCCTACTGTAACAACCCTCGGTAAAACCAGCACCCTCATAATATGTCTAATACTCTAGTATAATTTAAAATGTCTCAATATGTTATATATTACACCCCGTATGTGAAAACCAAGCCCTAGTTATGTTATAATTATAAAATAAATTAAAAACCAGAAATATAGGGCTGAGGCGGGCCGCGTAAGACCTCACCCTAAGTTGACACGGGCCGCGAGAGCTCATCAACGCGGAAGCATCCGGTGCTGACACGTGTCGACATCGTGGCGAGTCTACTAGCTGACCCAGCTAAGCTATTGTGTTGACCGGTGTTGACGCGGCCCGCGTAAGGGTTAGCCTTACCTTACGCGGGCCGCCTGAGAGTCAATATCAGCAACTATATAAGAAAGCCATCAGTCTACGTTTTTCGTCGCTCACAATCTCAATTCTCAATCTAAATTCTGTAGAGAAGTTATAATACACGGGTATTATACCCCTAATTAGCGAGGTTCTGCTCCGTTGTAAGTATTATAACCCCCGTTTCATAATAGTTACGCTGCCCGATTGATTTAGGGTTCCGTAACAACTGTCGTGGTTCTGCCCGACGTAGTTGTTGGAATGCCGTCTCGGGGAGGGTATCATTAATAATTTCAAAGGGTTATGATACTAACTAATGTACATTTGTATAAATTATAAATTATATCCAGGAAACCCTTACGAAAAGCCTAAGATAGCAATGTGAGTAATCTCCTTTTTGTTAACAGTTTTCACGAAACGTTAATTATTTTACAATATGATTAAGCGGTGATTGAGTCTTTGTAGTCTTCAATTATTGCCGGTATCTTGGGGTTTTGTATACAAAATTTGTACTACTTGTGAGTAGTAAGTCGAGTATGACAGTACGTTACCATTGGACAATGAGTTAGCCAATGGGTAATATGACCCACAAGTCAGGATTGATAGTACCAAATGGAGTAATTGTGTAGACATAAACATTGTAATCGTCCTCGATACTGTTTTAATTAATAAAATGTTTCTTGATTAAACTGGGATTCACTCACCAGTATTTCCGACTGAAAAATGTTTTTAAAACGCGTTTAAGGTAACCCAATGTGACAGCCAACTAGTAGAAAGCCAGCTGGAGAGCACTAATGGCTTGGGGATAATGTGGCTATAAAAGTTACCTGATAAACGATGTTTTAAATTAAATAAGATAGGGTTTATCCCTATAAATGTATTGTAATAAGAAACTTGGATTTTATCCATATGATTATTAATATAAAATATGGTGGTTTTACTCTGATAAATATTTCCTAACTACGGTTTTGATGAAAATTCCGCTGCGAGATTAAACAACCTTGATACCACCACAACTGAGATCGCGTCCGCCCGTTCCCGGGGATCAGGGATCGGGGGTTGCGACAGAAGGTGGTATCAGAGCCTAGCCACTGGTCTGAGCCAAAGAAGTGTTCTGCTGACACTTAAAATTATAAATTTTGTGTTAGGAAATAAATTATGAAAGTATATGCATAACTGTATTTATTTGTTATGTGTTATTTGACTATTTGTTAGTTTTCAGTATGAGTGATCAAGGACCATCAGACGTGAATCGTCAGTTGTCTGAATCACCTAGGAATGAGGGTACATCATCACAGCCTGCCCTTTCAGGGTATACTGCTGATAAGGGGGATGGAATATTTGCTTTTAGAGCTCAATCTGAAGAGCCATTTCCTAATAAGAAACGAGGATGGTTCAGTAAAGAAGCTTTTGCTCGTAGGAAGAGAATGAGAAAATTACAACAGCAAAGAACTTTAGCAGCTATTAAGAGAGAGACATATGCCCATACTCAAGATATGCTTAATAGAAGACTAGCTAATTTCCATATCTTAGCCTCGCCTGCTGCTAACCCAAGTCTGGAACAACTAGTAGCCCCACAACCACAAATCCCAGACCAGCCCATGGAGATAGAAAACCAGGAAAACCAGGTGGAGATGCACAACTTTAACCCAAAAGAAATCCCTCGGGTACCTGCGCCAAACCCTCTAGACCCAAATTATGACCCCTGGTGGGACGATAATAGGGACTTTGTGCAACGTTACCCTATCCAAGATTATCCACCCATACAGAACATAGAAGCTTACCCAGGTATGGACCCTTTAGATCCCTATTACCAAGATGATTATATTAGGGAGATATTAGAGGATCCTTACCAATTTCAGGTACCTACACCCCCATATCAGGAGCATGCACCCCAGATTCCAAACCCAGTCCTAGAACCTGCACCCCCAATGAGTGCAGAAAACGTCCAAGAACTTAGGACTTTTGGGGAGGAAATTTTAGAAAGCAGTGAGAGAATGCGTCAGGTGGGAGAGCGTCTCGTATGGAAGTACGATGAACGCAATATGGATTTTTGGATGAATCCATATCCGTGAATGTTAGAATGGAAAAAGTGGTAGTAATAATAATATAATAAAATAAAATAAAAATATGTGTGTACGGATGCATATTACTATTTTATTTCTGTTAGTATTGTAATCTTTATTTCTGTACTAGTGTGTAATAGACGCATAAGTATATGAAAAAAGTATAGTAGCAATGATCTACGCTTTTGGCAAAAATGCGTGTCATGTGATTAACTATATTAGATATTATTTGTGATATTAATATGGGGTAAATGTTTAAAATTCAGATGGCCGACGAAGGAAATCAAGGAAATCTGAATAATGATAATCAGAGTAACATTAACGTGGTTAATGAGAATCCAAGCATCAATAACAATAACAATCAAGTGGATAATAGTGCTATCCAACACATAGTGGCACAGGGAATTATAGATGCAATGCCATTTATTCTCCAAACTGTTAAAGATGCTGATAATAAAAGTAAACATAGCAGTACGCGACCTGTTGAACCAGAAAACAGTGTAAACAATGGACCGGTATTTCAATTGCCTATTCCCAAAAGAAGAAGAACCATGCCTTATGGTTGTTCTTATAAAGAATTTTGGTCTTGTAAACCAACGGAATTCTCGGGCAATGAAGGGGCCATTGCAACCTTACGCTGGATAGAGAAGACTAAGGCAGTTCTAAGGATAAGCAAATGTGCTGAAGAAGATAGAATATTGTTTGCTTCTAATTTGTTTAAGAATGCAGCACTAGAATGGTGGAACACTATCCTCCAGACAAAAGGAAGTGATCAAACCTATAATATGGAATGGGAAGAATTTAAGAATAAGGTAGAAAGGAAATTCTGCCCACCTAATGAGAAGGAACAGATAGCAAACAAATTCCTAAATCTTAGAATGACTGGTGTAGATAGTAAGGGGTACACTAAAATATTCTTTGAATATGCTAGAATAGTGCCAACTCTTGCTTCACCAGAACCAGTGTTAATCTCTCGTTATATTTGGGGATTAATTGGAGAGATTAGACACATAGTCAAGGCAGCTAGACCTCAAACTATAGAAGAAACGGTAGAATTAACAAATACCTTGACTGATGAATTAGTCCGTACGAGAGAAGAAGACCAGAGAAGGAACCTAACCCAAAGGCTTACTCAATAATTCCGTTCGGGGAATTACAATCGTAGGAATACAGGTTCTACCTCTGCACCATACTGCAAGGTCTGTAAGAAAAAGCATTCGGGAAAATGCTCCACTCTCTGCAATTATTGCAAAATGCCAGGACACAAGGAAGAAAACTGCAAGAAGAAATCCAGTAATGGATATTGCTACAACTGTGGAGAAAAAGGTCATATCAGGCCAAACTGTCCGAAATTGACCCCAGCTGCAAACAACAAGAATACTAAAAATGCTAGAGCATTTGTTCTGACTGCAGATGAAGCCAAAATGATCCCAGATGTTATAGCTGGTACGTTTTTAGTTAATGATGTTTTTGCTAAAGTATTATTTGACTCTGGTGCAAACCAAAGTTTTATTAATACATCGTTTTGCAAATTTCTAAATCAGTCATTAACTAAACTACCACTAGAATGTTTAGTAGAGACAGCTAATGGAGAAACTGTTAGAATTTCTGAAATCTTGCAGGGAGCAAGCATAGAAATTTTAAATCAGAAATTTATTGCAAATCTTTATCCTATGAATCTGGTAGGATTTGATGTTGTTTTAGGAATGGATTGGTTAATAGCCAATAAAGCCAGTATTTTATGTGATCAAAAGTTAATTCAAGTAAATTCACCAAAAGGTAAAATGATCACAATTAAAGGAGATAAATATTCTAGGTCAACTAAATTTATCTCTGTGATGAAAACTGCAAGTTGTATGAGAAAAGGTTCTATAGTGTATTTGATTTCTATAATCATTAACACTAAAGGAAAGGATTTAAAAGATATTCCAGTAGTATCTCAGTTTTTAGATGTCTTTCCAGAAGAATTACCAGGACTACCTCCAGATAGAGAAGTTGAGTTCAGAATTCATTTAATACCAGGAACAGCACCGATTGCCAAAGCACCTTACCGGTTGGCACCCGCTGAAATGCAATAATTGAAGAAACAATTAGACGAATTGTTAGAGAAAGGATTTATACAACCAAGTTCATCTCCGTGGGGAGCACCGATATTGTTTGTTAAAAAGAAGGACGGATCAATGCGTATGTGCATTGATTACCGTGAATTAAACAAGGTTACAATTAAGAATCGGTATCCATTACCGAGAATCGATGATTTGTTTGATCAACTGCAAGGAGCTCGATTTTTCTCTAAGATCGATTTAAGGTCAGTATATCATCAATTAAAGGTACAGGAAGAGGACATTCCTAAGACCGCTTTTAGAACAAGGTATGGCCATTATGAATTTACTGTCATGCCATTTGGTTTAACCAATGCCCCAGCTGCATTTATGGACATGATAAACCGAATATGTAAGCCATATTTGGATAAATTCATAATTGTATTCATAGATGATATTCTAATTTACTCTAAAAGTAAAGAGGATCATGCAAAGCATTTGCACGCTCTTTTAAGCCTATTAAGAAAGGAAAAGCTTTATGCTAAGTTTTCCAAGTGTGAGTTTTGGTTAGAACAGGTACAATTCCTTGGAAATTTAGTAAATCATGAAGGAATTCATGTGGATCCAACAAAGATCGAGGCAATTACTAAATGGAAAACCCCTGAGTCACCAACCGAGGTTAGAAGTTTCTTAGGATTGGCTGGTTATTATAGAAGATTTATTAAGGATTTTTCTAGAATAGTCATTCCCTTAACTAAGTTAACTTGTAAATCTGTTAAGCTTGAATGGGGATTTAAACAAGAAGAAGCATTTAGAATCCTTAAGCATAGATTAACCCATACACCCATATTAGCATTACCAGAAGGAACTGAAGACTTTGTAGTCTATTGTGATGCTTCTAAGTTAGGTTATGGATGTGTGTTGATGCAACGTCAAAAGGTTATAGCTTACGCATCTAGACAACTTAAGAATCATGAAGAGAATTATTCAACCCATGATTTAGAATTAGGAGCTATAATTTTTGCTCTTAAGATTTGGAGACATTACCTTTATGGTAGTAAGTTTACCATATTTACTGATCACAAAAGTTTAAGGTATGTTTTCGAGCAGAAAGAATTGAATATGAGGCAAAGACGCTGGATGGAATTTCTTAGTGACTATGAATGTGATATCCAGTATCATGAAGGAAAAGCCAATATAGTGGCAGATGCTTTAAGCCGAAAGTATCATGAAAAGTCAAAAAGGGTACGTTCTCTTAAATTAAATATACAAGTAGATTTAAATGAACAAATAAGAGAAGCACAAAAATCAGTAATCAAGGAAGATACTGAAAAGTTAAAAGGTATGTTGAAAGAATTAAAACAAGGAACAGATGGAATTTGGAGATTCCATGAAAAGAGAATGTGGATACCTAAATTAGGAAACCTACGTCATCGTATACTAGAAGAGGCTCATAAATCTAAGTATACAATGCATCCAGGAAGTGATAAAATGTACCAGGATTTAAGGAAAAATTTCTGGTGGATAGGAATGAAAAAGGACATAGCAGTCTATGTTTCTAAATGTTTAACTTGTTCACAAGTTAAAGCTGAACACCAGAAACCCTTCGGTTTGTTACAGCAATTAGAAATGTCAGTGTGGAAATGGGAATTAATAACAATGGATTTTGTTACTAAATTACCCAAAACTAGGAAAGGAAATGATACAATCTGGGTGATTGTAGATAGGCTAACCAAGTCAGCTCATTTTATACCAATGAAGGAAACAATTAGTATGGAACAATTATCTAAATTGTATGTAAATGAAATTGTTTCTTTACATGGTATTCCTTTATCAATTGTTTCTGATAGAGATAGCCGCTTTACATCTCATTTTTGGTCAAGTTTCCAAAAGGCAATGGGAACCAAGTTAAAATTAAGCACTGCTTATCATCCACAAACAGATGGACAAAGTGAAAGGACAATTAAGACAATGGAAGATATGCTTAGAGCTTGTGTAATTGACTTTGGAGGTAATTGGGACGATCACTTACCTTTAATAGAATTTTCTTATAATAATAGCTATCACACAAGTATAAATGCTGCACCATTCGAAGCACTTTATGGACGAAAGTGTCGAACCCCAGTCTGTTGGGCAGAAATTGGAGAAAAGCAACTATCTGGACCTGAGATAGTACAAGAAACGACTGACAAAATTATTCAAGTCAAGGAACGACTGAAAGCAGCACGTGATAGACAGAAAAGCTATGCTAATAACAGGCGAAAACCATTGGAATTTCAAGTAGGAGATAAAGTATTATTGAAAGTATCTCCTTCGAAAGGAGTGGTAAGATTCATCAAAAGAGGAAAGCTAAGTCCCAGGTATGTTGGACCTTTTAAGATTATTAGAAGAATAGGACCTGTAGCCTATCAACTACAACTGCCAGAGGAAATGGCAGGAATACATGATGTGTTTCATGTATCTAATCTTAAAAAGTGTTTAGCTGATGAATCATTGATAGTACCTCTTAAGGATATAAAGGTAAATGAACAACTCAAGTTTGTAGAAAGACCTCTACAAATTGAAGACAGGAAAGTCAAGAATCTCAAGCATAAGAGACTAGTTCTAGTCAAAGTGAAGTGGGACTCCAAAAGAGGACCTGAGTACACATGGGAAATGAAAAGAAAATATCCGCACCTGTTTCAGTAGATCTCGAGGACGAGCTCTAAATAAGGTGGGGAGAATGTAACAACCTTCGGTAAAACCAGCACCCTCATAATATGTCTAATACTCTAGTATAATTTAAAATGTCTCAATATGTTATATATTACACCCCGTATGTGAAAACCAAGCCCTAGTTATGTTATAATTATAAAATAAATTAAAAACCAGAAATATAGGGCTGAGGCGGGCCGCGTAAGACCTCACCCTAAGTTGACGCGGGCCGCGAGAGCTCATCAACGCGGAAGCATCCGGTGCTGACACGTGTCGACATCGTGGCGAGTCTACTAGCTGACCCAGCTAAGATATTGTGTTGACCGGTGTTGACGCGGGCCGCGTAAGGGTTAGCCTTACCTTACGCGGGCCGCCTGAGAATCAATATCAGCAACTATATAAGAAAGCCATCAGTCTACGTTTTTCGTCGCTCACAATCTCAATTCTCAATCTAAATTCTGTAGAGAAGTTATAATACATGGGTATTATACCCCTAATTAGCGAGGTTCTGCTCCGTTGTAAGTATTATAACCCCCGTTTCATAATAGTTACGCTGCCCGATTGATTTAGGGTTCCGTAACAACTGTCGTGGTTCTGCCCGACGTAGTTGTTGGAATGCCGTCTCGGGGAGGGTATCATTAATAATTTCAAAGGGTTATGATACTAACCAATGTACATTTGTATAAATTATAGATTATATCCAGGAAACCCTTACGAAAAGCCTAAGATATCAATGTGAGTAATCTCCTTTTTGTTAACAGTTTTCACAAAACCTTAATTATTTTACAATATGATTAAGCGGTGATTGAATCTTTGTAGTCTTCAATTATTGCCGGTATCTTGGGGTTTTGTATACAAAATTTGTACTACTTGTGAGTAGTAAGTCGAGTATGACAGTACGTTACCATTGGACAATGAGTTAGCCAATGGGTAATATGACCCACAAGTCAGGATTGATAGTACCAAATGGAGTAATTGTGTAGACATAAACATTGTAATCGTCCTCGATACTGTTTTAATTAATAAAATGTTTCTTGATTAAACTGGGATTCACTCACCAGTATTTCCGACTGACAAATGTTTTTAAAACGCGTTTAAGGTAACCCAATGTGACAACCAACTAGTAGAAAGCCAGCTGGAGAGCACTAATGGCTTGGGGATAATGTGGCTATAAAAGTTACCTGATAAACGATGTTTTAAATTAAATAAGATAGGGTTTATCCCTATAAATGTATTGTAATAAGAAACTTGGATTTTATCCATGTGATTATTAATATAAAATATGGTGGTTTTACTCTGATAAATATTTCCTAACTACGGTTCTGATGAAAATTCCGATGCGAGATTAAACAACCTTGATACCACCACAACTGAGATCACGTCCGCCCGTTCCCGGGGACCAGGGATCGGGGGTGGCGACACCTACCCATTCACATGATCTAACAATATTTTCCTTAGCTAACCATACCATTCGTAATCATTGTATCAATTGTAACATGTATTTCACCCCCGAAATTGTAAAACTGAAAACAGTTAAAAAAAATGGGGACATGAACTCACAATATTGCGTTCTTCGTAACCAACTGTAACTCAAAGCTCCTTCTGGTGTACACGACTACCTACAACGTACTAAGGTCTATTAGACGAGCGGGTCGTGCCTTGACTTAGTATTAATTAGTGTCTTTGAGTTACGTTTCATTGTGTCTTCAATATTATTCCAAGTTATATAATTATTTGTTAAAATAATAAATATTTTAACTTAAATTATATTTACTAAAATTCGGAATAATAGTTAAAATAATATATTTTAACTTCACACCTTTATGTATTTATTCGTGAATATTTCCCCAAGGATGGGTGTATTAGTATTCGTATTCTTATACTTGTATATTTTTGCCATTTATTGGTGTCGTATTCCGGAGTGTATTTATACGTACGAGAATACGTATTTTCTTGTAATTGTTAAGTATTATTATACTTAATTTTGTATTAACTTTTCCGGAATAATATCTTTAATAAAAAATACATCAATATATATTTCCAAAATATATATTTTGAGAAATGTTACTTAGAAAAATTTCTTATAATTTTTCCCTTGACATAAATACCTATAAATTTCATATAAGTCTCAAAAATAATATGTTTTCATGTTTATCTTGGAAAATATATATAAACTTATTTTTCACCTGTATTTCATGTTTGTTTGAGAAAATATATATTTTCTTCCAAAAATAACACATCTTCTAATAATTCCAAGAAATGTATTTTTTTTACTTGCCAAAAATAATATATTTTCTCCTTGTCAAAATATGATATAATTTTGTAATAATTGTAAAAATTATATTTTCATTCTCTTAGTATCCAAAATATTAATTACCAAAATATGCTTATGAATAAAATTTCCAGAATATTTTTGTGAGTTATATTCCTTTGTTCGGTTTCTCCAATATTTTGGGTATTCTTTGTATATTCATTCTCTTGGAATTTTGGTAATATTTTGGATTGTAATTTTTGGTATTTTGATGAGTTATATTATTTCAAGTCCTAAAATAATATAACTAATACACATAATATACAAATAATCACACACAAGGTGACATTTAAATATATATTTCTTAAATACATATTTAGTCACTTTTATTTACAAAAACCAACCTCCAATATTTATAATTTTTGTAACAAAAATTATGACAAACCTTATATAAAAATCCATGGTTAAAAATATACTTGTAAGTATTCGTTTAAAAATATTTCTCTAAGTGTTTAATTTTTAGAAAAATTTTGCCATAGTTTCCCTTTAAAAATGGAGGTTTCCATGCTTTCAAAGCATATCATTTTCTTTTGTAAACCAACACAATCAACAACAAATCAATCTACACTTACCAATTTGCCAAAATCAAGCTTGAACTACTACTTCATGAACTTGAAAATTTATAAAAGTTTGTAGTAACTTACTAGTGTGTTTGGTAAGTCTAGTTACCCTTTAAAGTGTGGTTGTTTATTTAAAAACCTCATTTTTGAAAGAATTAGTGCTTCACAACTTGTAATTAATTTTTCTAAAAATACTTCTTCTTGGATTTTTCTTGTTACATATGTGTTCCTACACTTGATTAACCACTAAAAATGTGGTTTATTTATTTAAGAACCAAGATTAAGTAAACTTTGTATTTTCAACTTGATTTCTTGAAAAACCATTCTTGATATCATAGATTTACAAGACTTTATACACACTTTGATCATCACTTAACAAGAAAACAACTTATTCTTTCAAGTTCATGATTACATGAGGATGATCTATTGATCTTTAACATTTTCATCCTCTCATCTTGGTAGATTATGTTTTTAATCATTATCTAGCAAGATCATATGATGATCTACATTATTAACATAAACAATCAATCAACAAGTAGCACAACAACACTAAACAACATGATTTCTTAAGATTTTAAGCTTATGTTCATGTTTCATGTTCTTGATTCTTAGTGTTCATTATGATTAACAACATGTATCATTCTTTAACCACTTAAACAAGATGTAAAATGAAGTGTAGAGTTTTCTTACTACTAGCTCAAGGCTAGGGATGATCACTAGTTGATGAAGATGATAAATGTGGTGGATAAAAACACAAGAGAAAGGTCCTTCAACTTCCACAAGCTCTAAGCTTCCTTATACACCTTCTTACACCCTTGTGTATATGTAGAATGTATGAGAATTGATTAAAGATGGTGGATGTAAGTGTGGGTGTTCACAGCCGAGAATGGGGGAAGGAGAAGAAGGAAATTTCAAGTGTTGGTGTGAATGATGGTTATGCTCTATGGTTAGTTCTTATATTATCCAACACATTATAATCTATGGGTTAATATGTTTAGTAAAGTTAGAACAATATCTAATAATATAATCAAATGAAATCACAAGTGGGCCACCATGTCTAGCGGTGAATAGTAGGGGGGTCTTAGGCTAGGTTTCAACTAATAGTTAGTTTATGGTTAGAATTCAAGTATCTAGTTAGGTGTTTAGTTATTAGAAGTTTATATAGTATGTTATGATGTTCGGGGACCATAACTAGCTTGGTAATGTTAAAACAGTGCTTCTGGTGAAAATTTGGTGTTTCGGGTAGTGTCCGGTTGTTCGGTTGGTTACCGGTTCATTAAGGTGCCAAACTATGCAGTTTGGTGTGCTTTATGTTACCTTTGTGACAGTTTTGATTCCCGACACTTAGGAAAGCATTCAAGACCATTTTACCATATTTCTGCATTATATTAAAGTGTTCAGATGCTGATTTTTGCTGAATTCTGCAGAATTCTGCAGTTTAAGTAAGTTTTAGGCACTTTCCGGCACTGAAACTATCACTAGGAAGGCAGTTTTATGATCCTTACTTTCCTACACACTATACTAGTGTAACTCTTGGTTTCTGGCCCATTCTGTATCTCAATACCATGTCTCTCTATGTACTGAACTCCGTCAGCATTCCTCTGATCCGTCTGATAACTGTGCTAACTGTGTTTCGCGCATTATTTGAATCAATAAAGTTTGCATGCAATAATGACATGACATTTTGCAATATATGATGCACATGTATGTATATGGAAATAATCAGAATGCAATTCAAATCATTAATTGTAATTCATCACAGTCATTAAGCACTAATCACTGTTTAATAGTTGTACGGATACATGCAAATTTGACAGTTGTCACAAAATATCATCAAAAATCCAGTATCCCATTCAACCACCAAGCACATTGATATCAGACATCACTTTGTGAGGGATTGCTATGAAAAAGGTTTGATTTCTCTGCATCATGTTCCAACTAAAGATCAACTAGCAGATGTGTTAACAAAAGCATTAGATACATCTACGTTTGAAAGTTTGATCTCTAGAATTGGCATGCTTAACTTGGATTAGAAGGCAAAAACCTTCTTTTCTTGAATGAAAAGCATTAAAATGTTTTTAGAAAATCAAAAATTCATCCTTAAAAATAGCTTAAAATGAAAAAATTTCATGAATCCTTAAAAGTCTGACCATAACCACTGCTTGTTTTAAACCTCTAATTGGTTGAAATTTCACCCACTGCTAAAAGATAACCTCTGTTTTCATATCCTTTGTTGACCACTGTTGACCAAACAACTGTTGGTTTCAAACTCTGATGTCTATCAACTGATAGACTAAAATCAGCCACTGCTTTCATAAACACTGTACAACCACTGTTGTTGCTCAACAGTGGTTTCGAAACAACTGTCGTCCACTTTTTCATCAGAGGTTGCCACGTGGGTAGATGTTAATGATCAGATCTTTGAAATCACTGTCACGACAGCATTCATTTTTCCCCTTTATAAAACCCTGATTAAATCCCAAACAGAGCTTTCATTTGCCGTAATGAATTCAAAAATTCTCCAAAACGGTTTCCATCTTCTTCTTCACTACTTCTTTAACCTCACATCATTTTTAATTCCGATCATGGCTCTAATCATTAAACATCCTCATAACTACCTCCCTACCTTCGAGAAAACTGATAATAACACCAACTTTCATTCAATAATTGACATCCTGTCACCTTCAACATACAAAACACTTCTCACTGTTGATGCACTGATTTACCAAGACACACTTTGTGATTTTTGGGCAAATCCTGAATTACAAACACAAAAGATAGAGGTCTATGGTATAACTTCAAAAGTTGGAGGTGTATTGGTTGCTGTAACCCCCACTACCATATCAGAAACATTTCAGATGAACGACTTGGCAGGTAAAACTTCTTTCTTAAAAAATGAATTTCAAACAGACTCGATTGAAACGGGTTATGATGGACAGTTGGATAAAGCTACAATGTTTAAACCAAATTTTCCACCACCAATGAAATTCCTGTTCCATACCCTTTTAACTTGTCTCTCAAATAAAACCACTGCTTTCAATAAAATACCTCTAAAAATTCAGTACTTAAGGTATGCAATTTTAACAAACACTGATTATAATTACTCCCAAGCATTGTTTACTGAATTGGTTAACAATTTGAAAAACATTAAAGGTAGAAAGAATGCTTCTTTTCTCTTGTTTCCAAGATTTTTAAGCTACTACCAGCAAAAACATATTCCTCAAAAAGCTTTTGAGCAAGGTACAGCTTTTAAAATGAATAGTCTATTATCTGAAACTTTTACTCACCTTATGGCCAAAGAGTCAAATGTTTCTAAAACACAAGCAAGGGGTCTGAGCAAATTTTAGAT
This sequence comes from Helianthus tuberosus, assembly GCA_030545235.1. Lineage (NCBI taxonomy): Eukaryota > Viridiplantae > Streptophyta > Magnoliopsida > Asterales > Asteraceae > Helianthus > Helianthus tuberosus. The sequence goes on from CM060352.1 coordinate 62,532,925, forward strand.
GAGTCCACATCTGCTCCTCAAACCCTTGTTGCTGAGCTCACTGCTCATGGTGATCACAGCACCACAACCACTGCTGTGAAACCCCCACCATCAAAACCCAAAAAGACCAAATCCAAATCCAAAAAGCCCACCAAACCCACAAAAATGGGTCCTCTGGAAGATGAGATTCCAGAGGTTAACCTTGTGATAACACAAAAGTCACTAGAAACCACTATTTCCACTTCCTCACAACATGTGGAAAGATCTCAACCTGAAACCTTAACTCCTCATGCTTCCTCACAAAAGGAACATGTTGTAATCACAGGGACACCACAATACGATGACATACCCTCCTTTGAGAGTATGCTCAAAAGCCCTTCTCTCGGGGAAATGTCTCTTTCAACACCATTCCTTTCATCTCCTATTCCACCAACCTTTATACCACTATTTGAAGCTATTGACACTCAGACAACAAGCAGCCCCTCTCACCAACACATTACTGAGAGTATAACTTCAACAATGGTTGTGTCTGAACCTGCTCAAATAGCTATCCCACAAACAGTTGAGGAGGCTACACCACTCGAATTTCACAAAATTCTTGTAGGTATTTCAAGTGGAGCAGCTACTAGAAATGTTGAATCAACTAATTTACATTTGGACAGTAGTTTCATTTCTAAGACTCCCTTGAAGGCAACCACTGTTGTGGCTACCAAGGTAACCACAGCTACAGAGGGAAGTCCCTAGTACCAAGAACAAGGGGCATCTGCTTTTGATGATTTGGAGTCTACTCCTATCACCAAGGCAGATACAACCACCTCTGGTGGGAATTCAGGTGATCCTATTAAGTTAGGTGATGAATTAAAATACAAGGATTTGATGGAGAGAATGTCTTCTATTGAAACCACTGTTGGCGAAATGAAAGACATAATGAAATAGTTGTTGGAAGCTTCTAAAAGTCAACCTACCACTCAGCAAATTGCTGATGAGCTTTGGAAATCAGTACAACTCATACTCCTTGCTCAGAAGAATTTGGCTGATAGCAACCACAACATGCATATGGAATTGATCCGAATCATGGTGGATGCTAGGTACAAGGATACTCAGGCAGATAACAAGGGTATCAAGGAAGCCCTTGCAAAACTAACTGGCACCTCCCCTGCACCTGTATTTGAAAAAGATGATGCCAAAAAGGGGTAGAATGATTCCATGAGAAAATTGTGTGTTGATCCAAAAGCAAAATCAAAAGATCAGCAATAACAAAATCCAGGATCTGCCAAAGACTCTTCTACAAATCCCTCTGAAAAATCTGATGATGGAAAGAAAAAGGGAGTTGATGAGACACTTAATATCCAAACAGATGAAGAGATTGTTGAAAAGCAGAAGAGAAAAGATACAGGAGAAAGCAAAGTAGAGGTTTGGAAAAAGGAACAGGAGGATAGGCTGAAAAGAGAAAATCAAGCACAAAACATTGGTACTTAATCCTTCAGAAATAACAGACCACCATTAGCCTCATTCCCCAAAAGAACTGCTTCTAAAAGGCCAACCACTGCTGCAACCAAACCCAAACCTTCACCTCAAAAACCATCACCACAAAAACCACCACCTCAAAAGAAGCAGAAAACAGCTTCATTGCCACCACCATCCACCACAAAACCAACAGATATTAATGCATCAAAAGCATCAACAGATGTTAAGGCAATAGCTGTTGAGACACCAGTTGTTTCAACAGTTGTTAGCCAATCCACTGCTTCCATACATTTTGATCCTCCACCATCTACACAACCACCGCCAACACCTCAAAGATTCCCTTCTTTTTCACCTAAACCACCCTCTCCATCAAAAACTCCTCCTCCTCCTAAATTTGCCTATGCACGCAAAAGAAAATGTGTTTTGCTAGATGATGAAAAGGAGATTCCATCACCCATTCCCTTATCATCTGTTGCAATCATTGCACCATCATCATCCCCACAAACAAACAAACCCACTCAATCATCCACCCACTTGCTACATACCTCATGACATCTCTTTGGCAACTCGATATCCTCTGGAACTGCTTGCAGTCCAAGATGAAATGATACAATTTTACAAGGAAGAGGATCCATCTAAAAGAACCTACCCATCTCTATTTGGATTCAGAACACCTCAAAACCTGGAAGAATACTTAAAGTTGAAAGCCAAGCAAGCAGAGATTCTTGCCAAAGAAGAGAGTAAAGGGTTAGAGGACAGGAGATACCAGAGTCTGTTTCAACATGGGCTTAGTAAAGTCAGGAAAGTTGAAGACTTTGCTAGAGACTTGAGTAAATCCATGTCAGAGTTGCCACCAGATGCTGGTCTTCAAGAGGAATTAAGGGTTGATTACTTGGATCTCATCATGAAAACAAAGCCAACAAGCCCCAATTCAAAAATTGGACACTAGAAGATCTCAAAGAAGAAATCAACAGAATAACAATGATGACGAAAGATCCTCAGATGAAACAAACTACACCAAATTGGAATAAATACAAGCAGGTTGATCAAGATGAGGTGTTAAAGTACAAAAGAAAGAGAGCAGAACTTGTTGCAGCTGGATATGGGCCTGCAAGATCAATTGCAAGATGGTCAAAGCAGAATGTTGATGAGACATACAAACGACTTGAAGAGTTGAGAAAGAAAGACCTTGAAGTTCCTCAGAAGCCAGTATACACTGAAACCGCTGCTGATAGGCCTAAATAGACCCATGCCCTTAAAAAGTTATTCTCATCCTCTGCTTTACCCATCAGTGCCTTAAATCAATTAAAAAGGCAAAAGCAGATGGATGAGAAAGATGAAAAGAGGTATGCTGAATACAGAAAAGAGGCCATCAGAAACCAACTTCAATTTCGAGTTAATGATGCTTCCAACCAACTTGCTACTCAGATAAATGAAACAACCAAAAGGTTGGCTAGCAGACCTCACTCCCCAAACTCCTCTCAAATAAATCCCATCCCTAAAAAGCCATCTAATCCAAAAATATTAAAGTGGAAATCTGACAAAGACACCCATGTATTGACTCTGCTTAGATCAAATGGCAAAGTTGAAAAGTTGTCAAGGAAGGATGCATATGGTCTGAATGCCGAAGACCTTCAAGATTTATTGAACCTTCAACTGCATAGGGATGAAGAAGACACAGATTCTTTGGATATTGAACTTCAATTCAAAGGGCAAATCCGGAAACTGTTTATGAGGAAATAAAGATCAGGAAATAAATGAAGGGTTTTGGCACCATCTGTTCTAGGGGGAGATTGTTGGCTCATGTGATTCTTCCTGAAGAACATATGATACAAAGTCAAAATCAATCTGCAACAGCTGATCCTGAATAACAGTGTTTGAACTCTATTTCCCTCCAATGGCAGTGGCATTCAACATCTAATGAACTCTAAAGTCTGCTGATACTTAAAGTCTATTGTACACAAAGCTAAAGTCTGTTGAAGACCAATCATCTGCTGAAGTCAAAGAACTGCTGGAAGGCAAAGGCCTGATCAACCTTCATGGAAAGCACTACTCAGTCTTCATCAGTGGTTGTTTAATCAGTGTTTAATGTAACAGTGTTTGTAATTAGCAGTGTTTAGAGGTTGTTAAGATTGTTAGCTGTCATTGTCTAGGTGATGTCAGCAAAGATGCCACAGTGTTTAGGATTGTACTATAAATAGACAGTGCTTGTACTGTTCTATTAGCTCTTACCACACACTCGCATTTTGTACGAACTAACATTGTGAGCCTCAGGTTGAGGGGGAGATAGTGTTCATGCATGCATAGTCGAAACATTGTGTAAATCAATATTTTGATTAAAAAGCATTTATAATGAAAGTTGTTCTCTCCTTGTTTGTGTTATAAAGTTTTCCTTCATTCCGCTGCAAATTATTCATCTGTTTATCTCTTTCATGTTACATTTCTTATAAACAAACACAAACAAGTAAACTCGAATCCAAACAAGAGATGAGAAGTTGGTGACAACAAGTGAGAAGGGGGGGGGGGGGGGGAGACTGGAGGTGGGGGTCGGCGTGGACGCGTGGTGGCTAACGGCAGCCGTCGGAGTTCTTCAAAAAGGGTGAGGATGAAACGAGTGGAAGAGGGTGCGACCACTATTTAGATTTTTAAATTATTTAAACTTTAAATAATTTTTAAATGAGAATAAATTGACCGTTATGCTCTCATGTGAGTGGCACATGGATGTATTTAACATAGAAACTAACTGGGTTTAGACAAAAGGACACCGCCTGCAACTTCATTCAAACTTAAAGGACGTAAAGTGCAATTTAGCCTTTCTGTTTTTTCAATTTGAATTTAATTAATTTTCATTTTTTCAACAACATAAATAAACTAATGATATTTTAGTTTATCGGAATAATTAGTCGTATATATGTTATTTTACAAAATTAATAAATGTTAGTTGTGTTAAAAAACATATATAATAAAAAGAGTGAGTGATGAGGGATAAGGAATGTATATAACATGGGTTAAATGGTGTAGGTGAGAGAAGGAAGAAGATGATGTGACGCTGAGGTAGCAGTGTGATGAGCGATGTATACAACAGTTAACCTAATCCCTCAAGCTACGGGGTATGGGGCCAGGGAAGTGCCACGCGAGTTGTGGAGGCACGGACCCACCCCACTGCGTGTGCGTGCTCGTGCCTTGGTTCATTATTATCGTGGAATCTACCACGTCCATCACAAGCCTCTCCCTCTCACTAGATCGTTACTTGCATAGTACATCCTTTCGGTTAAAGATAAATAAATAAATATATAAAAATAAAATATAGCGAGCAAGTTCGCAGCACCATTCTTGTGTTGTGCTTGTTGTCGCACAACTCATCATGTTCATTTTTGCAAACAAGGTAGCTTTCTCATCATCAATCAACATCATGGGAATGCTAACGAGTTATTTCCCATATTTCAAAGAGATCCGCATATCATATTTGTCCATGTTACCATGTTATTAGCCTATGGGTTCATTGCAGCCTAACATGCGGATCTATTTTTGGGTAACAAAACCTAGCAAAATAAGCCCATGTAACTAATTTTGGGTAAAGTTGGGTAATTTTTATGGCATTACCTTGGGCATTAAATAAATCTATCAGCAGGTGAAAAATTGGCTGCATAGAGTTTAGGTAAATCTCCAAGCGTCAGAATGGGCCGAGGTAAAATAAGAACGGGTCACAATGTGCGATATGTTTTCTCCGTTCGTTCCTTTCACGGGTCTAGCAGGTCTTTGAGCTCAAGTTCTAGTGGCGATTTCTGGTTTCTCATCCGCCACCATGTCACCATCTTTAACCGTGTCACATCTTCAGCAGTGACGGTTGGATCTTTTGTTCTAAAATTTCAAATTCCTATCGACTTTGTGAGGAAATGGACAAAATTTCATAATTAAGTTTCAGAACTGGTTCTTTGTGCTCAATGGTTTGTTAAGGTGTAATTACTCCCAAGTGGTGAGAGTTCGCGTGGCATTGTGGACAAAATGGTGTATTTAGGAGTACTTTAGTTTGTCATTCAATAAAAAAAGAACTTGTGCTTTGTAGATTTCGAATTTGGAAAGAAACTGGGTTGACCTCCCAACTCAAAATGAACTTCAATTATGTTCAACTTTCAAACCTGTTGCTTTTATATTCCAGGTTGTAATTATTGGATTCATGTAACTTTTCAATTTGCTGATTTCAGTTGCTATAAGATCGGCCCGTCCTGACCCAAACCAAAATAAGCATTTTACGAATCAGCCCATTCTGGCCCGAACTCATTTTGGCCTGATCCCGTCCTGGCCCGAACCAAAATAATCATATTTTAAATTAGTTTGTTCTGACCTAAACCAGTTCTGACACAAACCCACGGCAGCCAGCCCAACCCAGCCTGCCCGTTTTGCCAGATTTAGTACAAATACATTGTTTTGAAAGGGCGCCAGTCCATCAACCGGCCACTGTATGGTTCACCGAACAGTGTTTAACAGGACGGAAAAAGACAATGTATTAATATTGTTTCGTAATTTATAATACTACTGAAAATAGTTCACGTAAACATCTTTTGTCAGTTTGGATCTTGTTAAGATCCTTTTGAGTTTTGCACGATCAGTTAGTCAAATAACACCTAATCGGAAATGAAACAGTAAGAGATGTGATAACAAGCAATCTACATAGTTAGGTCCAAAACATGCACTCTTACAGAAAAAGCTTTCTCCAATCAGCAAAATCATCAGGCAATGAGATATACAGTATGGTAAATAAATACCATTCAAATTAAAAAACAACTTAGGTTAAGTTGATACACTTAAACCAATAATCTAAAATTGTACTTTGCCTAAACATAGCCCCCCCCCCCCCCCCCCCCCCCCAAAACGTGAAAGAAATATAAGGATTCAGGATTCTATAAGATCACATCATGTAGACATCATCATGACAACGCATTCTGCACCAATTAATATCCCCGAGACAAACAGGCGTAAAAAATGAGACAGCAGTGTGCACCTCAATAGTAGGATCCGGATCCGCCCCCACCCATGTAACCACCACCCCCGCCCATGCTACGGCCAGAATATAGTGATGATGAGTAAGAGCTTCCACCAACCTACACACACACAGAAACATCAAATCCTCGCCCATTCTTATTAAAATATGTAAAAAAAAATCCAAAATTTACTTTGGTACATACATCACTACCACGAGATACGTAATCACCGCCATAGCTCGATGAGTACATACCGCCACCATCACCACCACTGTAAGAGCCTGCACAATCCAAATAAACATGAGCAGACTTATAACCAAGTATCCTAACAACCTTAAATAACAACTTGCTGACTTGGCACACCTCTACCATAAGACATGCCTTGACGGCTGCTGCTGCTATAAAGACCATGAGAATCCTGACCAGACATTGAACTCCTGCTACCACCATATCCTCCTCCTATGTTTGATCTTCCAATTCTGACAAATCAAATTCATGCTAAACGTTAGATAACACAATCCAACTAAAATTACATTTTTGAAACGATGAATCTATAAAACAGACAAACCTCTCACTGTATGCATCTCCATATTGCGAAGACCCACCTCCCATTTCATAGTCCACACGGACACGCGATTGGCGTACTTCAGCATCAGCATAGCGAGGTGGAACGTCATCCTTGCATATTCACAGAATGTTTTAAGAAAACGTTAAGAAAATATTGTGATAACAGAATGTTCATATACATGTAATTATTATAGAATTATATCGACAGTAACTAACCAGTGCAGCGTATGAACGTTTCGAACCAGGAACTGGAGGTTCGTAATCTCGAGGGCGGGTTTCACGATAGCTCGGTGGCGGTCTTTCGTACCGTGCTGAATAGCCGCCAACGTCTGTGTAGGCGTCTCTTCTTGATGAAGAGTGAGAGGACCCTCTTGGAAGATCCGCATAGGCAGGGGGTCCGCGTGTAGGGTGATAACTGTCTCTGTAAGATGAGTGTCTCTCTGGGGCGGACCTAGGTGGGCCATAGTCGGCAACCGCTCTGCTTCTTGGCGGAAGCTCAGCAACTGCTCTGCTTCTCGGTGGAAGCTCCTCACGTCGGCTATATTCCCGCTTCAAGCTACTCTTGGGGTGCGAAGGAACTGTATACGAAAGCATATAGTTTAAAACATGCACTTTACATCCGAAAAATGAATATTGGCAACTAGAATTAATGAAGCATACCAGGTGGCCTTCTCTCATAAGACCTCGGTAAAGGAGCCACTGGCCTTGTGGGCCTTGCCCTTGGTGGCAAGGGCACAACAGGCCGTCTGGGCATTAATCCAGCGGGACGGGGCCTCTTGAAACCACGATCAACAACAGGTGGTATACGTCCTCTAGGTCGTCTTATATCACGTGGAGGTAGACTACGTGGTACTGGCCGGGCCCAAGAGCCCCTAAAAGAACTAGAAGACGGACGACTGGGCCGAAAATCACCACGGGAGGGGTGTTTTCCTTTGCCTCTTTGAAGTGGTCGTGACAATCTGGCCCTGACTTTAGCCTGAAATTCGTAACAATTAAAAATGAAAAGAATTAAGTACTAATAACTAAATAAAATTAATATACTACAAAGAAAAAAACTAACCTTGTTCTCTCCTTCACCGATCTCTTCATTATTGATATTTTTAGCAAATGTTACAGCTGCATCATGTGTTCCAAATGTGATGAACCCGTAATCTTTTCTTTTGGCAGAGGGCATGTTACGGGCTAGCTCTATTTTTTCCACCGACCCGTATTTCTTGAGAGTATCCCGCACTCGATCCTCATCCCATGAAGCCGGCAGCCCATCCACAAAAACAGTCTTAACCTGGAAAAGCATAAAGTTTAAATACAGGTTGCAAAATTTGTGCGTATATACAAATATATACCGTGCTAAGAAAAGATTACAAAAACTCTATTTTTAGTATACACGTTAAATATAAAGCAGTAATGGATTCCTACACTCCATTAATGGAGCATCTTGGGTGCCTGAGGTTTAACTTTTTTCAAAAGCTCGGATTAAAAAAATAACTTTCTGTTACATGTATGACAGCTAAAAAAGAGGCCCACTTGAAATTCTTGATCAGATGAAAGACATAAGAAACCTTAGCGGACTTATCAATTACCTGGGCCATGACCTCGTCACCAGGGTCGATGAAAGAATCTGCAAAAGAAACCTTAGCGGGCCTATCAAGACCAAACGTCACATTTCTCCTTTGCAGACGCTTAAAAGCATCCATCGCATCTGAACGCGAAGAGAATTCCAAAAATGCAAAGCCCCGACTATTTCCTTCACTCTTATTGTCTTCCACCAATGTTAAATCTTCCACGGTATCAACTCCATACTTTTTCAACTTTTCTTTTAACTGGATTCACATTTATTATGAGTAAAAGATATCTACCAAATAACTTGAACAGTTTAACCAATTTTACACAAGAGACCCAAATCTACTTACAGCTTCCTTGGTCCATGTCTTGCATATGTTACCCAAAAATAACGTATCACTGTCTTGACTTGGCGTAACACCGCATTGTTTCCCATTAACCTGGAATTCGGTGGTACGAATATGGTTATTTGACTTCAACAGCAAAATCAGATTTTCCTAAAATACTATAGGTGGAAGAAAATAAATTGTTAAATACCACAGGGTTTTTTAGTTCTACACAAGCTCGTTTTGCTTGTTCGACAGTTGCGAAACGAAGGAATGCGAACCCTTTGTTCTTCTTTGTTTGAGGATGCATCATAAGCCTGACTTCAGAAATTTCTCCAACTGCGCTAAACACTTTCCTAAGATCATCCTCGGTAGCGTCTTTATCCAATCCACCAACAAAGATTTCAAACTCTTTTCGTTTACGTCTTTCTTTGAACACGTCATGGTGTTCTAGTTCATCAGCATCCACCATGTCAGTACGCTCATCAGCAGCCTGCTCATGTTCATGTTCGTGTTCATGCTCATGTTCTTCTTGCATATCATCACCATCTTCCTCTATAGGCTCTTCCATTTCTGCCTCATGCATATCATCACCATCTTCCTCCTCACCAACTTCCTGTTCCTCAACTTCTTCCTCACCGACATCTCCATCCTCGCCAACTTTCTCATCATAATCATCACCGACATATTCCTCGGGTTCGGATTCTTCAGGATCGTTATCCTCCAAATCCAACCGTTCTCCTTTTTCATATTCCTCAACGGAATCTTTCACATCACTGTCTTCTCCTGTCATGCATAAAGGCAATGAGAATACTTACATGTGGCTTAGTGGAATCTTGTCCACGAATGAAGAGGTCCCTTTATTACGGTATTACCAACTTAGATAGATATGATGTTAGCTTAAAACAATGTAATAAGCACCGTGCAGCAGCTCCAGTGCTTGATACTTCGTATATGAACACAAGATAGTTGCAATATCTACCATGAAAACTGGTAAAAATAAATACAAAAACTGTTCCAGTTTTGTAAAAAAGCTCCATTGCTTTCCTCTCCTCAAGCTGTTGTAAGTTAATTTAACCATACGGTGGTCCTACTTAATGTCAATATAAAAAGTTCTAGGTTGATTCTTCCAATGCTATACTAACAGTCTAAATATGAGAAGAGTTACACTCATTTTTCAGGAAAACAAATAATGCTGATAAGCATTGATTTCCTTAGAAAGGCACCCCCTTGAAGATAGCAAATGCTATATAGACTTAAATGTCAGTCAGCTTTCAAATTTAATAGTCTGACTAAAGAAGGGATTTGATGAGTGAATTCTTAATCTTTCCATATGATAAATCTAGCAATATGAAGTCTCTTAATGGCAGTGCCTGAAGAGCATAGGCGATGAACACATGAGTTCACTCCTTTGACATCATGAATTTCTCTATATTTGTATCTGGTGAATGTAATTTTATCTTTATATTGTTTTATCTTCAGAATATTCTACTACAAATTTCAAAGTCAGGTGACTCAGGTCCGTGTATGCTATAAGTAAATGTTGCTTCACAACAACAGCATCCATTCAGAGTCGGCCTTATGTATAGAAAAATATAGGCAGCCGCTTTGGGCCCAGATTTTTTGATGAACCACAAATTTGAAGAAGTTGATCGAATAGCTGATGAACCAAACCACAATCTACTGCAATCTTTACTTGAGTAAAATCCAGTATGACAATCTTTATATCACTCATGAGTCATGACTCATTGTAAGCAAAAAAAAATAATTTTTATAAAAAAGATCCCAATTTTCTAATCCGCTTTAGGCCCTCAAAATAGTTGAGTCAGCCCTGCATCCATTTTCTTATACGAAAAACCTCTGTTTTCACACAAGGTGTGTTGAGAACACCTAACCCTTAACAAAAGCACTCTTTGTAGTTAGTTATCTTATATCTCTGTCAGCTACCATTCTACTCCCGTTCCAAGAAAAACAAACAAAAGAGCAAAATATCATGTTTCCATCTCCATGTTTATACTTTTCACACAAATATTAACCGTACAACAGCCACTAAGAACCGTTACTCAAAATCAAAGTCTTAATTCTGTTGTAAAACTGTGGAGTATTTATGAATGTCCCTCTATACCTACTCCTAAATTACATAAAACTAACCGGACCCTAATCCACCCCATGCCAGTAACCAAACCTGAAGTATTTACTTATGCTAACATAAGATCAAATACAATATTATCCATTTAAATTTCATTAGCTCATCTCAACAAATCATCCACCAAACCATATTATATTCAACAGCACATATCAACAATTTTAAATCTCGCATCATGAACCTAATACCATATGTAATCAAATAAAACCTAATCAGATTAAAACATCAAAATCTAACAAAATCAAAACTAAAACCTAATCAGATTAAAACAGCAAAAACTGAATACGATTAAAACTAAAACCTAATCAGATTAAAACAGCAAAATCTGAACAAAACCAAAACTAAAACCTGTAATCTAATCAAATCAAAACATCAAAAAGTGTATAAATCCAAAAGAGTAAACAAAACTTACTCTTTGCATGATCTATTCCATTATCATCCACAGATTTCTCCTCAACTTTCTCCATTTTCTCCTCCTTTTTAACCACAACCGGCGCCTTCTCTTCTTTAACCACAGCCGGATCCTCCTCTTTCACCGGATTAACAGATTCTTCCGGCGCCGTTGCTACCGGCGGATCAGGTTGCGCCGCCGCTACCTTCGCCGCCGCTCCTCTGGTTCTTCCGCCTCTTCTTCCTGGACCGGCGGACTTTCTCGCGGTTTTCGGAGGCATCGTTTGAGTGAAATTTGTTCGATTGATTGGAAAATTTTGGTGAATTGGAATGTACGAACGTGTGTTGGACGGTACTCTGAAACCCTAGGTTGTATAGGGCTGGTTTAGTTTGAATGGAATTTGGGGATGTGTCGGTTCGGGTGTGGGTAAAGACAAGTTGACCCGTTTGATGTGATTCGGGTATATAATACTTTGCTTGCATGACACGTGATGATCTGATTTTGAAAAAGTACATAACTTTTTTTTAGGGTGACTTTCTATCAGTGGTCACCGGGTTCTTGTCGATGACAATCCTCCGTCAGCCCCGCCCCCCGGCGCGATGTTCTATCGGGCCCCGGCCGTCTCGTAAGCTGACCTTCGCCCGGAAACCATACTGCCCCCACACGAGAGACTCGCTGGGGTAACAGCTGGGTAAAACTGGGTTGCCCTCAGGATCGAACCATGCCTCGGTAGGAACGAACCATCATTGGGACGTCCCCGCACCTTTCGCTGCACCCGGGAATCGAACCGGCGCCTCCAAGGAAGCAAACCAGCCCAACTCCCAACTGAGCTGGGGTGGGGGATAAAAAAGTACATAACTTGTTGATAGTAATAATGGGGGAAAAGTTATAACGTAAAAAACATACGAATTGCATGAAAAGGAAAAAGTAGGCGGTGACATTTTTGTAATTATCAATAAGTATCAAAGTTATTCTACAAATGTACCTGTAAAAGTAATTTGATAATTAGCCTACAAGACGTCACTTTTTTAATAATAATAATAATAATAATATACCGGTACCGATGTTATTTGGACGGTATCAAAAAAATCAATGACGTCACTTTTTTAATAATAATAATAATAATAATAATAATAATAAAATAAATGTATCCTTGTTTCTATAGTTCTTACTAAAGGTAACATTCTCCTCTTACTAAATCAGTAGCATTATCGATCTGTTTTTTCTCATAGTGTGGTGGGTTAAGCCGTTAATGATATAGTGGTATGCTTAGCCTCGTCCATTATATGTGTCAGATACCTAGTTATTCAACCCGTTACGCATTTAATATGGCTATTAGATCGTTCAAAATTACTTACCAAGACTCCCATGTCTTTTTTAATATTTTTTAATCTTTTTGTAATTATGTTACCTAATAATTCTTTATGTAATTATGTTACCTAATAAAAATAAAAATAAAAATCTAAAACATTGATGAATTGAGATATTACTTCATTATACATAAGGTTTCTAGGTATCATGTGTGATTCGAATAATTGAGAACATTTATTGCATAATATCATAGTTGTCTCATATCTGTAACTTCTTTTGAACTAATCTCATAGCGTGTATTTGAATACTTGTCTCTGATGTTTTGGGTTGCGATTTTGTGTTTGTCTAATTGGTTTGATTTTTTTGTCATCCTTAGTTGTGCAATGGTCAAGATCTAACTAGAGTGTAACTTCATATTTTTAACCTCATAAAAAAGTAGGTCTTCTTTGTTATTGACTTATACTCACCTACATACATTGTTCTCATTTTTCCTATTTCCTCAATTGCATAATTCAACATTAAACTTGTTTTGGTAAAAAAATAAAAAATAATAATGGACAAGTTCTTGTTCAAGATCCTGAGGGATCTTCGTTCCCAGGAGCACTTTGATGTTAGGATCCTGAGGATCTAAGGATATTTCTTTGATATCATTTTCTTTAGCTTCCAGGACATCTCGTGCTCTCCTATGTAATTGTTATGCATGCCTTGTCTTACTAGAGGCTTTCATTTATGATGTGTAGCAATCTTTGGCTTCTTGCTCGTCATTTTCTATCTTCACAACTCCTAAAGGAGTAGGAAGTTTAACACACTGATGGTAGGTAAAGGGTGTTTAGGGTAAGATTTATGGGCTCAAGATCTTGGATGTTGTAGTTGTACAGAAGGATCCTAAGGACTCAGGATCCTGGATATTGATCAGGAGGATCCTGAATGTGTTAACTACTAATCAGTTGTTTCTCTTGTAAAAGGTATTTTTGCAGGAATATTCTCATGTAACGGCTATTAAGAGAGGTGTTCCTGAAATCTCATCAAGTTAACTAAGGAAAAGGTGTGGAAAAAGTGTTGGACGGTAGCCAACGATCAATGACCAAGTCTGCTCAGGATCTCGGGAATCTCAAAATTCTAGTTAGGCTTCATTTCGAACATTGTACTATAAATATACTTGATCAGATCAATGTAGGACACTTATGCACTAGTGATTGCACTATTTTTTACTGCATTCACACTCGCAATCACTCTCACATCAGTTGTAACACTTAGTTCGATCGATCCAAGTCCTTTAATTGTAATTAAAACCCTATAAATAAGCAACAACTTTCAGCTTGGATGGGTTTTACTATGGGCTTTGGGTGTTTTTCAAAAAAAGGATCATGTGGTTCGCTTCATATCGATCGGTTTCTCTGGCCTAAAATTGAAGAACCCTATACAACCCTCAAAACAAAGTGAAAATAGAGTGATTGCTAGAACCCTCAACATCTTCTTCCACTAACCAAACATCATGCCAGCCGCTTGTCTTGTAACCCGTTCGAATCCATCTTCTTCGTCTTCACAAGAACATGATCCTGAGCAGGTGTTAAGGCATATCTCTTTCACTTTTTATATCTATTTTGCTAGACTTAACTTTGCGACCTTCACTTTAGATTTGTTTCTAGGGTAATCGCCAACTTCTTTTAGTTGACCCAAATATATTTTACACATGGTACAGGAACGAGGTGTGAGGATGCATGGACCGGGGACATGTAGGATTGCCTTAGACTAAATAAATGAATTTTTCTATGTTTATGTATTGAATTATGTTTGGATTATTTGGATTTTGTTTTGCATAATGTGACATTTTAAATGGTGACACGAATAAATATTGGTATATGTAATAGTGCCGTAACCTTTGAACAATCGACCGATAATCCGCCACGGGTCGGGGTGTGACAAGTTTTTTAAGGCTTCGTTTATAATAGTTGTTGGCCCATGTATTCCTTCCTTGAAGAACAGATGATACAAAAGCCAAAACTGGTTCTCAACACTTGATTCAAAATAAGCAGTGTTTGAACTTAATTCCCTCTAATGGCAGTGACTTCTAACAACTGACGATCCTAAAGACTGTTATGCACAAAGACTGTTCTATCAAAGCCCTGTTGATTACAAAGATTGTTAAGGCCTATCAACTGCTGATTGTTAAAGTGCTGTTGAAGACAAAGTACTGTTAGAATCAAAGGCCTGATCAACCTAAGAAGAAAGCACTGCTCAGACTCATTAGTGATTAAAGCATCATCAGTGGATTGCTACATCAGTGCTTAATATAGTTTGTTAATCAATGTAACAGTGTTTATTTAGCATCAGTGTTTAGAGGTTGTTATAATTGTTAGTTGTCACTGTCTAGGTGATGTCAGCAAAGATGCTCAGTGGTTAGGATTTGTACTATAAATAGACAGTGCCAGTATTGTTCTATTTAGCTTTTTGGCACACACACTTGTCTTGTACGAACAACCATAGTGAGCTCAGACTGAGGGGGAGTTAGTGTTCATGCATGCATAACTCTGAATATTGTAATCTTTCAATCTTTTGACTATGAAAGCATTGTATGATCAAAGCTAATCTTTCCTTGATTATGTTACAAAGTTTTACATTCATTTCCGCTGCAGTTATTCTCTGTTTTAACTTCTTTCATTACCATCTTAATTAAAACAACACAATCAAGTCAAACTCAGATCCTAACAATTGGTATCAGAGCATAGGATAGTCAAATTCGATCTAACAATCAATTTGACATAAAAGTTCAGCTCAATTTCATTGATACTAAGTTATTCGTATCAGTTGAAAAACATAGTACAAGTGTAATCACGTTTAAAGTTGATTATTCAAAAACTTCTATAAACAACCAAGATGTCTTCACAATCACATGACCCTCACAACACCGGAACACTCTTCAAGCCACCTATGCTTGTCAGATCCGAGTACAATATCTGGAAACGTAGGATGGGCCATGTGTTAGCACAACAAAACACCGGCTGCTGGAAGTCTGTCATCTTTAGACCTCATGTTCCAATGGTGCCAAGCATAGAAGATCCTAAAGCCCAAGTACCTAAAAGCCATGAAAATTACTCAGATCAGGATTTTCAAAAAATTGAATTAGATGCAAAGGCTTTTAGTATTGTGGCCTCAACTCTTCCAAATGACATATATGTTGGACTGTTACAATGTAACAGTGCTAAAGAGCTTTGGGATGCACTGAAAGAGCAATTTGGTGGGACAGAAGAGGTCATAGAAAACAACAGGGAGGTTTTAAACCAACAATACGAAACATTCTGTCATGTTAAAGGAGAGTCACTGACCCAACAATCTGAAAGATTTAGTTGTCTCATTAGTGAACTTAAACTGGTTAATGTTGAATTCACAAAGTCCAATTTAAATATAGGTTTCTTAGATCATTACCAGATAAGTGGGACACTGTAGCTTTTGTGACCAGAATTTTTTTGGGATTCAAAGAGTTAAGTCTGACCCAACTTCATGGTAGGCTTCTCACCTATGAGAGAGAGTTGAACCATAAAAAGAAGTTGCAGGAATCTGGAAAAGTGGTTGATGATTACACTTTTGGTAACACAACATTTTTGGGTCAAGAAGAGTCATCTGGTGGTAGTAAGGACCAGAGTTATGATCATTACATTGACATAATCACAGGTGGAGCCTTCAACTCTAAGCCTTACTCACCCAATTATGCTTTCACAGCTAATGGCGAAAACCATATCTCTGATAACTTATCCTTTGAACTCAATGACCTCCAACATTTTGATATCGCTGATCTGGAAGAGATGGACATTTTGCACCAATTGGCCTTGTTGAGTGTAAGAACCAACAAGTTTTACAAAAGAACAGGTAGAAAGTTTCCAGGATTGCATGGGAATTTAAAAGTGGGGTTGGATAAGCCCAAAATTAAGTGCTACAAGTGTAACAGGCTTGGTCACTTTGTTAGGGAATGTAGAAGTCAAAACAATGGTCCAATCATTACTCACCCTAGCCCAAGACCTCAAAACACTCATAACACTGTGCACGATTCCCAATATACCCCTGCTCCTCATATGCAAAAAAACTACCCATTTTGCACATCATGTAAACATTGTTCCAGTGCAATATGTTCAAATCACTGTTCCACAAATCCAATATGTCCAAGCCCTGTCTCTCAGGTCTAAGTGCAACAACCTGCACCACAACAAACTGCACAAACATCTGCCCCGGCAGAGGCCAGTCAACAGAGTTTCTTTACTAAGGGCTTTGTTGATTGGAGCAGTTTGCCTGATGATTTGACTGATGAAAATTTTGCTATATTTGCTAATTCTGATGTTCCTTGTGATGAATTTTGTTTTACAACATTAGAGTCAATACCAGAAGGGTAGGAATCTGATGAAGTGGAACCCAGTGCTGAAACAGTGGATGAAGTTGCTGAAGCAGTGGTTACTGCTGTTGTTGGTGAACAGATGTTAGAGAAGAAAGAACCTGAACCACTGTTGGAACATCTTGTTGATCCATGGGATGCTAGAGTGTGTGAGGATGAATGTGAATGTGTCATGATGGTTGCAGCTAAGGTATCACCTCAGGTCTTGAAAAATTTATGTTCAGATAAATGCATCATTGCATTTGCAAATGTAAAAGAGGTGAATGAAAACCTTAGGGACAAGATTTTATAAGATGAAGTACAATTTGAGAAAACTGTCAAAGAGTTGAAAAACAAATTGTATGAAAAAGAAAATGGAATCTGCAGTCTGAAACATGAACACAACATAACCAAAGACCAACTCCAAGCTATGGTAGAAAAATTCCAAGTTTGTAAAAAGGAGCTTGAATCCACCCAAATCACTTGTGAAAAATGGGTGGAGTCTTGTAAAGGTTATGAGCTGATGTTAGAGAAGCAGATCAAGAGCAATGTAAAGTTTGGCATAGGTTTTAGAAAACATGACCAAACTGAAAACACTGTTGGAATTGATTCTGGCTTAATTGAAGTAATACCAACAAATTTGACTGGTCAAGAGATTAAAGTCACAGATAAAAATGGAAACAAAATCATTTTAGAAAAACCAGAAGGGTCATCAACCTTTGAAGAGATAGAAAAATATCAATTCAAACCCACCTGGTCAGATGAATGTGATATCCTTGAAAATTTCAAGCCAATGGATTTTTCCACAGTTGATGGTGTCAAAGCACCTAAGGCTAAGGTCATTCCTCTCAAAGACATCCCAACAGAGGTTAAAAACTCTGTTGAGAAAGAAGTTGAAAAGAGGAAGAGAAGTGAAAAGATTAAAAACTTGTTTTGTGATTTTTATGAGAAAAGAAATCATTCCACAAAGGATTCTTTTCATTTGAAAGCTTTTGACATAAACAATACAAGTGTCATTGAGCCTGCACCTAAGTGCACCATTTGTGGAAAAACCAACCATCTTACTCAACAGTGTGTGTACCTCAAAATTTTTGAGGTTAAAAGAAAATAGTACACTTCAAAAACAATGGAGAGTCCTCAAAAACCATCCACCAAGAACAAATAGACTTTTGTGCCTATCCAAACAGTTGTTACAAAACAGTTGAACAAAACCTCTGATCCCAGAGAGGTGCAAGTGACAGATGCACCACCATCAAACCAGTTCCCAATAGGACATGGTTAACCACCATACCAAAGGGTCCCACATGCTTATGAAGCTTACAAAAAGCCCTCTAAGCCCAAAGTGAATAGGCATCCTTTTGGTTTTCAACATCTGACAGGAAATGGTCCACAACAGTGGTTAGAGAAAAATGTTCAAAAAGCTAACCTAACCACTATCCATACTCCTAGACTTGAGGCTGACCTATCTGTGACCCCATCCAAAACCTTATTGGCTTTGGATACCCTCTTGAACTAATTATTTACTTAATGTGCAGGGAGCTTCTGTATGCTTAGATAGTTTATGGTATGTAGATAGTGGAGGCTCCAGGCATATGACAGGATGTAGAGCCCTACTCAAAGATTTCAAAAAACATGGAGGGGGTGATATATCCTTTGGTAACAATTCAAAAGGAAAGGTGTTGGGGTCAGGGACAGTTCAGGCTGGGAAGCTCAAGTTTGAGAATGTCAATCTTATTGACAATCTGAAGTTTAACCTCCTTAGTGTTTCACAAATGAATGACAAAGGCTATTGGTCATTCTTCACTAAGGATAGCTATAAGATTATTGGGCCAGAAATGATGAAAAAGATTGAAGAAATCATAGTCGGGGGTAAAACACAGCTTGTTGCTTAAAGGAGCAGCAATGTGTATGTAGTTGATATGTTAAAAGATAACCCAATGGCTGATGCTTGTCTGTTCTCAGCTGCCACTAACAAAGAGACAGAATTATGGCATAGGAGACTTGGGCATATAAATCTTAAGACTATCACTACACTCTCAAAACAAGTCCTTGTAAGAGATCTCCCACAAAAACTTTTTACTTGTTCTAAGCATTGTGTTTCCTATCTAAAAGGTAAAGAACATAAAAGCTCATATGTGACAACCTGGGTCACTGTGACCATCAAACAAATACCGAGCCAATGAAATATTGTATTTCAAACTTGGGATTTGTAAAAATATGTGTATCGTTTGCACATATCAATTCTTGTTCAATTTCAAACTCTAAATCGCTTTCTGGAAGGTTATACGCGCACCGATGCGTAAAATATAACCAGTTTAATGCAACAAACACTCCGGAATAGTGACATAGGCTTAACATACCTTAAACAACCTTTACATAACTTATAAATAAGTTTTGAAGGCTTTGGTATGGCAAAATCAAGTTAAATCGCTTACAGGGACTAAAGTTGACAAACTGCGAAAGTATGCCAATTTGAACTGTAACAGACATTCCGGAACATGACCATAAGTTAAACATACCATAAATATCCTTTATATAGCTTAGAAATAGGCTTTGAGGGGTTCGGTGTGCTAAAATAAACTTTTGGGTCATTCAGGGACTAAAAGTGTCAAAAAGTGCACAAGTTTGCATTTTTGCGTATAACTCACGTTCTGAATACATCCGGACCTCCAAAAATTTATGTAAGCATGACTATATTATGCTTTAGTGTTTGGCTTGCCAAAAATCCATTCGTCGCGTCATTTGGATCGTTTTTCGCGCTTATGCGCATTCCGTCGTAATTAAGCGAACATCGCGTTCGTACGACCAAACGAGCCATCATCCGGCATATTTTTGAGCATGTTTTGAGTTCCCTATACTTTAACTTCATTTTAGAGCCTTGAAATGAGGTTAACGGGGTTCAAACGCATCGAAAAAGGCCTTAAACACGTGCAGGGACCATTCCTGCCACTTTTGAAAGATTTCTGAAACAGGAGGGTGCTAGCGTAGCGCGACTGCCTAATGCCTTGGCAGTAGCGCTACACGACTGCCTATTCTGGATAGAAAACATGCAGAAACATCAGTTTTTCACTTTCGGGACCAGATTCGACGTATTAACAGCTGTTAACAGCTGTTCTCCACTCCTTAATCCCTTGCCACATGTTGATACCCTATGGTGAGTGGCCAATTTAGTCACCATAACATTTCGACACATGTTCGGGTAGGATTCGAGCACGGTTTCCATGAAACGATCCTAACGGTTACCCGAAAACTATAAATACCCCATCACCCCAACCTCATTTCTTACAAGAATTCTGATTTGAGAGCTCTAAGTTGAAACCATTGTTTCATACCTGAGTTCTTGGATCGGGATTAGCATTCGGGGACCCTTCGTAAGTATTCTTTCGTTCTTTTCCTTATTTTATTGCTTTTCGAGTCTTTCGAGTCTGAAAGTCAAACTTTGTTTGACTTTCTACATTGACCAGTTATGGTCAATGCGAAGTTCGTTTGAACTTCGCAACGTGAGTGTAATCACGTTGGGTATAGTCCCTTGGGACTATGCCTACTGATTACCACGTTGTCTAGGGTCGTAGGGTAAGCGATCTGATAAATCGCTTATACCTCGAACCCGACCCATTTGGTCGATCATTAGGATCCGACCAAACACATTAGGTGACCATAGTAGGTAGGGAATAACCTTCCGAGGTTATACCCTATGGTCACATCGTTTGAGTAGTTGTATGATAGGTAGTTTATATGCCTTAGGTAAATTACCAGAATACCCTTTTCATGTATAATTGGTAATTAAGCATATGTAACCTAAACTTTTGTCACATAACTGATTATGTAACATGTTTAGGCATATAACACTTGTCATAGGACTAGTTAGGCGGTCCGAACGCGTTTCACGCGAACGACGCGTTAAAGTAGCATAAGCTACCTAAACGGGTCGTAATGGGTCGTAAACAATTATGTTAGGTTTCATTTATGTAACACCTCAAAAATTTCGGGTTCAATAATACAACGACACGTGTCATGTCAGACAAAACGCGTCGTAAAACCGGATTTAATAACGAGGATTCGGCAGGATTAAAGTGGCGTCATGTTAAACTGTTACCTCTGAACGACCTCAATTATAAATCCCAAGACCCGATTAAATGTTATACACATCTTTTATGCCCTCAATGCAGAGAATTATCGTTAATAATGGAATTGATAATGCATGACTTGATCCCACGAATAAATTGAATGGTAAACCGATGTTTTCGGGTTTTGAAAATGCATTCAAATGGGACAAGTTCATATGGTAGGGTATTATACAGGATCATACACTTTGTGAGGGTCCTAAGTTGATAATTGAGGCCCCAAATTTGTGCAAGTGGGATTCCTTTTCGAAACTTCAACAAACAACATGAACTTAGCCTCTGAGAAGGGGTAGCGCACCGCTACATTGATAGCGTAACGGTGCGCTACCACACAAGGTCAATTGGCCCAAAGTAGCGGGCTAGCGCACCGCTACCATATACATGTAACGGTGCGCTAGGGGTGCCCAGATGCAGCAGAAACCTTCTGTTGGCTGTTTTACGCGATTATGACCTATTGCACCGGTTTTTCTCATTATTTAAGGACCCTAAACTATCCTAGAAGCACTAGGACAAGTGTTGGATGTTTGTGGTTAATCCTAGAGTGAGTTGTCAACCAATCATGGTGAGATCTTCACTATATAAAGCCAACATGTTGCAACATTCATTCTTACACTTGCAACTGATCTTTGGAGCATTCCTGGAGCTAAGGAACTCTCCCTTCTGATCATAAGTCGTGCATTGGACTATTGTAAGTCTACTAGTTCTTATTTGGTTGTGTTTAGCTTAGTTAATTAGCTAAAAGTCAAACCGTCGTAATTACGGTTTGACTTCGAGATTAGTCACTAATGACTCAATCATATCTCGAATTAAAAGTAGTTATAGGATGGTATTTATGTGGGTAATAAAACCCCAAAAGGGTTTCCCCTGATCACCATCCTAAGCAGGTCAAATGTCGGGTCAAACCTTTACTTAAAAAGTCAACATAATGCTTAAAATGTCATTTATGCATAATTAGCTATCTAGGACATATATAACCTGTTTGATCATTGTTATAACTTAGTAATAAGTGTAAGAACATGTCCAAACATGTTCAACCCGACTATTTCCTGTTTAGACCCGGTTCGGAACCGAAAGTCGCAAAGCTTTGACTTTTGCTTTGAATTCAGTTCTGACCCGTTTAGGTATGTTTTAGAAATACCTTAGAGCTTCATTTGGACCAGGTTACATGCTAGTATAACCCTCTGTGATTATACACCTCGGTTCATTAGTTATCCGATTAATACGCATGATTCCGTTAATTGCTCATATGTTGACCATTATGCCCTTATTACCTTAAAACGAGATTTATGAAAATGTAAAAGTGTAGAAACCTTAGTTACTGATATATAAACTTGCATGCAAAGTTTGACATCAGTTTGACTTATAGATTAAGAGTTATGCTCAATATCGCAAAATTAATGCTTTATGTTAATAAAACGGCGTAATTAGCATATAGCCTAGTTAAGCCGACTTTTTGGTATCAAACTTAATACCCCCTGATGTAAAATATTATTTTGGGATTTTTAAAGATTTTTAATTAATTTTAGGCTGAGCATAACTAGTAGTCGTAGGCTTAATCCGGTAATTGTCGGTTTTGCCCTTACGGGCCATAAAATGAGTTTTACTTATCTAAACAACTCCAAACCTTTTGCTACTGATCACATATGAGTAATAAATTATTTTAAGCCTTCTGGAAATATAAAAATATCAGATTTAAGTATCGAACCCGGAAATGACCTCTAATCGCCATAATTAGCATTTTTAACGCATAGTATGTCTTAAAATCATATTGGACATAACCGGGTTGATACCTACTAATATATGAGGAAAATTATGATATTTTAACAGTAAGCAAAGGTTGATTAACTCAGACTTCGTTTTTGAGCTTTTCGGCTTATGTGAAATTACCAAAATACCCCTATGGGGCATAGTTTGGTTAAAGATGATAAATTTCACATATATGCTTTAGCCTACTGTTATAACTTGTCAAATTGAGTATGTTTGCTGTTTACATCAGATCTGTAACTCAGTTAAACAATTTAAACTCTTTTACAAACTTTAAAATGACCAAACTACCCCTACGGGGCATAGTTTGTGTTTAAATTAGTTCGGGGCATAACGAAAGACATCCTACTGATGTCACAACATATTTGAAGCATATTAACTTAGGAAACCTGTATATGGCTCTTACGGATACCCGCTACGCTTATTTCGCGTTCGGTTCGGGTTATGTAACACGTTTACATAAATTAGCCGAAACGGGTCAAACCTTATCGGTTTTATCTCAAAATCCAGAATGTGAATAATAAACCCATATTAAACAAGTCTTCAAACTTGTCGGGTCTAAATCACATTCTATCCGGTCTTCGCTTAATCATGCGTCTGAACCGTATCTTCCTGTAAGACTAACCGGTCTAAGCTTAGACTTAATTAAAGACCCGTTAGCATTCTAATTAATTATTTATACCATCATTCCAGACTAGAGCTTTCCGGTAAATGGTACCTACGCTTACTTAAGTGAATACGACTGAGTTATTAATTTCTGATATTTAAGACAGGAGCTAGCTCAGGTAAATACTCTTAACTTATTTTCCCTATACGGGCTTGGGATATGGTACTATAAAAGTACCGCTTGGTCGGGTGTATGTAGTCATTTAAATCGGATTGTGATTGATGTACTTACATAACCTGTTTAATATGTATTATTTTATTATTATTTGGTGTATGGCCTTTGGGGGTTAATGACCATGTCCCGGATATCCTTGGCATCATTCGAAGTAATGGCCACGACTTAAGCACGGGGTGTAGGCATACACCTGACAGCTGCATTATGTAAAAACTGGTAATCCACTCCGAGGTATCATCCTTGTGGGCATTATACCGGAACTGGTAATCCACTTAGAGGATGATAGCCCGTGGGCATTATACCTGTGGCGTGTCTGTTAATCTAGTCCGGCCCTACAAACCGGCCCTAACGGACGACAAATAAGTAAAACTGTATACAAGATTATATAAAAATAATTTTCCCAAGTTATAAAAGATTAATTTTGCCTCTGTGCATTTTAATCAAAGTGTCAAAAGGTTTTGTGCCTGGTGCATCTAAATCAATTTTCTTAAACTCTTTTCAAATGAGTCGGTTGAGTGTATTTACCAGTGAAAACTGACGTATTTTCCAAAAAGGTTAAGTGACAGGTACTAAACGAAATTGGCTGGAAGCTCAGGGCGCTAATAAGGAATCTTGCAAGTTCTAGGCGTCTAAAGTCTGTTGAACAAATGATATGTTTTAAAGATCCGCCTGTAGATCCTTTACTTTCCGTTGTAATACTGAATATTACTTTATATTCGGAATGTAATAATGATTATCGTTTGCTTCCGCTGTGCATTCATATATATTGTGTTGTTTGACTATTATGTTGCCAACCATGATGTCACGATACTCCCCACCGGGCCCACCGGTGACACGTGGAAATTCGGGGTGTGACAGGTTGGTATCAGAGCCAACACTGAGTGAATTAAACACTAGTCTTTTGTGTTTAATCTCAGTTACACAATTGCACATTCTTGAGTCTAGACAAGAACATAGGAAAAATCCAAATTTGTTTCATTTTACCTTATTTGGTTCCTTTGTTATTTTTTCTGATTTGCCCTTGCATGGGCAAGTCAATTGCTATAGAAGTCCCGTTTAGGGCAACCATATACTTGTTAAGTTTTAAAGGAACGATTATAGTTAAAGTATCATTCCTATATTATAAGATCTACCATTATAATAAAATGGCAAAATTTAAAAAGGACAAAACCTAGCCATGTGTCACATTAAGACAGGGCCAAGATGGTAGTTCCATAATTAGATTCAGATCCTTGTTAACAGTTCAATTTAGGATTGCTCTGCGTTAAATATTAAAAAGAATCTTAAAGGTAAAAACCTAGCCTAAATGTCACGGCATACAGGGCCAAGATGGTAGGACCTATTCAAGAGATTCAAATCCTTATTAAACATATGAAAGCATATTAACATGCTCGACAAAATGTGATACGATAAAATCACACAAGTCATTTTGGGATATACTAAATTCCCTTATTTATATAATCATCCCTTGTGGATGAAGTGCCCACGGGCTATAACTAACGTCCTCTGGGACTAAAGACAGTGGTAGCCTACAACTCCCTGTCAAGAAAAGGTAATGAACTTTGATTCAAACCTTGAAGCCTCGATTCCATAAAAATCAAGGCCTATAAATTAAACTTGTCTACGTGACTAGGCCTTTTGTGCTATTATTAACTTATAATTTAGGAGTATAACAAAGATCCTGAACAATTATATATTTATCAAATTAACCAATATGTGTATTAAAAACATGGTTAATAAATCGTTCAAAAAGATAAAACTGTTTAAACTTCCGTAAAAACCTTGTCCTTGTTTAATTTTTATGTAGCAATTAAAACTACATGGCTGGGTCGGAAGAATTGAATAGTCACCCTCTGGAAAACCGCGATGATGAAAAGATTGACATAACCAGAGGAGAACTTCGTACATTGATTAACTCAGTTGTATCTAAAGCTGTGAAGGAGCAATTCCAGGAGTATAGTGAGACAAATAGTAAAGCCTCATCTGTACCCCACCCTAAATCCATCCCTAAAACTCATCCAGAGCCTGATAGCAAGCCGCCCTCAAAGAAAGATGAGTTAAAGAAAGATGACGATCGACATTCATCTAATGAACACAGTGTTCCATCCAAGAGGATAGTGTTCGATAATGAACCGCATACCAAATCCTGTAACTATAAGTACTTTGTTTCCTGCAAGCCCCGAGATTTTACTGGGGAAAAAGGGGCAGTTGATTATATGATTTGGTTGGATGAAATGGACACAGTTGTCGATATCAGCGGTTGCGCTAAAAGGGATGTCGTGAAGTACATATCCCAATCGTTCAAAGGAGAGGCACTGGCATGATGGTGGAAGTCTCTCATTCAAGCTGCTGGGAAGATTCCGCTCTACAGCATGTCATGGGAACAATTTGTTATTCTCATTAAGGAGAATTACTGCCCTCAACACGAGGTTGAGGGGATCGAGTCAGATTTCTTATCTTTGGTGATGACAAATTTAGATTGTCAAGCTTACCTCACCAGTTTTAATACCCTGTCCAGATTGGTCCCTTACCTTGTAACACCAGAGCCCAAGCGAATTGCACGCTTCATTGGGGGTTTAGCCCCAGAAATCAAAGCCAGTGTTAAGGCTTCAAGACCTGCTACATTTAGGTCAGCAGCTGATCTCTCTCTGTCCCTTACTTTAGATGCGGTCAGGCTAAGGTCGCTAAAGAAATCTGAAGAAAGTAAGAAGAAGCGTGAGGATGATAACTCACGAGTATCAGAAAAGAAACACAAGGGAAACACTGACTCTGAGAGGTCTGGGTCTGGAAAGAATGGTCAGCGGACAGAGGAAAAGCCAAGGTGCTCGACTTGCCAAAAACGCCACTTTGGAAAATGCAGAAAGGAGTCCAATTCTAAATCAGGACCACCTGCATGTGGGATATGCAAGTCTAGGGAGCACAAGGCTGTTGATTGCGGGAAGATTAAAGATGCTACATGCTACAACTGCAACGAGAAGGGGCACATAAAGACCAACTGCTCTAAGTACGCGAGGAAGCCTGAGTAGGCCAAGAGAACAAACGCATGAGTTATCAGGAGGAACGCCCAAGAAATGATGCAGAATAATAATAGTATAATATGTACCTTTCCTTATCGAACAGTTTATGCAGAAACTTATTTGATATTGGCACATATAAATATATTATGAATAATAAATGTTGAGAACTGTTGTCTACGTCTGATTAAGACTCCGGTCATTTAATACGATGTATAAATTGACCGATGATACTTTAGAAAATGCTTCAACAAATCCTATATTGATATCTAATATCTATTAGAAATCACTCTTTCTAATACCTTATAGCAAACTATTGGTTGCATACATAAGGACTCAATATAGTGGTAAAAGTCGATTAGTTGCCTTAAAAATCAAGCCCATATTGTGGGTAATAAGAAGCAATTAATTATCAAGACTCCTTATGAGACAACTCTCATAATTACACGTATCTGTACGAGTGATTAATATTAAAAAAGAAAAATGGTGGAACTGGCCGTCCCCGGATTCGAACCTGGGTCTAGGCCGGCCGCACCCTTTCGCGCGCCTAACCAACTGAGCTAGGTGCCTAGTTTGTGAAAATCTCCATTCTAATTAAATATAAACACTTGTACAATAAACTTCCTTATCATTTATCAAAAATAATTTCTGCTAAGTGTCCTGTTTTTTAATACAGGCAATAATAAATCTTCATAGACCATAAGCTTAGCAAACTTTTATATTATCCACAAGGTATAACTTACCAAGGAAACCATAGTAAACGATGCTTCTAGTATCGGCAAGGAATACTTCCGAAAATCTAAGAGTACTCTTTCTTCGCATAGAGTACGACAACATATGTTATTTTAATTATTTTCTCATTGTTTTCTATCGCCTGCGAATGCCAAACTAAGTTTGATAAAAGTGTCATATGAGGATTGGCGTATCCTAGTGTATCCCATAGATTATTTCCATGTCTGATCAGCATGGAGGTTTAATACATGGAACCCTAAGATATCCCAATGATCATATTGTACTAAAGTCGACTAGTAGTATTCAAAGAAGATATCCAAAAATGGAATTTTTTTTTCTTTTCCAAGTAAATGTTCCCGATTAAGGAATTCGGGGACTTATAACATAAAGGTGTCACTCATTTGACACGAATAAGGATAGATGAACTAGAGCCTGAGATATGGAAAATCTCTGTAGCCTCCTTGTATCTTAATTATCTTCTCATAAGTTTTCCCTGCTTACCTCCTGGAAGACAGGTAGAACTAAGATTAACATCCCGCCGTGGGCAGGAGTATTATGAAAACTCCATATCGAATATGGAAAAATCGAAACCCTGATTTAGTAAGTTTTAAGATGTAGGCACGTATAGCCTGACTCAATCTTCTGAGGGTTTTATATTGTTAAATAAGAAAGACGGTTCATATTGCTTATGCATACGTGCCGCAACTCCAATTAGGCAACGATTAAGAATTTGCCATCAGCTACCCAGAAACTAAGGGCAAATTATTGGTGGATAGGCTCGAAAAAGTCCGTAGCCACCCATGTAGCTAAATGCTTGACATGTGCGCAAGTCAAAGCCGAGCATCAAAAGCCGTCAGGCTAGCTACAACAGCCTGAACTTCCTACGTGGAAGTGGAAAATGGTAACTATGGATTTTATTACCAAGTTACCCAAGACGAGGAAAGGAGTAATGCGGGTTGGTAAGAACGGCAAACTAAGCCCGAGATATATAGGACCTTTCGAGGTTATTGAACGTGTCGGGTCAGTTGCCTATAAGTTGAACTTACCGGAAGAGCTCAGTGGAATTCACAATGTGCTCCACATCTGAAATCTGAAGGAGTGTTTCGCTGACGAATCACTGGTTATACCACATACAGATGTGCATATAGACGCGAGCTTAAAATTTGTGGAAAAACCTGTGTCGATTGAAGATCGACAGGTAAGGAAGCTTCGGAAAAAGCATATACATTTTGTTAAGGTCAAATGGGATGCCGTAGAGGTCCCGATTTCACGTGGGAGGTTGAATCCACGATGAAAGAAAAGTACCCTTACTTGTTTCAGTAAATCTTGGGTCGAGATTTATTTTAAGGGGGTGAGGATGTAACACCTCGAAAATTTCGGGTTCAATAATACAACGACACGTGTCATGTCAGACAAAACGCGTCATAAACCCGGATTTAATAACGAGGATTCGGCAGGATTAAAGTGGCGTCATGTTAAACTGTTACCTCTGAACGACCTCAATTATAAATCCCAAGACCCGATTAAATGTTATACACATCTTTTATGCCCTCAATGCAGAGAATTATCGTTAATAATGGAATTGATAATGCATGACTTGATCCCACGAATAAATTGAATGGTAAACCGATGTTTTCGGGTTTTGAAAATGCATTCAAATGGGACAAGTTCATATGGTAGGGTATTATACAGGATCATACACTTTGTGAGGGTCCTAAGTTGATAATTGAGGCCCCAAATTTGTGCAAGTGGGATTCCTTTTCGAAACTTCAACAAACAACATGAACTTAGCCTCTGAGAAGGGGTAGCGCACCGCTACATTGATAGCGTAACGGTGCGCTACCACACAAGGTCAATTGGCCCAAAGTAGCGGGCTAGCGCACCGCTACCATATACATGTAACGGTGCGCTAGGGGTGCCCAGATGCAGCAGAAACCTTCTGTTGGCTGTTTTACGCGATTATGACCTATTGCACCGGTTTTTCTCATTATTTAAGGACCCTAAACTATCCTAGAAGCACTAGGACAAGTGTTGGATGTTTGTGGTTAATCCTAGAGTGAGTTGTCAACCAATCATGGTGAGATCTTCACTATATAAAGCCAACATGTTGCAACATTCATTCTTACACTTGCAACTGATCTTTGGAGCATTCCTGGAGCTAAGGAACTCTCCCTTCTGATCATAAGTCGTGCATTGGACTATTGTAAGTCTACTAGTTCTTATTTGGTTGTGTTTAGCTTAGTTAATTAGCTAAAAGTCAAACCGTCGTAATTACGGTTTGACTTCGAGATTAGTCACTAATGACTCAATCATATCTCGAATTAAAAGTAGTTATAGGATGGTATTTATGTGGGTAATAAAACCCCAAAAGGGTTTCCCCTGATCACCATCCTAAGCAGGTCAAATGTCGGGTCAAACCTTTACTTAAAAAGTCAACATAATGCTTAAAATGTCATTTATGCATAATTAGCTATCTAGGACATATATAACCTGTTTGATCATTGTTATAACTTAGTAATAAGTGTAAGAACATGTCCAAACATGTTCAACCCGACTATTTCCTGTTTAGACCCGGTTCGGAACCGAAAGTCGCAAAGCTTTGACTTTTGCTTTGACTTCAGTTCTGACCCGTTTAGGTATGTTTTAGAAATACCTTAGAGCTTCATTTGGACCAGGTTACATGCTAGTATAACCCTCTATGATTATACACCTCGGTTCATTAGTTATCCGATTAATACGCATGATTCCGTTAATTGCTCATATGTTGACCATTATGCCCTTATTACCTTAAAACGAGATTTATGAAAATGTAAAAGTGTAGAAACCTTAGTTACTGATATATAAACTTGCATGCAAAGTTTGACATCAGTTTGACTTATAGATTAAGAGTTATGCTCAATATCGCAAAATTAATGCTTTATGTTAATAAAACAGCGTAATTAGCATATAGCCTAGTTAAGCCGACTTTTTGGTATCAAACTTAATACCCCCTGATGTAAAATATTATTTTGGGATTTTTAAAGATTTTTAATTAATTTTAGGCTGAGCATAACTAGTAGTCGTAGGCTTAATCCGGTAATTGTCGGTTTTGCCCTTACGGGCCATAAAATGAGTTTTACTTATCTAAACAACTCCAAACCTTTTGCTACTGATCACATATGAGTAATAAATTATTTTAAGCCTTCTGGAAATATAAAAATATCAGATTTAAGTATCGAACCCGGAAATGACCTCTAATCGCCATAATTAGCATTTTTAACGCAAAGTATGTCTTAAAATCATATTGGACATAACCGGGTTGATACCTACTAATATATGAGGCAAATTATGATATTTTAACAGTAAGCAAAGGTTGATTAACTCAGACTTCGTTTTTGAGCTTTTCGGCTTATGTGAAATTACCAAAATACCCCTACGGGGCATAGTTTGGTTAAAGATGATAAATTTCACATATATGCTTTAGCCTACTGTTATAACTTGTCAAATTGAGTATGTTTGCTGTTTACATCAGACCTGTAACTCAGTTAAACAATTTAAACTCTTTTACAAACTTTAAAATGACCAAACTACCCCTACGGGGCATAGTTTGTGTTTAAATTAGTTCGGGGCATAACGAAAGACATCCTACTGATGTCACAACATATTTGAAGCATATTAACTTAGGAAACATGTATATGGCTCTTACGGATACCCGCTACGCTTATTTCGCGTTCGGTTCGGGTTATGTAACACGTTTACATAAATTAGCCGAAACGGGTCAAACCTTATCGGTTTTATCTCAAAATCCAGAATGTGAATAATAAACCCATATTAAACAAGTCTTCAAACTTGTCGGGTCTAAATCACATTCTATCCAGTCTTCGCTTAATCATGCGTCTGAACCGTATCTTCCTGTAAGACTAACCGGTCTAAGCTTAGACTTAATTAAAGACCCGTTAGCATTCTAATTAATTATTTATACCATCATTCCAGACTAGAGCTTTCCGGTAAATGGTACCTACGCTTACTTAAGTGAATACGACTGAGTTATTAATTTCTGATATTTAAGACAGGAGCTAGCTCAGGTAAATACTCTTAACTTATTTTCCCTATACGGGCTTGGGATACGGTACTATAAAAGTACCGCTTGGTCGGGTGTATGTAGTCATTTAAATCGGATTGTGATTGATGTACTTACATAACCTGTTTAATATGTATTATTTTATTATTATTTGGTGTATGGCCTTTGGGGGTTAATGACCATGTCCCGGATATCCTTGGCATCATTCGAAGTAATGGCCACGACTTAAGCACGGGGTGTAGGCATACACCTGACAGCTGCATTATGTAAAAACTGGTAATCCACTCCGAGGTATCATCCTTGTGGGCATTATACCGGAACTGGTAATCCACTTAGAGGATGA
This sequence comes from Helianthus tuberosus, assembly GCA_030545235.1. NCBI lineage: Eukaryota > Viridiplantae > Streptophyta > Magnoliopsida > Asterales > Asteraceae > Helianthus > Helianthus tuberosus. The sequence goes on from CM060352.1 coordinate 62,564,895, forward strand.
TAGCCCGTGGGCATTATACCTGTGGCGTGTCTGTTAATCTAGCCCGGCCCTACAAACCGGCCCTAACGGACGACAAATAAGTAAAACTGTATACAAGATTATATACAAATAATTTTCCCAAGTTATAAAAGATTAATTTTGCCTCTGTGCATTTTAATCAAAGTGTCAAAAGGTTTTGTGCCTGGTGCATCTAAATCAATTTTCTTAAACTCTTTTCAAATGAGTCGGTTGAGTGTATTTACCAGTGAAAACTGACGTATTTTCCAAAAAGATTAAGTGACAGGTACTAAACGAAATTGGCTGGAAGCTCAGGGCGCTAATAAGGAATCTTGCAAGTTCTAGGCGTCTAAAGTCTGTTGAACAAATGATATGTTTTAAAGATCCGCCTGTAGATCCTTTACTTTCCGTTGTAATACTGAATATTACTTTATATTCGGAATGTAATAATGATTATCGTTTGCTTCCGCTGTGCATTCATATATATTGTGTTGTTTGACTATTATGTTGCCAACCATGATGTCACGATACTCCCCACCGGGCCCACCGGTGACACGTGGAAATTTGGGGTGTGACAATTTAGTATGTGGGCTTTGTTAAACCAAATGACACGAGTATCTACACTCGTTTGGTTTACAAACCCTAATGCTACCCAATCTTCCGATCTAGGTCCGGTTAATTAACATAGTTACCTATATTAGGTGCCGTTTGATATCCGCGATCTCTAGCATTGTTTGGTTGTTACTCAAGGACTACTGAGCAATCTCAAGTGAGTACATAGACCCCTCTTTTACTATTTTCCAAACTGTTTTGGGGTGAAACACATGTGCCTACTTGTTACTTTCATGCTTTCCTGTTTTGACATCATATAACTGCTATGTTCATTAGTACATTATAGTACATGATTTCATTACATTTCATGCTATGTATGCCATTGTGTGCATATTTAGTACATTGTTTTACATTGCATTTTGTTGCATATGCTCATCTAGTATATGAACACATTATATTACATTTTGAACCGTTGTATCTATGAACCGTTTGTATCTGTGAACCGTTGTACCTGTGAACCGTTTGTATCTGTGAACCGTTGTATCTGTGAACCGTTTGTATCTATGAACCGTTTGTATCTGTGAACCGTTGTACCTGTGAACCGTTTGTATCTGTGAACCGTTGTATCTGTGAACCGTTTGTATCTGTGAACCGTTTGTATCTGTGAACCGTTTGTATCTGTGAACCATTGTATCTGTGAACCGTTTGTATCTGTGAATCGTTTGTATCTATGAACCGTGTGAACCGTATTTGACCATACATAAACACTTCTACAATTGTTAAACATTACTTTGGTGGTTTGGTTTGATTAAGTGATTAAGTAACGATGCGTGTGTAATATGATACAAGCATGGTGGATACGCCGCTGGTACTTCCTATATATAAGTGTTTGTATGGTAATACATATCGTAGCGTTATTTGAATCATTTCAGTTTGAGACATATAACATTTTATACAATTATCATACTTTTCACAAGACATTGATTTACAAACAACTTATCTTAAACAAACACATTTTTACATGGTTATTCATTTAACCTGACATTTATTTATACATATCATCTGAATTTATCATTTTTCAAATGATTTACAAAACAAAGCAAATAACAAGGTTCATGACTAAACATTTTCTCAAACATAAGTCATGAAACCTATTTTCACAAAACCTATGTATCTCACAGGCATTTTTATGCTGACGTACCTATTTTCACATGTGTTTTTCAGGAGCTGTTGCATAAGTTGATCAAGATACACATAGGCAGACTTGGGCTTTAGTGACAATAAAAGATGCAAGACTAGTTAATTATGTTGTATTTCCTTGTTTGTTAAGACATTGTAACACTTTTAATCAATAGAACGAAACTTCAATTGCCATGGATTTGAAACAATTAATTCTGTTACAACACTCCCCGATGTTTCCGCCACGTTTTGTATGTTCTACGTGGTCGGGGTGTGACAGAAAAGATGGTATCAGAGCCAATGGTTATAGGGAATTAGGTTATTAGTAATGCTTTGACCTAGTCTATAACCTTCTTAGGACCTTAATGCGAGTTTACTTGCGTTTAGTCATAAAACAATACCGTCACCTATCCTTAGGCGACTACCACAACAAGAACATAAATTTCAAAACCGCTTTGAAAACTAATCATCTGTTCTAGGATGATTGATTACAAGGTTTTGAACCCTCTGTTATATGGTTTTGAACCCCTTTGAATTTTCAAAATCTCGTCAAGGTTTTGGGTTTTAAATAATGTGAACACGTGCAAACTGGAAGGGTGAATGCCTGTATTCTGGGTTTTCTGTCTAGGCAAGCACTTCGTATACATCTCATCAGACGCGAGACCAGTTGTGCTTACCTGGGAATTCTTGGGATGAGTGTTCACTTATAGGCGAGCATGTCTTCGCGATACATTATTTTTGACCTATTTACTTTGATTGGTCATTGTGTGTCGTTTGTTGCTTTGTAGTAACAAACAAATGACCACTATCCTTGCTTTCTTCAGATTTGTTTCATCTCATTCTTTTCGTCTAATTCTCTCACTCGTTCCCTTTCATGTTTCCTCTTTTAGAATGCCTCCTCGACGCGAGAACCAGATAGCGACTGCCGAACTGGCAGAAATCATTGCGCAGCAAATGGCTGCTCAATTCCCAAACCTCTTTGCTCAATGGAATCAAGCCAACAACAACAACAATGGTGTATGCAATTTCAAGAGTTTTAACTCGGCGAAACCACTCAAGTTTAGTGGTTCTGAGGGAGCGACTGGGCTTCTTCAATGGTTCGAGAGCATTGAGAATACTTTCCGCCACGTGCAGTGTCCTGACAATCGCAAGGTCGAGTTTGCTTCGAGTGTGTTCCAGAAGAGAGCCCTTACGTGGTGGAACGGGGTTATGAGAGTTCGAGGTGCAGAAGTTGCTCTAGCACAGACATGGGCTGAACTTAGGGCCCTTATGATGAAGGAATTCTGTCCTCGTCACGAGATCAGGGCCTTGGAAAGGGAATTCGACAATCTTGAGCAAGACAGCGGTGAGCATCGAGCCTACACGGACCGTTATGAAGAGTTAAGTCTATTATGCCCAAACATGGTCACGCCTTTGGATAAGGCAATCGAAAAGTACATTAATGGCCTCCCTGACTCAATACAAGACATCGTGACCGGCAGCAACCCTACTACAGTTAGACAGGCCATTGAGCTATCTGCAACCTTGACTGAATCAAAGATCAGGAAAGGTAAACTTTTCCGAAAAGGTGACAAGAAACCGGTCGAGGAATCAAACCCAATCGAGGAATCAAAGACCATGGATGAACAGACTGGATCCCCTAAGAAGACAAAGAAGCGAAAGGCTTCTCAGAACTTTGCCATGGTTACTCACAATGATCAAGCCGTCCCCAACCAACCAGCTCAACCTCCTGCTAGGAAGCCATACAACGGAACTGCACCCTTGTGCAACCAATGTGGCCTACATCATCATGCTGCTGTGAAGTGCCGCAAATGCCAAACTTGCGGACTTATAGGCCATACAGCAAGAGTCTGCCCAGCTGCAGCTGCACCAAACCAAGCTGGCCACAACCCCGCTCACGGTCGTTTTCTACCAGGTTCTTGCTTCAACTGTGGCGATATGGGTCATTTCCGAAGAAATTGCCCAAAACTTGCTAATGCAAATCCAGCACAGGGATGAGCATCTGACCGAATGGAAGACAACGCTGTTTAGAAATAATCAATCCTTATGTATTATTTTCTTTAGTTGTCAAGGTCCATGAAACAGTTGTTATCATTGTTTATAAATAAATCTTTTATTTACATTGCAATGTATTTATGTGGTTTCATGTATAAACAACATATCCCCTGCAATACCGATAATCAAGGAACCGCATTCCTTGAAGAACAGACTACCCCCAAATTTCTTCCATTGTATGATCTCTTGCGTTTCCACGAAATTCCTAAGTACCCGTTTATTCTAAGGAAAACGAAGTACAAAGCGCAAGTTACAACACTGGACGAATACCCAAAGTACCACTATAAATCCTTAATAGGGTACCTAAGGGTATTTCCGTGAATCCTAAAATATTTGTGTTCCTTAATTCGACCATTACGTTTCTTTGAAAACAAAATCGAATTTTTGTAGATCTTCCTATCTATTCAGATAGATCCCAGAGGACATTGAAGTTCATCGACTGGTTTCCATATCCGTTCTCAATCGATAACAAATTAATAACAAATTAATAACCAAGTTAAACAACTATGTGATTATGTGCTTATGAACATTACAAGACAAACTGTGCGGACTATGCAAGGAATTACGTAATTATGGATGCATACATAATTATGGAATTTAGTGCACAGAAACCACAGTGAGCTTTGTCATGTGTCTAGAAGTTAACTCCATTCATTTCCGTTTCTGAGGAAACACCCGTAGAAAATGACTCCGTTTGTTCATTTTCGTTTCTGAAGATTTTCCGTTAAGGAAATGAATATCCGTTTGTCTATCCTTTTCATTTCCGTTTCTGAGGAAGCAACCGTAGAAAATGACTCCGTTTGTTCATTTTCGTTTCTGAAGATTTTCCGCTAAGGAAATGAATATCCGTTTGTCTATCCTTTTCATTTCCGTTTCTGAGGAAGCAACCGTAGAAAATGACTCCGTTTGTTCATTTTCGTTTCTGAAGATTTTCCGCTAAGGAAATGAATATCCGTTTGTCTATCCTTTTCATTTCCGTTTCTGAGGAAGCAACCGTAGAAAATGACTCCGTTTGTTCATTTTCGTTTCTGAAGATTTTCCGTTAAGGAAATGAATATCCGTTTGTCTATCCTTTTCATTTCCGTTTCTGAGGAAGCAACCGTAGAAAATGACTCCATTTGTTCATTTTCGTTTCTGAAGATTTTCCGTTAAGGAAATGAATATCCGTTTGTCTATCCTTTTCATTTCCATTCCTGAGGAAGCAACCGTAGAAAATGACTCCGTAAGTTCATTTTACGTTTCTGAAGATTTCCTGTTGAGGAAATGAATCCCCGTTTGTTTATTCCTTCATTTCCGCTTCTGAAGAATACTCGTTGAGGAAAATGACTCCGTCTGTTCATTTTCGTTCTGAAGAATGTCCGTTAAGGAAATGACAGGATTATGCCTTACATATTTCTGGTGGTTGTTTTGACACAAAGTCACAAATGGACTCCTATGAATAAATTTCGGGACGAAATTTCCTAAAGTAGGGGAGACTGTGACAACCTGGGTCACTGTGACCATCAAACAAATACCGAGCCAATGAAATATTGTATTTCATACTTGGGATTTGTAAAAATATGTGTATCGTTTGCACATATCAATTCTTGTTCAATTTCAAACTCTAAATCGCTTTCTGGAAGGTTATACGCGCACCGATGCGTAAAATATAACCAGTTTAATGCAACAAACACTCCGGAATAGTGACATAGGCTTAACATACCTTAAACAACCTTTACATAACTTAGAAATAAGTTTTGAAGGCTTTGGTATGGCAAAATCAAGTTAAATCGCTTACAGGGACTAAAGTTGACAAACTGCGAAAGTATGCCAATTTGAACTGTAACAGACATTCCGGAACATGACCATAAGTTAAACATACCATAAATATCCTTTATATAGCTTAGAAATAGGCTTTGAGGGGTTCGGTGTGCTAAAATAAACTTTTGGGTCATTCAGGGACTAAAAGTGTCAAAAAGTGCACAAGTTTGCATTTTTGCGTATAACTCACGTTCTGAATACATCCGGACCTCCAAAAATTTATGTAAGCATGACTATATTATGCTTTAGTGTTTGGCTTGCCAAAAATCCATTCGTCGCGTCATTTGGATCGTTTTTCGCGCTTATGCGCATTCCGTCGTAATTAAGCGAACATCGCGTTCGTACGACCAAACGAGCCATCATCCGGCATATTTTTGAGCATGTTTTGAGTTCCCTATACTTTAACTTCATTTTAGAGCCTTGAAATGAGGTTAACGGGGTTCAAACGCATCGAAAAAGGCCTTAAACACGTGCAGGGACCATTCCTGCCACTTTTGAAAGATTTCTGAAACAGGAGGGTGCTAGCGTAGCGCGACTGCCTAATGCCTTGGCAGTAGCGCTACGCGACTGCCTATTCTGGACAGAAAACATGCAGAAACATCAGTTTTTCACTTTCGGGACCAGATTCGACGTATTAACAGCTGTTAACAGCTGTTCTCCACTCCTTAATCCCTTGCCACATGTTGATACCCTATGGTGAGTGGCCAATTTAGTCACCATAGCATTCCGACACATGTACGGGTAGGATTCGAGCACGGTTTCCATGAAACGATCCTAACGGTTACCCGAAAACTATAAATACCCCATCACCCCAACCTCATTTCTTACAAGAATTCTGATTTGAGAGCTCTAAGTTGAAACCATTGTTTCATACCTGAGTTCTTGGATCGGGATTAGCATTCGGGACCCTTCGTAAGTATTCTTTCGTTCTTTTCCTTATTTTATTGCTTTTCGAGTCTTTCGAGTCTGAAAGTCAAACTTTGTTTGACTTTCTACATTGACCAGTTATGGTCAATGCGAAGTTCGTTTGAACTTCGCAACGTGAGTGTAATCACGTTGGTTATAGTCCCTTGGGACTATGCCTACTGATTACCACGTTGTCTAGGGTCGTAGGGTAAGCGATCTGATAAATCGCTTATACCTCGAACCCGACCCATTTGGTCGATCATTAGGATCCGACCAAACACATTAGGTGACCATAGTAGGTAGGGAATAACCTTCCGAGGTTATACCCTATGGTCACATCGTTTGAGTAGTTGTATGATAGGTAGTTTATATGCCTTAGGTAAATTACCAGAATACCCTTTTCATGTATAATTGGTAATTAAGCATATGTAACCTAAACTTTTGTCACATAACTGATTATGTAACATGTTTAGGCATATAACACTTGTCATAGGACTAGTTAGGCGGTCCGAACGCGTTTCACGCGAACGACGCGTTAAAGTAGCATAAGCTACTTAAACGGGTCGTAATGGGTCGTAAACAATTATGTTAGGTTTCATTTAGTATGTGGGCTTTGTTAAACCAAATGACACGAGTATCTACACTCGTTTGGTTTACAAACCCGAATGCTACCCAATCTTCCGATCTAGGTCCGGTTAATTAACATAGTTACCTATATTAGGTGCCGTTTGATATCCGCGATCTCTAGCATTGTTTGGTTGTTACTCAAGGACTACTGAGCAATCTCAAGTGAGTACATAGACCCCTCTTTTACTATTTTCCAAACTGTTTTGGGGTGAAACACATGTGCCTACTTGTTACTTTCATGCTTTCCTGTTTTGACATCATATAACTGCTATGTTCATTAGTACATTATAGTACATGATTTCATTACATTTCATGCTATGTATGCCATTGTGTGCATATTTAGTACATTGTTTTACATTGCATTTTGTTGCATATGCTCATCTAGTATATGAACACATTATATTACATTTTGAACCGTTGTATCTATGAACCGTTTGTATCTGTGAACCGTTGTACCTGTGAACCGTTTGTATCTGTGAACCATTTGTATCTATGAACCGTTTGTATCTGTGAACCGTTGTACCTGTGAACCGTTTGTATCTGTGAACCGTTGTATCTGTGAACCGTTTGTATCTGTGAACCGTTTGTATCTGTGAACCGTTTGTATCTGTGAACCGTTGTATCTGTGAACCGTTTGTATCTGTGAATCGTTTGTATCTATGAACCGTGTGAACCGTATTTGACCATACATAAACACTTCTACAATTGTTAAACATTACTTTGGTGGTTTGGTTTGATTAAGTGATTAAGTAACGATGCGTGTGTAATATGATACAAGCATGGTGGATACGCCGCTGGTACTTCCTATATATAAGTGTTTGTATGGTAATACATATCGTAGCGTTATTTGAATCATTTCAGTTTGAGACATATAACATTTTATACAATTATCATACTTTTCACAAGACATTGATTTACAAACAACTTATCTTAAACAAACACATTTTTACATGGTTATTCATTTAACCTGACATTTATTTATACATATCATCTGAATTTATCATTTTTCAAATGATTTACAAAACAAAGCAAATAACAAGGTTCATGACTAAACATTTTCTCAAACATAAGTCATGAAACCTATTTTCACAAAACCTATGTATCTCACAGGCATTTTTATGCTGACGTACCTATTTTCACATGTGTTTTTCAGGAGCTGTTGCATAAGTTGATCAAGATACACATAGGCAGACTTGGGCTTTAGTAACAATAAAAGATGCAAGACTAGTTAATTATGTTGTATTTCCCTGTTTGTTAAGACATTGTAACACTTTTAATCAATAGAACGAAACTTCAATTGCCATGGATTTGAAACAATTAATTCTGTTACAACACTCCCCGATGTTTCCGCCACGTTTTGTATGTTCTACGTGGTCGGGGTGTGACATCATACAAGTCCATTGAAGAGTCCAAATATAACAACCCTCCTCAAAATATTTTTGGACACCCTAATGTAACACCCCGAAAATATAAAACTTTATATTAGAATTATAAGGTATTAAATAAACAAGAACAAACTAACTAGGAATCAATAACCCAGTTAGTTACTAGTCTTGTAGTAACATATAATAGGATTAAAACACCTAAAATATAAATTAAATAAAATTGAGGGACTTAAGTTGTTAAATGGGAAACTTGAATGATTAAAAGAAAATAATCTACACCAAACACACACTAAGTGTGTGTCTGGTCGATCATAAACACAGGGGCGAACAAGAACTCCCCCACCAAACCCTAACTTTTGCCAAATTGATCAAATTGGAGGTTCAAATCAGTTCCAAATCGATTTTCAAGCACGAATTAGTGATCACCTTGTTGAAGGGATCATAAGGTATGCAAAATCTTGATGTTTTGATTCATCTTAAATTCTAGGTTAATTATGAAAATCGAAATTGAACTTTAATACATGATGTTTACAGGAAACTTGTAATGAAAACAAGTTTAAGACTGAATTCTAGTTGATAATTTACAAGAATCATGCTTAGAATTATGAAACTTGTGATAACCCATTCATAGGTTAAATGGGTTTTACTAAGTAGATGAACACAAGAATTATGATTGTTAAAATTAGTATTTACTTGATTTCTCTATGATAATTTTGGTGATTGCATGCATGCTTGACATGAGGAAATCGAAATATATGATTGAAATTGGTGAAAATAACAAGTCATGAACTTGATTCTAGCTATGTAAAAATTAGACCCGCTAGGTGTTCGTTAAAATGCCTAAGTGAGGATTAAAATGTTAAAAATCGGATGAAAACGCATATTTGATTTTTATAGTGAATTATGCGTTAAAGATTATGAAAAGAGTTCTAAATTGGTTGTGAATTGAACTCTTTAGGTAAAGAATCCGGATCGTCAAGTGGACAAGCCGGGGGGGATACACGCTTGAAGGGGGTGCTCTAAAGGTACATGACTTTGGTCCTGTTACATTATGTATAAACGTTTGGTTTTAGCTTGTTAATAGTGTCATAATGTAGTATATGCGTTTGACATGTCATTTAAGTGGCGAAGCCCACTCGACATTCAAACGGGTCAAAATATTGGTTAGAAATAGTTAGGCTTGACATTAAAGTGAGGATTTTCACTCGTCAACCAAACGGGTCAAAACTATGTTCTTATATCGATTCATGCGCGTAAAGATTTGAAAGCCTCATATTAACTGGTGCTAGATAGCAATTTTAGTAATGAATGGTTATACTAAGTTAAGGTTATGAATCCGTGTTATCGGGTCGACTGGTAGAAACTAGTTGCAAGAATTGCATAAAGTGGCAATGCTTGAATTTATAGAAAACAAGCATGAAATTCGAATACGAGCGTAAAGCCATGTAATGGTACGGATACGCCAAGAATTTCAAGCCCGGGGAATGGGTAAATAAGATTAGAATGCCTAAGAATAAATTGGCGAACAATTTGCACACATAGTTAATGGGTCGAATAATCGAAACAAGGATTTTATAGGCCATTCGTTCATAATCTGGGTTTTGTTAAGTAAAATTTATATGGTTAGATCCGTAATTTTAATACGGATATATAGGAAAAAGAATCGGTTAAAACGGATATGTAAATAAAAAGTAATGAGGAATTAAGCGAAAAAAAAAATATAAGAAGGCTGAGCTGGGCGAACCGTAGGCCAGAATCCTGAACCGTGGCTCACAGTCCGGCAGTTCTGTTTTGAGCGGGGCGAATCGTAGGCCACGGTCCTGAACCGTGGCTCACAGTATGGCAGTTCTGTTTTTAGCTGGGCGAACCGTAGGCCACGTTTCTGAACCGTAGCTTACAGTTTGGCAGTTCTGTTTTTTTAGCTGGGCAACCGAAGGCTACGGTTCAGAACCGTAGCTTACGGTCTAGAAACTCTGAAATGGACATTAACATCAACCGTAGGCTACGGTTGGCAAACCTAACCTACGGTCGGTTTGAAACAAAATTTTTGATTTTGTTTGTTTGATTGTTTTGAGCTTTCGGGTCCGTATGTACGGGTTCTAAGGTCTCAATTACTAATTTTTATGATAAATTTATAATGTAGGTATGTTTTAACTTAGGATGGGTGAAGATCAAGCTCCAAAGTGAACCGAACACAAAGAAACTCAAGCTTTCGCAATGGTCTAAGATGTTTTTGTTAAACTAAAACTATCATATGTTATCATTTGGATGTTTAAAATAGGAATTTAAAGTTTGTAAACTAATCTAATTAGGTTAAGTATTCGCGACCTATGAAGCTTCTTATGCATTTTGTTAAATTAATAGAATGGGTATTATACCTTATTAGTAGGAACTTGAAACTTAACAAAAAGTTTTTGTAAACCCGTATTTTCCATAATGAAAATGTGAATATGATAGATTCCTTTTGATAAAATGAGACGAGTCTTACAAGTTGGTAATCAGAGCTCAAGGTTGTTATCAAGGTGTGTTCAGTTCAAGCTTGATCAAACATCCAGTAAGAATTAGTTACTTTAGTAGATTTTATTAAATATAGAAAAAAAATATGAATAGATGTGCACGGGAAGAGTGTATTAACACACTCGAACCCGGAAGGTGCACTAAAGGAAAATGGTTAAAGCAAGTTATGAACTTGGCTAAACCAAAGTAAATAAAGTATGTGTTATAAAAAAATGAAATGATGAAATGTTTAACGATTGGTATAAACGTTTCAGTTTCAAGATGACGAAAAAGGTAACAATGATGTGGTGTTGATAGTCACCGAGCAAATGAAAGAAGTGATTGCCGAGGAGGTAGGAAAGGCAATCGAGAATAGCCTATCTAGTTTTATAGACAAAATCCAAAATACGGTGCTTTCGGTTGTCAAAGAGCGGATCAAGAAGTTGGAAGAAAATACCAACCTAGCAAAGTAAAAATCCGGAGAGCGGAAAGGTTGCTCATATAAAGAATTCATGGCGTGTAAACCGCCAATTTACAATGGAGAGGTGGATCCGATAATATGCCAACGATGGCTAAGTGATATCGAGGGGGTGTTTGAGAGAACCCACTGCGACGCAAATGACTTCGTAGCTTACGGTACGGGCCAGTTAAGAGGCCAAGCGAAAGATTGGTGGGATAATAAGAAAACGAGATTTGGAATGAAGCGGCGAGGGCGATGACATGGGATGAGTTTAAGGTACCATTCCTTAAACACCACAGTCCCAAGGCGGTCATCAACAGAATCAAGGAGGAATTTATTCAGCTAAGGCAAAAGGGTGAATCTATTGAAAAGATCACGGGTATCTTTCTTGACAAATTGAGATTTTGTGACGAATTGGTGACGTCCGAAGAACAGAAAGTATATTACTACTACAATATGCTGAGTGCTGAATATCGGGAGTTCATGACTCCCTCGAAATACGAAACTCTCACCGAGATCATAAACACTGCTCGGGAAAGAGAGATAGAGCTGAAAAAGCAAATCGAGCGAGGTGAACGGAGGGCACAGATTGTTAATCCAAGCCCTACAAAGAAGGCACGAACCACGGAGTCGTCAAAGAATCAGGAAGCAAAAGGCGGGTCGCCGAGTTGTAAAGTCTGCGGTAAAGGGCACAAGGGCGAGTGTCGGTTGAAAGATAAGCCATGTCCTATATGCGGGAAGACAGGGCATACTGCTACATTATGCCCAGGAAAAGTTTTAGTTTGTTATAAATGCTACCAGCCGGGTCATAAGAAATCAGAATGCCCGAAATTAGTTGGAAAGAAGGATGGCAAGGGTTCGCAAGCAGAAACTCCAAAAGCAAAGGCCAGATCCTTCCAGTTAACCGCGGCCGAGGCGAAGATGGAACCCGATGTGGTCTCAGGTATATTCGCTATAAATTCAATTCCCGCACATGTGTTATTTAATACGGGTGAGAATAAATCCTTTATTTCACATGGATTTATTCGACATCCTTCATTTGTATTGACAAAATTACCTATGCCTCTAGAAGTAGAAATAGGTGACAATAAAAGTTTTATCATGTGTGACATGTGTCAAGATTGTAAGATGAGTATCGATGATGAGGAATACTCAATAGACTTGATCCCGATGTCAATGGGAGAATTCCAAGTAGTGGTCGGGATGGATTGGTTTTCCCGACATCATGCGTAGGTCTTGTGTTTCCGCAAAGAGATAAAATTAACGTCTACAAGTGGAAAACACGTTACCATCTATAGCGAGAAAGGGGGTAATCCCGTAATATGCTCAATGTTAAAGGCTCACAAACTTATGAGGTGCGGATGTAGAGCGTTCATGATTTACGCAAATGAACCCGAGAAGGGATTGCCGAAGATTGAAGACGTACCAGTGGTACGTGAGTATGCAGATGTGTTTCCGGAAGATTTACCAGGAGTACTGCCTGAACGGGAGGTAGAGTTCAGAATTGAATTGATTTCGGGTGCGAAACCTGTAGCTAAGGCACCGTATCAGCTTGCGCCATCGGAGCTACAGGAGTTGATGTCCCAGATTCAAGACCTGCTTGACAAGGGGTTTATTAGGCCAAGTGTGTCTCCGTAGGGTGCACCGGTACTGTTTGTGAAGAAAAAGGACCGGAGTATGCGGATGTGTATCGATTAACGGGAGTTAAATAAACTTACGGTGAAAAATCGATACCCACTCCCAAGAATTGATGATTTATTTGACCAGCTACAAGGTGCGAGTTGATTCTCCAAGATTGACCTTAGATCGGGGTATCATCAGTTGAAGGTCAAAGAGGAAGATGTACCGAAGACGGCCTTTCGTACACGGTACGGACATTACGAATTCCTTGTGATGTCCTTCGGGTTGACCAATGCACCCGCGACTTTCATGGACCTCATGAACCGGGTTTGCAAACCAATGTTGGATAAGTCGGTGATAGTATTCATCGATGACATCCTGGTGTATTCAAGGAATGAAGCTGAACACGCGAATCATTTACGCGAAGTGTTGGAGACGCTCAGGAGAGAAAGATTGTATGCAAAATTCTCGAAATGTGCCTTTTGGTTACGAGAAGTGCAATTTCTCGGGCACATCATTAGTGCAAACGGGGTGCTGGTAGACCCGTAAAAAATAGAAGCGGTGGCGAAATGGAGTCCTCCAAAGAATCCTTCGGAAATCAGAAGCTTTCTGGGGCTTGCGGGATATTATAGGAGATTTATACAAGATTTCTCCAAGATTGCTACGCCGTTGACCAAATTAACTCGTAAGAATGAAAAGTTTACATGGGGCGATGATCAAGAAAAAGCGTTCCAAACGCTTAAAGAAAAATTGACCCACACTCCGGTATTAACATTTCCGGACGGAGTTGATGATATGGTGGTTTACTCGGATGCGTCACATTCGGGACTCGGGTGTGTTTTGATGCAACGAGGCAAGGTTATAGCTTATGCCTCGAGACAATTGAAGACTCATGAAAAGAAATACCCTACACACGATCTCGAATTGGCTGCGGTGGTATTTGCCTTAAAGATATGGAGGCATTATTTATATGGGTTAAAATGCACTATCTTTACCGACCATAAAAGTTTGAAATATCTCTTTGACCAGAAGGAATTAAACATGAGGCAGAGCCGATGGTTGGAAACAGTCAAAGATTTCGATTGTGAAATACATTACCATCCCGGGAAAGATAATGTGGTGGCGGATGCGTTGAGCCGAAAGGTAGACTATACTCCTATTCGAGTAAGATCGATGCAATTAATAGTGATATCAAGTTTACTCGAACGAATCCAAGAGGCCCAAGATGAAGCCATAAAAGAAGAAAATCAGAAGAAGGAGAGAATAGTTGGCCAATTGAAAGAATTGGTAGATGGTAACAACGGGTTGAAAACTCGTTTTGGGAGAATATGGGTTCCAAATTCGTGTGGGGTCAAGGCGCTCCTACTTGACGAAGCTCATAAATCTCGTTATTCTATCCATCCGGGGACAACCAAGATGTATAACGATTTAAAGCAAAACTATTGGTGGCCCGGAATGAAAAGAGATGTTGTGAAGTATGTGGAGAAGTGTTTGACCTGTTTACAAGTCAAAGCAGAACACCAAAAGCCATACGATAAGCTACAACAGTTGGACATCCCAGTTTGGAAATGGGAGCAAATCACAATGAATTTATTGACCAAACTACCCAAAACCAACCGCGGATACGATGCTATATGGGTAGTTGTGGATAGGCTAACAAAAAGTGCTCACTTCATTCTGATTCGTGAGACTTATACGTCCGAAAAGATGTCGGAGGTGTATACCAATGAAATAGTGGCACGACACGGAGTACCAATATCCATCATGTCCGATAGAGATACTCGGTTCACTTCGAACTTTTGGCGCGCATTCCAAGAGAAAATGGGAACTAAATTGTTCAATAGCACATCGTACCATCCACAAATGGATGGACAAAGTGAGAGAACAATACAGACGTTGGAAGATATGTTACGGGCATGCATTATCGACTTCGGGGGTAGTTGGGATGTCTATCTACCGCTGGTTGAATTTTCATATAATAAGAGTTACCACGCAAGCATCGGTATGGCTCCGTATGAAATGCTTTATGGTAGAAAATGCCGAACCCCGGTGTGTTGGGATGAGGTTGGTCCGCGGTAGCTTGCACATAAGGATATATTCCGAATCACGAATGAGAAGATTGACTTGGTTCGAGCTCATTTGAAAGCGGCTCAGGATCGACAAAAGTCGTATGTGGACAAAAGAAGGAGACCGATAGAGTTTCAAGTTGGTGATAAAGTGATGCTGAAGGTATCTCCGTGGAAAGGGATTATCCGGTTTAGAAAAAGGGGAAAATTAAGCCCAAGGTTTATTGGGCCATTTAGAATCATTGAACGAGTTGGTAAGGTCGCATACCGTCTCGAACTACCCGAGGAGCTGAGTGGAATTCATAGCACATTCCACGTATCACACCTCCGGAAATGTCTAGCCGACGAAACAACTTATATCCACTACGATGACATTGAGGTGGACAATAGTCTTAACTACGCGGTGAAGCCGATAGAAATTCTAGACTGTAAGGTGAAGAGCTTAAGGAACAAAGAGATTAACCAAGTAAGGGTCAAATGGGAACACAGAAAGGGTTCGGATACCACATGGGAGTCCGAAGAGGAAATGCAACGGCTCTACCCTACACTATTTGGTACGTACTTTGGTTTCGGGGATGAAACCCTTTTAAGGAGGGTGGACTTGTAACACCCCGAAAATATAAAACTTTATATTAGAATTATAAGGTATTAAATAAACAAGAACAAACTAACTAGGAATCAATAACCCAGTTAGTTACTAGTCTTGTAGTAACATATAATAGGATTAAAACACCTAAAATATAAATTAAATAAAATTGAGGAACTTAAGTTGTTAAATGGGAAACTTGAATGATTAAAAGAAAATAATCTACACCAAACACACACTTAGTGTGTGTGTGGTCGATCATAAACACAGGGGCAAACAAGAACTCCCCCACCAAACCCTAACTTGTGCCAAATTGATCAAATTGGAGGTTCAAATCAGTTCCAAATCGATTTCCAAGCATGAATTAGTGATCACCTTGTTGAAGGGATCATAAGGTATACAAAATCTTGATGTTTTGATTCATCTTAAATTCTAGGTTAATTGTGAAAATCGAAATTAAGCTTTAATACATGATGTTTAGAGGAAACTTGTAATGAAAACAAGTTTAGACTGAATTCTAGTTGATAATTTACAAGAATCATGCTTAGAATTATGAAACTTGTGATAACCCATTCATAGGTTAAATGGGTTTTACTAAGTAGATGAACACAAGAATTATGATTGTTAAAATTAGTATTTACTTGATTTCTCTATGATAATTTTGGTGATTGCATGCATGCTTGACATGAGGAAATCGAAATATATGATTGAAATTGGTGAAAATAACAAGTCATGAACTTGATTCTAGCTATGTAAAAATTAGACCCGCTAGGTGTTCGTTAAAATGCCTAAGTGAGGATTAAATTGTTAAAAATCAGATGAAAACGCATATTTGATTTTTATAGCGAATTATGCGTTAAAGATTATGAAAAGAGTTCTAAATTGGTTGTGAATTGAACTCTTTAGGCAAAGAATCCAGATCGTCAACTGGACAAGCCGGAGGGGATACACGCTTGTAGGGGGTGATATAAAGGTACGTGACTTTGGTCCCGTTACATTACGTATAAACGTTTGATTTTAGCTTGTTAATAGTGTCATAATGTAGTATATGTGTTTGACGTGTCATTTAAGTGGCGAAGCCCACTCGACATTCAAACGGGTCAAAATATTGGTTAGAAATAGTTTGGCTTGACATTAAAGTGAGGATTTTCACTCGTCAACCAAACGGGTCAAAACTATGTTCTTATATCGATTCTTGCGCAAAAAGATTTGAAAGCCTCATATTACGCTGGTGCTAGATAGCAATTTTAGTAATGAATGGTTATACTAAGTTAAGGTTATAAATCCGTGTTATCGGGCCGAATGGTAGAAACTAGTTGCGAGAATTGTATAAAGTGGCAATGCTTGAATTTATAGAAAACAAGCATGAAATTCGAATACGAGTGTAAAGCTATGTAATGGTACGGATACGCCAAGAATTTCAAGCCCGGGGAATGGGTAAATAAGATTAGAATGCCAAAGAATAAATTGGCGAACAATTTGCACACATAGTTAATGGGTTGAATAATCGAAACAAGGATTTTATGGGCCATTCGTTCATAATCCGGGTTTCGTTAAGTGAAATTTATATGGTTAGATCCGTAATTTTAATACGGATATATAGGAAAAATAATCGGCTAAAACGGATATGTAAATAAAAAGTAATGAGGAATTAAGCGGAAAAAAATATAAGAAGGCTGAGCTGGGCGAACCGTAGGCCACGGTCCAGAACTGTGGCTCATAGTCTGGCAGTTCTGTTTTGAGCTGGGCGAACCGTAGGCCACGTTTCTTAACTGTGGCTTACAGTTTGGCAGTTCTGTTTTTTAGCTGGGCAACCGTAGGCTACGGTTCAGAACCGTAGCTTACGGTCTAGAATCTCTGAAATGGACATTAACATCAACCGTAGGCTACGGTTGGCAAACCTAATCTACGGTCGGTTTGAAACAAAATTTTTGATTTTGTTTGTTTGATTGTTTTGAGCTTTCGGGTCCGTATGGACGGGTTCTAAGGTCTCAATTACTAATTTTTATGATAAATTTATAATGTAGGTATGTTTAAACTTAGGATGGGTGAAGATCAAGCTCCAAAGTGAACCGAACACAAAGAAACTCAAGCTTCCGCAATGGTCTAAGATGTTTTTGTTAAACTAAAACTATCATATGTTATCCTTTGGATGTTTAAAATAGGAATTTAAAGTTTGTAAACTAATCTAATTAGGTTAAGTATTCGCGACCTATGAAGCTTCTTATGCGTTTTGTTAAATTAATAGAATGGGTATTATACCTTATTTAGTAGGAACTTGAAACTTAACGGAAAGTTTTTGTAAACCCGTATTTTCCATAATGAAAATATGAATATGATAGATTCCGTTTGATAAAATGAGACGAGTCTTACAAGTTGGTGATCAGAGCTCAAGGTTGTTATCAAAGTGTGTTCGGTTCAAGCTTGATCAAACATCCGGTAAGAATTAGTTACTTTAGTAGATTTTATTAAATATAGAAAAGAAATATGAATAGATGTGCACGGGAAGAGTGTATTAACACACTCGAACCCGGAAGGTGCACTAAAGGAAAATGGTTAAAGCAAGTTATGAACTTGGCTAAACCAAAGTATATAAAGTATGTGTTATAAAAAAATGAAATGATGAAATGTTTAACGATTGGTATAAACGTTTCAGTTTCAAGATGACGGAAAAAGGTAACAATGATGCGGTGCCGATAGTCACCGAGCAAATGAAAGAAGTGATTGCCGAGGAGGTAGGAAAGGAAATTGAGAATAGCCTATCTGGTTTTATAGACAAAATCCAAAATACGGTGCTTTCGGTTGTCGAAGAGTGGATCAAGAAGTTGGAAGATAATACCAACCTAGCAAAGTAAAAATCCGGAGAGCGGAAAGGTTGCCCATATAAAGAATTCATGGCGTGTAAACCGCCAATTTACAATGGAGAGGTGGATCCGATTGTAGGATCGGATTCCGACCTAAACGAGTCGTTTGGAAGAGTTCTAGTCCGTTTCAGAGGCGGAAACTAAGAAACGGATCTGTAAACAGCTTGTTTCACACTTTAAACCTTTTGTATATTGATATTACAGCGATTACAGTCAAAAGGTATACCGGCAGCACTTCGGTATCACTCTGAGAAAACTGTTACAAATGAAAAGCCTACAACCCTATATATAATGGACATGATTTCGCTTGAAACCATTCAAGCGAAATCTACATGAATATCTTCAAGCGAAATTGACAGTTTTAACTTTGTCTTGAAGCGAAATCATCCAACAACGTGCAATCTGTTTAAACTTAATGTATTTCACTTTTGTCCTTTTGTGATAAGATGCAATGATGATGCCATTAATGTGATGTAACTCGTGTGATGTCATCATCAAGGATGATGACATCATGCTTTGTTTAGATCCGCACCGTACCCGAGACTCGATACAAGACGAAGACGACAAATGTGTGCACCAACAGACTCCCCCTCAGATGTTGACGAGTCTTAAGTGTCGAGTCTTCTCAATCTTCAGTCTTTATCAGTCTTTGAGCTTTCTTCAGGATCTCTACCTGGCTCTATTCTATCTCCAATTCTCTCTCTCTCTAACAGACTCCCCCTCAAAACATGCTGGGATCGTAGTCTGGCTTTTACAGAATTTCAGAATCCTCAGGTATCGGAACCTGGCACTCTATTTGCAATCCTGCAATTTCTCTACCCAAAAATAAATTTTCTAAATTTAACAATTTGAATGCATCAATAACAACTCTCATATGCATCAACAATCACTCTCCCTCAAATCACATATACATGATGAACCACTTGATGATTTAAAAACATATTTTGACAATTTAGACATACTCCCCCTCACATCAATGTCATCATGTTCAGCACTTGGAACTTTGAAAATCAGCTCTTCAACGTCAGTTGTCTAAAATCTTTTTGAATTTTTTTTCAAAATTTATGCTAAAACACACTGAAAATCTTTTTGGATTTATGAATGTAAAGAAATGCAATGCAGTAAAGAAATATTTACAAACAATATTTTTGTGAGTTCGTGCAAAAGGATCATATCAGTTTTTGAGACCAATCACCAACACCGTTAAGCTTTAAACATTTTAAGTTCTAAACAATTCACCTAGATTGTCAGTATACTTGTCCACTTAAATTTTCACACAAAGTTCAACTGTTTCGAGATACGAATTAGTGTTTTAGGACTTAAACATCTACATGTGTCCCACCTCAGTATATACTCCCGTATCCAGACCCCAATATTCAGTCTTACAGGTGTGTATACCACAGATGATATCTGTAAGGGGAATAAATTATGCAACCGTGATAGCTCAGGTCAGAACTTCCGTTCAGCAGAGAGCCTAGTTGACTTTTAGGAGTGTCCCCTTTAGAGGATCTTTTGTATTACAACAGCCATGATTAGCATTTTTCAATGTTTCATCATTTTTTAGCTGAGGGTGGTGCTATATTTCAAGCAAGCAGAAAGTATTCTCCGGGGACTAGGCCATTGCTTCCGCAAAATCAGAAGTCCCGGGATAATACCCCAGATATCACTGAGTATAAAGACCTAGTATCTCAGAATACGGGACCCTTCAAACAAGATTTCAGGGGTTACCTATATATCCTGGAGGTGTTCCCCACGTAAACGCAAGTAAATTTTATGTTTATATCTCGTCACAATTTACTAAATGTGCAAAAACCTACTGGCACATCCACAGTGAGATTGTTTATCACATTTTTACTTTACATTTCTTTAGCATGCTGTGACAGTCCACTGATGTATTATCATTTCCTCTATTCTCAACGAAACTCATTTTTGAATTTTATCATGTTTTTGTCTTTTTCAAAGTTTCAAATGTTTTTGGATTTTCTTTTCTGAAATTTTCTACTCCCCCTAAAATACAAACACATGAAAGGAAATTTGAAAATAAACTGTACAATAAAATGACAACTGATATCGAATCGCATCAAATCGCCATTCACTAGGCATAAACAATCAGAACTCCCCCTATCACAAAACTATTTTCTCATTATGATTTCAAAACACTTAAGTTTGTTTTAACCAAAATGATTTTTCCGGAAAATAAGTTTTGTTGATTTTACCACTTGTAAAGTTAGGGGTTCGTCATATCGTTCCTCAATCATTTGTAGAAAATCAAGTACAATTTAATGTCCTTGATTTACCACTTGACGTTGAAAACCTCTTTCAACCACTTGTAAATAAACACAATCAAAATCTGATATAAAGAATGATGCCGATTCCTGCTCCACTCTTACCAACCTGGGAGCTCCGGCAATTCACAATCTGTAAAATTTAACAAACTTTAAGATTCAATCACACAATCAATCACTAAGAAAGATGCCGATTCCTGATCCGCAATTACAAACTTGGGATCTCCGGCAAGTCAGGTTTTTTAATGAAAGAAAATATCCACCCAAGCCTGACCAGCCTTGGGTGTAACCTTCTCAACTTCACTAGGGGTTGGGCTATAAGTTGCCTTCTTTGTAGCATAAAACTCCTTTACCCCTTTTACCTTCCCATCGATCATTTTTCCAAAAATTTTCTTTACGTTTCCATTAAACGCTTTCTCAGCATCAAATTCATTCTTATCAGAATAAAATTGATTAGAGATCTCAACTTTCCCAACTTTTGATTTAAAATATTCAGTCCTCAATGATGGAAAGTTCTCATCATCCATTTGAGGAACTGAGTTTTCACTTTTTAGCTCAACCTGTGGCTCCTCTGACTTTGTGGAATCAGATTCATCGCCAGATTTTACCTCTGATTTCTTAACAACCCAGGCTTGGTTGTCAAGATTTCCCCTTTTCTTGTAAAATCTTTTTGAACATTCACCAACTTCATATGTTGAATTTTTGAATACTTTGAATCTTTCAGTTGGTGGTTCAGTTTTGTCAACAATAACTTCTTTCAGTTTTTCAGAAACTCCCTGTTTTGTTTTTGTTGCTTGGGGACAGTTCCATGCAATATGACCAACTTCATTGCATCGGAAACAGGTTCTTGTTTCTTTCTTCTGATAAGCTCCATGCTTCATCTTTTCAGCAAGAAACTCTGTGTTTGATTGCTTCCAGAATGAGCTTTTTGATTCTTCTTCATGGCTAGTTCCTGCAACATATTTTGTATTTGTTTTAGAAATTTTCTCATTTTTATAATTTTTAGGTGAAATAAAACCAAGTCCTTTCTTTTTGTAGCTACGATTGTGGTTTGGTTTCTTTTGAAAACCAGAACCAGAATTGTAACCTTTTTTCTTGTTTAACCGTTGTTGAACTCTTGAAGTGTATTTTTTAGGTTTTCCAATAAAATATAAATCTTTAATTTCAGAAATATTAATTTCTGTCATTTTGAAAACCTTTTTAATCATGTCAAAACGAACACTTCTAATTGGAAATTCTTTATCAAAATATAATTTGTCAGAATCATTCAAAGTATATGCAACTTCAAATGTTTCGTCATTCAAATTAGATTTTGACAACAAAAATTCTTTACTATAAACCCGTTTTCCCGACGACTTTGAATTCTTTTCGGACGAACTCGAACTCCCAACTGACTGACACGAACTTTCGGACTCGGACTTTGACTCTGACTCCTCATCCTTATCCAACACCTGATCGACCACTCGTTTTATCAGTTCGGACTCATGATCTGTGTCGGACGCTGTGAACGTGACATCAATATTGTCTGGTAACACATCGATTAACTCGGATTCTAACTTTAGATTGACTGCCTTTTGGACTTGTTCCTCATTTGGTTTTCTAGGCGAATACCCTTCCCAAATTGGAGGCGGACACTTGTTATAACAGACGTTCTGTTTCTTACCAGTATCCGTTTTCTTCTTTGATTTCTTGTCTTTATCTTCATCTTTAAACGCCTCGAAACCTGCAACAGTAGGATAAATTCTATCAATTATGTAATCACAACTTGTATAACTTTTCAGCAATCGTCTAATTCTTTCATTTTCTACTTTTTCACCATCTAACTCTTGCTTCCATTTAGCACATTCTTCGATGTAAAAATTTATCTCTTTTTGCTTCGACATCATTGTTGCATTCAACATCTTCAAAGCAGCTTCTCTTTCTGAATTAGTTTTCTGCAAACTATTCACTGTTCTGTTCAATACATCGTATGATTCTTTCACATTCTTTAAATCAAACACCAACTTTTCTTTCATCTTCTCTGAATCACTAAACCTCTCGTCTTTTTCTTCACATTGTTTGCAAGATTCCAAACATGTGAGACATGGTTTTGTGACTTCAACAATTTATTCAATCTCCACAATCTTTTCAACTTCAACCACTTTTTCCACTTCAACAATCTTCTCAACAACTTTGACCTTTTTCAAATCTTTTGCAGCTTTCTCCTCTTTCAGTTTCTTCAATTTTTCTGCAAAATAAAATTCAAAAGCATCAGAAGATAAATGAGTTTTTCCAACATTTATCTGTTCAAGCTCTTCATCACTATCACTTGTCTCTGACGAACTGTTTTCAGATGAAACAGATCCTTCATCTTCACTTTTCTCATCATCAGATAACACTTCCATCCATTCCTTCAGCATTTCCGACTTTCGAATAATATGAGCAATAAACGCTCCAACATTTGAATCAGCTGGAATGTACTTGTCCCAGCTAAATCCTTCAGCCAATTTCTCGTCATCTTGATCCATGATGCCATAGTAAGCTTTCTTGTTTGCATCTTCAATCATTTTTCCATGTGCCGTTTGAGGTTCCTTTTGTTGATGTGGTTGATGAGTAATTTGCTGATAAATGGTCTTCCGATAATAATCATCTTTACCAACAGATTCCTTTGCTCCTCTCGGCTCCTGATTCTTGCACTCCCTTTTAAAATGACCTTTCTCCCTGCAACGAAAACAGACAACTTTAGATTTATCAAATCCAAGATTAGAAAGATTTGCATCCAAGAAATCAGTTCTTCCTGTAACCAATCTAAATTTTTCTGCTCTCCTCAAAACTCTAGCTAAAGCCCATTTAATATCCATCAGTTCTAGGTCCTCTGCATCAATTTGGTCATAATCTTCCTTTGTGAGCATCGGATTGCCAATTCTTCCGGCAATTAACCCTTCATAAGACTCTAATGCAGTGACCAATAATCCCATATGATGCTTTACAACTTCTTCAGAATAATTTTGGCCATTTTGAAGATGTAGAGCTACATTGCATTGAATTGAATGCCCATTTCCAGCAGATACACTTTGAACACCTGGAGGATTCACCGTTGAGAACCCACTTGTGTTGACTGATCCTTGATTGCTTGGAATAGATTGATTTCCAGCACTGAATGCAGTTTGGATCTTTGGACTTGCTTCAACAATTTGAATATTTCCTTTGTAATACAATTTGACATCTTGTTGATTGCTTGAATTATTCATTCTTGCAATCTTCTGTTGTTCAAGATCTTGTGCCTCCAGTTTTTCAATAAACTGACCAATCGACAATCTGCTAAACTGTCCAGAATTCTTCAGAATCATGAGATATGTACCCCATTCCTTTTGTGGTAAAGCATCTGCAAGCTTTTCCACCCATTCTGCTGGAGTTTTAGTGATCTTCAACTGGGACATGGTGCGTACAAGATGGCAGTATCTTTCAATGAGAGTCTTTGTAGTCTCACCAGGCATGCTTGTAAACAACTCAAACTCCTTCTTCAGTAACGCTGCTTTACTCTGGAGCATCTCTGTACTTCCTTCAAACTTCTTCTCAAGAGCTTTCCAGATCGAAAAAGCATTTCCATCATGCTGAAGTAAAACAAATATATCCTCTGTTATAGCTTGCTGCAACAGACTTATCATCATTTTCTCCCCTTTATAACTTTCTCTCTCTTGATCTGAAAACTCCGAGATAATTTTATCAACATTCATAGCAGTTTGTGGTCTGATGTATGCTGTTTCAATGCTTTCCCAAGCTCTCAGATGGTTTGCCTGAACCCAATTCTCAAAGCGATTCTTCCATCCATGATACTCCTCAATTCCCATAAGCTTCGGGGGTTTTTGCATTGTTCCTGTTTCGTTTTCTGCTTTCATGTTTTGAGCAATTGTAGCCGGAGTAGTCGAGGGTGTAGCAAATGCGTTGTAGAACTCAGAATCCATTTTTAGCAACTTGAATCTCTTGTAGAAATTGACAAGTACCTTTACATTCAAACAAACAACACACAATCAGTTAAAAGATTTATCAATTAATCGAAACAAATTGGTACTCGAACTGATGACTATTCTGTGCGGACTGAATGTTGACCAACTGTGCGGATTTCTAGAACCCGAATCGAAATCAAACGTCTTGACCCTTTGAAATCTTTTGAACTCCAACCCGTACAAACTGACAGAAACCACGACTCAAACCACGCGACCTGACAATCTGAATTATCACTACCAAACGAGTTGAAAACCTTTCTCACAAATATATAATAAACTCAAACCCTTTGTCCGTCACTTTCATATATCAACAGAATTTATAATGAGCCGAAGTCTTTTAATCATGAAATTCAATAATTGTCTACAAAATCATTGAGCCAAACATAAATTTGAATCAATTAATCGAGTAATTGGGCTGTATCATTGGGCTTCAACAATCAACACATCAACATATTTAAATGTGCCGATGACAAGTTGGGCTAACAACAACTTGATTGTAACTACTTGGACCTTTAATTGTTGATCAGATCAAATCGAAAATGTGATAAGGCCAAGACATTTCAATATCATATATGGATTCTGACAACACACATGATTACATCATTCAATAACCGACAACATTAAATTCTCATACAAACTTTTACAAAAACCAACAAACACTTTAACACCACATGAACTTCATTTAAAAATCACGACAACAATCACATGCTACTGAACTACTACTATTGGACCGATCACCTATAACACACCTCAATTCTGATTGAAAACAATTTTCTATTATTATATCACATGATAAACACAGTTATCAAGTTCACTTAATGTGGCTGACAACACAAACAATTATCATATCACAAACAATCAAATCAATAGACACCCATGTGACCTACTGACAACTTTAATACTCAAAACACATATTACATCAATTTCAAACTTTAACAAACATCGATGAAAAAGCTTTTCACATGCAGCCGACAATTTTAACATGCAACTTTAATTGAACCGTTCACATGCTATTCAAATATCAAGACCTGACAACAACTTAATCCTGCCAACACTTATCAACTCACATGCTCACAACAATCGACGTCACAAGTACACACAGTTCAAATGCATACACAAACTGAAATATTCACACAACTCAGAACAGTTTCTCAACGTAGCAGACAAACAGTTTTTAATGAACAGCAGGTTTCGATTAACAGCACAATTCAGTTAAGACATCAGAATATTTCAAGTGAACTGCAGGTTTCAAGTGAATGCCAGATTCAAGCAAATACCAACGTATTTTCAAGCGAAACGCAATCAGATCAGTTTCGCT
The DNA here is from genome assembly GCA_030545235.1 of Helianthus tuberosus. Lineage (NCBI taxonomy): Eukaryota > Viridiplantae > Streptophyta > Magnoliopsida > Asterales > Asteraceae > Helianthus > Helianthus tuberosus. Next base: position 62,591,077 of record CM060352.1, read on the forward strand.
TCAACTATTCAAGCGAAATCATCAAACAAATTCTTACTTCAAGCGAAATCTTCAATTTCGCTTCAAACTCTCAAGCGAAATCAACAGAAACACACCATCTTGAAGCGAAATCAGATACAAAATGTTGATTTCAAGCGAGAACCATATGACATCAGCAAACACGAACAACTTTCAAGCGAATCTATAACTTTCATCCATTTTTAAGTTGATTTTCGATCAGAAATTTTCCAGGATTTGTTAATACATATAAACGCACAATATGTGTGAAATTTAACCAATTTTAATCGCGAAAAATTTTTAGATTTGAAAAAGAATGGTGTAGAAACAGAAATCGTGGTGAAAACCGGCTATTTTTGGCAAGAACTCCTCGTCCTGAGCTCTGATACCAATTGTAGGATCGGATTCCAACCTAAACGAGTCGTTTGGAAGAGTTCTAGTCCGTTTCAGAGGCGGAAACTAAGAAACGGATCTGTAAACAGCTTGTTTCACACTTTAAACCTTTTGTATATTGATATTACAGCGATTACAGTCAAAAGGTATACCGGCAACACTTCGGTATCACTCTGAGAAAACTGTTACAAATGAAAAGCCTACAACCCTATATATAATGGACATGATTTCGCTTGAAACCATTCAAGCGAAATCTACATGAATATCTTCAAGCGAAATTGACAGTTTTAACTTTGTCTTGAAGCGAAATCATCCAACAACGTGCAATCTGTTTCAACTTAATGTATTTCACTTTTGTCCTTTTGTGATAAGATGCAATGATGATGTCATTAATGTGATGTAACTCGTGTGATGTCATCATCAAGGATGATGACATCATGCTTTGTTTAGATCCGCACCGTACCCGAGACTCGATACAAGACGAAGACGACAGATGTGTGCACCAACACCGATAATATGCCAACGATGGCTAAGTGATATCGAGGGGGTGTTTGAGAGAACCCAATGCGATGCAAATGACTTCGTAGCTTACGTTACGGTCCAGTTAAGAGGCCAAACGAAAGATTGGTGGGATAATAAGAAAAAGGAGAATGGGAATGAAACGGCGAGGGTGATGACATGGGATGAGTTTAAGGCACCATTCCTTAAACACCACAGTCCCAAGGCAGTCATCAACAGAATCAAGGAGGAATTTATTCAGCTAAGGCAAAAGGGTGAATTTATTGAAAAGATCACGGGTATCTTTCTCGATAAATTGAGATTTTGTGACGAATTGGTGACGTCCGAAGAACAGAAAGTATATTACTACTACAATATGCTGAGTGCTGAATATCAGGAGTTCATGACTCCCTCGAAATACGAAACTCTCACCGAGATCATAAACACTGCTCGGGAAAGAGAGATAGAGCTGCAAAGCAAATCGAGCGAGGTGAACGGAGGGCACAGATTGTTAATCCAAGACTTACAAAGAAGGCACGAACCACGGAGTCGTCAAAGAAACAGGAAGCAAAAGGCGGGTCGCTGAGTTGTAAAGTCTGCGGTAAAGGGCACAAGGGCGAGTGTCGGTTTAAAGATAAGCCATGTCCTATATGAGGGATGACAGGGCATACTGCTACATTATGCCCAGGAAAAGTTTCAGTTTGTTATAAATGCTACCAGCCGGGTCATAAGAAATCAGAATGCCCGGAATTAGTTGGAAAGAAGGATGGCAACGGTTCGCAAGCAGAAACTCCAAAAGCAAAGGCCAGATCCTTCTAGTTAACCGCGGCCGAGGCAAAGATGGAACCCGATGTGGTCTCAGGTATATTCGTTATAAATTCAATTCCCGCACATGTGTTATTTGATACGGGTGCGAATAAATCGTTTATTTCACATGGATTTATTCGACATCCTTCATTTGTATTGACAAAATTACCTATGCCTCTAGAAGTAGAAAGAGGTGACAATAAAAGTTTTATCGTGTGTGACGTGTGTCAAGATTATAAGATGAGCATCGATGATGAGGAATACTCAATAGACTTGATCCCGATGTCAGTGGGATAATTCCAAGTAGTGGTCAGGATGGATTGGTTATCCCGACATCATGCGAAAGTCGTGTGTTTCTGCAAAAAGATAAAATTAACATCTCCAAGTGGAAAACACGTCACCATCTATGGCGAGAAAGGGGGTAATCCCGTAATATGCTCAATGTTAAAGGCTCACAAACTTATGAGGCGCGGATGTAGAGCATTCATGATTTACGCAAACGAACCAGAGAATGGATTTCTGTTGGTGCATCTACTGTCTGTTAACTTCGTCTTAATCGAGTCTTATGTCTAGAATAGATAAACGAGTGCACAACAAGGATCAAATTAGGGTTTGTACATGTTTAAGTGTGTAATTTCGTTTGAAGGGGACATGTGCATGTTCAAACGAAATTAACTCATGTAATTTCGTTTGAACAGTGATGTGTCACATTCAAATGAAATTAGGTCAAGTATAAATAGATGTTGTGTGATCTCATTTCATACGGGATTAGGTCATTGTTTCTGAGTCGAGGTGCTGTCCGTTTGTCATTTGAACGTGTAAAAGCTCAGGAAATCAGTAATAGAAGAAGATTAGAAAGGAACAAGTTGTGTTGACATCTTTTACATTGATTCCGCCTTTGTATTTGATGATGAACTACTCAGATTGACTCATTAGGGTCACACGACGATCCAACAAGTGGTATCAGAGCTCAGACGAGGAGTTCATACCAAATTCAGCTTGATTTCATCGGATTCTCTCACTTCTACTCTTTCTTTTCTGATTTGAACAAGTTTTTACGGTTGAAATGGCTTAAAACTCTCACATATCAAGCGAAACATAGTGTTAACTAATCCTTGAAAGTTTTGGACTAAAATTCAGATTAAAACTTGATCAAATACTTAATCTCGTTTGAAACTGTTCGTAAAATGCTGATGTCATAGTTAATTTCGTTTGAAATATCATGCTAATCTCGTTTGAAAACACACATTATACCTGATTTCGTTTGAAGAGTATAGTTAATTTCGTTTGAATCAGGTATCTCGTTTGAACGGTTTGGGTAATTTTGTTTGAGAGGACACATTATTGTAATTTCGTTTGAAACTATACTTGATAAGTAATTCCGTTTGAAATCTCAAACGAAATTTGGGATTTCGTTTGAGAAAGCATAATTCCGTTTGAGAAACTGATTTCGTTTGAAACTTATTTTCATAAAATAAAAAATATTTCTAAGTGTTTGTTGAACATTTCAGGTACGTGAAGATGGATGATTTCAATCCATTCTATGACATTTTTGCCTTTGCTGGAAATGGTGGAGATGATATTTCAACCGACACATCAAACAACACAAATGAGAAAGCTCCGAGTGCGAAAAAGACTATTTCAGATACATTAAGTGTTGAAAGTGCCTATGGAACATACAACAAACCTCCAAAACTGTTAGCCATTGAAGATTACAATAGGTGGGCTACAAGATTTGACGAGTGGCTTCAAGCTTTTGCATATCAAAGCTGGAAAAGTTTAAAGAATGGTTATCTTAGAGGAGAAAAGTTTGGTGAAAGTTTGACAGATACTGATGATATTGAAAGATATATTGCTGAACAAAAGTGCATCGCGTTGATTCATCAGTCTGTGAGAGATGATATAATTTCATTGATTGAATATGAAAATTCAAAAGATCTTTGGGAGAAACTGAGGGTAAAATGTGTAGGTAGTCCTGAGATAGTCAAAAACAAAAAGAAACTGTTAAGAAAAGAGTTTGATTTATTTGGTTGTTTAAAGAACGAGTCTGTTTCCAAGAGGATTGAGAGATTTGGGCATCTGAAATTGGAGCTGGCAAGACACAAAATTGTATATACTCAAGAAGAGCTGGTTGACAAATTGTTCGACTCGCTGCCGAATGAACAAGATTGGCAGTACTTTGCATTAATGCTGAAGAATACAATCAAGTCTGAAGAGTTGACAGTGGATCGGCTTATAGAAAGACTAGAAAGTCACGAGTTGGAGATCAAGGAATCTAACAAAGTCAACAACACATCTTATCAGCAGAATGTGGAGTTGTACTACAGAGGAAATCTACCAAAGACTGGTTCTCCAAGAACAACATTTTCTGCAGAGAGTTCAAATAATGTGAATCAAGAAACTTCTCATAGTGGTTTTCACAGTGCATCTTCTTCAACAACTTCAAGCCAATCTGCATCTAAGAATCTGTTCCAATGTAACATTGCTATGGATCTGAAGAACGCTCAAAATTTCAATGAAGAGTCAGCAAAACAACAGATGGTGTTCTTAGCATCAGTGTTAGAATCGTACGAGAGTCTCGTAGCGGGCAAAATTGGAAACACCAACTTGACGAAGGAGGACTATGATCAAATAGAACCTGAAGAGATGGAACTAATAGATATCAGGTGGTGTATGGCCAGTGCAGTCAGGAGAGCCCAAAGGTTCATGGAGATTACGGGCAGACATTCAATTGGCGGACCGTCTACAAAACTTGGCTTTGAAAAATCAAAAGTCACGTGCTTCAGGTGTAAACAAAAAGGACATTTCAAACGTGAATGTCAAAACGCTCCTGCTGATGATACTGCAAATCCATTTCGTGAGGATTACTACAAAAGAGCGATCTATCATCAGAATAAATCAGAACCGCCCAGAATGAAGCAGCTTGAGGATGCCCCCAAAGAAAAATCAAGAGCTCTTGTTGTTATTCATGATGACGAAGGTTTTGATTGGAGTGAACTGCTACCAGAGGAAGATGCAGTAGGATATGCTTTTGCAGCAGAAAAGATTATTCCTTTCAAAGACACCAGAACTGAAGAACACAAATACCTAACAAGAAAGCAGAAAGCAGAATTCAAGATGATGAGATTATCTAAGGTGTACAGTGATGCCAAGAAAGCAAAGAGATGGGATGCTGATAGAGAATGTTACCTTGATCCTCAAGGAAACACTGCTATTGATACAAAAACTCTTAGTATAGAAGCTTTCATTGAGGAATTCAAAGCAGAAGAAGATGCCAGACAGAGAGAATGGTGGGGAGGAGGAGAATCTGATGAGAAAGAGAAAGAGACATCAAAAGAACCGTAGTCAAAGAAAGTGGATGATGGAATTATTGATACATCACAGGATTTCACCGCTGAAAATCTGACAAAGATGGCTGACAAAGTTCTAGCTGCGAAAGAACTTGAGGTAGACTCTAAGTCTGAAACTGAGTCTAAAAGCAAGGTCAGTCCAAACAGTTCAACAAGTGAGACAGGTAAGAAAGTCAAAGGTGATAGTGACTGCAAAAGTTGCATGAAAAACTGCAAGTTTTGTAGTACACTCATTTACCTTAGTGATACAAAGGTTGTAGAACTGACAACAAGAGTCAGAGAGGTTGAAGTTCAGATTCTAGACCATGATAAAATGCTCAAAGCTTCAAATGATCGAGCTAAAAATTTAACTGAGAGAATTGAAAATGATAAAATTGAAGTAGAAAGAATTAAGAAAGAAAATGAAAAATTGATTCTTGAAAATCGTCAACTCTCAGAAAATTTTGAAAAATTAAAACGAACGGTAAAGGATTCTGATGAAAGGAATGGTAAAACCAATAAAGAAAATGAGCATTTAACTGTCGTTCTTAGACACAAAGAAGAGCAAATCAACCAACAACTGGGTGAGATTGCTAAATTGAAGCTTCAGTTTGAAGAAGCTAAGATTGAGAATGAGCGTATCAATCTGAAATTAACCAGTTACAGCTCCGCAAGCTTTATTTTGCAACACATTGTTCCCAAACCCATCGGGAAAAACAAAGCAGGGGAAGATGTTTACTCGGATGGAACTGGGGTTGGGTTTCATCTGGTTCCACCGCCAGTGTTAAACAATTTCTCAAAGAAAAAGTCCGGGTTGGTTAATGATGAAGATGAAACGAATGAAATAAAACTTCCAGAGTCAATTGATGTTACATTTTCTTCATCTGATGATAGTGTTCAAACTGATATTGTGAAAGGCATGGCTGAAAGTGTTTTGAAGTCTGATAGTGATTCAGTTGAGGATGAAGAGTGTTTTCTGAACAATTACATTCCGAAGCTAAAATCCAAAAACAACTTTTTTGAAGAACCTACTCTTGTCATGTACAAGATGTCGAGATCAGATAAGTTGTATTCGGATTCTGAGTTTCCACTGGAGAATGTTAATGTTGCTAAATTGACAAATGTGTTCAAATTGGTTGAAATTGATTTGTCTGAGATTGAAGGTGTAAAACAGACAAAGAGGCAAATGAATTTTGAAAAACATAAAGCTTACTACAAGAAACCTGTTGTTCCACCGCGTTTTTATAACAACAATCGAAACAGATGGTCGGGTGGTTATCAGGGAGGTAAGAATTATCAGAAAAAGAATGTTCAAAACAAGAAGTTTGCTGAGAAAAAGGTGTTTGTGAACGGTTCAAGTTCACTTTCTGATGAAGAATCTGAGATTTTTTCAAAATCAAACAAAGAGTTCTTTGAGAAGAAAGCATCGCAACCTCAGTCTGAAGGTACAAGTAGGGTAGTTGACACCCGAACATGCTTCAAATGCAATCAAGTTGGACATATTGCACGAAAGTGTACCAACTTGAAGCCTAAGACTGAAGTTGTGATGAACCCAAGGAAGAAAGTTGATGTGAAGGGAAAAGCTCCATTGGTTGTTGAGAAAAAGGTTTTGAAAAATGACAACACCAAGATCAAAACTGAACCTGTTAAAAATTTGGTAACTAAAAATGACAAGTTTTACAAACGGGTTGCATCATCTCAACAAACATGGAAACCAAAATCAGAGAAACAAGTTTCAACTCCACAAGAGAAGAAAGTTGTTCCTAAACAGATTCTTCAAAATGAAAACAGAAAAGAAAACATTTCAATGTCTTATGAAAATTTTGCTAAAAAGAATGTTTCTTTAGAAAAAGAGGAGAAATTTGACATAAAAGAGGATATTGATAATAAACTGGAAATGAATGATAAAAACTTTCCACCTCTTAAATCGGTTGTAAAGTGCATAGATGAGATTAAGTTACCTGAGTCTGATGAGGCTTGGGTAGCTTATTTCAGCTAATCATATTTCTAATTGGTGCAGGAGCTTCCAAGATCCGTTTCGAGATGGATTATGGATAGTGGAGCTTCTCGGCACATGACGGGGAAAACAGCCCTGCTGTATGATGTTAGAAATTTTAATGGAGGTTGCGTGGGATTCGCAGGAAATCAAGGTGGAAGAATAGTTGGTGAAGGAACGTTATCCAATGGCATTGTTACGTTTGAAAGAGTTAACTACATCGCCGAGCTTGAAAACAATCTTCTGGGCATATCTCAGATCTGTGATCGCATGTATACAACGCACTTTATAGACAAAGAATGTTTGATATTGAAACCAGGATTTGTTATTCCTGAAGAATGGGTTATCATGAGGGCACCTAGAGTGAATGATCTGTACGTGTTGGACATGAGTGTAGCAACTCCAACCACGAGTCAAGCACATTGTTTTGTGTCCAGAGCAACTGAGAAGGAATCGCAATTGTGGCACCGGAAGATGGGTCATATACATCTTAGAAAAATGAATCACTTGGAGCACAATGATTTGGTTATTGGTGTTCATGTCAAAGGTTTTTATCTTGAGGGAGAATGTATTAGCTGCATCAAAGGCAAGCAGAAGAAGAAATCACATCCTCAAAAGAAAGTCAATTCAGTCTTAAGACCTTTAGAGAGACTCCATATGGATCTGTTTGGTCCAGTAAACGTCAAAAGTATTACAGGGGATCTCTACTGTCTAGTGGTAACGGATGATTTTTCAAGGTTTTCATGGGTATCATTTCTGAAAACGAAAGATGAGACGTTTGATAGTTTGATGGTGTTGTTCAGAAAAATTGAAAATTTGTACCAAAGGCGTATCAAAAGAATTAGAAGTGATAATGGTACTGAGTTCAAGAACAACAAGATGGAAGAATATTGTGATGAAAGAGGTACATTGCATGAATTTAGTGCTCCTTATACTCCGCAGCAGAATGGAGTAGCTGAAAGAAAGAACAGGACGCTAATTGAAACGGCCAGGATGATGCTTGCTGATTCAAAGCTACCTGTTAATTTTTGGGCAGAAGCAGTATCCGCCGCATGCTATACACTCAATCGGGTTCTCACTGTAAAGAAATTCAACAAGACGTGTTTTGAGCTGATCAATAACCGCAAACCTAATCTGAAGTATTTAGAACCGTTTGGGTCACCTTGCACAGTTCTAGAGCCTTTTGGTAAATTTGGTCCAAAGAGCATCGAAGGAATTTTCGTGGGTTATCAAAGTCCATGGAAACGAGTCTTTGTTCCAAGCTTGAAGCGGATTATTGAAGCACATAATGTTGAGTGTCAAGGTTACACAATGCCTCCACAGAATCCTGGAGATTCATGGCGTTTTCATTATGACACTTTGTGGGATTCGTTTGACATGAAAGAAGAAGAGGAAGAAGAAGATTTCTTTGACGAGTTGGATATTTTGAGAGAGTATGAAGAATTGCACGAGAGATTCCCAGCAGAAACTTTTAGTCGAAAAAGACAAGATTCGAATGATGATGAAGCAGGTCCAAGTAACGCTGGAGAACATGATGATATTCAACAAAATGAAGTTGCTCATGATAATCAGACGACACAGAATGATAATCAAGAATCTGAGAATAGACCAGTCTTTGATCGTGGTGATTCAGATTCTGAGGGGGAGCAAATTCAGATTTCAAGTCAAACAAACCCAGTCAGTGAACAAGGTGCAAATCAGAATGTTACTAATCTGGAAGGCGAGGTAGATGTTTCAGGCGAGGTGATGCCAAGAACTCTTTCATATCATCCAGTGGAACTGATCATTGGAGAACTGCAATCAGGCGTTCGTACTAGACGTCAAATTGACCAAGGCCTTACTTGTTTTTATTCTACAGTAGCACCTTTACAAACTGAGTTTTCACTAAGTTGTTTTATTTCGCAGATCGTATCGCGAACTTACAAAGAGGCGCTAACTGAAGATTCTTGGGTCAATGCTATGCAAGAAGAGTTGAGTCAGTTTGAGAAGTTAGGAGTGTGGAAGTTAGTAGATTTGCCTGATGGTCAGAGGAAGATAAACACCAAGTGGGTGTTCAAGTGCAAGAGGGATGATCGTGGGGTTGTTGTTCGTAACAAAGCTCGACTCGTAGTCCAGGGTTTCAGTCAGCAGGAGGGTATAGATTTCACCGAAGTGTATGCTCCAGTGGCTCGACTAGATACAATCAGAATCTTCCTAGCATTTGCATCTTGGAAAAATTTCAAAGTTTATCAGTTAGATGTTAAATCGGCATTTCTATACGGGAAGGTAAAAGAGGAGGTATATGTCGGACAGCCACCGGGCTTCACCGATCTAATCCACAAAGACAAGGTCTATTTGCTAGACAAAGCGTTGTATGGTTTACACCAGGCCCTGAGAGCCTGGTATGAGACATTGTCTCAACACCTACTAGCCAACAGCTTTACTCGTGGAAAAGTGGATGCTACTCTCTTCACCAAAGAGGTCGACGGACATCTTCTGATTGTTCAGATATATGTGGACGACATCATATTTGGGTCAACAAATGAGAATCTGTGCAAAGATTTTGAAAAAGTAATGAAGTAGAAATTCGAAATGTCATCGATGGGTGAGATGAAATTCTTTTTGGGATTGCAGGTTGATCAACTACCCAAAGGAATATTCATACATCAAACGAAGTTCGTTCATGATATCTTGGAGAAATTTGGGATGTCAGGTTCTACTCCAGCTTCCACCCCATTAGCGACGAATCATGGGATAAACCCTGATCTCACCGGAGAGAAGGTAGATGAAACGATGTATCGTTCCATGATCGGATCGCTGATGTATTTGACAGCTTCAAGACCCGATATCATGTACCCAACCTGCCTCGCAGCAAGATTTCAATCTAACCCGAGAACTTCGCACATGGTAATTGTGAAAAGGATATTACGCTACCTGAAAGGAACTCCATCGTTGGGGTTGTGGTATCCAAAAGATGGCGACTTTATGCTCGAAGGGTATTCCGATTCCGATTTCGGATGCTGCAAAGTTAACGCTAAATCAACAACAGCGGGGTGCTAGTTTTTCGGATCACGATTGCTCTATCCACTTGTGAAGCGGAGTATGTATCTGCTAGCAGTTGCTGCTCTCAGATCTTGTGGATCCAGCAACAGATGCGCGACTACGGTTTGCAATTTCTTAACACCCCTATCTTTGTTGATAATGAGGCTGCAATAAACATTACTAAAAATCATGTTCATCACGCCAAAACGAAACACATTGAAATTCGTCATCACTTCATCCGAGATTGTTTCGAGAAGAAGTTGATACGAATTGAGAAAATCCACACTGACGAACAAAAAGCTGATTTACATACCAAAGCATTTGATAAAACTCGTTTTCAATATTTGCTAAAATTAAACGGTATGAAGCTTTTATCGGTGTTGGAGGAGATTCTTGGCGTTGATGAAGGAGACATTGTAGATGATGTTGAGAAGCAATCTGCAATGGTTTGTCTTTTTTTACTTGTTTTGGTATTTAGGGGGAGTATAGGGTAATATTTTCAGAAAATACAAAAACAGTAAAAAAATTCAAAATACAAAAACATGAGATATTTTCAAAATACAAAAACAATAGAAAACCAGAAAAGAGCTTGTGTAAAAAGGGAAAATGATAGTACATCGGCTTGACAGTTACGGTATGCTAAAGAAATGTAAAGTTTAAATGCGTTAAACAGTCTCGCTGATGATGTGCCGATAGGTTTTTACACATTTAGTAGGTTTGTTCGGGATATAAACCTAAATTCTTTACTTACTTATTTCGTGGGGAACACTACTTGGATATATAGGTAACCCCTGAAATCTTGTTTGAAAGATCCCTCTTTCTGAGATACTAGGTCTTTATACTCAGTGATATCTGGGGTATTATCCCGGGACTTCTGATTTTGCGGAAGCAATGGCCTAGTCCCCGAATAATACTTTATGCATTGCTTGAAATATAGCGCCGCCCTCAGCATAAAATGATGAGACAATAAAATTGCTAATCAATGCTGTTGTAAAAAAGATCCTCTAAAGGGGACCCACTAAAGTCGAACCGTCATCTCTCTGCTGAACGGAAGTTCTGACCTGAGCTCTCATGGTTTCGCATCTAACCCCTTATAGATATCATCTGTGGTATACTCACCTGTAAGACTGAATATTGGGATTTGTATACGGGAGTATATTCAAGAGGTGGGACACATGAATGAGTTTAAGTTTCTAAAACACTAAATCCGTATCCTGGACAGATTGAAAATTGTGTGAGAATTTAAGTGGATCAGTATATCGACAATCTAAGCGAATTGTTTAATTCCGAGTATGTAATTAAAGCTTAACGGTACTTGTGACTTGTCGAATAGCTGATATGATTCCCTAACACGCTCACCAAAAATATGTTTGTAAATAGTTTACTTTTATTGCATTTTATTTCTGTATTTCATTTTTAGGTTAGAAATTTTATTAAAAATCCAAAAAGATTTTACACTTCTGCTTTATTTTCCGACAAACCAAAGTGGAAAGCTGATCTTCAGATTCGAATTGAAGCAGATGCAGGAAGTTTCTGGGCTGGATGATGAGTTTGGAGCTTAACATGATAAGTTTGTGAAGATTGAAAAGTTAAAGCAAGTTCATTAATTTGTAACTTGTAATTTTTCAGAAAATGGTTGAACAAAAAGTCATTGTGAATTACCTCAGATCAACCAAGGTCATTAAGTTGGACTTGGTAGATAAATTAAGTAATCAGGGTCATTAGATTGGACCTGAATACTTAAGTGGATTTCTAAAAACTGATTATAATATCGAATGAATTTGAATGGTAAGTATGGATTGAAACTGTTATTGTCATATATCTTATATTTAGGTAGAGATTGTGCAGGTAACAGGAATCTCCATGGCAAAGAAAATGTCAAAGTTTGAATCAAAATTCAAGTCCTAGCTTATCGAGAGGGGGAGTCTGCGAAAGGGGGAGTCAGAATTCTGGATCAACATTCAAAGGGGATTTGTAGATTAAAGTTTGAAGATAAAGATTGAAGAAAGCTTTTACAATGTCAAAATAAATTGGAAAGAGACAAAGGCTAAAGACTCGACGCCGAAGACTTCGTAAACATCCAAGGGGGAGTCTGTTGGTGCATCTACTGTCTGTTAACTTCGTCTTAATCGAGTCTTATGTCTAGAATAGATAAACGAGTGCACAACAGGGATCAAATTAGGGTTTGTACATGTTTAAGTGTGTAATTTCGTTTGAAGGGGACATGTGCATGTTCAAACGAAATTAACTCATGTAATTTCGTTTGAACAGGGATGTGTCACATTCAAACGAAATTAGGTCAAGTATAAATAGATGTTGTGTGATCTCATTTCATACGGGATTAGGTCATTGTTTCTGAGTCGAGGTGCTGTCCATTTGTCATTTGAACGTGTAAAAGCTCAGGAAATTAGTAATAGAAGAAGATTAGAAAGGAACAAGCTGTGTTAACATCTTTTACATTGATTCCCGCCTTTGTATTTGATGATGAACTACTCAGATTGACTCGTTAGGGTCACACGACGATCCAAAAATTGCCGAGGATTGAAGACGTACCAGTGGTACGTGAGTATGCAGATGTGTTTCCGGAAGATTTACTAGGAGTACCGCCTAAACGGGAGGTAGAGTTCGGAATTGAATTGATTCCAGGTGCGAAACCTGTAGCTAAGGCGCCGTATCGGATTGCGCCATCGGAGCTACAGGAGTTGATGTCCCAGATTCAAGACCTGCTTGACAAGGTGTTTATTAGGCCAAGTGTGTCTCCGTGAGGTGCACCGGTACTGTTTGTGAAGAAAAAGGACGGGAGTATGCGGATGTATATCGATTACCGGGAGTTGGTTTATTTGACCAGCTACAAGGCGCGAGTTGGTTCTCCCAAGAATTGATGATTTATTTGACCAGCTACAAGGCGCGAGTTGGTTCTCCAAGATTGACCTTAGATCGGGGTATCATCTGTTGAAGGTCAAAGAGGAAGATGTACTGAAGACGACCTTTCGTACACGGTACGGACATTACGAATTCCTCGTGATGTCCTTCGGGTTGACCAATGCACCCGCGGCTTTCATGGACCTCATGAACCGGGTTTGCAAACCAATGTTGGATAAGTCGGTGATAGTATTCATCGACGACATCCTGGTGTATTCAAGGAATGAAGCTGAACACGCGAATCATTTACGCGAAGTGTTGGAGAAGCTCTGGAGAGAAAGATTGTATGCAAATTTCTTGAAATGTGCCTTTTGGTTACGAGAAGTGCAATTTCTCGGGCACATCATCAGTGCAAACGGGGTGTTGGTAGACCCGTCAAAAATAGAAGCGGTGGCGAAATGGTGTCCTCCGAAGAATCCTTCGGAAATCAGAAGCTTTCTGGGGCTTGCGGGATATTATAGGAGATTCATACAAGATTTCTCCAAGATTGCTACGCCGTTGACCAAATTAACTCGTAAGAATGAAAAGTTTACATGGGGCGATGATCAAGAAAAAGTGTTCCAAACGCTTAAAGAAAAATTAACCCACGCTCAGGTATTAACATTGTCGGACGGAGTTGATGATATGGTGGTTTACTCGGATGCGTCACATTCGGGACTCGGGTGTGTTTTGATGCAACGAGGCAAGGTTATAGCCTATTCCTCGAGACAATTGAAGACTCATGAAAAGAAATACCCTACACACGATCTCGAATTGGCGGTGGTGGTATTTGCCTTAAAGATATGGAGGCATTATTTATATGGGGTAAAATGCACTATCTTTACCGACCATAAAAGTTTGAAATATCTCTTTGACCAGAAGGAATTAAACATGAGGCAGAGGCGATGGTTGGAAACAGTCAAAGATTTCTATTGTGAAATACATTACCATCCCGGGAAAGCTAATGTGGTGGTGGACGCGTTGAGCCGAAAGGTAGACTATACTCCTATTCGAGTAAGATCGATGCAATTAATAGTGACATCAAGTTTACTTGAACGAATCCGAGAGGCCCAAGATGAAGCCATAAAAGAAGAAAATCAGAAGAGGGAGAGAATAGTTGGCCAATTGAAAGAATTGGTAGATGGTAACAATGGGTTGAAAACTCGTTTCGGGAGAATATGGGTTCCAAATTCGTGTGGAGTCAAGGCGCTCCTACTTGACGAAGCTCATAAATCCCGTTATTCTATCCATCCGGGGACAACAAAGATCTATAACGATTTAAAGCAAAACTATTGGTGGCCCGGAATGAAAAGAGATGTTGTGAAGTATGTGGAGAAGTGTTTGACCTGTTTACAAGTCAAAGCAAAACACCAAAAGCCATACGGTAAGCTACAACCGTTGGACATCCCAGTTTGGAAATGGGTGCAAATCACAAGGGATTTATTGACCAAACTACCCAAAAACAACTGCGGATACGATGCTATATGGGTAGTTGTGGATAGGTTAACAAAAAGTGCTTACTTCATTCTGATTCGTGAGACTTATATGTCCGAAAAGATGTCGGAGGTGTATACCAATGAAATAGTGGCACGACACGGAGTACCAATATCCATCATGTTCGATAGAGATACTCGGTTTACTTCAAACTTTTGGCACGAATTTCAAGAGAAAATGGGAACTAAATTGTTCATTAGCACAGCGTACCATCCACAAACGGATGGACAAAGTGAGAGAACAATACAGACGTTAGAAGATATGTTACGGGCATGCATTATCGACTTTGGGGGTAGTTGGGATGTCTATCTACCGTTGGTTGAATTTTCATATAATAACAGTTACCACGCAAGCATCGGTATGGCTCTGTATGAAATGCTTTACGGTAGAAAATTCCGAACCCCGGTGTGTTGGGATGAGGTTGGTCCGCGAGAGCTTGCATATAAGGATATAGTCCGAATCACGAATTAGAAGATTGACTTGGTCCGAGCTCATTTGAAAGCGGCTCAGGATCGACAAAATTCGTATGTGGACAAAAGAAGGAGACCGATAGAGTTTCAAGTTGGTGATAAAGTGATGCTGAAGGTATCTCCGTGGAAAGGGATTATTCGGTTTAGAAAAAGGGGAAAATTAAGCCCAAGGTTTATTGGGCCATTTAGAATCCTTGAACGAGTTGGTAAGGTCGCATACCGTCTCGAACTACCCGAGGAGCTGAGTGGAATTCATAGCACACTCCACGTATCACACCTCCGGAAATGTCTAGCCGACAAAAAACTTATATCCACTACGATGACATTGAGGTGGACGATAGTCTTAACTACGCGGTGAAGCCGATAGAAATTCTAGACCGTAAGGTGAAGAGCTTAAGGAACAAAGAGATTAACCAAGTAAAGATCAAATGAGAACACAGAAAGGGTTCGGATACCACATGGGAGTCCGAAGAGGAAATGCAACGGCTCTACCCTACACTATTTGGTACGTACTTTGGTTTCGGGGACGAACCCCTTTTAAGGGGGGTGGACTTGTAACACCCCGAAAATATAAAACTTTATATTAGAATTATAAGGTATCAAATAAACATGAACAAACTAACTAGGAATCAATAACCCAATTAGTTACGAGTCTTGTAGTAACATATAATAGGATTAAAACACCTAAAATATAAATTAAATAAAATTGAGGAACTTAAGTTGTTAAATGGGAAACTTGAATGATTAAAAGAAAATAATCTACACCACACACACACTTAGTGTGTGTCTGGTCGATCATAAACACAGGGGCAAACAAGAACTCCCCCACCAAACCCTAACTTGTGTCAAATTGATCAAATTGGAGGTTTAAATCTGTTCCAAATCGATTTTCAAGCACGAATTAGTGATCACCTTGTTGAAGGGATCATAAGGTATGCAAAATCTTGATGTTTTGATTCATCTTAAATTCTAGGTTAATTGTGAAAATCGAAATTGAGCTTTAATACATGATGTTTAGAGGAAACTTGTAATGAAAACAAGTTTAAGACTGAATTCTAGTTAATAATTTACAAGAATCATGCTTAGAATTATGAAACTTGTGATAACCCATTCATAGGTTAAATGGGTTTTACTAAGTAGATGAACACAAGAATTATGATTGTTAAAATTAGTATTTACTTGATTTCTCTATGATAATTTTGGTGATTGCATGCATGCTTGACATGAGGAAATAGAAATATATGATTAAAATTGGTGAAATTAACAAGTCATGAACTTGATTCTAGCTATGTAAAAATTAGACCTGCTAGGTGTTCGTTAAAATGCCTAAGTGAGGATTAAAATGTTAAAAATCGGATGAAAACGCATATTTGATTTTTATAGCTAATTATGCATTAAAGATTATGAAAAGAGTTCTAAATTGGTTGTGAATTGAACTCTTTAGGCAAAGAATCCAGATCGTCAAATGGACAAGCCGGAGGGGATACACGCTTGAAGGGCGTGCTCTAAAAGTACGTGACTTTGGTCCAGTTACATTACGTATAAACGTTTGATTTTAGCTTGTTAATAGTGTTAAAATGTAGTATATGCGTTTGACGTGTCATTTAAGTGACGAAGCCCACTCGACATTCAAACGGGTCAAAATATTGGTTAGAAATAGTTTGGCTGGACATTAAAGTGAGGATTTTCACTCGTCAACCAAACGGGTCAAAACTATGTTCTTATATCGATTCTTGCACGTAAAGATTTGAAAGCCTCATATTGCGTTGGTGCTAGATAGCAATTTTAGTAATGAATGGTTATACTAAGTTAAGGTTATGAATCCGTGTTATCGGGTCGAATGGTAGAAACTAGTTGCAAGAATTGCATAAAGTGGCAATGCTTGAATTTATAGTTAACAAGCATGAAATTCGAATGCGAGCGTAAAGCCATGTAATGGTATGGATACGCCAAGAATTTCAAGCCCGGGGAATGGATAAATAAGATTAGAATGCCAAAGAATAAATTGGCGAACAATTTGCACACATAGTTAATGGGTCGAATAATCGAAACAAGGATTTTGTGGGCCATTCGTTCATAATCTGGGTTTCGTTAAGTGAAATTTATATGGTTAGATCCGTAATTTTAATACGGACATATAGGAAAAAGAATCGGCTAAAACGAATATGTAAATAAAAAGTTAAGAGGAATTAAGCGGAAAAAAAATATAAGAAGGGTGAGCTGGGCGAACCGTAGGCCACGGTCCTGAACCGTGGCTCAAAGTCTGGCAGTTCTATTTTGAGCTTGGCGAACCGTAGGCCACAGTTCTGAACCGTGGCTTACAGTTTGGCAGTTCTGTTTTTTTTAGCTGGGCAACTGTAGGCTACGGTTCAAAACCAGAGCTTACGGTCTAGAAACTCTGAAATGGACATTAACATCAACCGTAGGCTACGGTTGGCAAACCGTAACCTACGGTCGGTTTGAAACAAAATTTTTGATTTTGTTTGTTTGATTGTTTTGAGCTTTCGGGTCTGTATGGCTATAAAAGTTACCTAAAATAAACAAGACATTTTGTTTTCAATATTTAGGGTTTATCCCTATCAATGTATTATCAAATAAACTTGGGTTTTATTCCCATGAATTATTATTATAAAAAGTTTGGTTTTTGCTCTGACAAAAATATTTCCTAACTACGGTCCTGATGTATTCCGCTTCCAAATTAATAAACACCGATACCACCCGCTCTGAGTAGCTCGCGACTGCCCGCTCCCGGGCAGGGGTCGGGGCTGCGACACCAAAACAACCAAGTGTTTGCAAATGCTGCACATGGATTTGTTTGGCCCAGTAAAAATCATGAGCTTGAAAAAGAAAAGATATTGTTTGGTCATTGTAGATGATTTTTCTAGTTTTACATAGACTTATTTTTTACATTCTAAAGATGAGACTGCAGGCATCTTGAAAGGCTTTGTCAAACAGGTTGAAAAACAATTTGACTTGCTAGTAAAAAGCTTTAGAAGTGACAATGGAACAGAGTTTAGAAACAAGGAGTTGGATGAGTTCTGTGTGTCAAAAGGGATTGTAAGGCAGTACAACATCCCAAGAACACCAGAACAAAATGGGGTGCTTGAAAGGAAAAACAGAACTTGATTGAAGCTGCTAGAACCATGCTTCCAGACTCAGGTTTACCCTTAACTTTTTGGGCAGAGGCTGTAAACACTGCTTGTTATGTGCAGGACAAAGTTTTGATCAACCCTAGGCCCCAAAAGACTTCCTATGAAACTCTGTTCAAGATCAAACCTGTGGTACCCGAGGAAAACCCACGGTCATCCCGATCTTAGCAATATCTGACACTTTGCTGCTTTTGGATTACTTATCAAATTTCAAGACGAAATTTCTTTCAAGTTGGGGATGATGTGACAACCCGAGTTTCCAAGGTCTTTCCTCGACACGTTCTGTCTCGTTACTTGGACTTCAAATCAATTGAACGATGACACAAGCTTTTCAATACATGTGTTTAATTCTAAATGGACAGAACACTGTTATATCAGACTAAATTCAATGCAAAATGGTGTGATTGTTATCTAAAAATCCTTTTTATTATAAATCCCTCTTAAACCCTATTGGATCAACACTTCCTCTATGTCACGTGAATTTCTTAAAAGTATCAGACAACTACTGAGTTTTCACATGCAAGCACTAGAGTTGTTTGTTGTCAATTATTAAACACACATGGGCCTGAAACTTGATTGGACCGATAATGTTATAATGAATGGACTGAGATGATCATGTGAGCCTATGACTATTATAGTTAAATGATAAATTTGTGAACTATGTTGGTGTATTGTCCATGCATGACGAAATTTAGGATTTGCGCCACAAAGCCCACTCGACGAAACATGAGTTTTGTCACCCATCTTCAAGACGAAACTCTTTGCCAAATGGGCTTCGGCCCAGGATGGTTGCGACCCATATGCTTGTGCTTAAAACTGTTACATAAATAAAGAAACCCTACTCCTCTTTTGCTTCGTGACGGCATACCTCAAGACCTTCCCTCTCCTCATTGGCGCAACACCCTATTCAGTCAACATCTTAATCTAGTCGAGTTCTCGGTTAGTGTACAATTTATGTTACATGATCTCATTCTTTGATAACATGGATCGCATGATATTGTAACTGTTTGGTTAATGGTTTAGTGATAGGGTTTGATTGATTTCATATGATGATAAATTATGGATGATATTGTTAGTATTAGTATATGTAATTGGCATGATGTAACATGATTTGATTTAGCATGAATCGGAAGTAATATGAAGTAATAGAGATCACGTGAATCCATTGTCAGATCCACTAATTTGAAGGCCTAATAATCTATTAAATGAGATAACTATTGTTGGCCATTAAGAATAGAAAATTGGTATTACCAATATGTGGCACGTGAATAAATTGACAAGCCCCAGATTCGGTTGTGAAGTTCAACTTTTTGGCAGATCATCACATGATTTAGTGGGATTCATTAATCAACATATAGTTTAGTGGCCCATTAGATTATAAGCCTACTAAACAAATCGATCCAATTATAACTTAAATGCTTTAACAGTGTTGGCCATTGTGTTTGTTTTGATAAGGATGGATCTTGTAATTGGATTAGGGTTTCTGTGTGCAAGATGATCTGTTGGTTGGGACAAAACTGCATGAACGACGAAACATATAGGAGTTTCGCCACCCTCATTATGACGAAACATATAGATGTTTCGTCACCTCTTTTAGCCGACAAAACATAAGTTTCGCCACCCCTTAACCCGACGAAACTTAGTCCTTCGTCATGATCAGTTGACTTTCGTTAGAATGCCATCTTAACAGAACTATATATATAGCATGTACTATGTGTGAATGTTGAAGAAATGATTGTGCATATGGTATTTGAGACGTGTACATGTAAATGGTGGTACCTATGATGTCAATCAGACTTGTTAGTGATAGGCTAATATTATTCGATAAACTGATGGATTGTTTGTAGAAATTCATCGGACTATTTGTTTAAAATCAAGCATTGCTGGTTAATAAACGATTTGCTGTTCCGCATGTTGCATTATTGGATAACTGTTACGTGATATGAAACCAAACACTTGCTACGAGGCTTTACGATAAATGCTATGAACCAGTGTGTTGCATGATTAACGATTACAAATTGTATAAATATAAGTGTTGTGCTTGTATGTTACTTATATGACTTGTACGTAAAATACGTGACGAAGGTGAATATTAAACTGACTGTCTTTGGTAACCACGGTAGGGTATGGTTGATCATTGTGAAACAAAGTAATAAAACATACCGAGCAAATCTAAGGTGAGTTCACAGTTCTTTTCCAAGCATGCATCCCGGGAAGGGATATCGGGTAACGTTTTCAGGGAAGAATGACAGGTTAATGGGATGTTGTTATTACTTAGTTTCTATCATATAAGACCCCTTACATCTACCGATTGTTGCCAGGAAGGCAACGAGGTATTTAGTTGATAGCGCTATTAGGTTTGGTACCCTCACACCGGGCCGGAATGGACGGGCGTGAACTATTTACCTTGACCACTTGACCAATGCTTTGATAGAGGCATTGGAGTTTGGGCAAACACATCTTGTAGCCACATACGGTAATCGAGTAAATAACATCATCAAAACAAATCATTGAACTGCTTTAAACACACATCTGGTAACTAAACGCGTTAACAAAACTTTGAACTCCCCAGCGTTGTCTGACACACTTGTCTGCATGCTTGCAGGTTGTAGGTTTATAACATTGGGACTTGCTGTCTGGGATGCTGGAGTGGTTATGGGTTGTGATATATGGAACCTCAAAACAAGCTTAATGGTTTATGTGCACATGGTTTACGAAACACTTAACAAATGATATATGCTTCCGCTGTATACAATGACTGATATGTAACGCTTGTAACACTTTATGTTAATGAATGTAAATTTTATTTAAATGTATTTATGAGTTTAATGTGATTGGTGGCTTGGATCCTGGTACGTCACACGCCTTGCGGGGGTTTCCGCATGTGTTATTTTGGGGGTGTGACAGTTTCGAAAACAAGAATACGACCATGACACTCAGCTCCAGATAGCAAGGTTCGACTCTCGTTTACTCATTACACAACATAACTAGTGAACACCTACGTATGATACTGCATGTGATTGCACGTTTAGCAAAACAAAATGAATTCATGTATTACTTGCATGTGTTAAGTGTTTGATAGTGTGGTATTTTGTGGTGTACCCTAGAGATTCGCGACCCCGGTTTTGTGATATTCTTTGGTTGACATCTGAGTTTGAGGAACCATTTGACATGAGTTGGGAGGAGCTGAGATGAGCATGCAAATCACAATATTATTGTGGGTGCACACATAATAATAATGTGGGGTGCATGCGAGTCCCAGTGAGGCCTAACGAGTGAAAAAGGGGTTTTGTTCCGTTATTTGAACAATGTGAAACGTAACAAATCTCTAGGAGTCCTAGCAGTAATTGCCTTTTACTTGAACTTGATCTTCTCACTCCTCTCTAAATCCTTACGAATCTCGATGCTATCGAGTATTACCTGGACACCCATCAAAACGCCTAGCGGACTGCGTAGAATGTTAGGTGCTTGTACGAACACCCCTGAGATGGACGTCGCAGCGTTAGATGCTTGATCTATACCTTCCTTACTTCTCTTCGTTTGCTGGAACTCAACGTATTAACGTCTTAGACCTCGAAGTACGATCGTTTCTGCAACACTCTCGCAACACACCGTGTATTACTCAATCAACTTGCAAGAACGATGGACAAGAGAGTGAACGTAATACTTTACCAACCTCAGTATTAGGACGACCTTGGCTACCGGCAATGGGCAGCAGCAAATTGACTTCAATCGAACTCTTAACCCTAGTCAACGACTCATGGGAGTTAACTCTTACGAATCAATCAGGACATAAGCGATGACAACAGATTATAGTGTGGAATGTGTGACTACCAGCATAGTGAGTAGCACGTTAGGGTGTGGCACAGAATGTGAAAAGATGGACTTGGTCGGTGAAAGATCGTAGAGCTCCGTTTCAAGCAACGACATTAGAGGCAACAGTCATGGCAACATCAAGGTACCCGTAATCGTAGCCTTCAGTATGGGAATGAAGGTGCCTACGACGTGGATGGGCCTTGGTTAAACAAAGACGACAACAACCAGGGGAATGACGGGAGTACTGGAAATTCTCGTAGCGAGAACAACAACATGATGCTCATGGAAGGGCACTTGGGGTTGGCGTGGGCGACGCCAGGATTACAGCAACATGGTGGCCAGCACGTTCTTGGAAACCAATCGTTTCATTCCTGTTCTGTTCAACCCTGATACTTCCTGAAACCAGACCCGTTGTGGAATCGGCTGATGGCAAGATAATTGAAGGCTCGTATGTTCGTTGGAATGCAAACTCGACCTTGTGGGACAAGTGTTCGATGTCGACCTTCCATCTACTATCCTTGATAGTTTTGATGCAGTGGTCAGTGTGGATGGGTTATCCAGATATCGTGCAGATATACCATGTGAGGAGAAAGTTGTCGTCTATCATAAAGTATCTGAGTGGTGCATAGGTTAGCATCAGTTCAGCAATGAAGGCTAGAAGTGTCCACGGAAGGATTACCCCGCTATGTTAGGCTAAGGAAAAGAGGATAGAGGATCCACCAATTGTTCGTGATCTCTCTCGGCGTGCTACTCGAGGAACATTCAGGTTTACTTCCACAACTGTTGGGCATAACCTCAGTTTGATCTCATTCCAGAGGCAGCTCCGAATACTTGTACTCTTACCGTCTTGCACCAGGAGGGTTGCAAGAACTGTATAAGCTACTACAAGAACTGTTGGACAGGAGTTTTTTCGGACCTAGCTTTTCACTTTGGGGAACCCCAGTTTTATCAGCAGAGATAAGTCTTATCGTTGGATATGTGTACTGATTATCGAAAACTTAACAAGGTGACCGTTAAGAACCGTTTGCCTCGACCATTGTATTGACAACCAATTAATCAAGTTGCGAGGGACAAGCTTCCATACGAGGGTTTATTCACGAACATGCTATTATCTGATGGAAGTCCAAGGGAAGAATGTTCTTGGAGCGGCATGTTGAACGCAATACGGTCAGTCCGACCTTGTACACCATAACCATTGGGTTAATTAACACACCAACAGTTTTATGGACCACATGAATCGACCGTGTTTATCGAGGACGTTTTGGATTATTTCCAGGAGAAAGGAACATCATGGGCGACGTTTGAATCTTATTTTTAGAGCTCCTGAGGGAGGAGCCACTCTGCGTGAACTCTTGTTAAATGTGACTTCTGGATTCGAGAAGTGCATTTTTGGCCATGTAATCAACGAAGTGGGAATACACGCAGATCTCACTAGGATCCATTCTGTTAGAAACTGATCATCACCAAAGATCCCTTCAAGGAGGCAGCAAATTCTTAGCCTCACTAGATACTACCGCAGATTCATCCCAGGATTTACGAAGATCGCGCAGTTTAAATTTCTTTAGCACAGCAGGGTGCTGTGTTCGTGGAAGACAAGACATGAAGACGTCTTTTCAGCTTTCGAATCCCAAATCTGCAATACACCGAGCGTCGTTTTTACCTAAGGGTACAGGTGATCTAGTGGTATACCATGATGCTCTGAATCAGAGTCCTAGTTACACACCGATGCAACACGAGAGAGTGATGATTTACGTAATGGAGTTACAGAGAGGAACTGCATGATACACAACCTGCGGTGGAAACCGTGGTCTTTGAAGTTAAGTTGGAGGTATCACTTGGACGGTACCGAATGCACTACTTAGACCGATCACAAGGGCCTCCCTTGTACCGTGGTTTCGAAGGAGCTAAAGCATGTAATGGCATCGCTGGATGGAACCTTTGAATTATTTCAACTGTGGACCTAGATGTGTACGAACCTCGCAGCACCCCATCGACTTTAACTTACCTGATCGGAATTGCCCTGCTCAAACCGAAGAATTAAGGGAAGAGAAATTTCAAGTTGGGTCCATGCGGGGCATGGAAGAGCAACCTTTGGGGCAAGATTGAATGATATTCGCTACTGCATGGAACGAAGGTGGGCCTCGCTATACAACAATCTTAGGGAACTTGTGTTGAGTGAAGCGCACCAGCCTTGACATTCTAGTCGATTGGATTTTGATAGGAGGTATTGGGTTCTACAAACCTGGTGCTAGTAACTGGGCATGAAAACCCACCTAACAATGTATGAGTATGACGTTTGACTTGGGGGAAAGTTAAGGGGAAGAATCAGCAACCAGAAAAACGCATAGGGAAACGAGAACAGACAACCATGGATTCTGTCACTAGTCTACTCGCAACTAAAAAAAAAAGGAAACAATATCACCTGGATGATCGTTGATTGTCTCACGTTACCAGCACACTACCTCGCGATCAAGGAAACAGATGAGTCTTCACGGCTGTGAATGTTCCTCTGAGAGAGGCGGCTTTTAGGCACGAGGTGCCAACATCTGTTACTTCTGGTTCTGATCTATACTTGATTTATGGCAGGCACTACACAACACCCTTGGCTCACGTTTAGACATGAGCGCTGCTTATCACTGAAGGACAACCGGATAGAGTAACAAACCATCCTGGCGCACGAAGACATGCTGCGAGCATGTGCGCGATTGACTTTAGTAAACATTTGGAGGGACACTTACCTTTGGGTGAGTTCTACTGCAGCCGTTACTGTATTGGTATGCATGCCGCTCTGTTTGAGGCATTGCAAGGATGATAATGCCAATCTCCTTGTGGATTGAGGTGGATAACAATCTGATCACAGGTCCAGGACTTGTACTCGGAACTCTTGGGGAGGTTGCTTGGATCGGAGATCGTTTGGCGGCAACGAGTGACCGCCAGGAAAGCTGATAAGCTTAGGAAACACTAGGAGTTCGCTGCAGGCGAAAGTGTCATGATTGAAAGTCTCACCCTGGGAGGGTGTGGTACGCTTGGGAAGCGTGGCAAGCCTAATTTACGTTATGTTGAGTCATTCTGAATTCTGGAAAGAATCGGTCACGTGGCCTATAAACTCGAGTTACCTGACAAAATCAAGTAAGGATCACCATGGCATTTATGTCTCGAACCAAACGAAGTGTTGTTCGATGTAACACTTGTGATGCCCCTGCTAGCACCTAAGGCTAACGACAAGTAACAGTTGTCGTGGAATCTACTAAAATCATGGACCAGGATGTCAAGATTCGTTAACATAATCAATTCTCAATCGTGAGAGTTCGTTGGAACTCGAGACGTGGACCGGAGTTCACGTGGGAACACAACGATCGGAGCAAGTTCTAGCATCCTCAGTTGTTCAAGCGGTTGTATTAACGCATGATATCGTTGGCGAATTTCGGGACGAAATTCCCTTTCAAGTTGGGGATGATGTGGTACCCGAGGAAAACCCACGGTCATCCTGATCTTAGCAAGATCTGACACTTTGCCGCTTTTGGATTACTTATCAAATTTCGAGACGAAATTTCTTTCAAGTTGGGGATGATGTGACAACCCGAGTTTCCAAGGTCTTTCCTCAACACGTTCTGTCTCGTTACTTGGACTTCAAATCAATTGAACGATGACACAAGCTTTTCAATACTTGTGTTTAATTCTAAATGGACAGAACACTGTTATATCAGACTAAATTCAATGCAAAATGGTGTGATTGTTATCTAAAAATCCTTTTTATTATAAATCCCTTTTAAACCCTATTGGATCAACACTTCCTCTATGTCACGTGAATTTCTTAAAAGTATCAGACAACTACTGAGTTTTCACATGCAAGCACTAGAGTTGTTTGTTGTCAATTATTAAACACACATGGGCCTGAAACTTGATTGGACCGATAATGTTATAATGAATGGACTGAGATGATCATGTGAGCCTATGACTATTATAGTTAAATGATGAATTTGTGAACTATGTTGGGGTACTGTCCATGCATGACTAAACTTAGGATTTTCCCCACAAAGCCCACTCGACGAAACATGAGTTTCGTCACCCATCTTGACGACGAAACTCTTTGCCAAATGGGCTTCGGCCTAGGATGGTTGCGACCCATATTCTTGTGCTTAAAACTGTGACGTAAACAAAGAAACCCTACTCCTCTTCTGCTTCGTGACGACAGACCTCAAGAGCTTCCCTCTCCTCATTGGCGCAACACCCTATTCAGTCAACATCTTAATCAAGTCGAGTTCTCGGTTAGTGTATAATTTATGTTACATGATCTCATTCTTTGATAACATGGATCACATGATATTGTAACTGTTTGGTTAATGGTTTAGTGATAGGGTTTGATTGATTTCATATGATGATAAATTATGGATGATATTGTTAGTATTAGTATATGTAATTGGCATGATGTAACATGATTTGATTTAGCATGAATCAGAAGTAATATGAAGTAATAGAGATCACGTGAATCCATTGTCAGATCCACTAATTTGAAGGCCTAATAATCTATTAAATGAGATAACTATTGTCGGCCATTAAGAATAGAAAATTGGTATAACCAATATGTGGCACGTGAATAAATTGACAAGCCCCAGATTCGGTTGTGAAGTTCAACTTTTTGGCAGACCATCACATGATTTAGTGGGATTCATTAATCAACATATAGTTTAGTGGCCCATTAGATTGTAAGCCTACTAAACAAATCGATCCAATTATAACCTAAATGCTTTAACAGTGTCGGCGATTGTGTTTGTTTTGATAAGGATGGATCTTGTAATTGGATTAGGGTTTTTGTGTGCAAGATGATCTGTTGGTTGGGACGAAACTGCATGAATGACGAAACATATAGGAGTTTCGCCACCCTCATTACGACGAAACATATAGATGTTTCGTCACCTCTTTTAGCCGACAAAACATAAGTTTCACCACCCCTTAACCCGACGAAACTTAGTCCTTCGTCATGATCAGTTGACTTTCGTTAGAATGCCATCTTAACAGAACTATATATATAGCATGTACTATGTGTGAATGTTGAAGAAATGATTGTGCATATGGTATTTGAGACGTGTACATGTAAATGGTGGTGTCTATGATTTCAATCAGACTTGTTAGTGATCGGCTAATATTATTCGATAAACTGATGGATTGTTTGTAGGAATTCATCGGACTGTTTGTTTAAAATCAAGCATTGCTGGTTAATAAACGATTTGCTGTTCCGCATGTTGCATTATTGGATAACTGTTACGTGATATGAAACCAAGCACTTGCTACGAGGCTTTACGATAAATGCTATGAACCAGTGTGTTGCATGATTAACGATTACAAATAGTATAAATATAAGTGTTGTGCTTGTATGTTACTTATATGACTTGTACGTAAAATGCGTGACGAATGTGAATATTAAACTGACTGTCTTTGGTAACCACGGTAGGGTATGGTTGATCACTGTGAAACAAAGTAATAAAACATACCGAGTAAATCTAAGGTGAGTTCACTGC
This sequence comes from Helianthus tuberosus, assembly GCA_030545235.1. Classification (NCBI taxonomy): domain Eukaryota; kingdom Viridiplantae; phylum Streptophyta; class Magnoliopsida; order Asterales; family Asteraceae; genus Helianthus; species Helianthus tuberosus. The sequence continues at coordinate 62,618,467 of CM060352.1, forward strand.
TCTTTTCCAAGCATGCATCCCGGGAAGGGATATCGGGTAACGTTTTCAGGGAAGAATGACAGGTTAATGGGATGTTGTTATTACTCAGTTTCTATCATATAAGACCCCTTACATCCACCGATTGTTGCCAGGAAGGCAACGAGGTATTTAGTTGATAGCGCTATTGTCACACCCCGAAATATCAGAGCATTGGCGTGACTGGACTGGTATCTTCATTGCACAGCGGAAGCAAAATAAGCTAAGTCTTTTAGTAATTGAACGCCCACTAAGTACTCGACTCTTCATGGTTCTTCTATTCCAACCGTGCCTTGTCTTAAAATGCAACCTGAGAAAGAAACATGCGAAAAATCAACATAAAGTTGAGCGAGTTCATTGTTTGTTTGTAAAAGATTTGAAATAAATCTTTTTTAATAACCGGTTTTTGATGTTTTGTTGAGAAAATGTATTTAAAATCATTTTCTTATTGAGTTACTTGAAACTCTGAATGAAAACATAGTTTGTGTCCCGTATAAATCAAGTTTTCATGTATAATTCAAGTATTCATGTGTACACCAAGTACTTTATGTATAATTCTAATTTTCTTGAGTACCCCACGTACTTCAAGTACTTATGTAGAATTCTAATCTTCTTGAGTACCCCACGTACTTCAAGTATAATTCTCGTTTTCTTGAGTACCCCACGTACTTCAAGTATTTATGTATAATTCTAATCTTCTTGAGTACCCCACGTACTTCAAGTATAATTCTAATCTTCTTGAGTACCCCACGTACTTCAAGTATTAATCAAGTTTTAGTATGGTATGAATTTCATGTAATTAAAGTATTCCTGTAAATATCAGGATTGTTAATGGGTTGCAAGGCCATTAACATGTGACACGACATAGGAAGTCACCAAACCTTAGGCATTTAATTGGTATATTCTGAGACACAAAAGCACTACTCGATTCTCGCCCTCACCGAGAGTGTGGCTGCCCGGCACCCGTTAGATCTAACCTTTTGTTCTGCGGTCTAGGTATATTGTTGATTAATGGTGCTTCTGTACCCTATTCGTGACACTATTTCTCATAACGCATCCTACTTGGTTCTCGTCCTCACCAAGCGCGTTTCTTGTTATCAATTCTCATAACGCATCCTACTTGGTTCTCGTCCTCACCAAGTGCGTTTCTTATTGTCGTTTCTCATAACGCATCCTACTTGGTTCTCGTCCTCACCAAGTGCGTTTCTTATTATCTTATATTTTCATACCATAACTCATGTATTTTTAAACTCTTATATTTGTAGTTTCTCGTAGTTTAGAAAACTAGAACTCATGTGTGTATGCATATTTCGAAAAAAATACGCTTGTTTGGAAAACCGGTATAAAACATAAGCTTTTCGTAAACCATTTGTGTCATTTAAACTTGCTCGTAAAATGGTTTAGAAATATGTAATTCTTGTATGCTTTGCAAAAAGTGCATGTCTTTCTACCCCGAAAAACATTTATAAAAATGTAAAACCATAAAAGGTGGGGTTATGAACTCACCTGAATATTCCTGTGCAAAGCTAGCTAATTACGACTTCGCGATGTCGTTTCCAAGACTTGACTTGCTAGCGTGCATTCTACAATATTCCTAACACGAAATTTCTCATAAGTTTCTAAATCATGCGGTAACTAATCTACGTGTTACCGAGCTCTACCGAATCGTTAGTCGAATGATTTGACGGTAAATAGTTAACTTAATGAAAATGACTAAGTTAAACTGCCGCGAGAAGTCGTTTGAGTATGTAGGAATATTCGTATGAAAGTATTATATAATAAACTTGTATTATATATACATTGCGTCTTGTATATTTTTGCCAAAATATATGTATATGCCGTTTCGGCGTTCGTAATAAATATAAAATATTATATTTATTTTATAAGAACTTCATCGAGTCGTTCGATGTTGAAATAAATATATAACTATATTTATTTTATACAACAAAGTCGTGTTGTTTGATATTCGAAATAAATATACAAGCTATATTTATTTTGTAAAAGGATACGAGTTAACGACGTTCGAAATAAATATAACATTATATTTTTTGTAAAAGCGTTTGGAAGTATCAAGGTTTGAAATATTATAAACTCGAATTCCATTAAGTGTCGTTTTTGAAACTATAATACGTGTCGTATTTACGGATTTTCCTCGAAAAACAGGCAGAGTTTCCTCTGTTTTTGGACGATCCCGACATCTAAGTGTCGCTATATTTTTCAAAAATTCAACCAATAACTAACGCAATGTAATCAGATATATCTCGTCAAGCATTTCAAAATATAAACTAAATTATAACGAAATGGTTCGAGCTCGTTCACGTTAATAAACTACGGAATAATTAATGAAATAAATGTTTGCGTCCTAAATTCTTTACCGAGTCTTCGTGACGAAATGTCGAGTGAGCTGGCTGAGTTGACCGAGTCAACTTACTGTTGACCGGGTTTGACCGAGTCGACTCGGTTTGACCGAGTCGACCAAACCGCTTCCTAATCTGACCCGAGTTGACCAAGCTCGAGCAATGACTCGATGTTGACCAGCTTTGACTTGTTGACTGAGTTGACTCAGTTTGACCGAGTCAACCCGTTAACCAGTTGACCCGAAAATTAAACCTGCTGAACCGCAACAAGCTGAACCACAACGCTGACCTGCACCCGAAAACCCGAAGCTCAACATCTAACCCGAACCCCAACTGTTGATGTCTGCTTTTGACCCGAGACGTGAACAACACCCAATCTAAACATCATCAGTCAATATTCAGAAAAATAAATAAAGAAGATCGGAGGGGGTTTGGTCCTTACCGGAAATCTCGTGGATCGAGACACAACCACCGTTACGCTGCCACTGCCGCCGCAGTGAGCGGCGGCGCTGCTCATCTCCGTCGCCCTCTCTCTCCTCTTCGTCTCTCTCTCTCTTCGCCGTGAAACCACGCCGAATAAATCGGCTGACCACCGGAATAATGAACCGACCGGCGGTCCGAGCTTTTGACCGCTGGTTCTCCCTCTCTTCTCCGAATCTCTTCAGCTCTCTCTCTCTCTCTCCCTGCTTTCTGCATCGTTCGGCACCAACCACCACAGCACCGCCGCCTGTGGTGGTGGTAGTGTTGCTGTTGTAGTCTGCCACCACCAAAAGATGGTAGTGGTTGGTCCGATTAATAGGGGATAAAACATGTGGGTTGGGAGCTGATTTCTGTAAGTTTGAATGTATAGAACGAGAGGAGAGATAGACCGAGAGGGGTAGGGGGTGGTCGGCTGGGTTGGGTTAGGTTTTGTTTGGTGAAGTTTTAAGTGTGTGAAGACACACTGTGAATGGTTTGCACAATTGAGGGGATATGGATCCCTATTTATAAACTTGAATTTGGGTTTTGTTTAGTGGGTCATGTAGTTATTTCCCAACAAATTATTAACCACAAGTTATTATGTTCCAAATTTGTGAGACCAAGATCTTCTGGAGATTTTTGCAAATCTCTTGTAGAGATTTACCTATTATGTGTTTAGTCTTGGGCCCAGGGCCCACAAGCCTATCTCATGTGCAAGTGGCCCGTAATTCCTATGAAACCCGATATCGTGACCCAAGCTTCATGAGCATATAATATTCGTGTAACATCCATATTTGTCGGTGTCGTCAGCATTTCGTACGGTTTCAGTCCGTTGTCATTTGCTGTTCCGCAGATTCCACGCGAATCTTCATACGCGTACTGTAGAGTCGGATAAGCGTTCCTAGACACTCCAAAGGCCTAATTAAGTTAATTAGCGTCGTAAACACTATTTATTATCGTGTTAATCGCTTGTTAATCACGTAATTATGAGCCGTAAATTACCGGTTGTCACATTCTCCCCCTGTTAATAAAATTTCGTCCTCGAAATTTAGACTACGTTAACTCCTCAGAGTTACGTTATGTATAAAATACGAATAGTACCAAAGTGAACGATCATGAAATCGAATCAAGACTTATTCGAATGATGTGAATTCAAGGGAGTATCACAAGATGCAAATGAATTCTAGAAATGACCGTATCCAATAAATGAACTTAGATTTCAACAAGCTCATATGTAATAGTTTGCATGAAACGCTCGATCGTGATCAGCCCAAGCTGCAAGTTCTACCGACGCCACAAGGTGTCGTAGTGAATGAAACCATTCAAATATAGCGGTGATCGAACAAGTATCACCTGTGTTTTGCATAAAACGCTCAATCATGATTAGCCCAAGCTACAAGTTTGTACTGACACCACAAGGTGTCGAAATCAACAAACGACTTAATGGAATCGTAGACCAAACAAATCGACTACGACTCAGAACAACGAAACGCTTGTTAAAACGAATTCGAATATGATGTTTCCAATACATCATATGGTGTTTTGAATTGAATATGTGTGATGAGCAAGCTCAAACAATTGAACTTGGTTTTGGCGCAAGCCGACAATAAGTACATGTATCGACAAGAGAACTTTCGGCATGGTCACAACGAAAACCAAGTATGTAACTTGAAAAGAAAGGGATTTCAAGAAAATGTGTTGACTTGATAACAAAGAAGCCAACAATTACAACAATGTGGGTCATTCGAATCACAAGCGAAATAACATTTGAACTTTAATGAAACGCTTTATTCGAAACAAAACCACACGCGTAACAAACGATGCATGCGTAACATATGAATTTTCAAGAAATGAAGCAAATGAATATTCGCTATACTGAAAGAAATGATCGTGACACAATGACCATTATGAGGAGTAGAGATACGAAAATCTACTCAGTAAATGTGAAAGTTGAAATTTCAATAAAAGAAATTTAAGGACTTTACCTGGGGTTGCATGTGATAACCAGTTGTTAGGTAACATTACCATGGAATGTCAAACATAGCGTATTCGTCGTTAATGCGATAGGGGGAATGCAGAGACATACGTCTTCTTTTTAGCACGACCCGTGTCGCTTGCAGGATCGCGTGACAAGTTTCCGCTTCCTGTTAGTTCTCCTGCTGACAGGAATCTAGTGTCGTTGTTGAATCGCGCCATCGCGTCTTTTCAAAGGCATCGCCTCGATAGTCGTTTGTGACATACTTCAATCTCCGTTGATCGAGTTCTCTTGTACTTTTGCACGCTCGTGCTTCGTCTTGCGTAGGTTACCTGCTCGGCTAAATAGCATAGATGACATCAAAATGGCATTTGTCCGAGTTAATACACGTAGTACCTACGTGATGACCTTTAATGAACTTCAACATGAGTTTCCGAAGGTCTTAAATGCATGTTTCCTAAATTCTCAGAGTTTTGTGCACTGTATGCGGCCGTTTTGTGTACCGTGTGTAAAACACAACTTTAGCGTATGTTTAAAAACAAAACCTTGACTGTTTGTTTTTCGGCAACGGTTGGAGACCATATTCGAGTACTATGCGTTCTGTATGTATTCAGGTTTTAATATTCTAAGTTCCCAGAGGAAAGTGAGGTTAGAGCCTAGGTATCTATACAGAGAACCCTATTCGCTGTAACCTATAGCTCTGATACCAATCTGTCACACCCCGAAATATCAGAGCATTGGCGTGACTGGACTGGTATCTTCATTGCACAGCGGAAGCAAAATAAGCTAAGTCTTTTAGTAATTGAACGCCCACTAAGTACTCGACTCTTCATGGTTCTTCTATTCCAACCGTGCCTTGTCTTAAAATGCAACCTGAGAAAGAAACATGCGAAAAATCAACATAAAGTTGAGCGAGTTCATTGTTTGTTTGTAAAAGATTTGAAATAAATCTCTTTGAATAACCGGTTTTTGATGTTTTGTTGAGAAAATGTATTTAAAATCATTTTCTTATCGAGTTACCTGAAACTCTGAATGAAAACATAGTTTGTGTCCCGTATAAATCAAGTTTTCATGTATAATTCAAGTATTCATGTGTACACCAAGTACTTTATGTATAATTCTAATTTTCTTGAGTACCCCACGTACTTCAAGTACTTATGTAGAATTCTAATCTTCTTGAGTACCCCACGTACTTCAAGTATAATTCTCGTTTTCTTGAGTACCCCACGTACTTCAAGTATTTATGTATAATTCTAATCTTCTTGAGTACCGCACGTACTTCAAGTATAATTCTAATCTTCTTGAGTACCCCACGTACTTCAAGTATTAATCAAGTTTTAGTATGGTATGAATTTCATGTAATTAAAGTATTCCTGTAAATATCAGGATTGTTAATGGGTTGCAAGGCCATTAACATGTGACACGACATAGGAAGTCACCAAACCTTAGGCATTTAATTGGTATATTCTGAGACACAAAAGCACTACTCGATTCTCGCCCTCACCGAGAGTATGGCTGCCCGGCACCCGTTAGATCTAACCTTTTGTTCTGCGGTCTAGGTATATTGTTGATTAATGGTGCTTCTGTACCCTATTCGTGACACTATTTCTCATAACGCATCCTACTTGGTTCTCGTCCTCACCAAGCGCGTTTCTTGTTATCAATTCTCATAACGCATCCTACTTGGTTCTCGTCCTCACCAAGTGCGTTTCTTATTATCATTTCTCATAACGCATCCTACTTGGTTCTCGTCCTCACCAAGTGCGTTTCTTATTATCTTATATTTTCATACCATAACTCATGTATTTTTAAACTCTTGTATTTGTAGTTTCTCGTAGTTTAGAAAACTAGAACTCATGTGTGTATGCATATTTCGAAAAAAATACGCTTGTTTGGAAAACCGGTATAAAACATAAGCTTTTCGTAAACCATTTGTGTCATTTAAACTTGCTCGTAAAATGGTTTAGAAATATGTAATTCTTGTATGCTTTGCAAAAAGTGCATGTCTTTCTACCCAGAAAAACATTTATAAAAATGTAAAACCATAAAAGGTGGGGTTATGAACTCACCTGAATATTCCTGTGCAAAGCTAGCTAATTACGACTTCGCGATGTCGTTTCCAAGACTTGACTTGCTAGCGTGCATTCTACAATATTCCTAACACGGAATTTCTCATAAGTTTCTAAATCATGCGGTAACTAATCTACGTGTTACCGAGCTCTACCGAATCGTTAGTCGAACCCGTTGACCAAGCCCGAGCAATGACTCGATGTTGACCAGCTTTGACTTGTTGACTGAGTTGACTCAGTTTGACCGAGTAAACCCGTTAACCAGTTGACCCAAAAATTAAACCTGCTGAACCGTGTGAACCGCAACAAGCTGAACCACAACGCTGACCTGCACCCGAAAACCCGAAGCTCAACATCTAACCCGAACCCCAACTGTTGATGTCTGCTTTTGACCCGAGACGTGAACAACACCCAATCTAAACATCATCAGTCAATATTCAGAAAAAGAAATGAAGAAGATCGGAGGGGGTTTGGTCCTTACCGGAAATCTCGTGGATCGAGACACAACCACCGTCACGCTGCCACTGCAGCCGCCGTGAGCGGCGGCGCTGCTCATCTCCGTGGCCCTCTCTCTCCTCTTCGTCTCTCTCTCTCTTCGCCGTGAAACCACACCGGATAAATCGGCTGACCACCGGAATAATGAACCGACCGGCGGTCCGAGCTTTTGACCGCCGGTTCTCCCTCTCTTCTCCGAATCTCTTCAGCTCTCTCTCTCTCTGCTTTCTGCATCGTCCGGCACCAACCACCACAGCGCCGCCGCCTGTGGTGGTGGTAGTGTTGCTGTTGTAGTCTGCCACCACCAAAAGATGGTGGTGGTTGGTCCGATTAATAGGGGGTAAAACATGTGGGTTGGGAGTTGATTTCTGTAAGTTTGAATGTATAGAACGAGAGGAGAGATAGACCGAGAGGGATAGGGGGTGGTCGGCTGGGTTGGGTTGGGTTGGGTTTTGTTTGGTGAAGTTTTAAGTGTGTGAAGACACACTGTGAATGGTGTGCACAATTGAGGGGATATGGATCCCTATTTATAAACTTGAATTTGGGTTTTGTTTAGTGGGTCATGTAGTTATTTCCCAACAACTTATTAACCACAAGTTATTATGTTCCAAATTTGCGAGACCAAGATCTTCTGGAGATTTTTGCAAATCTCTTGTAGATATTTACCTATTATGTGTTTAGGCTTGGGCCCAGGGCCCACAAGCCTATCTCATGTGCAAGTGGCCCGTAATTCCTACGAAACCCGATATCGCGACCCAAGCTTCATGAGCATATAATATTCGTGTAACATCCATATTTGTCGGTGTCGTCAGCATTTCGTACGGTTTCAGTCCGTTGTCATTTGCTGTTCCGCAGATTCCACGCGAATCTTCATACACGTACTGTAGAGTCGGATAAGCGTTCCTAGGCACTCCAAAGGCCTAATTAAGTTAATTAGCGTCGTAAACACTATTTATTATCGTGTTAATCGCCTGTTAATCGCGTAATTATGAGCCGTAAATTACCGGTTGTCACAGCTATTAGGTTTGGCACGCTCACACCGGGCCGGAATGGACGGGCGTGAACTATTTACCTTGACCAATGCTTTGAAAGAGGCATTGGGGTTTGGGCAAACACATCTTGTAGCCACATACGGTAATCGAGTAAATAACATCATTCAAATAAATCATTGAACTGCTTTAAACACACATCTGGTAACTAAACGCGTTAACAAAACTTTGAACTCACCAGTGTCGTCTGACACACTTGTCTGCATGCTTGCAGGTTGTAGGTTTATAACATTGGAACTTGCTGTCTGGGATGCTGGAGTGGTCATGGGTCGTGATATATGGAACCTCAAAACAAGCTTAATGGTTTATGTGCACATGGTTTACGAAACACTTAACAAATGAGATATGCTTCCGCTGTATACAATGACTGATATGTAACGCTTGTAACACTTTATGTTAATGAATGTAAATTTTAGTTAAATATATTTATGAGTTCAATGTGATTGGTGGCTTGGATCCTGGTACGTCACACGCCTTGCGGGGGTTTCCGCATGTGTTATTTTGGGGGTGTGACAAAACCACTGATCTCATATTTCAAAATCTTTGGCTGCCCATGTTTTATCCTAAACTTAAAAGATCCAGTTTCAAAATTTGCAGCCAAAGTAGATTGTGGTTACAAACTAGGATACTCCACCACTACCAAGGCCTATAGAGTGTTTAACACAAGGACTAGGTGTGTGGAATAGACTTTGAATGTGAAGTTCAATGAACTTTCATCATTAAAAATCCCAGCAAACCCTGCTGAACTGTTTGACCTTGATAAATTTACATTTGGAGATGTGTCTGTCAAGACTAACCCTGCAGGTACCCCACAATCTCCATCACAAGACTATGGATATGATGTTGTGATCCCACAATACAAAATCACATCCACCACCAAAGCAGCAGATGTTCAAAACAACTGTCAAAGCTCATCCGCTGATGTATCAACAGTTATTGACCAAAGTAGCCCTCAAACCTCTACTATCTCATCATCTCCAACCACTGTTGATAACAATCTATCATTAGTGGATAAAAATCAACATTATGCCACACCCATTCCTCCCATTCCTCCACGTCCATTTCAAACAGATGTTGGTTCATCAAAGTCTCCAATAGATGTTAGCTTAGATGATTCACATTTGTAGCCTTCAACTCTAAATGCCATTGTTCCATACAAGGGGGGTCTAATCTTCCTTAAATCTCATCCACCTGATCAAGTGATTGGCAACATCAATGAAGAGGTTCTCATAAGAAGTCAATCCCAAAACATTTGTCTTTTTGCTGGCTTTCTATCACTCCATCAACCAGTCAAGTACCAAAAGGCACTGAAAGACAATAGTTGGGTAGAAGCTATGCAAGAAGAGCTCCAACAGTTAAAAAGACAACAAGTATGGGAACTTGTACCACTGCCAAAGGATGTAAGTCCAATTGGCACAAAGTGGGTCTTCAAGAACAAGAAAGATGAAAAGGGCATTATTGTCAAGAACAAAGCTAGGCTTGTGGTTCAAGGTTATAGACAAGAAGAAGGCATTGATTATGATGAGACATTTGCTCCTGTAGCAAGACTTGAGGCCATCAGATTGTTCTTAGCCTTTGCTATTAACCACAACATCAAGGTGTATCAAATGGATATCAAGTGTGCATTCTTCTATGGCAAAATTTAGGAAGAGGTATATGTTTGTCAACCTCCTGGTTTTGAAGATTCTTTTTATCCAGATCATGTCTACAAGCTAAATAAAGCTTTGTATGGTTTGAAACAAGCACCAAGGGCCTGGTATAAAACTCTTTCCACTTTTCTCATCTCTATTGGATTTACAAGAGGTATAATTGATAAAACATTGTTTTTAAAATGAAGAGGAAAAGATTTTATGATTGTCCAAATTTATGTGGATGACATCATTTTTGGAAGCACATGCAATGCAATGTGTGAAGAGTTTAGACAACTCATGACAGTAGATTTTGAAATGAGTGCAATGGGTGAACTACAATGGTTTCTTGGTCTCCAAGTTAAGCAATTCCAAAATGAAACTTTCATTCATCAAAGCAAATATGTAAAAGATCTTTTAAACAAATTTGAGATGAATGATTATAAACCATGTAGTACACCCATGGTAACCACAAAGCTGGTCTTGTCTGATGAAAAAGATGACTTGGTTGATCAAACCCTATATAGAAGCATGATTGGGTCTTTCTTGTACCTAACTGCATCAAGGCCAGACATCATGTTTGCAACATGTGTTTGTGCCAGATCCCAATCAGCACCTAGGAAGTCTAACCTCATTACTGTAGAATGGATATTCGGATACATAAAAGGTTCTCCCACACTTGGTATCTGGTACCCTACTAATGGGAATATTAAGCTTTCAGGTTTCTCAGGTAGTGATTTTGCTGGATGCAACACCACCAGGAAGTCTACATCAGGAGGGTGTCAATTCCTAGGCAATTACTTAGTGTCTTGGCAAAGCAAAAAGCAAGCAGTTGTTTCCACATCCACTGCTGAAGCAGAATACATTACTACTGCAAGCTGTACAGCCCAACTATTGTGGCTTTAAAATCAGTTACTGGATTTTGGTATAACTGCTCTAAAGACTCCTCTCATGTTGGACAGTCAAGCAGCTGAAAATATCATGAAAAATCCAGTTTCCCACTCAACCACCAAACGCATTGACATCAGACATCACTTTGTGAGGGATTTCTATGAAAAAGGTTTGATTTCTCTACATCATATTCCAACTAAAGATTAGACAGCATATATGCTAACAAAAGCATTAGACACATCCACCTTTGAAAGCTTGATCTCTAGGATTGGCATGCTTAACTTGGATTAGAAGGCTAAAACCTTCTTATCCTTGAATAAAAAGCATTAAAATGTTTTCAGAAAATCAATAATCCACCCTTAAAAATAGTTCAAATGAAAATTTTTCATAAATCCTTAAAAGTCTGTCCATATCCACTGTTTGTTTCAAACCTCTGACAGTTGAAAATTCACCCACTGCTGAAAGACAACCTCTGTTTCTTCATTTCCTTGTTGACCACTGTTGACTAAACATCAGTGTTTCAACCACTGATGTGTATCTACTAATAGATAAAAATCAGCCACTGATATTTCATACACTGTTCCCAACCATTGTTGTTGCCCATCAATGGTTTCCAAAAAACTGTCATCCACTTTGTTCATCAGAGGTTACCACGTGGGCAGATGTTAACCGTCCGATCTTTGAAACCACTGCCACGTCAACATTCACTTTTTCCCCTTTACAAAACCCTGATCAACCCCCAAACAGAGCTTTTACTGCCATATCGAATTCAAAAGTTCTCTAAAGCGGTTACCATCTTCTTCTTCATTTCTCTCTTAACCATTCGCAATTTCTTATTCCAACCATGGCTCTTATCATCAAACACCCCCACAATTACCTCTGCACATTTGAAAAGACAGATAAAAATACAGAGTTTCACTCCATAATCGACACCCTGTCCTCATCAAAGTACAATACTTTGCTTACTTGTGATGCACCCATTTATCAAGACACCCTACGAGATTTCTTGGCAAATGATGAAGTTCAAGAACAGGATAAAAAGGCTTGGGGAATCTCCTCAAAAGTAGGAGGTGTCTTGGTACCAATAACCCCAGAAACCATTTCAGAGGTATTTCAAATGAATGATCTTGCAGGTAAAACTTCTTATCCTAAGAGTGAGTATCAATTGGATTTGATTGAAAGAGGGTATGGTGGACAATTAGATAAAACAACAATGCAAAAAGGAAATTTTCCACCACCTATGAAATTCTTGTTTCATACCCTGCTCACTTGTTTATCAAACAAAATAACTGCTTTCAATGAAATTCCTTTAAAAATTCAGTACTTGGGGTATGCTATTGTTTTGGTCAAAAATTACCGAAGCAATTAAGTGATCAAATTAGTTTTGTGAGGTAGTGTGCTAGCAGTGTTTGTAGAAAATATGTTGACTTAGTTGTATGCAAAAACAGTTTTCAGGATATAGCTCAGGATATCAAGCTATATCAATAATCAAACAATGAGCAAAAATGTAAAGGTTGACACGAGATGTACGAGAAAAGCCCTTGATCAATCTAGATCTCTGGCATAAAACCTCCGGAGTTGACAATCGTCGCTGCCTTATTCTTCTTATTACTTCAAAATTCAGGATACAGTACAGGATATTGTACGGATCAGCTAAGTGTTACAATGAATTTCAAGTGTGCGTGTTGGTGAATGTGATTGCGAGTGATTGTAGCTGTTAAGAGAGTAAAAGAGTGAGTGAAGTTGTGTCTCTATCGATCCGTACACTCCTATTTGTAGTAAAAAAGAAATAACAAACTATCCTATAAACTAGGGATACTTCGAATATTCCCTATAGAACGTTGGAGACCCCTTCTTCCACCTTCAACGATCTTCTTTCAACTGAAAAGACCGAGTCTTTAGGAGAACAAGTCCATATGAATGTTACGAGCTAGCAACCATAACCTGCACATGATCAATTAGTAGCTATCAGGATATCACATCAGAATGTTACCAATATCCTGATCTGGTATCCTAGTCATAATAAAAAAACAATAAAGTCAGGATATAATTTAGGATATGGGTTCGGAAAACCACCCATAACAATTGTCCCCAAAATATATCTATTAGAATTCTCAAATTTAAATGGATATATTTTAAACTTATCGCGTTGAATAAGGCAATTATGATGATAAGACGGTTGAAGTGACCAGTTACAACTTCCCATGCGAATTTTACTCATCACCCCCTATTTTTGGCCTATATCTTCTCAATCTGATCGCTTTCCTCTTTGTTTTCTCTGTAACATTTCTCCGTTCCTCATGGCTAGTCGGACGAGATCCCACACGGCTGATTCCGTTCCGACCTTCAAGGAACAAAACCTTCTCAAAGAACCCAAAAAAAGAAGTCTGCTCTTTCGATAACGCTGACATTGCTGCCTTGAAAGCCTCCGGCGCCTTCCCGCCGGAACAATCATACGACCGTTCGACTGGGAAATTCGATTGGACGTGTATTCCGATGAATGGGTGTGTTTCTTGGCCTATCCTTTCTCCATAGGGCTCCGGTATCCTTTTCCAGCCTTTATCTCTCGCTTCTTTGAACTTACCGGCCTTAGTTATGCCCAAACCATGCCTATGGTTTGGCGAGTTTTAGTGACACTAGACCAGATAAAATCTCGCCACATACCTGACCTGTGCATCGAGGATCTTCCGATTGCATATCGTTTACGATCTCATGGTTCTAGTCGATTCCTTCTCTTTTCAACTTCTAAGGATCCCCTAATCCTCAAAGCGTCTAAAAACGAGGATAAATAGAGACGAAAGTTCTTTTTTTGTGAAAAGAAACTCTATTGACAAGGTTGTTGACCTTCCTATGAAGTGGTTGACCTCCGGTAGAATTTAGGGTTTTAGGAATATCCCCAAACATATCCTGAAACTATATCCTAAACTGACATCTTTACTTTTTTTTGTGTAGCAAATTTCAAAGAGTTGGCCCTTCCAAGCGCTGAATCAGAACAAAGAATCAAAGAAATCTACCGGCTCCCAGAGAGTGAAAGAACTTTCTCCCTGTCATTTGCAAGCTCAAGCCAAAAATCAAGTTCCAACATGTCTGGTATGTATATTCTTGTAAGTTATTCTTATACATATTAAACCGATTATAATCTAAAAGTTTCTAACGGCTTAGTATTTATCCCCTCTATGCAGCACCAGCCAAAACCCTTGAAGTCTTTGACCTCGAAGAACTGGACATCTATTCCGGTCCGGTTCAAGTAAAAAAAGAACCGAGCTCCAAGCTAGCCTCCACCTCGTCTAAACCTGTCAGTTCCAAGGCTACTGCCGTCCCCAAGCCTTCTATTTCCATAAAGCCATGTGGCTCCAGCTCCCGCAAGAGAAAAGAATCAGATTCACCTGCTACCTCTGATGTCTTCCCCTACGAGAACCACGGGTTTCTGGAATCTAGCAGGTTCATGACCAGCTTCCTCAACCAGTTAAGTATCCTCATTCTATATCCTGCACATTCATAGTAATTATGTATGTTAAGTATACACATTGATACTTGTTCTTCCGATTGGACGGTCTTGAAAGGTTAGTGCACTTATACAAGGATTCTTGCGGTCTGAACAAAATGCTGGAAGCTAAGCTGAAGAAGGCTGAAACCACCATTGCAGACCAAGGAGCGATCACTGCCGCCAAGTCACAGCATTACGAGGATAAATACAAGGATGTGACTCAAGAAGCCCAAACTGCCATCAACAAGGCCAACCAGGAGGCTTAGTTCAAACTGGATGCTGCTCAACTTCAGTATGAACAGGATATGAACTCCTATCGGGAGGGCCTTAAAGGATCCGTCGTGATTTCCCTCCTCCAGGCCAGGCTAAAAATGGCCTATGAAGCCAGAGCCCTGGGCTTTGAATGCCCTTCATGGAATGTTAGAGCTTGGGATGCGAAATGGAAGGATCTTGGTGGCAATCCCGTAGAGCTTCCTGCAAAGCCCATGGCCGAAGAGCTTTCCAAAACGGCTGAAATGGTGGTGGATGCTGGTGGTGATGCCGGGAAGGATGCTGGAGCTGATCCTGAGGCGGGAGCTGGTGGCGAAGTGATGGTGGAAGAAGGTGACGCTGCTTGAAGGTAGCAAAGTGGGCGATGATGGATGTTGATGCCTAGGCCGGAGCCCACTTTTTTAAATTTGGCGATTGTGTTTGTTTGAACAATTTACTTTCCTATCTCTTGAACAATTTTAATTTCCTGCAGTTAGAACAATATGATGGCCAATGGTGGAGGGATCCTGCATTTCAGGATGAAGCCCTTGGTTATCAGTCCTTAGTATTCTTTTTTGAACAATTAACAGTTGAAGGTGGAGGGATCCTGGTTTTCAGGACGAAGCCTTCAACTGTTTAGGTAAATATGGTTAAAAACTAGTTGCACTGTTGGTGGATGGGTCTCATTTTGAGATGAAGCCAATGGTGCAACCTTTTGCTATGTTAATAAACTAACCTTTTTAGACTTATTTCATGTTATTTATTGTTCCTTTGAAAATTATGTTGTATGTATTTGATTTGAAAGTAGTTTTCTCCTTCAATACAATATTTCAAATATCATGGTCAGGATACTATTATTAAACTTAGCATTTTAATAAAAAATGTTCGAGTAGCTCTTTGTTAAGCACAACTTTAAGAGCTTAGGTTGTTCATATAAGGCTTTTTAAAAGAAAGATCATACCAGAGACATTTAGCGAATGGATTCCATCTTCCAATCCCAAACCTGCTTTAACCTTTTCATCAGGAATGTCCCTTGTTTGGAATACTTAGGAAATTGAGTTCAAATTCCATCCTTCGGACCAAGATGGATGTCCCCTGTGTATTAGTGCACAACATACTTGAGTACTTAGCAAATTTTTTGACTTAGACAAGAATGTGTGTAAACAAAATCACAACTGATGTTATATTTATAAACAACTTTAATACTACACGGGATAAACCCTAAATATCCTGGAGATAGATCCTTAACATTCTGGTGATAAACCCTAAGCATCCTGGGGATAAACCCACATTTTCGTGCGCTATAGGCGGGAGTGTCCAAACTCCAAGACTTAGAAAGGTGAAAACCTTTAAACCTTAGAGAGTATGAAAATAGCCTTTTGTGAGAGAGGGTGATCAATCCTCGTATACCTTAAGGATCTAGGATATAGCCAATAATAACGAAATTGTCAGCCACTTTTATATGAATTGGTCCCGCTATCTTGAACTATTCCTTGATAACTTGTGCTCCAGGCGGGGTGTTTAAACCCAACTCGAGAGAAAGGTGAATACCTTTAAACCTTTGAAGGGATAAGGATCCCTTAAGCGTGAGAGAGGGGGCCAATCCTCTAATCTTTCGGTTTGTCTTGAATATATATCCTGGAGTTACATCCTGAAGCATATCCTGCAAAACACCGTTAAACTAAGGTGGGTGTTAGCTTGGCTAATACCCCTCCGATTCTTAAGTCAGTATTGGGTTTTAAAGATAAGAAATTAAATAAATTTATTAGAAAGGATTAGAATCCATACCATCCTGAGTTAGAAATTAAATTCTAAACTCACTTGAAATAAGCTTTGAGATGTATAGCATTCCAGGATCTTGGTAACATATCCCCTTCCATATTCTTGAGTAGGTATGCCCCTTTCCCGGATTCTGATTCAATCTCATAGGGTCCTTCCCACTTTTGAGCTAACTTCCCATCGGCAGGGTTGGTCGTATTCTGGAAGGCTTTTCTTAATACCCAATCTCTAACCTGAAATTTCTAGCCTACAAATTCTTGTTATATGATTTGGATATCCTTTGTTGATATGTTGCCATCCTTAACTTGCTGCATCCCTTGTTTCATCAATAGTGTCCAATTCTTGACATAAAGCTTCAGGATTCGTCTCAGGATCCCGGAGGCTCGATCTTGCTGTGGGTATCACCATCTCTGTCGGGATCACTGCTTCTGCCCCAAACACCAAGGAAAAGGGGGTTTTCCCAGTAGCATTCTTCACCGTTGTTCTATCAGCCCATAGGACAAAGGGTAATTCTTCTGCCCATCTTCCTTTTTTAGCACCTAATCTTTTCTTCAAATTGTTGACAATTATCTTGTTCGAGGATTCTGCCTGTCCATTTGCTTGAGGATGTACTAGAGTTGACGTGATCATCTTGATCCCCCCAACTTTTGCAAAAATCAGTGGTTCTTTTACTAATGAACTAAGAACCATTATCACAGACTATTTCAGTCGGTACCCCAAACCTTGTCAGGATATTCCTTTTAATGAAGGATACCACTTCCTGATCCCTAACTTGAACGAAGGCTTCAGCCTCGACCCATTTGGAGAAGTAGTCCGTCATTGCTAGCATAAAGACCTTTCCTCCTGGTGCTTTCGGCAATTTTCCCACTATATCCATACCCCATTTCATGAATGGCCAAGGGGAAATGATAGGATATAATGGCTCAGCAGGCTGATGTAATATATTGCTGTGCCTTTGACATGTATCACACCTTCGAGCATATTCTGCAGCATATTTCCTCATAGTCGGCTAGTAGTATCCCGTTCTTAATACCCTCGAGAACAATGATCTGCCCCTAGTATGGTTGCCACAATCTCTTTCATGTATATCCTAAAGTACCTCCTTGGTCTCTGGATCCTCCAAACACCTTAGGTATGGACCTGCAAGAGACTTCTTATACAAAACATTATATATAATAGTGAAATGGGATACCTTCATCCTGAAAGCCTTATGATTCTCATCCTTTGGGATGTGTCCTTCTTTGAGATATTTCAGGATTGGAGCCGCCCAGGAATTAGGATCCTCCTCAGGATACTCATCATCAGGATCCCTAATACTTGTTACTTCCTTATCCTGAGACTTGAAGAGTTCCATCGCAGGATACAGAATATGTAGTATTGGTATCCGAGTTCCTTCCGGTATCCGGATTGTAGATCCCAAATTTTCCAGAGCATCTGCCTCAGCATTATCCTATCTTGGTACCTGTTCAAGCGTAAAAACTTCAAAATATCCTGCTAATTTTTTGACAATTTCAAGATATTCAATTAACCTTTCACCTTTGACTGCATAGGATCCATTGAAATAGTTAGTAATTAACAAGGAATCAACATATGCTTACAAACTTTTAATATTCATACTCCTGGCCAACTCTAATCCTGCAATCAGAGCTTCATATTCTGCTTTGTTATTAGTGGCAGGAAATTCACACCTAATAGCCTGGGTAATATGTCCCCCCGTGGCCATTTTAGTAGTATACCTAATCCTACTTCTCTTACATTAGATGCACCATCAGTATATAATGTCCAGGATTCTGAGGTTTCTCCTAGTTGTTGTACTTCCAGGTCTACTTCATTCTGAATGTCACTACTGAAATCAGCCACAAAGTCTGGTAGAGCCTGAGACTTTATAGCATTTCTAGGTTCATATACCAGATCATAGGCACTTAACTTTACTGACCACTTAGCCATTCTACCCGACATCTCAGGCTTCCTAAGCACATTTTAACAGGATAATTAGTTTTAACATGAATCCTATGTGTCTCAAAATAATGTCTAAGCTTAGTTGATGCCATAACTAGGGTTATTATCATTTTCTCTAAGTGTGAATATCTAGTTTCAGCATCTAATAAACTTTTACTAACATAATAGACAGGATACTGCTGACCTTCACGATCCTTTACCATAACAGCACTTACTGCATTCCTTGATACTGCAAGGTATAGGGATAATGGTTCACCATCCTCAGGCTTCATTAGCAGAGGTGCAGTTGAAAGATATCGCTTTAATTCTTGTAGGGCTGCTTCATGCTTTTCTCCCCATTCGAATTTCTTATTCTTCTTCAGGATATCGTAGAATTCCTTGCATTTCTCTGAGGATCTTGATATAAACCTGTTCAATGCCGCTTCTCGTCCTGTTAATCTTTGCACATCTTTCATGTTGGACGGTGATTTAATATCCAGGATAGCTTTAATCTGTTCCGGGCTTGCTTCTATTTCCCTTTTAGTCACCATGTATCCTAAAAATTTTCCTGCCCCTACCCTGAAATGGCATTTAGCAGGATTCAGCTTCATGTTATATTGGTCCAGGATATTGAATGCACATTCAAGATCCCGGAGATGATCCTCCGCCTTTTTGGACTTTACCACCATATCATCAATGTACACTTCCATAGTGTCCCCCAGTTTGTCTGTAAACATCATGTTTACCAATCTCTGGTACGTTGCACCTGCATTTTTCAAACTGAAAAGCATGGCAATATAACAAAAATTACCTGTTGGTGTCATGAAAGCAGTATCCTCCTGATCAGATGGCTCCATTTGGATCTGCTGTAATCCTGAGGACGCATCCATGAAGGTAAGCATTTCATGACTGGCGGTTGCATCCACCATTGAATCTATGTAAGGCAAAGGAAACGGGTCTTTGGGACATGCTTTATTCAGGTCTGTGTATTCTACACAAACTCTCCATTTCCCATTCTTCTTTTGAACCACAACCATGTTTGCTAGCCACTTGGGGAATTTGACTTCCCTAATCATCTTGGACTTCAATAGTCTTTCAACCTCTTCCTGTATGATCGCGTTTCTTTCAGGAGCAAACTTCCTTCTCTTTTGCTGAACGGGCTTGAAAGACCTGTCAATCCCAAGCTTATGAGTTATAATATCTTTAGAAATACCTGTCATATCCTCATGCTTCCATGCAAACGTGGACATCCTGCATTTTAAAAAAATTGGTCAGCTGATTCTCAATATCCTGAGGGATATTAGCTCCTACAAGCACCGAGATATCTGGATTATCCTGATCCAGCATAATTTTCTTAACATCTTGCTCTGAGGCTTCCAAGATATCCCGGGCTCGTATCTTTAATTGCTATCCTGCTTTAGGCTTTGTTGAAGACTTCATTGAGGAAGAATAACATTCTTTTACCTCCTATTGATCGCTTTCCACCTTGACAACCCCCAAGGGGTAGGAATCTTGATACACTGATGATAGCTTGATGGGACAACCTTCATATCATGGATCCATGGTCTGCCCAATATAATATTGTAGCAGGATAATGAATCCATGACACAGAAACGTTGCATTGAATTCACTCCCTTAACATATACGGGAAACTTTATTTCTCCCACAATATTCTTTGCTTATCCACTGAATCCTACAAGTACAGTGGACTTTGAAGTGATTTCCATCTGCTGGATGTTCATTCTTTTCAACGTTTCTAGCTGGATAATATTAATGGAGCTGCCATTGTCCACCAGTATCCTACGCAGAAAATGATTAGCAATATATAAATTGATTACCAAACCATCGTAATGAGGATCCTGAACACTATCCCGGTCATCACTATCGAACGTTATCACTTTATCAGTTGTAAGAGTTGTCATCCTTGTCGGCTTGTCCCCCCGTTATGCCTTAGCCTCCTTTGCATGTTATAACAACCCTCCAAAATATTTCCGACACCTTAAAAATATTTAAAATATCCCAATACGTCCTAAAATACACCCCGTATACGAAAACCGAGCTCAAAATACTCTATATAATTAAAATTTAAATAAAAATAAAAAATATAGGTACTCGCGGGTCGCGAAGACTTACTCTTCGGGCTACGCGGGGTGCGACAGCTCAAGGTCAGGGCGATACCCTGAGCTGCCACGTGTCGAGATCGTGTTGAGTCTAGTTCGATGACCGGTCAAGGCTAAAGCCTATAACCCCTATGTCGCAGGCCGCGTAAGACGACCCTTGAGTCTTCGCGGGCCGCGAGAGACTGCGAAATCACGCCTATAAATGGAGGCCATCGGCCTTCAGTCCAACTCGTTCAATTCTCTTTCTCTCTCTCGAATTTCTAAATAGTAAACATAATTTTCGGCCTAAGAAGAGATGATGGTTCAGCAGAGGAGCACATGAACGTAGGAAAAGGATGAAAAAGTTACAACAACAGGGATACCTAGAGTGCCAACACCTAATCCCTTAGACCCAAACTACGACCCATGGTTTGACGACCATAGGGATTACCAGCAACACTAGCCAATACCAGATGACGAAACCATGCCAAACCTAGCAGCTTACCCAGATCTAGACCCTCTAGACCCCTATTATGATAATGATCAATTTATCAGGGAAATTCTAGAGAACCCTTACCCTTACCAAGAACCCATGCCCCAGTTCCCAAACCCAGTACCAGCCCCTGCACCCCCAATGAGTGCAGAAAATGTGCAAGAACTCCGAACCTTTGGTGAGGAAATTTAAGAAGGTAGTGAAATGATGAGGCAGATAAGGGAACGGCTCGTCTGGAAATATGACGAGCGTAATATGGACTTTTGGATGAACCCCTATCATTAGTAATAATAGTAATAATAAAATAATAATATATATAATTGTAGGTCCCGTTTTTCCGGTGAGGATCGATAACGAGAAACCTATCCTTGTTTATCACAAACACGGTAATGGGTGCGGATCCCCATGATGGTGCAAACCAAACACAGTTAATAAAGAACACGGATTAACCAATGAAACACACTCTATTGATTAAACGGGATGAGAACCAAATACAAACTGATACAAACACAGTTTTGACAGAGTTTCTTTAAGGGTATGCTCTCATCTCTATTTCACACAGAAACAGAGAGGGGTATTTATACTAGACACAGACACAAGACATGACGAAACGCATAAAGGCATGACGAAACACTAAAGTCGACGAAACACATTCAGTTTTGTCGACATACATATTGATCCTATTTTCTGTTTCGTCGATGTTGTTAAAGTAGCCCAATCCAAGTCAAAGCCCACTTCAAGTCAAAGGCCCAATGTAAGGAATTACGGCCCGGACATGTTTCTGTTATAAGACTTCACCAATTTCAACATAGGAAAAAACTATGTGACATCATCATGACATCACTAAGGTGATGTCATGGTGATGTGTTTGCGGGAAAGGCTTGCGGCGCTCCGTGCTTCGCGTGTCGAACTCTGGGGCGCACGACGGAGGAATGTCGTGTCTTCGGGCTTGAGCCGGACCTAACCGAGTCGACCCGAACCAAATCGAACCGAATCGAGTCGCGTCCACATAAAGTGTACCAACAAACTCCCCCTTGGACGCTACTCATGAGGTTCGTCTTCCGTGTCTTTTGTGTCGAAGGATCTTCAAAGTCTTCACGCTTCGTAAGTAGAAAGTGTATCAACAAACTCCCTTTTTATTTAGGTAGTGTGTTAACAAACTCCCCCTTAGAATGAACTCTCCATTGAGTCATGCTCGTGAGTCTTTTGACTTGTCCATTCTTCAGATCCTTGTGGTGTTGATGAAGGGTCAGCGGCAACTGGATCATCTTTTTCTTTTGAGTGCCTCCACTTCGTGTCTTCATTCCAAAGCTTGTCATCGAACATATTATCCTCGCCTTTAGCATCTGCACAGGCAAGAAAGCTAAACGCATAATGAGAACAACCGCTTGGAATATAGTTAACATTTAAACAAATGACACATATGAGATCAAATCTCAATCAAACACCGACCGACAACAGTTTGAAAGTTTAGAAAAATGATCAATTTTTAATCCCTTAACTTTCAAAACTTGTTAACTTCGACAGTTTATGAAGATGCAATTGTTTTCCGGCTTACGATCAGGATTTTGGGTAGGATAGACTCGAGTTCCAACATCAGTCAATCAAAAATAAACTAGAAGCAAAATCTTTTTGGCTTTTATAAAGTTTATATTAAAACACACCTAAAATCTTTTTGAAATTTTTCATTTTTCAAATGTAAAGACGGGAAAGCAATAAATAAATATATACAAAGATGCATAAACGAAAGCAGTAAATAAATATTTACAAACATTCTTTTTGCGAGTTTCGAGGGTAAGAGAATCATATCAGTGTACGGTCACGCCAAAACACTCTTGTTGTTCAATTAGTTAACAATTAGATAAGCATCCTATAACAATTATCGGTATTGTAGTCCACATAAGCTCAACTTATCAGATGTAATCATGGCGAGGGGATACGTTAAGGTATGATTTATACTTACCGACCGGTGTTCATCCACACACGACACATTCCCGTATCAAGGCATGCGCGAGAGTTCATCTTACCGGTGAGTATACCGATTATCATCTGTTTGACCGTATAAAAGAATGTGAGAAACTCACTTATTTTGGTTGAAAACAAGCCCTATGTGATAGAATCACTTATTGATGAGGAACTTGATTTTCGATGCATGAGGGCACAGGAGCAAGTCCGTGAACAGGTCAGTACTTTCGTACAGCAGAGAGACGAACATGACTCCCGCAAAGAATCTGTGATATATTATCACTTATTTTGTTTGGACATGTGATTGTAGATCACTTATTGAGGTCGAATGCAATATGTACACGTATGTATAGTATCATGGAAGATCTTAGACTTCGTCTCCGTTATTTTTACGGTTTGAGATACAACCATGATACCCAGATGATAAGCAGCATAAAGACCGAATATCTCAGAACCTTGGCAATCTCTCAAACGAAATTTCGGTACTAAGACCATATGCCAATGTGCGGTTCCCACCTGGTCTTCAGTCGATTAAGATTTATATCACCCTGCACACTTTAAAATGATTGTGAGCCTACCGATACATCTTATATAGAGCTGCTTAACATTTTTCATTTTGCATTTCAGTTTAAAGAGGTTTAGACAGACCACTGATGTACTATCATTTTCTCTTTTGCTCGCCAGGAAACTCATTTTTGTTTTTCTATTGTTTTTGAGTTTTGAAATTTTTCACTGTTTTTGAATTTTCAAATTTTGGATTTACTCCCCCTAAAATCAACAAACTAAGATAAAATTTAAAAGACACAAAGATATTTAAAAAAACGATTTCCCGATGTCGGTTAACTCATGTTTTACCTCAATGCCGTTTACCAAAATTTAATTTGTCGGTTAACTCATGACTATCGAAAGTTCCTCCTGGAACATCCTGCACACTCACTCAGAGATTAGTTGGAGAGGGGGACCCAAGCCTTAACAGACTTTGGTCGTCCTTCATCATTGAAGATTGTGACTTCGATTTCCTGATGATTCGGAATGGAGTGAGCTTCCCCTGAAACAGTTACCGGTTTTGGTTTCCAAATCTGTTTTTGTTTTTCATTTTTAATTTCTAACTTAACAGAGTTTGTTTGGACAACCTCCGGTTTTAACGCCTTTTCAATCACCTTCACATTTTTACGTCGTTGTTTTGTTTCCTGTTCTTTAACAGTTCTTTTATCATGTTTTGGTGAAACATGACGACGTTGTGGGTGAACCTTTTCAGGTGGTGCTTTTTCCACAAATTTCTCTTTAGGAGTGTTTGAGCAGCTCTTAATGATATACCCAAACTCCCCACATTTAAAAGACGTTCTCCTTTCCACAAACTTAGGAGAATTTGATCGACCAACAGATGTTGAACCCGTAGAACCTGCGGTACTTGCTTTCTCATCACACCCATTTGTATGTTGAGTGTAATTGTTTTGACTGTTACGTTTTAAAATCTTGACTTGTTGGATAAAATCGGTGTTTGATTTGTTTTCAAAAGTCTCAATTTTATCAGTACCCCTTGATGCTACAAACTTGACATCTTTTGCTTTCTTCTTGTAACGAGCTCCTTTTGATTCAACCTTAGCCTTTGGCTTTGGAGCTCGTTGTTGCTGTTGTTTACCCTTAGAAGCAACAGGTTGTTGCTTTGTCGGTGATTTCTGTTTTCTAGGGATTGTCTTTCCCAAAAATTTTCTTGTATTATCTTCAAACACTTTGTCAATCAAAGATTGATTGACGTTTTTGATTGGAAAATCTATGTCTGAATAGATTTTACTATCACCGACTAAAGTATACAACAAGTTATTGCTCTTAACAGCAGACACACAGTCATTGTCATCTTTGACATCCTTGACAGGATCTATCACTTGCTTGGCAACAGGTTGCACGACAGGAGTAGGAGGATCACAAAGAATATGATTCTCAATTGGAATTTCTACTCCTTTCATCTCATCAAGTGATTCATCCTGGTCATTCACATCTGATTCATCATCCGACGAATCATAGTCCTCAATGATTGGAGGACTTTGTTTCGTAGATGTTGAAGTTTCTGTTTGCTCAGATGATGTACTTGAAGAACTATCCGATTTGAACCCTAGGCCAGTAGTAACTTCCTCATAATCAAGAGGCACACTGGGTTCAAAACGAGGCATATCCTCTTCATCGGGCGACTTGGTATAGTCGTGTCTCAAAGGGGGTGGACACTTCCTATAACCAACGCCTTTAACATTTCCTTTTAGTTTCTGAACGTCAATGATGTGATCGAGCACATATCGGGAGTTAGAATAACTCTCCAATTTGAGCTTGATCGCTTCATATTCACACTTGGCCACTGCTAGCTCTTTCTTGGTTTCCTAAATGATATTAATGTAGTTATTAATACAAATTTGTTTGTTGAAAATAGTTTTTGTTAATTCAGAAACACTTTTCTTTTGGGTTTCAATAACTGTTTTAAACTCCTTTTCATTGCGAGCTAAGGCCATGTTTGCCTCCTTGCACTTTGACAGTTCAACAACTAAACTCTGATTGTGACTATGAATCTTTTCAGATTCAAGTTTCAGATCAGCACAAGCATTACAAACACTAGGAGCAGAAATTTCAGAATTTACCTGACTCGAAGAGGCTGTGACATTAGCCATGAAGGCAGTCTGAGAAGAGAAAGATCCATCTTCAGAAGTATAATCTCCCGCATTTGAGCTTTCTTCATCTGAACTCCCGCTATAACCCGAGCTATCATTACTTTCAGAAAACTCTTCCTTGTGAACATGCTTGATGTGATTGATGATTTTTGCATAGCATGCGGTTCCACCTCCTTGATCCTTATCTCCGAATTGTACAGACCAATTACACCCTTCATCAGCCTGAACAGTCAATGCTCGATTGGTGTTTGATGGTCCAGACTGGTTCTGGTTGGTGGTGTTGTCCACAGCTACTATCCCTTTTCCACGGTTATCTTGATTGGCATTTGAAGTACTTGTCTGATTTCTGAATGGATTCTGGTTGCCTTGTCTGCTTGGCCGGGTGCACTCACGTTTGAAGTGACCCTTTTCGCCACAATTGTAACATGTAACCGCATCTTTATTGAACCTGTACTTCGTATCATTTTTGCCTTCCAACGAAGTTCTTCCAGTTCGAGTCATGAAATCCTTTGCCCTTCTAACAGCACTTGCAAACGCCCATTTGATATCCATTCCATTTCATCATGGTCTATCTGCTGATAATCTTCATTGGTCATATTGATGTTTCCAATTTGACCTGTTACCAATCCACAGTATGCACTGAACATTGTGTTGAGAAGTTCCAAATGTTCCTTTGCAACTTCTACACTGACTTTTGAAAGATTGGAAGTATCAACTCTGACAGTGTTGGTGTTTTGGGGTGAAGGATTGTTGGTATAATGCGCTTGTTGTTGTTGTGGTTGGGCTTGAGGTTGAGGTATGGATTGTGACATGTAAGTACTTTGATTCCACTGTGGAGACGGAGATGAGCTTGTATTGGATGCAAACGTCGTTTGAAGCTTCGGTTGTTGAATGGAACTAGAACTAGCTGAAGGACCAAAACCAGGCAAATACATTTCTGTGTTTTGAGGAGGTGCAGTTGCAATCCTTTTAGCTTTCCGAATTTCCTCTTCATTCTTGTTCTCCAACTTCTGAATGAATTCATAAAGACTGACATTGGCTGCATCCAGAGCACCCGTATGCTTTAGAAGTTCAATGAATGGACTCCACTTAGGAGGTAGAGCATCAGTAAATCGTGCAACCATTTCCGGATGAGTTGCAGCAACACTATAAGAAGTCATTTCACTAATCAAATGATAAAAACGAGAAGTCATATCATTTAGAGTTTCATTCTCCAAGAACTGAAATGATTCAAATTCTTTCTTCAATAAATCATGGCGTATCTTTCTAGTAGCTGCATTTCCTTCTCCTCTCGCTACCAATGCATCCCATAAACCTTTCATGGTCTTACAATATGAGAATTGATGAAAGATGTCTCTGTGAAGTGCTTGAGTGAGAATAGCATACGCCTTTTTCTCCAGATCATATGCTTTTTTGTCGGCTTCTTGCATATTATTGAAAGTTGTCGCATTTGATCCTGCTTCTTCAAGAGCTTCACTAAATGCAGAGATGAAACACGTCCATAATTCTGTGTTTTGCCCTTGAACGTAGTTATGGAAACGACCCTTCCATGATGGATAGTCGTTCATGTAATTTAACTTTGGAGGGCGAATGTTGCTACCCGTCTCATTCTCACTAAGCAAAATATTTTGAATGCTCTGATTTTGATTCGACACCATTGCCCATTGACTTGAACTTATTGACTGTTGTTGTTGAGGTATGGTACTCCTCATATATTCGGCCATCGACATCTGTTTTAGATCTGGTTGTGGATCCGTACTCCAATCCAAAGGGCTCGTGCAACTCATATTTGATGTATGTATGTGAAAAACTGGTCACACACTCAATAACAAACTGTTAAATCACTTTTAGAAGTCCTCTGTTAAAATGACAAATAATCTCGACGAAACAGATCTGTGTGCTTGACGACGAAACAGATTGGTTCTATTTGCGACGAAACAGAATTGAGTTATGATCGACGAAACAGTTGTTTGCTGTTGGCGACGAAACAAATATTTGTTGTTGGCGACGAAACAGATTTGATATATGATCGACGAAACAGATCTTGTGTGATTGGTCGACGAAACAGGTCTTGTGTGATTGGTCGACGAAACAGGTTTGTTTAATTAAAACGACGAAACAGAATTGATAATGTAATGATCGGCGAATCAAGGTGAGGCCCAATTCAGTCCAAAGCCCAATGAGATGAAGCCCAATGAGTTTTATTGTTATGTTGACGAAATGGTGAAGCCCAATACAGATCGAAGCCCAATTCAAATGCCACGACGAAACTGGATTGCTGTAAAAAAATGACGAAACAGAATTTTTGATAAACGACGAAACACAGTTTGGTCTTATCTTTTGGTGAGATATTTTTCAACAGGCCTTATCACCTTCTGACACAAAGCCACAATTTTCAACTTGCTTGTATCGAGACTTCCTATTTTCAACAAACCATCATCAACAATACACAATTTTCAAATAAACAATATTATAATCAAATTTTTAATTCACAAACAAGTTGTACAGTTACTCCACAAATGATCAAAGGTTGATATTATGAAGAACACGATGAAGGTTTGATGAACTGATAAGTTTTCGAACACAATTTTGCTTAAACTTTCAATAAAAACCGAACTCTAAACATGCACACATGCAATAAAACGGGGTTTTCACTAAAACTATAGCAAAACAACACGATTTTGACTGATTTTTAAACAATTTTCCAGAAAAATATGAAACTTTTCAAGAACAAAAATCTGAAAAACACTTAAAACAACTTGTTTCAAACACGACAATGTTTGGTTTTAAACAAGGAAAAGAGCCAAGGCTCTGATACCACTTGTAGGTCCCGTTTTTCCGGTGAGGATCGATAACGAGAAACCTATCCTTATTTATCACAAACACGGTAACGGGTGCGGAATCCCCGTGACGGTGCAAACCAAACACAGTTAATAAAGAACACGGATTAACCAATGAAACACACTCTATTGATTAAACGGGATGAGAACCAAATACAAACTGATACAAACACAGTTTTGACAGAGTTTCTTTAAGGGTATGCTCTCATCTCTATTTCACACAGAAACAGAGAGGGGTATTTATACTAGACACAGACACAAGACATGACGAAACGCATAAAGGCACGACGAAACACTAAAGTCGACGAAACACATTCTGTTTCGTCAACATACATATTGATCCTATTTTCTGTTTTGTCGATGTTGTTAAAGTAGCCCAATCCAAGTCAAAGCCCACTTCAAGTCAAAGGGCCAATGTAAGGAATTACGGCCCGGACATGTTTCTGTTATAAGACTTCACCAATTTCAACATAGGACAAAACTATGTGACATCATCATGACATCACTAAGGTGATGTCATGGTGATGTGTTTGCGGGAAAGGCTTGCGGCGCTCCGTGCTTTGCGTGTCAAACTCTAGGGCGCACGACGGAGGAATGTCGTGTCTTCGGGCTTGAGCCGGACCTAACCGAGTCGACCCGAACCAAATCAAATCGAATCGAGTCGAGTCCACATAAAGTGTACCAACAATAATATGTGTGTATGTTTGAAAAAAAAAATCTAGACAATAGCTACGGATGCCTAATAGTATTGTAATTTTAATTCAAGTTGTATTGTAATATATATGGATGCATACTATATAAGAAAGAGTAAGTCGCAATGTTCGACGATTTTGATCAATATGTGTGTTATGTGATTGTTTTCATTAAATATTATTTTGTGATATTAATAATTGGCAAATGTTTAAAATTCAGATGGACAACAAAGTGAACCAAGAAAACCAGAATAACGATAACCAGAATAACAACGATAACCCGGACAACAATAATAATGGAAACCAAGTGAATAATAGTGCCATCCAACACATAGTGGCACAAGGGATCATAGACACAATGCCATATATTATTAAAACAGTTAAGGAAGCTAATAATAAAAGTAATAATGGCAGTAAGCGATCTACTGAACCAGAACACAACGTAAACAATGGACCAATACTTCAAGTGCCCATTCCCAAAAGAAGAAGAACCTTGTCTTATTGTTGTTCTTACAAGGAATTCTGGTCCTGCAAACCAATAGAATTCTCGGGCAATGAAGGACCCATTGCAGCTCTACGCCGGATAGAAAAGACTGAGGCAGTCTTGAAAATAAGCAACTGCGAGGAAGAGGATAAGATAATGTTTGCTTCCAATCAATTTAAGAACTCAACCTTAGAATGGTGGAACACTATCCTCAAGTCTAGGGGAAGTGATAGGGTTTACAATATGGAATGGGAGGAATTTAAGGATATGGTAGAAAGGAAATTCTGCCCTCCCAATGAAAAAGAACATTTAGCAAATAACTACATTCTTTGAATATGCTAGAATAGTGCCAACCCTTGCATCACCAGAACCAATATTAATCTCCCGTTACATTTGGGGATTAATCGATGAAATTAGGCATGTAGTCAAGGCAGCTAGACCCCAAACCATAGAAGAAGCTGTAGAACTAGCAAATACCTTGACTGATGAATTAGTGCGTACACGGGAAAAAGACCAGAGAAGGAACCTAGCTCAAAGGCTTACCAAGGAATTCCGCTACGATAATTCCAACCGTGGGAAAAATATAGGTTCTACCTCTGCACCTTACTGCAAAGCCTGCAAGAAGAAGCATTCAGGAAGATGCTCCACTTACTGCAATTTCTTCAGGATACCAGGACACAAGGAAGAAGATTGTAGGAAGAAACCTAATAATGGAATGTGCTTCAACTATGGAGAAAAAGGTCATATCAAGCCAAATTGTCCAAAACTAGCTCCGACCATGAATAACAAGACTACTAAAAATGCTAAAGCATTTGTTCTGACGGTAGAAGAAGCAAATATGATTCCGGACGTGATTGCCGGTATGTTTTTAGTTAATGATGTTTTTGCTAAAGTATTATTTGACTCTGGTGCAAACCAAAGTTTCATTAATACTTCATTTTACAAACTTCTCAATCAACCATTAACTAAACTCCCACAAGAATGCCTAGTAGAGACAGCTAATGGGGAACCCATTAAGATTTTTGAAATCTTGCAGGGATCAAGAATAGAGTTTTTAAATCAAAAGTTTATTGCAAACCTTTACCCAATGAATCTGGCAGGATTTGATGTTGTATTAGGAATGAATTAGTTAATAGCCAATAAAGCCAGTATTTTATGTGATCAAAAGTCAATCCAAGTAAATTCACCAAAGGGTGAAAAGATCACAATTAAAGGAGACAAACCATCTATATCCACGAAATTCATCTCTGTAATGAAAACAACTAGTTATATAAGAAAGGGATCATTAAGGTATTTGATTTCTATAATCACTAACACTAAGGGAAAAGAACTGAAAGATATTCCAGTAGTATCTCAGTTTCCAGATGTGTTTCCAGAAGAATTACCAGGATTACAGCCAGACAGAGAAGTTGAATTCAGAATCCATCTGCTACCAGGAACAACACCTATTACCAAGGCACCCTACCGTCTAGCACTCGCAGAGATGCAAGAGTTATAGAAGCAGTTAGACGAATTGTTGGAGAAAGGATTCATACAGCTAAGTTCAACGCCATGGGGAGCACCGATATTGTTTGTTAAAAAGAAAGACGGGTCAATGCGAATGTGCATTGATTACCGTGAATTGAACAAAGTCACGGTTAAAAATCGGTACCCATTACCTGTCACACCCCGACCACGTAAAACAACAAATCGTGGTGGAAACATCGGGGAGTGTTGTAACAGAATTATTATTTCACAACCATGGATACAAAAAGTTTTGTTTTATTGATTTATTAAATAATGTACATTGTCTTTAAACCAAAACAAACAAGCTACACATCGTCTGTGACAATCCGAACTTTTAAGGTCAGAATCTTTTAATAACGCGATCCTGTTTCTCGTTATTCTTCTTTCACATTCCTTACGACGATGAAAATCAGTAAAACACTTGTGACAGTAATGATATTGCTAAATGTTTAATACGTACGGGTATGTGGATATAGTGGGCCGATTAGTTGGATTAGTTGTTACTAAAACACATGGGCCGATTACTTGAATTTCAATTATCCTCACACCAAAATCATATTGGGCCGAGTGAAGCCCAATTAAACCAATGGGTTGTTATGCTTTGGGGGTCGGACATTAGGGGATATAAACACATAAGGGATACGTAGATTATTAGCATAATACATTCAAATCTTATATCTCTCAAGAAAATAAACCCTACTCTCCCTTCAAAATTACGCATGGCAACAGGAAACCCCCTTCGAGTCATCAGCCTGTCGATCAAACTTTTTGGGTTAGTAAATACATGCTCATGTTAACTTTTAACTGATGATTGTATATTATATGTTTAATCGTAAATGTGAGGAAGATTATGTTATGTTCATACATGTTAATTAATGTTAGGGTACATGCTATAAAAGTGCTAATGAACTCGACTGAATCCGCATACTGAATCCGCATGAAACCTATTGATGGTTGTATGTTCGAAATAGTTGTGATGACTACATGTAGATTGATTTAAGTACTGCCATGACGAATGATTTCTGGTTAACTAGTTCGATGGATTTGGTTTGCATGATTATTGGTGTGTTGTTAAGAGTTATTAACATGGTTATTGTAAATGATGCTATGATGGGTTATTTACTGGATCATTAATCTGGATGTTAAGAGGATTTATGTTAAACATTAATCTAGAATATATAATGATAAGGTCATAATGAAAATTGTTTGATATGGTTTCGGTTCAATGGTTAGTATTGTTGTTATTGATTTTAGGGATAGTATGTTAAATGCTTGTGGGTATACCTAGTTAGGGGTTACTGATGTCACGAGGATTAGACATAACCTATGAATAATATGAATTGAAATATTAGGCTTGAGCTTTGACTCAATATTTTAGTAAACAATTAACTAAGTCACAGTAACAATTGTATATGAGCTTGGGCCGAGAAATTGGAATGGGTAATATAAACAAAAGTTTACTTGTACAAGATTTGGACCCTTCCTGCGTACTGGGCCTGGGATGTATTTGGGCCACGCAGGCTCGGGCTGGACTATAAGGTTTCTTTCATTAAATTTACGTTGGGCCGCATCAGTGAGACACTTGGGAACAGTCATACTTCCTACGTGGGCTTGGCCCTGATGGGCCTGTCAATTTGTCGCGCCCATGACCGTTTGGGCTGGGTTTGTGTAAGGGGCTGTAAATTCTTGGTCTGACATACACACACACATTCACACAGATTGTTAAGGGTTTGTGAAATGGGCTGCACTAATTAAAATGGGATTATTAACGGGCCAACTGGGCCGTATCCTCGGCTAGAAGTGTAAGGGGCCTGATTACATTATTGGGCCGCATATGCTTATTACGTGGACTTGAAGTGTATGCAAGTAAATTGTGTATGTATGAATGAAGTTTGCTTGAAATACTACATGTACAGTAAATGTGTTTTGTGTGATCAATGTATACATGAATTACTTGAATATGAAAACTGTGGTTCATATGCATGTAAAACTGATTGTTATCGGTAATCCTCTTAGGACGTGTTTGATCAAACGTAAACAAGATACTTGATCTTACCGAGCAAACCAAGGTGAGTTAACACACTTTCTAAGGCATGGGATTCCCGGTGGTTGGGAATGGGTTAAAGAATTAAAACGGAACCTACATATCCTTCTTGGGTAGGATATGTACCGCCATCCTCCTTGGGTAGGATGCCAATATTAATCCTGCGTATTCTCCTTAGGTAGAATACGTACGTTCGTCCTCCTTGGGTAGGACAACAACCTTAAACTTACTAGACAAAACTCTATCATGAAGTCCCTCATTTTAATATCGACTTAATTGTCGTGCCAATGGCGAGCGGGTCATTAGTTGATAGCGCTATTAGGGTTGACAAGCCTCACACCGTGCCGGTCGGACGGGCGTGTACTAATGGATCTGGGCACTTAGTCAATGATGATAGGCATTGACGTAGGGCACAACTTACTTTCGTCAGTTGTCGACATGGTAACGGTCTAGTGGTTCACATGGGGAAGCCCCCACTGGTTTTGGATATGGTTTAGGAAACAAGGAAACTGGTTAACTTATGGTTTACAAACGAACTCATGGTTTTTAGAACAACTCTAAAACGAACACTCAACTGTGAACTCGCTCAACTTTGTTGTTGACTCGTTGTTACATGCCTTGCAGGTCTATATGCTTATGTTATTTGGAACTTGCTGTCTGGGAGGCTGGAGTGGTCATGGGTCGAGATACATGGAATCTCAATACAAGCTCAATGGTTTATGTACTCTTGGTTTACTAAACACTTAACAAATGATTTATGCTTCCGCTGTATACAATGAATGATATGTAACGTTTGTAACGCTTTATGTTAATAAATGAAAGTTTTATTTAATTATAATTATGAGTTCAATGTGAATGGTGGCTTGGATCCTGGTATGTCACACGCCTCGTGGGGGTTTCCGCACGTGGTATTTTGGGGGTGTGACAGATTGGTATCAGAGCCATTGGTTATAGTGAACTTGGTTTTAAAAAGGGGAAAAACGATTTATAAAACCAGACTATAACCGAACAGTTCTGAAAACGTGAATACGACCATGACACTCAGCTCCAGATTGCAAGGTTCGTCTTTCTTACTTATTGCATACATTACGTGACAAGTACACATTTGTTTATGACGAAACATACGAAACATATGTAAAAACAAAGTCAGCAAAGAAATGCTGGCGAGCACATAGGTTTTGTGAGAGTGTCGGATTCATCGCTCATTTATATGTTGCAGTACCTCATTAGACTACAATAGTCAAAAGTACAAACCTCGTTTTGAAAAGTGTATTGCAACATGATTAACCAACTCAAATCAAGTTGGTTATAGTTTATAAAATCTCGTAGCCATGATTCTTAACCCAAAAACATTTGTTTTAGTAAACCAACTCGTAAAATATCTCGTAAAAATTCGTTAATAAAACTCGGATGGTTTATATCATTTCGAAAATCTCGTTGTGTGACATCGTTTCGAAATCGTTTCCTAAGTGAACTAAATAATGACACGGTATGTACTATGATAAAAGCACTTATATATAAGATGTACCAGTGGCGTATCTACCATGCTTTTATCATGTTACACCCTTCCCATTACCTAATCACAACCCAAACCAATCGTTCGTTCAAATCGTTTATCTTGTTTAAGTCGTTCCAAATCGTTTAACTCGTCCCCAAATCGTTTTCGTTTTAATTGTGAAACTACTTTTGGTCGTCTCGCTAATAACATTCAAACCTTCG
The DNA here is from genome assembly GCA_030545235.1 of Helianthus tuberosus. Classification (NCBI taxonomy): domain Eukaryota; kingdom Viridiplantae; phylum Streptophyta; class Magnoliopsida; order Asterales; family Asteraceae; genus Helianthus; species Helianthus tuberosus. The sequence goes on from CM060352.1 coordinate 62,653,357, forward strand.
TAACTCGACTATCTCGCTTCTCGTATTAACAAACCACCAAAGGGTAAGTTAACAATCACCAAATTCGGTCGTTACCTACATAACCCCCACACATAACCATGGGTGTAGTCTGAAACGGGATTTGTCAGATCCTATGGTACGATAACCTAATACTAGCTGGCTTGATCAATGCTAATGAATGTCATTCGTTATGTAACTACGTCCAACAAGTTTGTTCACATTATCGAAATCGTTATTAGTTTAATATAAATCATCTTAATCGTTTTTGAAACCATCGTTTAAATATCGAAATCGTTTAAATAAATATGAATCACCCCAAAACAATTGAAAACAGTAAAATAGGGGAACTATGTACTCACTTGGGATTGCTTATTAGTCTTGAGAATAAGACCAAATTAAGCTCCAAGTATCACGGAATCAACAAGGCACCTAGTATAGGTAACTATGTTAATAATCGGATCCTAAATCGGGAGATAGGATAAAATGATGTTCTATAAATCAAATGAGTATTTGAACTCATATGGTATGATTTAATAGAGCTAACATTCTGATTTGGAAGTCTACCTAAGTGCTCTTGACCCGTTTTGACCCGTTATGGTAGTATAAGCTACTATAACGCGTCGGTTGCGCAAAACTTTGGTCGGATGGTTATCTGGATGCTATGTTAAGTCTTACATGCCTGAATACACTTAAATATGTTACCATATCAGTTTAGATGCTAAAAATATGTTCACATAGGAAAAATACGGATTTATGCTTCAAAAGGGCGTTTTGGTCATTTCCTTTGGGCAAATAAGCTACTTAACAAATAACTAACCAATCCTAGGTGATCATAAGGTATAACCTCAGGGGTTATTCCCTATGCAACTATGATCACTAATCATGCTTGGTCGAATCCTAATGATCGACCAAACGGGTCTGGTTCGAAAGTCTAAGCGGTTGTTTAGACCGCTTAACTTACGACCCTAAACAAGCACTAAACTAATAGTGACGAGTTAAATATGTCAAAACATGTTTAACCTACTTAGAAAACTGATTTGGTATCAAAACAAAGTGTTTTGATACCTAAAAGTAGTTTCATTGCAAAATTCGTGCTAAAACGCATTTTGACTGAAACTTTGACTCGTCACTACACCTAGTTAACGTGGTAATCAGTAGGTATAACTGCTAAGGATTATAACTATCGTGATTACAATCACGTTGCAAAGTTCAAACGAACTTTGTGTTGACCATTGACTGGTCAAAGCTGAAAGCTAAATACTGTTTGACTTTCTCGCTTGGAAAGCGATAAAAGAACGAAGGAAGCTTACAAAGGGTCCTTGTTAGGGAGAACTTGATCTTATAATTCTCAGGTATGAAGTTTATAAACCTCAACTTAGAGAATTTAGATCAAGGGTGAGTTGAAATGAATGAATGGCTTGGCTATTATAGTTGTAGTGAGTTCATAGGATAAATCCATGTGTTTGTGTGGCCAACAAGCATTAGATCACAGCCATACAAGTGTTAGAGGCCAGCTAATTTGCTTGGGGAGGTGCTAACTTGGCTACCACACAAAGAAATTGCATGAATGGCCCCTGAATTATCAATCTGATGCTAAAAATAAAGTTTTTTCCTAGATGTGACGGTGGCGTGGTGCGACCACAAGGCCATATGGCCGTCGCGCGATGCCAGGGTGTAGGCTGGAAGTTTCAAAGTTTGGCAGAAATGGTCCCTGCACGTGTTTAAACTTGTTTTCAACGTTTTAACCTCCGTTAAGCCATTATCAAGGCTCTACAAGTTCATTAAAGTGTAGGGGACCTGAAATATGCTCGGAAATATCACGGATGTCGGTTCGTTTGGTCGTACGGTCACGTTGTTCGGTTATTTAGGACGAAACTCGAATGGATGCGAAAACGAACCAAATTAAGAGACGAGTGGTATTTTTACATGCCGATCACTAAAATAAAAATATTTTTGTGTGTACAAAAAATTTTGGATGTCCAGATGTGGTCAGAACGTAAGATATGCACGAAAATGCAAACTTACGCCGTTTTTGACGCTTTCAGTCCCTGAAAGATCAATTAAGCACATTTTCGCACACCGAACCACTCAAAGCTTATTTCTAAGCTATGTTTAGGTTATATATGGTATGTTTAGCTTATGATCAAGTTCCAGACTGTACGTTACTATACAAATCGGTATAGTTTCGCAGTTTGACACAATTAGTCCATGCGATCGAACTACAATCGAGCCGGGGGTCTCACCGGAAGCAGCCTCTCTATTCCTCCGGGGTAGAGGTAAGGCTGTCTACATCTACCCTCCTCAGACCCTACCTTAGCTTTGCTATTGGTGGGATTTACTGAGTATGATGATGATGATGATGATCGAACAAACTTGATTTCAACACACTAAACCATCCAAAACTTATTTCTAAGTTATGTGAAGGTTATTTAAGGTATGTTAAGCCTATTTCACTATTCCGGAGTGTTTATCGCGTTAAACTGACTGCGTTTACGCACCAGTTTGCGTATAACTTTCCAGAAGCGATTTAAAGCTTGAAATCGGAATCGAATCAAATCGTAAAATCATCAAACACAATTACACATATAATAACACCAAAATGCATTGTTTTATTGATAGTTAACATTGTTTTACATTGTACATCGATTACAGAGCACAGTTGTCACGGTCTCCCCTACTTTAGGAAATTCGGTCCACTATCTCCACAGGTTTCTCGACAAAGTGCATCGTTTCATCAACTTGGATTTCGTCGAGTGGAATGTGAAGATTAGCGTCAGCTAAACACTTTCTCAAATTGGACACGTGAAAAGTCGGATGAATATTTCCAAGCTCTTGAGGTAGCTTTAGTCGTAAGGCAACCTTTCCAATTCTTTCAACAATCTTAAACGGTCCAACATATCGAGGTGCAAGTTTTCCTTTCTTTCCAAATCTCACCACTCCCTTCCAAGGTGACACCTTGAGTAGGACATGGTCTCCAACTTGAAATTCTAAGGGCGTGCATCGTATATCCGCATAACTCTTTTGACGGCTTCTAGCTGTCACAAGATTATCGCGAATTTTCTTGATTTTGTCTGTTGTTTCCAGAATGAGCTCAGGTACAGTAAGCTGAGCTTCACCGATCTCATTCCAATAGACAGGTGAACGACATTTTCAACCGTAAAGAGCTTCAAACGATGCCATATTGATGCTAGCATGATAACTATTATTGTAAGAGAACTCGATCAATGGCAGATGAGAATCCCAATTACCACCAAAGTCAATCACGCATGCTCTAAGCATATCCTCCAAAGTTTGAATCGTCCTCTCAGATTGTCCATCTGTTTGGGGATGATAAGCAGTGCTTAGATTTAGTTGGGTTCCCATAGCAGATTACATGGTCTTCCAAAAATGAGATGAAAATCGAGCATCACGATCGGAAATGATGTCCAAAGGAACACCATGTCGAGATACAATCTCATCAACATAAATCTTTGCAAGTTTATCAGCAGATAGATCCTCACGAATCAGAATAAAATGAGCTGACTTCATTAATCGGTCGATAACAACCCAAATAGCATCGTGACCTTTAGATGTACGCGGTAATTTAGTGATGAGATCCAACGCAATGTTCTCCCACTTCCAAACCGATATCTCTGGTTGTACAAGCAAACCAGATGGTCGTTTATATTCGGCCTTGACTTTGAGACAAGTTAGGCATTTCGATACATACAAGGCAATATCCTACTTCAAACCAGGCCACCAACATTGAGTACGAAGATCCTTGTACATTTTATCAGCACCAGGATGGATAGAATATCGAGACTTATGAGATTCATCCATCACTAAAGTGCGAAGATCGTCTTGTTTTGGGATCCACAAACGATCCTTAAAATAGAGTAAACCATCGTCCTTCGCTTCGAGTTTAAGCTCAAGTTGAAGTGGTAGCTCATATTTCAATATGCCTTTGGTCACACAAGATCGTTGAGCTTGAAGGACACGAGATTGAAAATCAGATAGAGTTCGAATAGAATGAAGCTTGACTCGCTCCTTTCGAATAAGCGCATCGGCTACGACATTCTCCTTACCAGGATGGTAGCGAATCTCGCAATCGTAGTCATTCAAGAGCTCAACCCATCGTCGTTGCCTCATGTTCAGCTCCTTCTGATTAAGAATATGCTGGAGACTTTTGTCGTCTGTGAAAACCACACACTTCGTGCCATAAAGATAGTGTCTCCAGATTTTGAGAGCGAAAACCACAGCTCCCAACTCAAGATCATGAGTCGTGTAGTTCTTCTCGTGAACTTTCAATTGTCAAGACGCGTATGCTATAACTTTACCTCGTTGCATAAGAACACAACCAAGGCCTAAGTTGGATGCATCACAGTAGACAACGAAATCATCGATTCCCTTGGGCAAAGATAAAACAGGAGCATCACACAACTTCTGTTTTAGTGCTTGGAATGCTTCTTCTTGTTTAGGTCCCCAATCAAAAGGTTTATTCTTCTGAGTCAAAGTAGTGAGTGGAACCGCAATCTTCGAGAAGTTCGAAATGAAACGACGATAATAGCCAGCGAGACCAAGAAAAGAACGAACTTCTGTTGGTGTCGTTGGTGTGTTCCAATCCTTAATAGCAGCTATTTTGGATGGATCCACATGAATACCTTGCTCGTTGACAATATGTCCCAAAAATTGAACTTCTTTAAGCCAAAATTCACACTTGGAGAATTTAGCAAAAAGTTGTTCCTTCTTCAGGAGTTCCAATGTCAAACGAAGGTGTTACTCGTGATCGGCTCGAGACTTCGAATAAATGAGAATATCGTCGATGAACACAATGATGAACTTGTCTAAATAAGGTTTGCAGACCCTATTCATTAAGTCCATGAAGATAGCTGGGGCATTCGTCAAATCAAAAGGCATGACAATGAACTCGTAGTGCCCATATCTCGTACGAAATGCAGGTTTGGGAATATCTTATTCGAGTACACGAAGCTGATGATACCCAGAACGCAAATCGATTTTGAAAAAATAGGTAGCACCTTGCAGCTGATCAAAGAGATCATCAATTCGGGGTAGGGGATATCGATTCTTGATGGTAAGCTTATTAAGCTCACGATAATCGATACACATTCGAAAAGATCCATCTTTCTTTTTCACAAAGAGGACAGGAGCTCCCCAAGGTGAATAACTTGGTCAGATGAATCCTTTATCAGATAACTCTTGAAGCTGTTTCGATAACTCTTGAAGTTGTTTCGATAACTCTTGCATCTCAGATGGTGCAAGACGATAAGGTACTTTCGCAATCGGGTTGGCATTGGGTACAAGGTCAATATGAAACTTGATTTGACGAACTAGAGGCAAACCAGGCAGTTCATTAGGAAACACCTCTGGATAATCCCGAACAATCGGAATATCCTGAATACTCTTGCTCTTGCCTTTCTCCTCGGTGACATGTGCCAGAAAAGCAACATATCCTTTTCATAAATAACTTCGGGCTTTCGTACACGACATGAGTTTCAAACCAACAGATGGTTTCTCGCCACGAACTTCCAGAACATCGCCAGACGAAAGAGGAATATGAATGATCTTATTGAAACAAACCACCTCAGCATGATGTTTGGTTAACCAATCCATCCCCACGATAATGTCGAAACTCCCAAATTGCATCGGCGTGAGGTCAATAGGAAAAAGATGGTTATCGAGGTTCAATTGACAACCACGAAGAACTGAATCGAGTATGAGTGGTTTACCAGTAGCAATTTCAACAGATAAGGGTTTCCTCAGTTTAGTTCTAGGTATCGCAAGTAAAGGCTCAAAGGATAACGAAACAAAACTCCTATCGGCACCAGAATCGAAAAGAACAAATGCAAGTTGATTGTTAACAAGGAACGTACCGTTAACAACCTCATTGTCCGCCCTCGCCTCATTCGCGTTCAGATTGAATGCTCGTCCACGAGCGGGATTCACATTCGCGATTACGTTCGGATTCGCATTTGCATTTACCAACCTCGGGCAATTGTTGCGGAAATGACCCATTTCTTCGCAATTGAAACACGAACCAGGTGGGAATCTCACAGCATTCCCTTGAGCTTGTGCTGGAACCTGAGCAGATTGATTTTGGCCAAAACGACAAATGTTGGCCAGATGCCCAAGTCTACCACACGTAGTACACTGTTTACAGGCCTGTTAGGCAACATGATGACCGTTGCATCGAGCATAGTGAGGTGCGGTACCAGCATATTGCTTCTTCGCGGGAGGTAGGGCTGGTGGGTTCTGAGGGTTCTGGATAGTGACAACAAAGTTCTGGGAAGCCTTGTGCTTCCTTGACTTTTTTGAAGACTCACCCTGCTTCTTATCCTTACCCTTACCCTTGTCTTGTGCAGAATCAGCTGACTTCTTCTTGTCACCCTTACGGGTCAATTTACCCTTTCTGACCTGAGACTCAGTCAGAGTAGCAGCCAATTCAATCGCTTGACGGACAGTGGTAGGATTACTGCCAGTCACAATATCTTGCACAGAATCGAGTAAACCATCGACATACCTCTAAATTGCCTTCTCCAACGGGGTAACCATCGTAGGACACAACAAGCTGAGCTCCTCATAACGATCCGTGTATGCACGGTGTTCTCCTCCGTCTTGTTTCAAATCGTCGAATTCTCGTTCTAAAGCTCGAATTTCGTGACGGGGACAGAACTCTCTCATCATGAGAGCTCGAAGCACTTCCCAAGTTTGTGCCATTGCTACATCGGCACCCCTATCACGCATCACTCCGTTCCACCATGTAAGAGCACGCTTCTCGAACACACTAGATGCAAACTCAACCTTACGTTAATTCGGACATTGCACATGTCTGAATGTGCTTTCCCGACTTTCGAACCATTGCAGGAGGGCGGTTGCTCCTTGAGACCCAGAAAACTTCAACGGTTTAGCCGAATTGAAGTTCTTGAAACTACATTGTGCATTATTATTGTTATTGTTGTTATATAACTCATGGATCTGGGTTACTACGTGAAGCGGTAAGGTCCCAAAAACCTTGTAATAAGTACTTCGGATCACACCACAACCTCGTCTTTCAAGCCTTTTTTACCTTGCGCGGCCGCGCACTGGTTTTATAAAAGAAAGGATTAAGACAGATAGCAGACAACAATCGCGCGCCAAAAGGAAATCATAAACCCTTGCGCTTTCATAAAGGATGAAAATCCTAAGCACTTCCGCTTAATAATATCCAGACTTGGATATTATTTACTTAACTGATACCACATGATAAAGAGTCACACCAGATTACAGCAGTAATCTTCTAGAAGACTTAAATCGTGCACCACCCAGACGGTTACAACCGTCTTGGCCACGTGTCATCTCCCGAACGTCCCTTAGAGTCACGATGATGGCATGGAAATAGAAAGAAATCATCACTTGTCCACTTTCCACGTGGCAATACCCCAGCCTTTGATCTAAACAACGATCCGTGTGCTCTCACGTCGGATCAAAGGGATTAACGGAAGGAAAAGTAACCGCTTACGGGGTTAGCATCTTCCGTCAACATTTCATCAACGGGTTTTCCCGCCCAAAACTCTCGGCTATAAGTATGAAGACAATCCAGGTACAAAATTCAAGTTACAGACACTTCTTCAATACATCTTCTTCTTCATAACCCATACTTATTCTCACACCAGAGTCGGGTCAAGGAGAGAACCCTTTTCTCCCCTTGGCGAGGCTAACAGTGCTTCTTTTTTGCAGAGTTTTATCAGAGAAGAAGATCAATCATAATCGAATCAAGCGAGAGAGAACAAACCCCTTTATGCAGATCCAAACCCCCTAGATATTTCGATCCCGGATGTTTATCTAGTGTTTCTTCATTGGCGCCCACCGATTTTCTCTGTTTCATCCAATTTTCTCTCATTTTTGATCTACCTTGTTGATTCCATTTGCATATGGAAGAAACGTCATCTCATCGACAAACCGGCCCTCGGCCGAACGTCGTAAACAATTTTCAGGTTGAAGGAATTCCAGAGGATGCCTCAGATGACAATGAGGTTCAATCCAATCGAGTAAATGAACCTGTCACTCCAGGGGTGCTACCAGAAAACCCTGTTCACTTAATTCTGCCTCTAGGAGAAACTCTAATCTCCTGGTATGTCATATCTCAAGGGGCTCTGAATGCAGTATACACACAGCTGTGTGCGCAAAATGCACCTCAAACTCAGCCGAGAAGGCCAGGATCTCGTGCTCATGCTTCTCAACGAGAGAGCCCATCTCATATTGAAGATGTAGAAGTATATTCCAGATCTCCGTCAAGATATGAGTATACCCAATCTGGGAGTCGTCAACGAGAATATCGAGATGAATCACACCCTCACCGAAGACAATCAGTTCACACTAGGTTGGGTCCTCAACGGAACACCCACACCGATGAATCTGATGCAACCTATCGTGTGAGTGAGAATACCAGTGTGTTTAACCGCTTGCAGCCCAATTACAATAAATGCAGACCTCGTGCGGTTTACAACCCGGAGGCCGAGCATAATTACGATTTGATTTACCGCCCTGCGGAAGCAGCGGGAAATTCGAAATTCATCATGGAAATATCTTTAGCGTCGCTTGAGAAAGCAAAATTACCATCTAATGTGGGAAAGTTCAACGGGTTGACGGACCCGGATGATCATTTAAGAGTGTTTACCAGCGCAGGATTGGTTGGGGGCTAGACCCTCCCATTATGGTGCCATCTGTTCGTACAGACCCTAACCGGCGCGGTGAGAATCTGGTTCGATAACTTGTCAATCGGACAGATCGCATCATGGAAAGATCTGCGCGAAAAAATTCTGACGCATTTTAGCCAACAACGGAGTTCCATTCGCGATACATCTGATGTAATGAACATTTGGCTCCACAATGACGAAAATCTGGAGGACTTTATCACCAGATACAACAAAGAGGTATTGGAGATTGGCGGTGTTCATGAGCAGCTAATCCGCGCTCAATTCAAGTACGCGGTTAGGTGCGATGACATGATCAAGGTCTTATCCGGAACAGAAGGACTCCCAAAGAGCTGGGAGAAGGTGATGGCAGCGGCCAAGGTTTATGCGCAAACTGAAAAGAACCTTACCACAAATAGGCCACCACCGCCACATAATAGACCCGCAGATTTAGGTTCAACTGGCGGGCGGACGTTTAAGAAATCATGGCGTGATTCTGGCTCGGGCAACCATTCATCTGAAGATGCCCAAGCAACAATCAACAAACTTACCGCGTAGAGGGAAACCAAACAGAAGAATAGGCAGAGACAATGGACTCCCTTAACTAAGACCCCAGCGGAAGTTTTTAGCGCTGAAGATTATCAATTTAAGCCTCCAATCCCCATGAAAAACAAGCGTGGACAAGACCCTGCCCAATATTGCGAATATCACAAGGACAACGGTCATACCATGAACAACTGCATTTCTTTACGCACAGAAATAGAAAAATCCCTCAAGGGCGGCGAGCTCACACATCTGATATCCCAATTAATCTTCAAAGCGCTATTCACATGATGAGAGCATTCAGCATATCCTTGAGCGTACCCGTCTCTTCGCGTAGCAACAACTAAACGCGCAACTGTTTTTTCCAACTCTTCAGAATTTAACACTAATTCAGCAACCTATGAAAATAGGAAAGGGTAAATAACAAGAAGGCGCATTGACAAGCCCATAACAAAAAAAAGAGCAAGCAACTTACACAAGCAATTCCACGATCTTTCAGCCACGCCATATCACTCTTTAAAGGTTCAAGCTCACTTTCCGCTGTGGCTCGCGCCATTTCAGAATTTTCCAATTTTTCTTCGGTTTCAGTCAAACGGCGAGAAGTTTCAGCCTTTTCAGAGTGCCCAAGCTCCAGATCCTTTTTAAGTTGTTCCTAGCCAGAAAGCAAAGCAGTAAGTTCTTCTAACTCTTTATCTCTAAGAGCAAGAGTGGCACAAGCTTGTACCTCTCGTTGCTCACTGCGCTCCCTATGAGAACGCGCTTCTTCCAGCGCAGCTTCTGCATCAACTTTCTCCTTTTTCAACCTTTCTACCTCCGCATCCTGTCTCTTCAGTTTTTCAATCTCAGCCTTGAGATTATTGATGACATTACGAAGATTTACCTTCTCAGCATTGTCTTTTTCGTAAATTCTCTTCCAGTTCTTGCGTTCTTCGGAAAGGAGGGCAGTTTCAGCTTCCGCTTTCCTCTTCCAACCTGCAACAGACCACTCCTCGGTTTTACGGTCGGCCTCAAACTTGGCTTGATCAACTTCCAATTTAGCTTTTAGCTGAGCTAAGCGCCTTTCATCACTAGCAAACTTCTTCTGGGAAACCCTAAAAGCTTCCCAATCTTTATGCATACTATACCACTCACGCACTATGCGATGAGTGGTAGAAGCATGAGAAGCAGTCTCCTCAAGGTAAGCTTGATAAGTTTGTTCATAAGATCGGCTTTCTTGAAACTTGATCTCCCTAGACGGAAATATTCCCTGCAGCCAATCTCAACACACATGCCAATCCGAGAAAGTGTCACATTTCTTCAAATTCCAAACAGGGGCATGAAGCTCAGAAGCATCTTTCTCCGAGTAAGTCCTGTAATAGTAATCCCCCAGGGTTTCCTCTGGGCGGATTGGGGAATTTTTATCAACACCAGCAAATGAGCTTTGCTCCTCAGCAGAAACCTTCTCAACACGCTCAGCCATAGCATCAGAAGGTTTAGGAGAAGAAGTTGAAGTAGGAGTTTTTTCAGCAGTTTGTTCTTTCCCCAGGTTTTGAGCAACAGTTTCAGAGGTTCATGGATTACCAGCACCATCCACAACCCCTGGATCAATAACTTTTTCAACCTCTGCAGTAACATCAACAGGCTTATGAGCCTCAATAGTCTTCTCCACACCACCTTCAAGAACCTCCGTAGTCTTCAACTGATCAACAACAGAAGCACGCGGAGGGGAAGATGGGAGTTCTTCATTAACCACAGGCTGCGGCTCTATAGCCACAGGAGAAACAGGAACCTCTGAAATAAAAACAGCAAAGTCTGTAAAGATTTAAAGTGCATAAGGAAAAGAAGTAAAGACAACACTTACTAGGAGCAGATTCCGAAATGATAGCATCGAGATTGCCTTTCCTGGTAATTTTCTTCCTTTGGATCTTCTTGGAGGGCTGACCCTCGGCGTCAGTATCAGCTTGTTTCCTTTTACCGGCCTTCTTGTGCACCAAGTGTTCAGGACTAGAGTCCAAGTCAATGGGATCATTTGGGTTGGATGAAGGGATATCAGCAGTATCTCTCGGTTCTGGTTTTGGCCTCCTAACAGTAACTGCAGGCGTAAAACCCTCTAGAGAGTCAGAAACCACCACATAATCACACCAGGAGTCAGAGGAACGGCGCATACCTTTCTTCTCTCCTCCAACATTTTTTGTCTTCAAAGATTGAGCTTTATCAGCTTCATTCTTCTTCGGCGCAGAAGTAGAAGTCACCGCGCGCCTCTTCTTCTCAGGGCCTATGCCCAAGTTTGACAACTCACCTACGGAAGCATAAAAAACATTTTACTCAAAAGCGCAAAAAGTAAACAATAAAACAATATGCACATAACTTACCAGCACCAGCAGCAGGCTGAACAAACAGATCCGCATCTCGCGGAAGAACAAAATCCTTCACAATACGATGGTACCAAAGCTCTTCATCAGGCTTCTTCTTAATGGTACCCATCTTTCCACCTTCTCTCTTGAACGCGACAACATACAGCGAAAAAACTAATGGGAAGAAAGGCAAGTTCAAAAAAAAAAAAAAAGAGAAAGGAAGGAAAAACCCCAAACTTACCATGACCATCCTCCGTATACACCGGCTTGTCATCACGATCCATCTTCCAATTCAAGCTCATACTGGCACCGACAAGGGCTTTCTCCGGTAAGGCGATGTTAGGAACGTCTTTCAGATCTTGATACCAGTTCTCGTCAACAGGGGTCTGAATTGTTTCGACAGGAACATCTTCTTTTCCCCTTGAAACCATCCTCACCGGAATCACTCCGGCTTTGATAAAGAATTTTTTTTGCTTCCAGTCATGAAAGGACTTTGGAGGATGTTGCAAAATCTTCTTTGCAGATGCTCTCTGAACAAACGAATAAAACCCTTGAATACAATGCATTTGGTAAAAAACCCTAAATCGAGGGACTGTCGGCTCGATATGCATCGTTCGGCACACAAACTCGAAATGTCGAACCCTAACCATGCCAATAGGATGCAATTGGGAAATATGCAACTTGTAATACTCAAGGATTTCAAGCAAAAATCTGGTTACAGGCAAACGAAAGTTTCCTTCACAGAAAAAATCCCAAAAAAGGGTGATATACCCAGCCGGAGCATCCGTTGCTGTCTGCCCCTCTTCAGGGTACAAAGCACCCCAGTTCTCCGGAAATTTAAGGTTCCGAACCAAACCATCAAAGGTCGCTCTAGGCCACTTTAACGGTGGAAGTTCAGCAGACATTTCTTCAGATAGGTCTTCTTGGTGTTCTCCGGTTGACATAAGAGGAAGAAATGATAAACTTTTTCTCAAACGGTTAATGAAGAAAGGAAGGAGAAAAGTTTTTCAACAAAGCAAGGATTAAACAGAAAAGGGGCAACTCAAACAATCTTATATACTCACCGCAATAAATAGCATCGGTAACCGCCATAGCACCCTTTCCGGATATCACAGTTACCCAAGCGGCAGAGCAAGTGAAAATCAACACAAACGCGAGTACACGCGCGCGTGCAAATCACGGACAATAAGGGACAACTGACAGTGACAGCCTGTCACTCAGTCTTTACTACACCAGTCCCACCTAAAGTCAAATATTTTCAAAATCTTTACAAGTAAACAAAGACAATCTTCTCCTAGAAGATTCCCTATTTTCGCACCCAAAAGCATTTCCCTCTCACAAGTCCAGTGCTACACTTACTTGCATAAGAGCAACACTAGACTGGGGGGACTTGAAGGGGCAAGGTCCCAAAAACCTTGTAATAAGTACTTTGGATCACACCACAACCTCGTCTTTCAAGTCTTTTTTACCTTGCGCGACCACGCACTGGTTTTATAAAAGAAAGGCTTAAGACAGATAGCAGACAACACTCGTGCGCCAAAAGGAAATCATAAACCCTTGCGCTTTCATAAAGGATGAAAATCCTAAGCACTTCCGCTTAATAATATCCAGACTTGGATATTATTTACTTAACTGATACCACATGGTAAAGAGTCACACCAGATTACAGCAGTAATCTTCTAGAAGACTTAAATCGTGCACCACCCTGACGGTTACAACCGTCTGGGCCGCGTGTCATCTCCCCAACGTCCCTTAGAGTCACGGTGATGTCATGGAAATAGAAAGAAATCATCACTTGTCCACTTTCCACGTGGCAATACCCCAGCCTTTGATCTAAACAACGATCCGTGTGCTCTCACGTCGGATCAAAGGGATTAACGGAAGGAAAAGTAACCGCTTACGGGGTTAGCATCTTCCGTCAACATTTCATCAACGGGTTTTCCCGCCCAAAACTCTCGGCTATAAGTATGAGGACAATCCAGGTACAAAATTCATGTTACAGACACTTCTACAATCCAGGAGAGAACCCTTTTCTCCCCTTGGCGAGGCTAACGGTGCTTCTTTTTTGCAGAGTTTTATTGGAGAAGAAGATCAATCATAATCGAATCAAGCGAGAGAGAACAAACCCCTTTATGCAGATCCAAACCCCCTAGATATTTCGATCCCGGTCGTTTATCTAGGGTTTCTTCACTACGCCAGGAAGTACTGCGGCTATTTGCTGGGCAACAAGGGCTGCGACTTCTTCAGCAGTAAAAGGTTGAGCATCACGTCGAGGAGGAATTGTTTGACAAGGAAACAGGGGAATCGAGTGAGATCAACAATTGGGAAAACAAAAGAGGTATTGAAAACATCAACAAAACACAAGGAAGGCGATCATTTGTTCGTTACCTCGAACAAACAAATGACACGCAGTGACTAATCAAAGTGAATGGGTCAACATAATGTATCACTAAAGACATGCTCACCTATAAGTGAACACTCACCCCAAGAGTTCCCTGGTAAGAGTGACTGGTCCGATACTACGGATTTGTACGAACACCCTAGCCTTAGACAGAAATCTCAGGGTACAGGCATTCACTCTTCCAGTTTGCATGTGTTCACATTATTTAGACCCAAACTTTGACGAGATTTTGAAAACTCAGAGGTATCAAAACCTTGTAATCAATCATCCAGGGATAGATGATTAATTTTTGAAGCGGATTTGTTATTGTGTTCTTGTTGTGGTTATCACCTAAGGATAGGTGACGATATTGTTTTAAAATCTAAACGCAAGAACACTTGCGTTGGGGTCCTAGAAAGTTATAGTCTAGGTCAAAGCATTACTAATAACCTAATTCCCTATAACCAATGGCTCTGATACCAACTCTTCTGTCACACTACGACCACGTAAAACAACAAATCGTGGCGGCAACGTCGGGGAGTGTTGTAACATAATTATTATTTCACAACCATGGATACAAAAAGTTTCGTTTTATTGATTTATTAAATAATGTATATTGTCTTTTAACCAAAACAAACAAGCTACACATCGTCTATCATTGTTTTTATGTCACTAAGGCCTCGTCCAGATCCTATGTGACTCAAGCATCCTAGCAATCAACATCAAGCAAAACCACCTGAAACATATGTAAAAACAAAGTCAGCAAAGAAATGCTGGCGAGCGCATAGGTTTTGTGAGAGTGTCGAATTCATGGCTCGTTTATATGTTGCAGTACCTCATTAGACTACAATAGTCAAAAGTACAAACCTCGTTTTGAAAAGTGTATTGCAACATGATTAACCAACTCAAATAAACTCGGTTATAGTTTATAAAATCTCGTAGCCATGATTCTTAACCCAAAAACATTTGTTTTAGTAAACCAACTCATAAAATATCTCATAAAAATTCATTAATAAAACTCGTATGGTTTATATCATTTCGAAAACCTCGTTGTGTGACAACGTTTCAAAATCGTTTCCCAAGTGAACTAAATAATGACACGGTATGTACTATGATAAAAGCACTTATATGTAAGACGTACCAGCGGCATATCTACCATGCTTTTATCATGTTACACCCGTCCCATCACCTAATCACAACCCAAACCAATCGTTCGTTCAAATCGTTTATCTCGTCTAAGTCGTTCCAAATCGTTTAACTCGTCCCAAAATCGTTTTTGTTTTAATTGTGAAACTACTTTTGGTCGTCTCGCTAATAACATCAAACCTTCGCGACTCGACTATCTCGCTTCTCGTATTAACAAACCACCAAAGGGTAAGTTAACAATCATCAGATTCGGTCGTTACCTACATAACCCCCGCACATAACCATGGGTGTAGTCTGATAACGGGATTTGTCAGATCCTATGGTACCGTAACCTAATACTGGTCGGCTTGATCAATGCTAATGAATGTCATTCGTTATGTAACTACGTCCAACAAGTTTGTTCACATTATCGAAATCGTTATTAGTTTAATATATAAACCATCTTAATCGTTTTTGAAACCATCGTTTAAATATCGAAATCGTTTAAATACATATGAATCACCCCAAAACAATTGAAAACATTAAAATAGGGGAACTATGTACTCATTTGGGATTGCTTATTAGTCTTGAGAATAATACCAAATTAAGCTCCAAGTATCACGGAATCAACAAGGAACCTAGTATAGGTAACTATGTTAATAATCGGATCCTAAATAGGGAGATAGGATAGAATGATGTTCTATAAATCAAATGAGTATTTGAACTCATATGGTATGATTTAATAGAGCTAACATTCTGATTTGGAAGTCTACCTAAGTGCTCTTGACCCGTTTCGACCCGTTATGGTAGTATAAGCTACTATAACGCGTCGGTTGCGCAAAACTTTGGTCGGATGGTTATCTAGATGCTATGTCAAGTCTTACATGCCCGAATACACTTTAAAATGTTACCATATCAGTTTAGATGTCAAAAATATGTTCACATAGGCAAAATACGGATGTATGCTTCAAAAGGGCGTTTTGGTCATTTCCTATGGGCATATAAGCTACTTAACAAATAACTAACCAATCCTAGGTGATCATAAGGTATAACCTCAGGGGTTATTCCCTATGCAACTATGATCACTAATCATGCTTGGTCGGATCCTAATGGTCGACCAAATGGGTCAGCTTCAAAAGTCTAAGCGGTTGTTTAGACCGCTTAACTTATGACCCTAAACAAGCACTAAACTAATAGTGACGAGTTAAATATGTCAAAACATGTTTAACCTGCTTAGAAAACTGATTTGGTATCAAAACAAAGTGTTTTGATACCTAAAAGTAGTTCCGTTGCAAAATGCGTGCTAAAACGCATTTTGACCGAAACTTTGACTCGTCACTACACCTAGTTAATGTGGTAAGCAGTAGGTATAACCGCTAAGGATTATAACCATCGTGATTACAATCACGTTACAAAGTTCAAACGAACTTTGTGTTGACCATTGACTGGTCAAAGCTGAAAGTCAAACACTGTTTGACTTTCTCGCTAGGAAAGCGATAAAAGAACGAAGGAAGCTTACAAAGGGTCCTTGCTAGGGAGAACTTAATCTTATAATTCTTAGGTATGAAATTTATAAACCTCAACTTAGAGAATTTAGATCAAGGGTGAGTTGAAATGAATGAATGGCTTGGCTATTTATAGTTGTAGTGAGTTCATAGGATCAATCCATGTGTTTGTGTGGCCAAAAAGCATTAGATCACAGCCATACAAGTGTTAGAGGCCAAATAATTTGCTTAGGGAGGTGCTAACTTGGCTACCACACAAAGAAATTGCATGAATGGCCCCTGAATTATCAATATGATGCTAAAAATAAAGTTTATGCCCAAATGTGATGGTGGCGTGGCGCGACCACAAGGCCATATGGCCGTCGCGCGATGCCAGGGTGTAGGCTGGAAGTTTCAAAGTTTGGCAGAAATGGTCCCTGCACATGTTAAACTTGTTTTTGACGTTTTTAACCTCCGTTAAGCCATTTTCAAGGCTCTACAAGGTCGTGAAAGTGTAGGGGACCTGAAATATGCTCGGAAATATCACAGATGTCGGTTCGTTTGGTCGTACGGTCACGTTGTTCGGTTATTTACGACGAAACTCGAACGGACGCGAAAACGAACCAAATTAAGCGACGAGTGGTATTTTTGCATGCCGATCACTAAAATAAAAATATTTTAGTGTGTACAAAAAATTTTGGATGTCCAGATGTGGTCAGAACGTAAGATATGAGCGAAAATGCAAACTTACGCCGTTTTTGACGCTTTCAGTCCCTGAAAGATCAATTAAGCATATTTTCGCACACCGAACCACTCAAAGCTTATTTCTAAGATATTTTTAGGTTATATATGGTATGTTTAGCTTATGATCAAGTTCCGGACTGTATGTTACTATACAAATCGGTATAGTTTCACAGTTTGACACAATTAGTCCTTGCGATCGAACAAACTTGATTTCAACACACTAAACCATTCAAAACTTATTTCTAAGTTATGTGAAGGTTATTTAAGGTATGTTAAGCCTATGTCACTATTCCGGAGTGTTTTTTGTGTTGAACTGATTGCGTTTATGCACCAGTTTGCGTATAACTTTCCAGAAGCGATTTAAAGCTTGAAATCAGAATCGAATCAAATCGTAAAATCATCAAACACAATTACACATATAATAACACCAAAACGCATTGTTTTATTGATAGTTAACATTGTTTTACATTGTACATCGATTACATAGCACAGTTGTCACATTACCGAGAATCGATGATTTGTTTGATCAGTTACAAGGAGCTCGATTTTTCTCGAAAATCGATTTACGATCAGGATATCACCAATTAAAGGTACAGGAAGAGGACATTCCTAAGACCGCTTTCAGAACAAGGTATGGGCATTATGAATTTACTGTCATGCCATTTGGTTTAACCAATGCCCCAGCTGCATTTATGGACATGATGAACCGAATATGTAAGCCATATTTGGATAAATTCATAATTGTCTTTATAGATGATATTCTAATTTATTCTAAAAGTAAGGAGGAACATGCAGCACATCTGCACGCACTTCTGAGTTTATTAAGAAAATAAAAGCTTTATGCAAAGTTTTCAAAATGCGAGTTTTGGTTAGAGGAAGTGCAATTTCTTGGACATTTAGTCAATCATGAAGGAATTCATGTGGATCCTACAAAGATTGAGGCAATTACCAAATGGAAAACCCTTGAATCACCAGCTGAGGTTAGAAGTTTCCTAGAATTGGCCGGTTATTATAGAAGATTTATTCGAGATTTTTCTAGAATAGCCATTCCCTTAACTAACCTAACCTGTGAATCTGTTAAGTTTGAATGGGGATCAAAACAAGAAGAAGCCTTTAGAATTCTTAAGCAAAGGTTAACCAACGCACCCATACTAGCATTACCAGAAGGAACTGAAGACTTTTTAGTCTATTGTGACACTTCTAAGTTAGGTTATGGATGTGTGTTGATGCAACGTCAAAAGGTTATAGCCTATGCGTCTAAACAACTTAAGAATCATGAAGAAAATTATTCAACCCATGATTTGGAATTAGGAGCTATAATTTTTGCCCTTAAGATTTGGAGACATTGCCTTTATGGTAGTAAGTTTACCATTTTCACCGATCATAAGAGTTTAAGCTATGTCTTCGGGCAAAAGGAGTCGAATATGAGACATAGGCGCTGGATGGAAATTCTTAGTGATTATGATTGTAATATCCAGTACCATGCAGGAAAGGCTAGTGTAGTAGCTGATGCTTTAAGTTGAAAGTATTATGAAAAGCCAAAAAGAGTGCGTTCTCTTAATTTAAACCTGCAAATAGATTTAAATGAACAGATTAGAGAAGCACAAGAATCAGTAATCAAGGATGATACTGAAAAGTTAAAAGGAATAATTAAGGAATTAGAGCAAGGAACAGTTGGAATTTGGAGATTCCATAAGAAAAGGATGTTGTTACCTAAATTAGGAAACCTACGCCACCGTATATTAGAGGAAGCCCATAAGTCTAAATATACTATGCATCCTGGAAGTGATAAGATGTATCAGGACTTAAGAAAGAAATTTTGGTGGATAGGAATGAAAAAGGATATAGCAGCTTATGTTTCTAAGTGTTTAACCTGTTCACAAGTCAAAGCTGGACATCAGAAACCCTCAGGATTGTTGCAACAGTTAGAGATGCCCGTATGGAAATGGGAATTAATAACAATGGATTTTGTTCCCAAATTACCCAAGACCAGAAAAGGTAATGATACAATCTGGGTGATTGTAGATAGGCTAACTAAGTCAGCTCATTTCCTAACAATGAAAGAAACTTTCAGTATGGAGAAACTAACTAAATTGAATGTAAATGAAATAGTTTCATTACATGGAATTCCTTTATCAATTGTTTCTGATAGAGATAGCCATTTTACCTCTCATTTTTGGGCAAGTTTCCAAAAGGCAATGGGAACCAAGTTGAATCTAAGCACCGCTTATCATCCTCAAACGGACGTGCAAAGCGAAAGAACAATTCAGACAATGGAAGATATGCTTAGAGCTTGTGTAATTGATTTCGGAGGTAATTGGGATGATCACCTAACACTGATAGAATTTTCTTACAATAACATCTATCATACCAGTATCCATGCGGCACCATTCGAAGCACTTTATGGACGAAAGTGCCGCACGCCAGTCTGTTGGGCAGAAATTGGAGAAAAGCAACTATCTGGACCTGAGATAGTGCAAGAAACAACCGACAAAAATTTTCAAATAAAGGAAAGACTAAAAGCAGCACGTGATCGATAGAAGAGTTATGCTGATAACAGACGAAAGCCACTGGAATTTCAAGTAGGAGACAAAGTGTTATTGAAAGTCTCTCCTTGGAAAGGAGTGGTAAGATTCATCAAAAGGGGAAAGCTAAGCCCCAGGTATGTTGGACCTTTTGAGATTATTAGAAGAATAGGACCTGTAGCTTATCAGCTACAACTGCCAGAGGAAATGGCAGGAATACATGATGTATTTCATGTATCAAATCTCAAGAAATGCTTAGCTGATGAATCACTAGTAGTACCTCTTAAGGATATAGAGGTAAATGAAAAACTCAAGTTTGTGGAAAGACCGCTACAGATTGAAGACAGAAAGGTCAAGAATCTCAAACATAAGAGATTAGTCCTGGTCAAAGTAAAATGGGACTCCAAAAGAGGACCAGAATACACATGGGAGCTTGAATCAGAAATGGAAAGGAAATATCCACACCTATTTTAGTAGACCTCGAGGATGAGTTCTAAAACAAGGTGGGGAGGATATAACAACCCTCCAAGATATTTCCGACACCTTAAAAATATTTAAAATATCCCAATACGTCCTAAAATACACCCCGTATACGAAAACCAAGCCCAAAATACTCTATATAGTTAAAATTTAAATAAAAATCTAAGAATATAGGTGCTCGCGGGCCGCGAAGACTAACTCTTTGGGCTACGCGAGGCGCGACAGCTCAAGGTCAGGGCGATACCCTGAGCTGCCACGTGTCGAGATCGTGTCGAGTCTAGTTCGATGACCGGTCAAGGCTAAAGCCTATAACCCCTATTTCGTGGGCCGTGCAAGACGACCCTTGAGTCTTCGCGGGCCGCGAGAGACTGCGAAATTAGGCCTATAAATGGAGGCCATCGGCCTTCAGTCCAACTCGTTCAATTCTCTTTCTCTCTCTCGAATTTCTGAATAGTAAACATAATTTTCGGGCATAATACCCCCCTAATTAGCGAAGCTCTGCCTCGTTGTAAGTATCATAACCCCGGTTACGTATTAGATACGCTGCCCGATTGATCTAGGGTTCCGTAACGGCCGTCGAGGTTCTGCCCGACGTAGTCGTTGGAATGCCGTCTCGGTGAGGGTATTACTAATGTAAATATTGGGTTATTATACTAACGCGTGAGCATTTGTGTAATTAATAGATAATCACCAGGAAATCCTAAAGGAAAATCCTAAGACAACAATGTCAGTAATCTCCTTTTTGCAAACTGTTTTTACAAAACCTCAATTAATTAACATTATATTAAACAGTGATTGAGTATTTGTATTCTACAATTATTGTCGGTATGTTGGGGTTTTGTATACAAAATTTGTTACTACATTGTGAGTAGTAACATGACTGTCACACCCCGATATTTCCACGTATTACCGGTGGGCCCGGTGGGGAGTATCGTGACGTAGTTGATATCATCATTGTCAAACAACACAATATTTAAATGCACGGCGGAAGAAAAAGATAGATTTATTCCAACCAAATAAATTGTAATATAAAGTATCACAATGTAGTTGAAACAGATCCACAGGCGGATCAAAATAAAGAGGAAAACTGTTCAACAGACTTCGACACCTAGAGCTTTGCGAAAACTTGATTATTGATGTCTGGAGTATCCAGCCTATTACGTGTAGCACCTGCACTTAACCTTTTGGAAAATACGTCAGTTTACACTGGTAAATACAACTTAACTAACTCATTTTGAAAAGAGTTTGAAAATTGATTAGGATGCACTTCGGCAAAAATATATTTTATAACTTGGGACAATTATTAAATAATCATGTATACAGTTTTACTTATTTGTCGTCCATCAGGACAGATTAACTGACACGCCACAGGTATAATGCCCACGAGTATTTTATTCCTCTAAGTGGATTACCAGTTTTTACATAATGCATCTGTCAGGTGTACGCCTACACCCCGTGCTTAGGTCGTGGCCATTTCGTAAAATGATGCCAAGGATATCCGAGACATGGTCATTTAACCCCCAAAGGCCATACACCAAATAATACATATTAAACAGGTTATGTAATTACATCAATCACAATCCGATTTAAATGACTACATACACCCGACCAAGCGGTACTTTTATAGTACCGTATCCCAAGCCCGTATAGGGAAAATAAGTTAAGGGTATTTACCTG
The DNA here is from genome assembly GCA_030545235.1 of Helianthus tuberosus. Taxonomy (NCBI): domain Eukaryota; kingdom Viridiplantae; phylum Streptophyta; class Magnoliopsida; order Asterales; family Asteraceae; genus Helianthus; species Helianthus tuberosus. Next base: position 62,675,317 of record CM060352.1, read on the forward strand.
AGCAATGTATAAGTCAAATACAGCAAGTACATATGGCTTTTACTGGGCTCCTAATCTGGAACAATGGTTTTTATTATCCTATTAGAATCCTAACGGGTCTTTAAATAAGCTTAAGCTTAGACCGGTCAGTTTTAAAGGAAGATACGGTTCAAACGCACGATTAAGCGAAGACCAGACAGAATGTGATTTAGACCCGACAAGTTGGAAGACTTGTATAATATGGATATACTAAACACATTCTGGATTTTGAGACAAGGATGATAAGGTTTGACCCGTTTCGGCTAATATATGCAAACTAGTTACATAAGCTGCTCCGAACGCGAAAAGTGCGTAACGGGTAACCAAATGAGTCATATGAAAGTTTCCTAAGTTAATATACTTTAAATATGTTGTGAAATCAGTAAGATATCTTCTATTATGCCCGGAATGGATTTAAACTCAAATTATGCCTTGTAAGGGCATTTTGGTCATTTAAAAAGTTATAAAAGAGTTTAATTAGTAATCTGAGTTATAGGTCTGAATCATTCAGTAAAAACACTTAATTTAATAAGTTATAACAGTAAGGTATGACCTATATGTGAAATTTATCATTTAAAACCAAACTATGCACCTTAGGGGTATTTTGGTAATTTCACAAGGGCTAAAAGGGTCAAAACTGGAAGTCTGAGTTTAAAAACTTTTACTTACTGTTATTATATAAAAATATACTAAAAATATCAGTAGGTATCAACCTTATATGTTTAATATAGTTTTAGTACATACTAAGCGTTAAAAACGCTTAAAAAAGGCGATTTGGAGCCATTTCCGGGTTTTCAAAAGAAAGCTGATATTTTTATAATTCCAGAAGGCTTAAAATATTTTATTTATCAAATAAAAACAGTAGAAAAAGGTTTGGGGTCAAAAGGATTTGTAAAACTCATTTTATGGCTTAAAATGGCAAAACCGACATTAACCGAATCAAACTTAGAGACCTATGTTATGCTCAGCCAAAAATTAAATAAAAATATTCAAAAATCTCAAAATATTATATTACATCAGTGGGTAAAAAGTTTGATATCAAAAAGTGGGTTTAAATAGGCTATACGCTAATTACGCCGTTTAATTAACAAAAAGCTTTCAAATTACGCTAATGGGCATAACTCTTAATCTGGAGCTCAAACTGATGTCAAATTTTAGGTGCAATTTTATAAATCAGTAACTAAGGTTTCTACTCTTTTACTTTTTCAAAAATCACGTTTTATAGTCAAAAGGGCATACTAGTCAACATTTAAGCATTAATCGGAAACATGCATATGAATCGGACAAATAATGAACCAAGTTGTATAATCTTAGAGAGTTATACTTATGTGAAACCTGGTCCAAAATAAGCTCTAAGGCGCATCTAAAACATGCATAAACGGGTCAGAACTGAAAGTCAAGGCAAAAGTCAAATTATGCGACTTCCGGTTCCGATTCGGGTTTTAAACTGAAAATTGTCGGGTTGAACATGTTTAGACATGTTCTTGCATTAATTACCAAGTTATATTAATGATCAAACAGGTTGCATGTATCCTACATTGCTAATTATGCTTTAATTTGAAAATAAACATTTTGTTGACTTTTTAAAGTAAGCTTTGACTCGACAATTAACATAGTTAGAGTGGGAATCTGACAATACCCTTTTAAGGGTTTATTACCCACATAAATACCTACTTATAGGTACTTTAAATTTGAGAAATGACTGAGTAAATTTCATTTAATCTCGAAGTCAAACTTAAATTACGACGGTTTGACTTTTGGCTAATTAACTAAGCTAAAATGAATTAGAAAGGGTTAAGAATACTTACAAGAGTCCTAATCACGACTAGGGAGCCTAATGAATCCTTGTTGCTGACAAGAGAGCTCCAGAAACTCACTTGGAAGAAGTTGCAAATGAATATCCAAAATGTAGCAAGTTGATACTCTTATATAATGAACCCAAGAGCTTTAGATCATGCCAAATTAGTCTAGAGGTGTTGTAAGATCATCCCAAGTGTGCCTAGGATGCTAAAAACCACCTAGAGAGTCCCTGATTTTCGAATACCACTTAAATGAGGCGGTGTAACCGTTTTAACAGGCAGCTGTCCTGAAAAACGCCCAGATGCAGACCTTGTGCACCGCAACGTTCTGGGTGTTGAGGTCCGTAAGCCTTCTTGCGCACCGTAACGTTCTGGGTGTTGAGGTGCGTAAGCCTTCGCCATAGGACAATTTTTTTTTAATTCAGGCTGTGACCATGCAACACTTACATCTCCGAATCTCATGCATTTTAATCAGAATGGGGACCATGTTTTCAGCCATTGCATGTCTAGGCATGTATTTACACATCTTGTATTCTTGTGGGAGGTTTAAATTGACGGAAAATACCAAGAAATTCACATTGGGTCCATGTCTAAGGTTGTAACCAATTTATTATTTAGGATGGCCAGATTTATAAACATAATTCAGATGTTGATAAAATATATCCTGGTTAGAGATTTATTAATAGGTCGCTCAGAGGTATAAATTAACATGTCGACGTTTTTAAATCCTACCGTACATCTTTATCTGGATCCGTATTTATAACACGTTGGCAAAACATGACACGTGTCTTTATTTTACTGGACATAAATTTCCGAGGTGTTACAATGACCACAAGTCGGGTTGACAGTACCGCGGGTGGTAATTAAAGTAGATGGAAACAAATGTAATTGCGTGACCACCCTCAATACTGTACAATGGTTTTACTTATCTTGATTAAACTGGGATTCACTCAACAGTATTTCCCACTGACAAAATGTTTTTAAACGCGTTTCAGGTAACAAAATGTGAAAGCCAAATAGAAGCCAGCTGGACAGCACTGAAGGCTTGGAAAAGTGGCTATAAAGTTACCTAAAATAAAGAGATGTTTTTATTAAATAAAATAGGGTTTATCCCAATAAAAATGTGTGTACTTAAAACTTGGGATTTTTCCCACGTGTTTAATATTATGAAAGTGTGGTATTTTACTCTGATAAAATATTTCCTAACTACGGTCCTGATGTAATTTCCGCTGCCAAAATGATAAACACCGATACCACTAAAACTGGTCGCGGCCGCCCGTTCCCGGGTTGTTAGGGGACGGGGGTTGCGACACATGTCTTTTTGCTGCAGAGTAAGAGGTTCCACAAATGTCGGATTCTCCGGAAATAAAGTTAATTATCTTGGCATCTGGAGGAGGTGATGCTGCACGTTCAGGATCTTTCTTAATATCCCGACCCTTATTCTTTTTTCTGCCCAGAAGATCCTTCAGGTATCCTTTGCTTAGTAGGTAGCTTATTTCCTTCCTCGGGGCTATGCAATCTTCCGTCACATGTCCAAAATCCTCATGGAAAGCACACCACTTGGATTTATCTTTCCAGTCGGCCTTTTGCTGGTTCTTTCTTGGCCACCTCGCTTTGTCTCCCAAACCCTGCATAACATACATTAGTTCGGGTATATTAACAGAAAAACAATATTCTGACAATTCAGAATACTCCTCAGGATCCTCATCTTCAACAACATTGACTTTCTTGCTGTCATTCCTGCCATATGGCTTATAGCGATATGGCTTGTATGAGGATTCTGACTTCCTGTTAGTTGATTCGTATGTTGAGGATGAATTCATCCTCTCTTGCATTTTCTTGTCGTCTTCCAGTTTGATATATCTTAAAGCCCTGTTTCGAGCTTCATCCAGGTTCCTGCAAGGGTTCATCACAAGATCGGGATAAAATTGGGAATCCATTTGCAACCCCATTTTGAATGCATGTACGGCTGTGACAACATCAAGGTGTGGGATATCCAAGGATTCCCTGCTAAACTTGTTCACATAATCCCATAAGGATTCTTGAGGACCTTGAGTTATCCTATAGAGATCACTGGTTAGTTTCTCAAAACTTCTACTTCAAGAAAATTGACTATTAAATAAGTTAAATAAGTGAGCAAATGATTTAATTGAATGAGGTGGAACGTTTAAGAGTCATTTTAAGGCTGATCCTGTTAGAGTAGAGCCGAAGCCCTTGCAGAGGCATGCTTCCTTGAGATCCGGAGGAATAGGGTTAATTTCCATCCTCTCCCTATACTGAGCAATATGCTCATCGGGATCCGTGGTTCCGTCATAAAGCTTCATATTGGGAGTTTGAAATCTTTTTGGAATTTCAGCATCACATATAAGATATGCAAACAGGGATATCCTGGGATACTTCCAGAATGGGCTGGACAACCCCAGGCACACTGGATATCACACCTATATCCTGCAAAGATCCAAAATAGTTAGTAGCAGGAGTATTGATATTATTAGACACATTACCGGTTTGAGGATTCTGGCCATATTGTAACATCCCTCAATATGGGTTTCTAAAATCTGACCCGTTTTGAATTCGGATCCTAACCCTTGAAACTCGAGAGCCTCGCAAAATAATTAATCGTTTATCCTTAATTTAATTCGTTGTAGAAATGGTTATTTACTTATTCGTAAGTTTAATTAACTAAATTAGTTAAATTTATAATTTAGAAGTTTTTTTATATATAAATAAAAAGAAGAGATAATCCAGTTAGTTTGTTAAGATAATATAAGCAACCAAGTTCAAGTTAGTTAACCAAGATAGTGTGGTTAGTCAAGATTATTTCTAGTTAAGGGACTATATTGTAATCTTTTAAAACCTTTAACAAAAAAGGAATAAATATGCAGACCTCGGGACTCGAACCCTAGTCTCGCATATAACAAGCAACACAACAACCACCCGACTAAGTCTTGAAATCGAACTAAAATCCTATCCGCTAAACCTTTAAATAAGTGAAAATTTTGAAAACCCTTTTGAAACACAATTGCCGCCAACACTGACCAGCAACAACTTTGACTTGTCCAATCCCTTTCCTTTTGTTCCTTATTTTTCGGGGTTTATATCATTTTCCGCATTTCCTTTTCAACAACCATATTCCTTCTTAACTTGCACTGATTTTTCGATGGTTAATGATTTTACGTGTTTTCGTTTTGGCACAAATCATGAACCTTGAATCTAGACACCTTTTTAACCGAAACGTGCCCAAGACTATTTATGACAACACGCTGATTTGCCGGGATTGATTGAGCAGTTACGTGTTTTCCCTATTTTGCCTTCAACCTACCAAGCTTATAAACACCCTCTTCCTCCTTTCTTAGAACCCGAAAACTTCTTCTCTCTTGAACTGCCACAAACCACCACTGCGGCCACCGTTCACGGCCATCTCGACACCTTCGTTACCACCTTCTCACAAGCTGAAACACCTAACATATTTTTCTCCACTCTCGAACACAACTGTCGGAACATGAAGACAACTCGCCGGAGTCGAGTCGGAAGTCCACAGCGGGAACCACACTCTTTGATTTGGTATACATTTCGTGTTCCTTTTTGTTCCCCGTTCAATCTTCCGTTGATACGTATCATGTTATGACAACTTACAAACTTAATCTTTGTGTACCATATATAACAGTTCATGTAGAATGTAAACGAAGAAGAAGTACGGTCACGAACACGTCTTATTACACGTTCAACATTTCGTCATCACCCTCTCGTTAACGGGGAACGTTTATGCATCGTTTTGGTATACCTTTCTCTAGCTAAACCCTTTCCTTTTCTTTGTTTTATAAATTACAGTCGAGATCACTATGCATGAGTTTTGTCCTACAATTTAGTCATTTATTTAAAAAGGCTTTCCTTACAATTTAGTCATTTATGAAATTTGATTTAATTATATTGTCACATTTAGTGTTATGATGCTTTTGAGCGATTTGTTCGTCTCTTCCCAATGTTTTCGCCATCGGTTGGGGTTTGACAGATTGGTGTCAGAGCCATAACTATAGGGAATTAGGAAAATTGCTATACTTTTTCCTAGTCTACAGTAGGAATACTCTGATACCAGATTGGTATCAGAGCCATAACTATAGGGAATTAGGAAAAGTAGGAATGCTTTTACCTAGTCTATAGTTTAGGAGCTTTATCCTTATGTGTTGTTTAAAACTACTTCCCTTCTATCTTATTTGTTTCTCTCTATTCTCTTTGGTCTTTTAACATACATGCATTTCCTAAGGCTAACACAATACACACTTTGAGGCTTTGAAGACACTCTTATAACACAATCGAAACGACTCACCAAAATAGGGGTGATTCCCACATTTAGTGAAGACTTTCACTCAGCTATACTTTGAATTTTTGCACGAAATCTACCCTCAAGTTAGGAGTGATATCCAAACCTTGAAGGAAATTTCCATTTCATATTCTAGTGGACCCTATCTTTAGATAAGTACCAACCACACTAGGGTACGATGTTATCAAGTTAGAGGTGAAACTCACATCTTGTTAACTAGTCCCACTCTTCGATTTTCAATCTCGCCAAAGTTTCGATTTTCCCAAACGATTAGAGACGTGTAGTAACTGGAAGGACAAATATAGTTAATCGCTTCTCGATGAGAGTATTTGTCTATTAGGCCAAAGCACGTTCCCTTAATTCAAAAAAGGACTTCGATTTACTTTGGAATAGTCTTATGTTACGTTCTGTGACAATCCAATTTTTATGTTAAATCTCTTTTATGTTATCTCAATTTTAATGTGTTTTACACTTGTATGATATATCATTTCAATCTTGCGTGTTTTACATGCATGCTTGTATGTATGCTATACTGGATTCATGTCATTGGGTGATTCTTATGTGATGAACTTGTCCTTGAACCCGCGCCTTAACATGTATAGCACTATGTGTAGTGCTATAGGAGTAGCGCACCACCCGTGAACGAGAGGTTATGGTAAGTCATTCAATTGCGGTACACGATGGGTTGACAAGTTTATTCACATGCCAGTGATACGTTAATCTGGTTAACTAAGTATGTCATGTCGATTGTTCTACATTTTATGCTAATACTCATATTCCCAAAAAATGGAAGCTTATCATCAAGATAGGAGTGATTTCCTTACCTTGACGATTAGCTCCGCTCACTTTTCAACTTCACCAATGAGCTAGGGGTTATTTCCTTACCTCAGAAGTAGTTACCAACTCTTGTTCGTTCTCAAAGAACTTTATATTTGAACGTTTCTTTTATTTCAATCTTAGAGACACGAATCGCACTATCTTCGCAATATAAAACAAATAATAATCTCTCGTGAACAAACTAAATTTACAATGCTTTCAGTATCTTTGTTATACTACGTGAAATTCATGATTATACTATGTGAAACTAATTGAACATGTGAAACTAATTGAACCTTTTGTATGCTATGTGAAATTATATGCTATGTGGAAACTATTTGAAACATTATACGCAATGTGATGCATTCATAAGAACAACTTCCTTGAACAAAACATTATGATCAAGTCTCATCCATTCTTCCTTTTGAATCTTTAGAAGTCTTCCTCTTAGATTTCGAGGACGAAATCTCCTAAAGTAGGGGAGACTGTAACATCCCTCAATATGGGCTGCCAAAATCTGACCCGTTTTGAATTCGGATCCTAACCCTTGAAACTCGAGAGCCTCGCAAAATAATTAATCGTTTATCCTTAATTTAATTCGTTGTAGAAATGGTTATTTACTTATTCGTAAGGTTAATTAACTAAATTAGTTAAATTTATAATTTAGAAGTTTTTTTGATATATAAATAAAAAGAAGAGACAATCTAGTTAGTTTGTTAAGATAATATAAGCAACCAAGTTCAAGTTAGTTAACCAAGATAGTGTGGTTAGTCAGGATTATTTCTAGTTAAGGGACTATATTGTAACCTTTTAAAACCTTAAAAAAAAGGAATAAATATGCAGACCTCAGGACTCGAACCCGGGTCTCGCATATAACAAGCAACACAACAACCACCCGGCCAAGTCTTGAAATCGAACTAAAATCCTATCCGCTAAACCTTTAAATAAGCGTAAATTTCGAAAACCCTTTTGAAACACAATTTCCGCCAACACTGACCAGCGACAACTTTGACTTGTCCAATCCCTTTCCTTTTGTTCATTGATTTTTCGGGATTTATATCATCTTCCGCATTTCCTTTTCAACAACCATATTCCTTCTTAACTTGCACTGATTTTTCGATGGTTAATGATTTTACGCGTTTCTGTTTTGGCGCAAATCATGAACCTTGAATCTAGACACCTTTTTAACCGAAACGCGCCCAAGACTATTTATGACAACACGCTGATTTGCCGGGATTGATTGAGGAGTTACGTGATTTCCCTATTTTTCCTTCAACCTACCACGCTTATAAACACCCTCTTCCTCCTTTCTTAGAACCCGAAAACTTCTTCTCTCTTGAACTGCCACAAATCACCACTTCGACCACCGTTCACGGCCATCTCGACACCTTAGTTACCGCCTTCTCACAAGCCGAAACACCTAACATATTTTTTCTCCAATCTCGAACACAACTGCCGGAACATGAAGACAACTCTCCGGAGTCGAGTCGGAAGTCCACAGCGGGAACCACGCTCTTCGATTCAGTATACATTTCATGTTCCTTTTTGTTCCCCGTTCAATCTTTCGTTGATACGTATCAAGTTATGATAACTTACAAACTTAATCTTTGTGTACCATATATAACAGTTCATGTAAGAATGTAAACGAAGAAGAAGAAGTACGATCACGAACACGTCTTATTACACATTCAACATTTTGTCATCACCCTCTCGTTAACGGGGAACGTTTATGCATCATTTTGGTATACCTTTCTCTGGCTAAACACTTTCCTTTTCTTTGTTTTATAAATTACAGTCGAGATCACTATGCATGAGTTTTGTCCTACAACTATAGTCCCTAAAGTTGGATATTTATTTAAAAAGGCTTTCCTTACAACAAACATGTTTATATTTTATTATTTAATATCAGAACAGTAATATAATATAACATGTTTTTAATTCAAGTTTAAATAAAAAGTTAATTAACTAAATTAGTTAAATTTATAATTTAGAAGTTTTTTTGATATATAAATAAAAAGAAGAGACAATCTAGTTAGTTTGTTAAGATAATATAAGCAACCAAGTTCAAGTTAGTTAACCAAGATAGTGTGGTTAGTCAGGATTATTTCTAGTTAAGGGACTATATTGTAACCTTTTAAAACCTTAAAAAAAAGGAATAAATATGCAGACCTCAGGACTCGAACCCGGGTCTCGCATATAACAAGCAACACAACAACCACCCGGCCAAGTCTTGAAATCGAACTAAAATCCTATCCGCTAAACCTTTAAATAAGCGTAAATTTCGAAAACCCTTTTGAAACACAATTTCCGCCAACACTGACCAGCGACAACTTTGACTTGTCCAATCCCTTTCCTTTTGTTCATTGATTTTTCGGGATTTATATCATCTTCCGCATTTCCTTTTCAACAACCATATTCCTTCTTAACTTGCACTGATTTTTCGATGGTTAATGATTTTACGCGTTTCTGTTTTGGCGCAAATCATGAACCTTGAATCTAGACACCTTTTTAACCGAAACGCGCCCAAGACTATTTATGACAACACGCTGATTTGCCGGGATTGATTGAGGAGTTACGTGATTTCCCTATTTTTCCTTCAACCTACCACGCTTATAAACACCCTCTTCCTCCTTTCTTAGAACCCGAAAACTTCTTCTCTCTTGAACTGCCACAAATCACCACTTCGACCACCGTTCACGGCCATCTCGACACCTTAGTTACCGCCTTCTCACAAGCCGAAACACCTAACATATTTTTTCTCCAATCTCGAACACAACTGCCGGAACATGAAGACAACTCTCCGGAGTCGAGTCGGAAGTCCACAGCGGGAACCACGCTCTTCGATTCAGTATACATTTCATGTTCCTTTTTGTTCCCCGTTCAATCTTTCGTTGATACGTATCAAGTTATGATAACTTACAAACTTAATCTTTGTGTACCATATATAACAGTTCATGTAAGAATGTAAACGAAGAAGAAGAAGTACGATCACGAACACGTCTTATTACACATTCAACATTTTGTCATCACCCTCTCGTTAACGGGGAACGTTTATGCATCATTTTGGTATACCTTTCTCTGGCTAAACACTTTCCTTTTCTTTGTTTTATAAATTACAGTCGAGATCACTATGCATGAGTTTTGTCCTACAACTATAGTCCCTAAAGTTGGATATTTATTTAAAAAGGCTTTCCTTACAACAAACATGTTTATATTTTATTATTTAATATCAGAACAGTAATATAATATAACATGTTTTTAATTCAAGTTTATATATTTCTGTTTAATCAACTATATACACATACATACATATATATATATATATATATATATATTATATTCATCATGAACGGTCATAGCTATTAGAAACCATATACTTTTAGAGTAGAATAAATCAAACGATAATAACATAACTAGCAATTTATTTTTAATCCTTTTATTTTTCCTTATTTAGTTTATTTTATAACTTAACTAACAATAAATATTAGGAATAATATTTAACTTATAAATATTAATTAGACGTTCACGTATTTCATATCTAGGATAACCGCTCTCGTTTGTTCGGTTTCCCAATCTTACTCGTACGTTCTTACAAGAAATCGCAACGCAATCAATGTGAGTATACATGATCCTATTTTCATTTTAAACACTTTTTGGTGCAACTTGTATTCCTATTCAAATTCACAAACACGTTAAACTTTATTTATTCACATTCTATCCAAATTACACATGAAATGTTTGATGTTTGTTATACATGTGATGCTAATGTAAACACTTCATGACTATATGCTCATTAACTTGTTCGCAAGCCTACCTTAACAATTATGGCACTATGCATATGCTATAGGTTGTAACGCCCCGCCCGCTATTCTTTTGGGTATTGTTAAGTTGAACATATTAACCTCCCGCTAAACTTTTGGGATAGGCAACATTAATTGCGTTGTATTCGTGGGTTTGAGTATATATTGTAACATCGTTTCGGCATACTGGTATCATCTTATTCATGTTGGATATGAGCATATTTAAACATTTTATTCTACTATGCTATGTATCAAACTTGTATATTCGCCAACATATTTGTTGATGTTATTTTAATACATGTTGCAGGTTGATAGTCAAGATGATGAAAGAATCAAGTTAGGATGGACTAGATACTGTTTTGGTCAAAAATTACCTAAGCAATTAAGTGATCAAATTAGTTTTGTGAGGTAGTGTGCTAGTAATACTTTGTAAAAAATATGTTGGTTTATTAGTTTGTGAAAAGAGTTTCAGGATACGGCTCAGGATATCGAGCTGTATCTATAATCAAACAATGAGCAAAAATGTAAAGGTTGACACGTGATGTACGAGGAAAGCCCTTGATCAATCTAGATCTCCGGCATAAAACCTCGGGAGCTGAAAATCGTCGGCTGCCTTGTTCTTCTTATTGCTTGAATAACATGATACAGTGCAGGATATGATACGGATCAACTAAGTGTTACAATGCGATTCGAGTACAAGTGTGAGTGTTTATGAGTGGTTACAGGTGGTGGAGAGCAAGAGTGTACGAGAAATTGTGTGTGTGAAAGTCGTGTCTACTTATGATCCGATCACCCCTTTATATAGTGAAAGAAATAACTAACTATGCTAAAAATCCGGGATATTATGCTAAAAATCCGGGATACTGAGATTATTTCCTTTCTGAACGTTGCCAGGCTGTTTCAACTCGTTTTCCACGCGCTTACTAACTATAACTCCGGGATTTAAGCTTCCATAACCGTTACAACATTAATATCTTTAACCAATCTTCGTAACTTTCCATAAAACATGCCAATCTTCAATGCTGACCGTTACAAGAGCTATTTTTCCGCCATCAACGTCCTTATCCTAACCAATTTGAGCGGGTCTTCAGGATGACTTGGTCTTCATAAACGTTAGTCCCTTGTAGCCAACGTTTACAAGCAAATTGTTAGTAATAGTCAGGATACTGCCTCAGGATGTTACCAATATCCTGGTTTGGTATCCTGATCCGGTATCCTGATCATATACAACTAATAAAAAATCAAGATACAAAGTCAGGATATGGGCTCAGAATTTCACCCATAACAATTGTCCCCAAAAATATAACTATTGGATATCCTGATTCCAACGGATATATTTTTTAGTCATTCCAACATGTCTGGTAAGGATATATGTTTTCTTCGATCTTGAGAAGCTTGACAGCTATCCCAAGCCTGTCCTGGTGAAAAAGGAGCCATCTGTTGCTGCTGCCAAAGGTTTCTCTTATGATGACCTTGGCTTCACGGAATCTATCGAGCCCATGACCTCCTTCCCTAATAAGGTAAGTATCCAGATCCTGTATCCCGTACACACATACTGAACCTGTATCCTGGTTAGTCTGTCTTTAATGATACCTGTATTTTGTAGGGTCTAAATCATCCGGTCGTCCTGCACTTAGAACAATTTTAATTTCCTGCAATTAGAATAGTTTGACAGTTGCAGGTGGAGGGGTCCTGTGTTTTCAGGATGAAGCCTTCAACTGTTTATGTAAATATGCTTTAAAAACTTAATTGTGTTCTTGGTGGATGGGTCTCTTTTTGAGACGAAACCAAGAATACAATCTTTTGGAGTAATAATTATAAACTGACCTTTTAGTCTTATTATGTTTTTATTTTGAAAGGTATGTTTTGAATATCTTGATCAAATATCCTGGTTAGGATACTGATGAAATGTCTTCTAAATGTTAGACAAAACTTGGTTGAATATGACTTTTTAGAAAACTTAGATCATTTAGATATGGTTTTCAAGACTGGAAAAAATAATAAATCATACCAGAAACACTTAGGCTATAATTTCCAACCTCAACCTTTGAATCCTTTGCAATATCCCCAGCATGGATGTCCCTTGTCTGTGCAGGATATTGCATCAATAGATGACATACTTGAGTATTTCTTCACTTAGTGATTAAACTTCATAGCTTCTTATCCACAAAAGAACGTGTGTAATCACAGCTTGTCATATCTTTGCAATCTTGTTAAAAACTTTAGTTTTACTGGGGATAAACCCTTAGTGTACCGGGGATAAACCCTTAGTATCCTGGGGAAAATCCCAAATTTTCGTGCGCTACAGGCGGGAGTGTATAAACTCCAAGACTTAGAAAGGTGAAAACCTTTAAACCTTAGAGAGTATGAAAATACCCTTTCGCGAGAGAGGGTGATCAATCCTCATATACCTTAAGGATCCAGGGTATAGCCAACAGTAACGAAATTGTCAGCCACTTTTACATGAACTGGTCCCGCCACCTTGAACTATCCCTGGATAACTTGCGCTCCAGGCGGGGTGTGTAAACCCAATTCGTGAGAAAGGTGAATACCTTTAAACCTGTGAAGGGGTCAGGATCCCTTAAACGTGAGAGAGGGGGCCAATCCTATAATCTTTCGAAGTATCCTGAGTGTGTATCCTGGAGCTATATCCCGAAGCATATTCTGCAAAATAACCTTAAACTAAGGTGGGTGTTAGCTTGGCTAACACCCCTCCGATGCTTAAGTTAGTATTGAGTTCAAATAAAATAAATTATATTTAAAGAGACAGAATTCATACCATCTTGAGTTAGAAATTAAATTCTAATCTCACTTATAATAGGCTTTGAGATGTATAGCATTCCAGGATCTTGGTAGCATATCCCCTTCCAAATTCTTGAGTCGATATGCTCCTTTTCCTGCTTCTGATTCAATCTCATAGGGTCCTTCCCATTTTGGAGCTAATTTTCCATCGGCAGGATTAGTAGTATTCTGAAAAGCTTTTCTTAACACCCAATCTCCGACTTGGAACCTTCTAGTCCTTATATTCTTGTTATATGCTCTGGATATCCTCTGTTGATATGCCGCCATCCTTAGCTTTGCTGCATCTCTTGTCTCATCAATAGTATCCAACCCTTGACATAAGATTTCAGGATTTGATTCAGGATCCCGTAGGCTTGATCTAGCTGTCGGTATCACCATTTCTGTCGGGATCACTGCTTCTGCCCCAAATACCAAAGAAAATGGAGTTTGCCTGGTAGCATTCTTCACAGTTGTTCTATCAGCCCATAGGACAAATGGTAGTTCTTCTGCCCATCTTCTCTTCTTAGCTCCAAGTCTTTTCTTCAAATTGTTGACAATTATCTTGTTTGAGGATTCTGCTTGTCCATTTTCTTGAGGATGTACCGGTGTAGATGTGATCATTTTAATTCCCCAACTTTTGAAAAAATCAGTAGTTCTTTTGCTGATGAACTGAGAGCCATTGTCACAAACTATCTCAGCTGGTACCCCAAATCTGGTCAGGATATTCCTCTTTATGAAGGATACCACTTCTTGATCCCTGACTTGAACAAAGGCCTCGGCTTCGACCCACTTGGAGAAATAATCTGTCATTTCCAACATAAAAACCTTTCCTCCTGGAGCCTTTGGAAGTTTTCCCACTATGTCCATTCCCCATTTCATAAACGGCCAAGGGGATATGATAGGATATAATGGTTCTACAGGATGATGCAGGATGTTGCCGTGTCTTTGACATGCATCGCATTTCCGAGCATACTCCGCGGCATCCTTTCTCATGGTCGGCCAGTAATATCCTGTTCTCAACACCTTCGAGAACAGAGATCTGCCCCCAGTATGGTTGCCACAGTCTCCTTCGTGTATATCCTGAAGTACCTCCTTGGTTTCAGGATCTTCCAAGCACCTTAGGTATGGACCTGCAAGGGATTTCTTATACAAAATATTATTTATAATAGTAAAACGAGATACCTTCATCCTAAAAGCCTTAGGATTTGCATTCTTTGGGATATCTCCTTCTTGAAGATACTTCATAATTGGAGTCATCCAGGATTCAGGATCCTTCTCAGGATATCCATCACCAGGATCCTAGATACATGCTACTTCTTTATCCTGAGATTTGAAATGTTCCATTGCAGGATACAAGATGTGCACTATTGGTATCTGAGTTCCCTCCGGTATCCTGACAGTAGATCCTAAGTTTGCTAGAGCGTCAGCTTCAGCATTCTTTTCTCTTGGTACCTGTTCAAGTATAAAAATTTCGAAATATCCTGCTAATTTTTTTTAACAATTTTGAGATATTCAGCTAACTTTTCGCCTTTTACTGCATAAGATCCATTGAAATGGTTAGTAATCAACAGGGAATCAACATATACTTGTAAATATCTAATATTCATAGTTTTAGCTAATTCTAATCCTGCTATCAGAGCTTCATATTATGCTTCATTATTAGTGGCAGGAAACTCACATCTAATGGCCTGGGGTAATATGTCCCCCTGTGGCGATTTTAGTAGTATACCCAAACCTACACCTCTTACATTAGATGCACCATCAGTATATAGTGTCCAAGATTCTATATTTTCTCCTAGTTGTTGCACTTCTAGGTCTACTTCATTTTGAATATCACTACTGAAATCAGTCACAAAGTCAGCTAAGGCCTGAGACTTTATGGCATTTCTAGGTTCATATACTAGATCATAAGCACTTAATTTTACTGACCACTTAGCCATCCTACCTGACATCTCGGGTTTTAACATGAATCCTATGTGTTTCAAAATAATGTCTAAGTTTCATTGATGCCATAACTAGGGCTAATATCATTTTTTCTAGATGAGAATATCTAGTTTCAGCATCTAATAAACTTTTACTAACGTAATAGACAGGATACTGCTGACCTTCGTGATCCTTGACCAAAACAGCACTTACTGCATTCCCTGATACTGCAAGATACAGGGATAATGGTTCACCATCCTCGGGCTTCATCATCAGAGGTGTGGTTGAAAGATATTGCTTTAATTCCTGTAAGGCTGCTTCCTGCTTTTCTCCCCATTCGAACCACTTATTCTTCTTCAGGATATCATAGAATTCTTTACATTTTTCTGAGGATCTTGATATAAATCTGTTCAATGCCGCTACTCATCCAGTTAATCTTTGCACATCTTTCATGTTGGATGGTGACTTAATATCCATGATAGCTTTGATCTGTTCCGGGCTTGCTGCTATACCCCTTTTAGTCACCATGTATCCTAAAAACATTCCTGCCCCCACTCCAAAATGACACTTGGCAGGATTTAGTTTCATATTGTACTGGTCCAGGATATCAAATGCTCCTTTAATATCCTGGAGATGATCCTCAGCCTTCTTGGATTTGACTACCATATCGTCAATGTACACCTCCATGGTGTCCCCCAGTTTGTCTTTAAACATCATGTTCACCAATCTCTAGTACGTTGCACCTGCATTTTTCAAACCAAAAGGCATAGCAGTATAATAGTAAATACCTGTTGGTGTCATGAAAGCAGTATCCTCCTGGTCTGAAGGTTCCATTTGGATCTGCTGGAATCCTGAGGATGCATCCATGAAGGTTAACATCTCATGGCCGGCAGTTGCATCCACCATTGAGTCTATATGAGGTAGAGGGAATGGGTCTTTAGGACATTCTTTGTTCAAGTCTGTGTAATCTACACAAACTCTCCATTTCCCATTCTTCTTTTGAACCACGACCACATTTGCTAGCCACTTGGGAAATTTGACTTCCCTGATCATCTTGGACTTCAATAGTCTTTTAACCTCTTCTTGAATAATTATGTTTCGTTCTGGAGCAAACTTCCTTCTCTTTTGCTGGATAGGCTTGAAAGACCTGTCAATTCCAAGCTTGTGAGTAATAATATCTTTGGATATACCTGTCATATCCTCATGCAAATGTTGACATCCTGCATTTCAAAAAGTTAATTAACTGATGTTCAATATCCTGAGGGATATTGGTTCCTACGAGCACCGAGATATCTGGATTATCCTGGTCCAGGATAATTTTCTTCACATCCTATTCTGAAGCCTCCATGATATCCTAGCCTCGCATCTTTAATTGCTATGCTGCACTAGGCTTTGTCGAGGATTTCATCGAAGAAGAATAACACTCCTTCGCTTCCTGTTGATCACTTTCCACCTTAACTACTCCCCAAGGAGTAGGGATCTTGATACATTGATGATAAGTTGATGGCACAGCTTTCATATCATGGATCCAGGGCCTACCTAATATAATATTATAGCAGGATAAGGAGTCCATGACACAAAAGCGCTGCATTGAGTTGACCCCTTCGACATATACGGGCAGTTTTATCTCCCTGACGGTATTCTTTGCTTCTCCACTAAACCCTACAAGCACAGTGGACTTTGAGGTAATTTCTATCTCAGGGATGTTCATTCTCTTCAAGGTTTCCAATTGGATGATGTTGACTGAGCTGCCATTATCCACCAGTATCCTGCGTACAAAGTGATTAGCAACATATAAAGTTATTACCAGAGCATCATGATGAGGATCCTGTACAGTATCCCAGTCATCACTATCTAACGTGATCATTTTATCAGTCGTGAGGGTCGATATCCTGGTTGGCTTATTCCCCCTTTCGGCCTTAGCCTCCTTTGCATATCTTTTGGCTGCAGAATAAGAAGTTTCGCAGATATCAGACCCTCCTGAGATAAGGTTAATTATCTTGGCGTCGGCGGGAGGTGATGCTGCTCGTTCAGGATCCTTCTCAATATCCCGACCCTTATTCTTCTTTCTGGCCAGAAGATCCTTCAGATGTCCTATGCTTAGTAGGAAGCTTATTTCTTTCCTCGGGGCAATGCAATCCTCAGTAACATGCCCGAAATCCTCATGGAAGGCGCACCATTTGGACTTATCCTTCCAATTAGCTTTTAGTTGATTCTTCCGAGGCCACCTGGCTTTATCTCCTAAACCCTGAATAGCATACATTAGTTCAGGTATATTAACAGAAAAACAATATTCTGACAATTCAGGATACTCCTCAGGATCCTCATTTTCAACAGCGTTCACTTTTTTGCTATCATTCCTGTCATTTGGCTTAGAACGATATGGTTTGTATGAGGATTCTGACTTCCTGTTAGTTGGTTCATATGTTGAGGATGCATTCATCCTCTCTTGCATTTTCTTATCATCTTCCAGCCTGGTATATCTCAAGGCCCTGTTTCGAGCTTCGTCCAAGTTCCTGCAAGGATTCATCACAAGATCCTGATAAAACTGGGAATCCTTTTGTAGTCCCATCTTGAATGCTTGGACTGCTGTAGCAACATCAAGGTGTGGGATATCCAAGGATTCCCTGTTGAATTTGTTCACATAATCCCTTAGGGAGTCTTGAGGCCCCTGTGTTATCCTGTAGAGGTCACTTGTTAGTTTTTCAAAGCTTCTACTACAAGAAAACTGACTATTAAACAAATTAACCAAATGAGAAAATGATGTAATTGAATAAGGTGGAACATTTAGAAGCCATTTCAAGGCTGATCCTGTTAGAGTAGAGCCGAAGCCCTTGCACAAGCATGCTTCCTTAAGTTCTGGCGGGATAGGGTTAATCTCCATCCTCTCCCTATACTGGGCAATATGCTCCTCAGGATCCGTCGTCCCATCATACAACTTCATGTTAGGAGTCTGGAATCTCTTTGGGATTTCTGCATCACAAATGGGGTGAGCAAAGCGGGATATGTTGTGACTATCCCGGGATACTTCCGGTATTGGCTGCACTATCCCAGGCACACTTGATATCATATCCTTCAACTTTTGAAGCTCTCTAGTTATCACTGATGTCACACCTGCATCCTGCAATGATCCAAGATTATTAGTAACAGGGATACTGGTGTTAACAGACAAGTTACCAGCTTGGTGATTCTGGCTATATCCTGGGGCGCATCCTGGAGCATATCCGGGATCCCTCACAGTCGACATCCTGGTCGAAGAGGGTATCTCAGGAATATGACTCCGGGAATGACTAGGCACAATATTCCCCCTGTTATCCTCAGCATATACTGCAGAACTGAAGTTTAAAGCTCTTGGTTGCAAGGGAGTGACAGTATCCTCAGCGGGCCTGCTTGAGCTAGATTTCAAGAGTTGTATCTCTCTTATCAGCATTCGGTTGGTCTCCTGCTGCTGCCTCATTTGTTCCTGTACATTACCAAATAAAGTTAGAATTTCTTCATTAGAGGCCAGAACAGGACCAGATCCCTGAATATTCTGAGTGGGAATAACATCCTGAGCCACATGAATTTTGGCTCCATGTGAAGAGGCTTGCGTTCTCGGAGGAGGTGGTGGAAGCATTGAACCAATTGTTGTAGAGGTTGTAGCAGACACGGTGGAAGAGCTCATGTTTGATCTCGAGGCCATTGAAAATAGTGTAGCAAAAAGTTTTGAAAATAGAAACCAAGTAATGATTTTGCAAAAGTTTTTAGTAGAAATAGCACCACTTGCCCCACGGTGGGCGCCAAATTGTTTTGGTCAAAAATAACCTAAGCAATTAAGTGATCAAATTAGTTTTGTGAGGTAGTGTGCTAGTAATACTTTGTAAAAAATATGTTGGTTTATTAGTTTGTGAAAACAGTTTCAGGATACGGCTCAGGATATCGAGTTGTATCTATAATCAAACAATGAGCAAAAATGTAAAGGTTGACACGTGATGTACGAGGAAAGCCCTTGATCAATCTAGATCTCTGGCATAAAACCTCGGGAGCTGACAATCGTCGGCTGCCTTGTTCTTCTTATTGCTTGAATAACAGGATACAGTGCACGATATGATACGGATCAACTAAGTGTTACAATGCGATTCGAGTGCAAGTGTGAGTGTTTGTGAGTGGTTACAGGTGGTGGAGAGCAAGAGTGTACGAGAAATTGTGTGTGTGAAAGTCGTGTCTACCTATTGTTTTGGTCAAAAATTACCAACGTAATTAAGTGATCAAATTAGTTAAGTGAGGTAGTGTGCTAGAAATGAGTGTCGAAAATATGTTAATCAAGTTGATTTGTAAAAACAGTTTCAGGATATGGCTCAAGATGTAGAGCTGTATTTATGATCAAACAATGAGCAAAAATAAAGTAAACGACACGAGATGTACGAGGAAAGCCCTTGATCAATCTAGATCGCCGGCATAAAACCTCGGGAGCTGAGAATCGCAGCTGCCTTGTTCTTCAATTGCTTCAAAAATCAGGATACAGTGCAGGATGTGGTACGGATCGACTAAGTGTTACAACGAAACTTGAATACAAGTGTAGTGTTTGCAATGAGCTAGAGAGTGCAAGTGTATGAGAGTGTTAGTGAAAAATTGTGTGTTCTAAGCTGATCCGTCCCATCTATTTATAGTTAAGATAAAATAACAAACTATCCTAAACTTGCGGGATCCACCGAATATTCCTTCTTCGAACGTTGTAGACCTGGTCTTTCGGGCTCAACGTCTCTCTCTCAACAAATTCGTCCGAGTCTTGAGGAGAAGAAGTCCCCTTGACCGTTAGCAAGTCTCAGCCCTTAACCTGCACGTGGTTAATTCAATAAGCCTCAGGATATCGCCCAAGATGTTAGCAATATCCTCCTCCAGCATCCTGGTCACAAATGAACAAACATAGGCAGGATATTGGTCAGGATATATAATTGTTAAGAAAATGACCCCTAACAATTGTCCCCAAATATATCGGTTGGGATACCAATCCAACGGATATATTTCAAAAGTTTCACCTCATAACTTAAGGCAATTAATATGACTAGACTCTTGAAATGACAGCGGTGCAACTTCCAAAGCATTATCTACTCTTTACCCCCTATATTCATCCTATATTAACCGAGGGACTCCTTATCATAGTTGTTGTGGGCTAATTTCTGAGCTCATATCCTGAGAAATATCTTGGCTTATATCTTGATTAAATAATATCTGTTCATATCCGGGGTGCAGATTCAGGGTATTGGT
This sequence comes from Helianthus tuberosus, assembly GCA_030545235.1. Lineage (NCBI taxonomy): Eukaryota > Viridiplantae > Streptophyta > Magnoliopsida > Asterales > Asteraceae > Helianthus > Helianthus tuberosus. The sequence goes on from CM060352.1 coordinate 62,696,022, forward strand.
AACATCCTGAATGGTATCCTCAGGATCACTAACGAATTATGTGCAGGTACGTGGGCTGGAAGCTAGCAACATTCACAAAGACTTATTCTGCGGAAGACTCGGTCCAAACCGTTCAAAGAAAGACGTTGAAGCCTTATTACTCGGTCTACAACGTTCGTGATGGAATATTCGGAGTATCCCATATTTATAGGGATATTTGTTTGTATTTCTTTACTATAAATAGGAGGAACACCAGATCGAATAGGACACAACAATTTCACTGCAATCACACTCACTACACACTAACACTTGTTCTTTCGCAATTTGTACTCTCACACGAATTCATTGTAACACTTAGCGATCTGGTTGATATCCTGCACTGTATCCTGAAGTTTAAAGCAATAAGAAGAACAAGGCAGCTGCGATTGTTAGCTCCCGAGGTTTTATGCCGGCGATCTAGATTGATCAAGGGCTTTCCTCGTACATCTCGTGTCGTTTCCTTTACTTTTTGCTTATTATTTACTCACTGTTTGATCGCAAATACAGCTCAATATCCTGAGCCGTATCCTGAATACTAATTTTCCAAATAACTCAACAAGCATATTTTCTATAAACTTTCTAGCACACTACCTCACATTACTAATTTGATCACTAAATTGCTTCGGTAATTTTTGACCAAAACAATTTGGCGCCCACCGTGGGGCAAGTGGTGCTCTCTTTACTAAAAATTTTTGTTAAATCGCTAATCGGTTTTTTATTTTCAAAACTTTTTGCTACATTGTCCACAATGGCCTCACGATCAAACATGAGTTCCTCTACTATGTCTGCTACGACTTCTGCTACTACAGGTTCGGTGCTTCCACCACCTCCTCCAAGAATGCCAGCCTCTACACGACCTCAGGATATTATCCCTACCCTCAGCGTTCAGGAATCTGCCCCTGTTTTAGCATCTAACGACGAAATTTTAACTTTATTTGGAAGTGTGCAGGAACAAATGAGGCAGCAGCAGGAAACGAACCAAATGCTCTTAAGGGAAATACAACTCCTGAAGTCTGGCTCGAGCAGATCCGCTGAATATATTGTCACTCCGTTACAACCCAGAACTTTGAACTTCAGTTCAGCTGTGTATACTGAGGATAACAGGGGGAATATTGTGCCCAGCCTTCCTCAGAATCATACCCCTGAAATACCCTCCTCGGTCAGGATATCGACCATAAGGAGCTCAGGATATGCTTCAGGATATGGGCAAAATCCTCCAACGGGTAATGTGTCAAATAATAATAACACTCATACTACTAACAATAGTGGATCCTTGCAGGATACAGGTGTGACATCAGCACTTACTAGGGAACTTCAGAAGTTGAAGGACATGATATCAAGTGTACCCGGGGTGGTCCAGCCAATCCCGGAAGTGTCTCAAGACAGCCACAAGATATCTCGTTTTGCATATCCTATCTGTGATGCTGAGATCCCAAAGAGGTTCCAAACCCCCAACATGAAGCTTTACGACGGAACAACGGATCCTGAAGAGCATATTGCTCAGTATAGGGAAAGGATGGAGATTAACCCTATCCCTCCGGATCTCAAGGAAGCATGCTTGTGCAAGGGTTTTGGCTCAACCTTGACAGGATCGGCTTTGAAATGGCTCTTGAATGTTCCTCCACATTCAATTACATATTTTGCTCACTTAGTAAATTTATTTAATAGTCAGTTTTCTTGTAGTAGGAGCTTTGAAAAATTAACAAGTGATCTCTACAGGATAACACAAGGGCCTCAGGAATCCCTTAGGGATTATGTGAACAAGTTCAGCCGGGAATCATTAGACATTCCTCATCTTGATGTTGCAACAGCTGTGCAAGCTTTCAAGATGGGATTGCAAAAAGATTCTCAATTTTACAAAGACCTTGTAATGAACCCATGCAGGAACCTGGATGAAGCTCGGAACAGGGCCCTAAGATACATTCGGTTGGAAGATGATAGAAAGATGCAAGAAAGGATGAACTCATCCAACACTTATGAGTCAACTAACAAGAAGTCGGAATCTTCATTCAAGTCGTATCGGCCTAAGCCATATGGCAGAAATGAGAACAAGAGAGTGAATGCTGTCGAAGATGAGGATCCTGAAGAGTATCCTGAATTATCTGAATATTGCTTTTCTGTTAACATTCCTGAGTTGATGTATGCCATGCAGGGTCTAGGGGACAAGGCAAGATGGCCTCGAAAGAATCAACAAAAAGCGGATTGGAAAGACAAGTCAAAATGGTGTGCTTTCCACGAAGATTTCGGACATATGACCGAGGATTGCATTGCTTTGAGGAAAGAGATAAGCTATCTTCTAAGCAAGGGATATTTGAAAGATCTCTTAGGAAGAAAGAAGAATAAGGGTCAGGATACTGAGAAGGATCCTGAGCGAGCAGCCTCACCTCTCGCGGATGCCAAGATAATCAACTTCATTTCGGGAGGATCCGACATTTGTGGGACTTCGTATTCGGCAGCAAAGAGACATGCAAAAGAAGCTAAGGCCGAAAGGGGAGACAAACCTGTCAGGATGACTACACTCACAACTGACAAAGTGATCACTTTTGATGCTGATGACAGGGATACTGTCCAGGATCCTCACCATGATGCTCTGGTAATAACGTTATATGTGGCTAACCATTTTGTACGCAGGATATTGGTTGATAATGGCAGCTCTGTCAACATAATCCAACTAGAGACACTTAAAAGGATGAATGTATCTCCAATGGATATCACTTCGAAGTCCACCGTGCTTGTTGGGTTCAGTGGAGAGGCCAGAAACACAGTGGGAGAGATAAAGTTGTCGGTGTACGTTGAAGGAGTCAACTCGATACAACGTTTCTGTGTGATGGACTCTCTATCATGCTATAACATTATACTGGGAAGACCGTGGATTCACGATATGAAGGCCGTGCCATCAACATATCACCAATGCATCAAGATACCTACCCCTTGGGGAGTTGTTAAAGTTGATAGCGATCAGCAGGAGGCGAAAGAATGCTACTCATCCTCGATGAAATCCTCAACCAAACTTAGTGCAGCATAGCAATTAAAGACGCGGGCCCAGGATATCGTGGAGGATCCGGAGCAGGATGTGAAGAAAATTGTCCTGGACCAGGATAATCCTGATATTTCGGTGCTCGTGGGAACCAATATCCCTCAGGATATTGAAGAGCAATTAATTGACTTTTTAAGATGCAGGATGTCAACGTTTGCATGGAAGCATGAGGATATGACAGGCATATCCAAAGATATTATCACTCACAAGCTTGGAATTGATAAATCATTCAAGCAGGTGCAACAAAAAAGAAGGAAGTTTGCTCCTGAACGCAATACAATTATTCAAGACGAAGTTGAAAGATTGTTGAAGTCCAAAATGATTAGAGAAGTCAAATTCCCAAGGTGGCTAGCAAACGTGGTTGTGGTACAGAAGAAAAACGGAAAATGGAGAGTCTGTGTGGATTACACAGACTTGAATAAAGCTTGTCCTAAAGACCCATTTCCTCTCCCCCATATTGATGCAATGGTAGATGCCACTGCTGGGCATGAAATGCTGACTTTCATGGATGCATCCTCAGGATTTCAACAGATCCAAATGGAGCCTTCTGACCAGGAGGATACTGCTTTTATGACACCAACAGGTATTTATTGTTATACAGCTATGCCTTTTGGTTTGAAAAATGCAGGTGCAACATACCAAAGATTGGTAAACATGATGTTCAAAGACAAACTGGGGGGCACCATGGAAGTGTACATTGACGATATGGTAGTAAAGTCAAAGAAAGCTCAGGATCACCTCCAGGATATTAAAGGAGCGTTTGATATCCTGGATCAGTATAATATGAAACTGAATCCTGCTAAGTGCCATTTTGGAGTGGGGGCAGGAAAATTTCTAGGATATATGGTGACCAAAAGAGGAATAGAAGCAAGCCCGGAGCAGATTAAAGCCATCTTGGATATTAAGTCACCCTCAAATATGAAAGATGTTCAACGATTAACGGGGCGAGTGGCAGCATTAAACAGATTTATCTCAAGATCCTCAGAGAAATGCAAAGATTTTTATGATATCCTGAAGAAGAACAAAAAATTCGAGTGGGGTAAGAAGCATGAAGCGGCCCTACAAGAGTTAAAGCAATATCTTTCAACCGCACCTCTACTGATGAAGCCTGAGAATGGTGAACCATTATCCCTATACCTCGCGGTATCAGGGAACGCTGTAAGTGCCGTCCTTGTAAAGGACCATGAAGGTCAGCAATATCCTGTTTATTATGTTAGCAAAAGTTTGTTAGATGCTGAAACTAGGTATTCTCACTTAGAAAAATTAATACTAGCATTAGTCATGGCATCAACAAAACTTAGACATTATTTTGAGACTCATAGGATTCATGTTAAAACAAATTATCCTGTCAAGAATGTGCTTAGGAAACCAGAGATGTCAGGCAGGATGGCTAAGTGGTCCGTAAAGTTGAGTGCTTATGATTTAGTATATGAACCTAGGAATGCCATAAAATCTCAGGCTTTAGCTGACTTTGTGGCTGATTTTAGTAGTGACATCCAGGATGAGGTAGACCTAGAAGTTCAACAATTAGGAGAATCCTCAGGATCCTGGACATTATATACTGATGGTGCATCTAATATAAGAGGAGTAGGATTGGGAATACTACTAAAATCGCCACAGGGGGACATATTACCCCAGGCTATTAGGTGTGAATTTCCTGCTACCAATAATGAGGCAGAATATGAAGCTTTAATTGCAGGATTAGAATTGGCTAAGAATATGAGTATAAAAAATTTACAAGCATATGTTGATTCTTTGTTAATTACTAACCATTTTAATGGATCATATGCAGTTAAGGGTGAGAAATTGACTGAATATCTTGATATTCTCAAAAAATTAGCAGGATATTTCGATGTTTTTACACTTGAACAGGTACCAAGGGAGGATAATGCTGAAGCGGATGCCTTAGCAAACCTGGGATCGTCAATCAGGATACCGGAAGGGACCCAAATATCAATAATACATGTCTTTTATCCTTCAACTAATCCTCAGGGTAAAGAAGTAGCGGATATTCGGGATCCTGGAGTGGAATATCCTGAACAGGATTCTAAATCCTGGACAACTCCGATTCTAAAATATCTTAAAGATGGACACATCCCCGAAAATGAAAATCCTAAGGCATTTAGGATGAAGGTATCACGATTCACTATTATAAATAATATTCTATACAGGAAATCTCTTGCAGGCCCATATTTAAGGTGCTTGGAGGATCATGAAGCCAAAGAAGTACTTCAGGATATACATGAAGGGGACTGTGGTAATCACACTGGGGGCAGATCATTATTCTCGAAAGTATTGAGGACAGGATACTTTTGGCCAACAATGAGAAAAGATGCTGCGGAATATGCTCGAAGATGTGATGCATGTCAAAGGCATAGTAACATACTACATCAACCAGCTGAACCGCTATATCCTGTAGTTTCCCCTTGGCCATTCATGAAGTGGGGGATGGATATAGTTGGGAAGTTACCAAAGGCTCCGGGAGGAAAAGTATTTATGTTAGCAATGACGGATTATTTCTCTAAGTGGGTCGAGGCTGAAGCATTCGTTCAAGTAAGAGACCAAGAAGTAGTATCCTTCATAAAGAGGAATATCCTGACTAGGTTTGGAGTACCAGCTGAGATCATTTGTGATAATGGGTCCCAGTTTATAAGCAAAAGGACTACTGACTTTTGCAAGAGTTGGGGAATCAAAATGATCACATCTACTCCGGTACATCCTCAAGCGAATGGACAAGCCGAATCCTCGAACAAGATAATAGTCAATAACTTAAAAAAGAGACTTGGAGCCAAAAAAGGAAGATGGGCGGAAGAGTTACCCTTTGTTTTGTGGGCTGATAGGACAACGGTGAAGAATGCAACTGGCCAAACCCCGTTTTCCTTGGTATTTGGAGCAGAGGCAATGATTCCAACAGAAATGACAATACCTACTGCAAGATCTATGCTACAGGATCCTGAGCAGAATCCTGAGGTCTTATATCAGGATTTGGATACTATAGATGAAAAAAGAGATGCAGCAAGGCTGAGGATAGCAGCATATCAACAAAGAATATCCAGAGCATATAACAAGAACATAAGGACTAGAAGATTTCGAGTTGGTGATTGGGTGCTGAGAAAGGCTTTTCAAAATACCACTAATCCTGCCGATGGCAAGCTAGCTCCGAAATGGGAAGGACCTTATGAAGTCGAGTCAGAAGCAGGAAAAGGAGCATATCGACTCAGGAATGTGGAAGGAGATATGCTACCAAGATCCTGGAATGCAATACATTTGAAGCTCTATTTCAAGTAAGAGTAGAATTAATTTTCTATCTCGGAATGGTATGTGTTCTATCTCTTTAAAATATATTTGTTTATTATCTTGAACCCAATACTGACTTAAGCATCGGAGGGGTGTTAGCCAAGCTAACACCCACCTTAGTTTAGAATTGTTTTGCAGGATATAGCTCCAGGATATATACTCAGGATAAGTCGAAAGATTAGAGGATTGGCCCCCTCTCTCACGTTTAAGGGATCCTGATCCCTTCAAAGGTTTAAAGGTATTCACCTTTCTTTCGAATTGGGTTTAAACACCTCGCCTGGAGCGCAAGTTATCTAGGTGTAGTTCAAGGTAGCGGGACCAGTTCATGTAAAAGTGGCTGACAATTTCGTTACTGTTGGCTATATCCTGGATCCTAAAGGTATATGAGGATTGATCACCCTCTCTCACGAAAGAGTATTTTCATACTCTCAAAGGTTTAAAGGTTTTCACCTTTCTAAGTCTAGGAGTTTATACACTCTCGCCTGTAGCGCATGAAATTCAGGGTTTATCCCCAGATATCAGGGTTTATCCCCAATATGCTAAGGATTCCTTTCAGGATATCAGGGGTTCTGCCCTTGGGCATTCGGAATTCATTCGAGTCAAAAGGTAAATACATTTCTGTCTTTGTCAAACGCAGGGGACACACATTATTCTAATTCAAAGGATGGATCCAAGTTTATAAGTATGCACTGGGGACAAATTTATGATAAAGGATTGGAACTGATTCTCTAAGAATCTCTGGTATGATCTCTCCTTTTTATTTGGATAATTTATAGGTTATATTTCAATATCCCTTTTAAGATATCTTTCAGGATATCTCCCAGGATACATTTATGATATGTGTTCCTAAGAATATTCAAACCAAACAGTTTTCACAAGTAAAATTTGTGTGACAATAATAATAAAGTCAAAAGGGCAGTTATATTATTAACATACCAAAAGATGTGCTCTTAGTTTCACCTCAAAACAAGGCCCATTCACTAAGAGCACTAATAGTTCATAACCATATTTACCCAACAGTTGAGGGCTTCATCTCAAACCGAGACCCATCCACCTTCAACTGTTGTATTGTTCAAAAAGCATACAGGAAATGTAAATTGTTCAGGTACGGGAAAATAAAATGCGAAAAGATAAATTGTTTGTGGAACTGCAAACCAACATTCAAATTAAAAAAGGTGGGCTCTGGCCTTGGCACGTATATCCGTCATCGCCCACCTAAATGCCCTCACACAGCGGCATCACCTCCAACCTTCTCAGACTTCTCTGCTCCAGCATTTTGACCAGCATCCTGCGCAGCATCCTGACCAATGTCCATCTCAGCATCACCTCCAGCGTCCTTCTTTTCTCCAGCTTGGACCACCACCTCTGTTGACTTGGAAGACTCGCCGGCTTCAGCGGGAAGTGGCACAGCTTTGCCTCCGAGCTCCTTCAACTTGGCCACCCAGGATTCAACTGGCCAAGATGGACAAACAAGGCCCGTCTCCTTGGCCTCGTAGGCCATCTTGATGCGTGCTTGTAGCAGGGAGACGATAGTAGAAGCCTTGATTCCCTCTCGAAAGCTGATTAAGGCCTGATCATGATCCATTTGAACGCTGGCAAGTTTGACCTCAGCATCTTGGGTGACCTTCTATAGCAAGCTTTCATAGTGCCGGCTCTTTGCTTCGGCGATAGCACCTTGGTCGGCAACGGTGCTCTCAAGCTGCTTGATCCTGGCTTCATGAAGTGCCACAGTACCACAAGCGTCATTGTACAAGTGGAGCAAATGCTGGAGGCCCTGTACATTGATCACAGGTATGGGGTTAGAATGTATGCTGACTAAGACGTCCTACCAGGATATCCTGTTAGGATATACGTGCAGGATATATGTGCAGGATATACAGGAAGGATATGCGGCAGGATATTACCTTGTTGAGGAAGGATGTCATTGGCTCTAAGGAGTCGGAGAAGCTGAGCTCATCATAGGAGAACCCTTCAGAGCCTGGAGTACTGACCTCAAGGCCCTTTCTCTTTTTCGCTGCGGAAGCACGGGTTCTTGGATTGGCCTTGGGAGCCGGGAGTGGCTTGGAGCTGGTGGTAGCAGGAGTCTCCTTCTTGACTATGGCTGGAGTTGGATAGCTGTCAAGTTCATCCAGGTCTAGATAGACTGGGACTTTGCTGGAATCTGCACACAGGGAGTAAATTCTAAATCCCTCCTATAAATAACAGATAAGAAGCATATGTGTGCAGGATATCTTGCAGGATCCTTACCAGACATGTTGGCACTTGAAAGAGGACTTGGAGTTGGTGGAGAAGGGTTGAAACTTCTTTCTGCCTCTGGGAGAAGTCTAATGGCGTCTATTCTTTCTTGGGAATTAGCAAGAGGAGGAGCAATCTTCCTGAAATCAGCTGCACAATAAAGAAGATAAATTAGTTCAGGATATGGAACAGGATAAGCGACAGGATCATTCTTAAACCCTAAATCCTACCCTTTTTCAACCATTGTACCGGATATTCCGTCCCACCAGGGATTGAGTCCCTTTTTACAAAGAAAAACTTGGATTGCCAACCATCCTCGTTCCTGGTGGCACGAAGTATCAATGGGTCACCGGAAGTAGAATAAAACATAAATCTACATGATCCGTGGCATCTAAGCTTGTAAGCCAGGGGGAGATCATGGATGGAAAGATCAGGAATGTGGTTTCTCTTGATCTGGTCAAGAACAGATAAGACACGCCAGAGCATTGGCATTGTCTGGCTAAAAGAGATTCTTGTGATATTAAAGAATTCGGTGATGAAGTCCGGAAAGGGGAATCGTAGCCCTAGGGTAAAAGGGAAAGCACTAAAGCATATCCACTCGTTGGAGACCATATCTGACCGGATTTTGCGGTCAAACGGTCTAAATATGGTTCCTTCCGGGAAGATACCGGAGGATTTTAAGGCTGACAGGTGGGCACTATCAAAGGTACAGGCTTCCTTCTCTGGTTCTTGGAGAAGGTTTTGTTGGAAGAACGTAGGGGCCGAGTCACCTGAACTAGATCTTGTGTGGCGCGGCATTTGATCGCCTGAATTTTTCACCGGAGAGAAAAGATGAAGATAAGTATGAAAGATAGAGAGAAAATGTACCTTTTCCTTGTCGATTATGATTAAAAAAGGGATGAGGATGAGAAGATATAGCGCATGATGAGTAGATATAGGCTGGGTAGTTGCAAACGGTCACATCACAGGTCTTATCTCTTAATTGCCTCGGTTTGCGTGAAAAATGTAACCGTTAGTAATGAGGATACTAAACGGTAACATTTTTGGGGACAATTGTTGTGGGCTAACTTCTGAGCTCATATCCTGAGAAATATCTTGGCTTATATCCTGATTAAATAATATATGTTCATATCCGGGGTGCAGATTCAGGGTATTGGTAACATCCTGAATGGTATCCTCAGGATCACTAACGAATTATGTGCAGGTACGTGGGCTGGAAGCTAGCAACGTTCACAAAGACTTATTCTGCGGAAGACTCAGTCCAAACCGTTCAAAGAAAGACGTTGAAGCCTTATTACTCGGTCTACAACGTTCGTGATGGAATATTCGGAGTATCCCATATTTATAGGGATATTTGTTTGTATTTCTTTACTATAAATAGGAGGAACACCAGATCGAATAGGACACAACAATTTCACTGCAATCACACTCACTACACACTAACACTTGTTCTTTCGCAATTTGTACTCTCACACGAATTCATTGTAACACTTAGCGATCTGGTTGATATCCTGCACTGTATCCTGAAGTTTAAAGCAATAAGAAGAACAAGGCAGCTGCGATTGTCAGCTCCCAAGGTTTTATGCCGGCGATCTAGATTGATCAAGGGCTTTCCTCATACATCTCGTGTCGTTTCCTTTACTTTTTGCTTATTATTTACTCACTGTTTGATCGCAAATACAGCTCAATATCCTGAGCCGTATCCTGAATACTAATTTTCCAAATAACTCAACAAGCATATTTTCTATAAACTTTCTAGTACACTACCTCACATTACTAATTTGATCACTAAATTGCTTCGGTAATTTTTGACCAAAACAATAGTTATCCTTATCTTCAAGTGAACACCAGGTATTTTCCTCTCTACCCTTTCTATCTTCCTTGTTTTAATTCTTCTTTTCTCCGACTGTGTTCTTCCATGGCGACTCGTACCAGATCGCAAGTGGCGGACTCGGTTTCTCCCTTCCACAAACAAAACTTGCTTCAGAATCCTTCTAAAGAAGTGTGTTCTTTTGACAATTCCGACATCGCAGCCCTACGATCTTCCGGTGCCTTTCCCGTCGGGACAATCTTCCGTCTATTCGACCGAGAGGTCCGGTCGGATTTTTGCTCTGACGAATGGGTTTGCTTCTTCACATATCCTTTTTCATTAGGGCTTCAATATCCATTTTCTCCCTTCATATCCCGCTTCTTTGAGCTTACCGGTCTTAGTTTTGCCCAAATCATGCCTATGGTTTGGCGTGTGTTAATTACTCTGGAGCAGATTAAGGCTCGCCATATGCCTGATCTATGCATTGAAGACCTTCCGATGGCCTACCGTCTAAGGTCACATGGTTCCAGCCGGTTTCTCCTCTTTTCCATCTCTAGCAACCCCCTCATTCTCAAGGCTACCAAGAATGAGAATAAATGGACAAGAAAATTTTTCTTTGTGAAAAGAGACTCCATCGATAAGGGTTTTGACCTCCTTAAAAGATGGTTGACTTCTGGTAGTACTTAGGGTTTTAGGAGTATCCCCACTCATATCCCAAACCTTTATCCTGAACCATCATCCTGATATTTTTGTTTCTTTTCTTGCAGCAAACTTTAAAGAACTAGCTCCTCCTAGTGCTGAATCGGAAGGGAGGATAGAAGATATCTACAAGCTTCCAGAGGGTGAAAGAACCTTTAACCTGTTACTCACAAGCTCAAGTCAAAGATCAAGTTCCAACATGTCTGGTAAGTATAATTTCAGGAATTGATTATTATTTTATTGTACAGTAACATAACAAGTTTAAAACATCTTCCCTTGTGCAGTGCCAGTTATTAACCTCGAAGGCTTCCAACTCGATGAACTGGATAGTTATTCCAGCCTTGAGCCTGTCAAGCAAGAATCTAATCCGAAATCATCCGTTACCCCAAAACTCACCAGTTCGAAGACCTCCGCTGCTCCCAAAGCTCCCCCTGCATCCCGGACCCGGGCCTCCAGCTCCCGGAAAAGAAAGGAAGTCGAACCCTCTGCTCCACCACATGTATTCCCATTCGAGAACCACGGGTTCACAGAATCCAGCACATTTATGACCGGCTTCCTTAACCAGGTTGGTATCCTGATCTGTATCCTGCATCATATACTTTAATAGAAATGTTTATTTAGAACAATGCCTGTGGTATCACCTTGCAGGGCCTTGAACGCCTGGTCTTCCTTTACGAGGACGCATGTGGCTCCAACGTCATGCTTGAAAGCCAGCTGAAAAAGGCCAAGGCCACCATTGCAGATCAAGCAGCAATTGCCACCGCTAAATCGGAACACTATGAAGCTAAGTATAAGGCCATGACTCAGGATCACCAAGCTGCCATCCAAAAGATCACCCAAGAGGCTCAAGCCAAGTATGACGCATCCCAACTCCAACACGAACAGGCCATGGCTTCATACCGAGAAAGCCTCAAGAATTCCGTCGTGATCTCCCTTCTCCAGGCCAGGCTGAAAATGGCTTACGAGGCAATGGCTTTGGGTTTGCAATGCCCTTCTTGGAACATCAAGGTCTGGGAGGCGAAGTTAAGAGATCTCGGGGGAAATCCTGTGGAGCCTCCTGTCAAATATGCTGCGGAAGAGTCTGCCAAAGCAATGGATGCTAGCGCTTCAAAGGATGCTTCTGAGAATGCTGGGGCAAATGCTGGAAAGAATGCTGGTGAAAAGGATGCTGCTGTGGATACTGAGAAGAATCCCGAGGATGATGCTGGTACGGATGCCGGGAAAGAGGTTGCTGTTCAAGAGGGTGCTGCCCCTTAGGCAGCGGAGTGGGCGATGATGGATATACGTGCCAAGGCCGGAGCCCACTTTTTAATTTCATGGTTGCGGTTGCATAAACAATTTACTTTTCCTGTCTTTGAACAATTTACATTTCCTGCACTGGAACAATGTGATGACCAAAGGTGGATGGGTCCTAGGTTTTAGGACGAAGCCCTTGGTCATCCATTAGTATAACTTGTTTTGAATGTGATAACGGTTGTAGGTGGACAGGTCCTATTTTGAGATATACCCTGCAACCGTTACACAAATATGGTAAAAACTGATCGTGCTTTTGGCGGATGGGCCTTGGTTTTAGGTGAAACCAAAAGCACAACTTTTGACTTGTTAATAATATAACTATCTTTTGACTTATTTTCTGTTATCTTGCATTACTTAGTATGAGTCTTATTTTTGTAAAGATTTTGTATTGGTATCTTATAAAATATCCTGATCAGTATGCTCAGTGACATACTGCAAAAGCCTTATATTAGATAGATCTTCCAAATGTTCCTTCAACTTTGTAAAAATTTCTTTTAGAAAGTAAAAAATAGTTTATCTTTTCAAAATCAAGTTTTGATAATATTTAAATGATCAACGTTCCAAACCAATACTGGTTTCAAACATCCTAATCAAATATCCTTAAAAGGACTTTGAGGATATATATCAGGATACTTAACATAATGTCACCAAAAACCTAAACGAGGCTTATAAAGGAAAGGTCATACCAGAAATAGGACATAAACCTATTACCAAACTTCAATCCCTTTGCAACTCTTCCAGTGAAGATGTCCCCTGTGCAAGGTGCTTAGTGCATTAGTCGCAAACTTCATCCTTTTAGCTTTACACCACCACCTTGGAGGGAATGTCCCCTGTATACAATGCCTTCAAGTATCTTAGAAATCTACCTAATGTCAGTTTCCATTGCATAAGCAATTTTTTACGTCCCAAGGGTAAAACCCAAGGATGTACTGGAGATAAATCCCTTGTATCCTGGGGAAAATCCCAATTTTCATGCGCTACAGGCGGGAGTGTATAAACTCCAAGACTTAGAAAGGTGAAAACCTTTAAACCTTAGAGAGTATGAAAATACCCTTTCGTGAGAGAGGGTGATCAATCCTCATATACCTTTAGGATTCAGAATATAGCCAACAGTAACGAAATTGTCAGCCACTTTTACATGGACTGGTCCCGCCACCTTGAACTATCCCTGAATAACTTGCGCTCCAGGCGGGGTGTTTAAACCCGATTCGGAAGAAAGGTGAATACCTTTAAACCTGTGAAGGGATCAGTATCCCTTAAACGTGAGAGAGGGGGCCAATCCTCTAATCTTCTGAGTTATCCTGAGTGCATATCCTGAAACATATCTTGCAAAACAAATGTAAACTAAGGTGGGTGTTAGCTTGACTAACACCCCTCCGATGCTTAAGTCAGTATCAGATTACAAAGAACAAATTAAACCAAACATATTTAAAAGAAGTAGAATTCATACCATCTTGAGTTAGAAATTAAATTCTAGACTCACTTGAAATAGAGCTTAAGGTGTATAGCATTCCAAGATCTCGGTAGCATATCCCCCTCCATATTCTTGAGTCTATATGCTCCTTTGCCTGCTTCTGATTCAACTTCATATGGTCCTTCCCATTTTGGAGCTAACTTGCCATCGGCAGGATTAGTAGTATTTTGAAAAGCCTTTCTTAACACCCAATCTCCAACCTTAAATCTTCTAGTTATAATATTCTTGTTATATGCCCTGGATATTATCTGTTGATATGCTGCCATCCTTAGCCTTGCCGCATCTCTCTTTTCATCTATAGTGTCTAAATCCTGACTCAAGGCTTCAGGATTCTTCTCAGGATCACTTAAAACAGATCTTGCAGTAGGTATCGTCATTTCCGTTGGAATCATTGCTTCTGCTCCAAACACCAAGGAAAACGGGGTTTGGCCTGTTGCATTCTTTACCGTTGTCCTATCAGCCCATAAAACAAAGGGTAATTCTTCTGCCCATCTTCCTTTTTTGGCTCCAAGTCTTTTCTTTAAGTTATTGACAATTATCTTGTTTGAGGATTCTGCTTGTCCATTTGCTTGAGGATGTACCGGAGTGGATGTGATCATTTTGATTCCCCAATTCTTGCAAAAGTCAGTAGTCCTCTTACTTATGAACTGAGAACCATTGTCACAGATTATCTCAGCTGGTACTCCGAATCTGGTCAGGATATTCCTCTTTATGAAGGATACTACTTCTTGGTCTATAACTTGAACAAATGCTTCGGCTTCAACCCACTTAGAGAAATAATCCGTCATTGCTAGCATGAAGACTTTTCCTCCCGGAGCTTTCGGTAGCTTTCCCACTATATCCATACCCCACTTCATAAATGGCCAAGGGGAAACAATAGGATACAATGGTTCAGCAGGTTGATGCAGTATGTTACTATGTCTTTGACATGAGTCACATCTTCGAGCATATTCTGCGGCATCTTTTCTCATTGTTGGCCAATAATATCCTGTCCTTAATACTTTTGAGAATAACGACCTGCCCCCAGCATGGTTACCACAATCCCCTTCATGTATATCCTGAAGTACTTCCTTGGCTTCAGGATCCTCCAAGCACCTCAAATACGGTCCTGCATTTTTTGTATAAAATATTATCTATAATAGCGAATCGTGATACCTTCATCCTAAATGCCTTAGGGTTTTCATTTCCAGGGATGTGTCCTTCTTTGAGATATTTCATGATTGGGGCCGTCCAGGATTTAGGATCTTCTTCGAGATGTTCTACTCCAGGATCCTGAATACCAGCTACCTCTTTATCCTGAGGATTCGTTGCAGGATATAGGACATGTAGTATTGGTATTTGCGTCCCTTCAGGTATCCTGATCGATGATCCCAGATTTGCTAAGGCATCTGCTTCAGCATTATCTTCCCTTGGTACCTGTTCAAGTATAAAAATATCAAAATATCCTGCTAATTTTTTGAGAATATCGAGATATTCGATTAATTTCTCTCCCTTAACTGCATAGGATCCATTAAAATGGTTAGTAATTAACAAAGAGTCCACGTATAGTTGCAAATTTTTGATACTCATGCTCTTAGCCAACTCTAATCCTGCAATTAAAGCCTCATACTCTGCTTCATTATTAGTAGCAGGAAATTCACACCTAACAGCCTGGGGTAATAAGTCCCCCTGTGGCAATTTTAGTAGTATTCCTAATCCTACTCCTCTTACATTAGATGCACCATCAGTATATAATGTCCAGGATCCTGAGGACTCTCCTAGCTGTTGAACTTCTAGATCTACCTCATCCTGAATGTCACTACTAAAATCAGCCACAAAGTCAGCTAAAGCCTGAGACTTTATGGCATTCCTAGGTTCATATACTAAATCATAAGCACCCAACTTTACTGACCACTTGGCCATCCTGCCTGACATTTCTGGTTTCCTGAGCACATTTTTGACAGGATAATTTGTTTTAACATGTATCCTATGTGTCTCGAAATAATGCCTAAGTTTCGTTGATGCCATAATTAATGCTAGTATCAATTTTTCTAAATGAGAATACCTAGTTTCAGCATCTAACAAACTTTTACTAACATAATAAATAGGATACTGCTGACCTTCATGGTCTTTTATAAGAACGACACTTACAGCATTCCCTGATACAGCAAGGTACAGGGATAGTGGTTCACCATTTTCCGGCTTCATCAATAGAGGTGCGGTTGAGAGATACCGTTTCAAATCCTGCAGGGCTGCTTCATGCTTTTCCCCCCATTCGAATCTTTTGTTCTTCTATAGGATATCATAGAAGTCTTTGCATTTTAAAAAGTTAATTAACTGCTCTTCAATATCCTGAGGGATATTGGTCCCTACGAGCACCGAGATATCAGGGTTATCCTGGTCCAGGATAACTTTCTTCACATCCTGCTCCGGATCCTCCACGATATCCTGGGCCCGCGTCTTTAATTGCTATGCTGCACTAGGTTTGGCTGAGGATTTCATCGAGGATGAGTAGCACTCTTTCGCCTCCTGCTGATCACTATCAACTTTGACCACTCCCCAAGGGGTAGGTATCTTGATGCATTGGTGATATGTTGATGGCACGGCCTTCATATCGTGAATCCACGGTCTTCCCAATATGATGTTATAGCAGGATAGAGAATCCATCACACAGAAACGTTGTATCGAATTGACTCCTTCAACGTATACTGGCAACTTTATCTCTCCCACTGTGTTTCTAGCCTCTCCACTGAATCCAACAAGCACGGTAGACTTTGAAGTGATATCCATTGGAGATACATTCATTCTCTTTAGAGTTTCTAGTTGGATTATGTTGACGGAGCTGCCATTATCAACCAGTATCCTGCGCACAAAATGGTTAGCCACATATAACGTTATTACTAGAGCATCATGGTGAGGATCCTGGACAGTATCCCTGTCATCTGCATCAAAAGTGATCACTTTGTCAGTTGTGAGGGTAGTCATCCTGACAGGTCTGTCTCCCCTTTCAGCCTTGGCTTCCTTTGCATGTCTCTTTGCTGCCGAATACGAAGTTCCACAAATGTCGGATCCCCCCGAAATGAAGTTGATTATCTTGGCATCCGCGGGAGGTGATGCTGCTCGTTCAGGATCCTTCTCAGTATCCTGGCCCTTATTCTTCTTTTTTCCTAAGAGATCTTTCAGATATCCCTTGCTTAGAAGATAGCTTATTTCTTTCCTTAGAGCAATGCAATCCTCAGTCATATGTCCGAAATCTTCGTGGAAAGCACACCATTTTGACTTATCTTTCCAGTCAGCCTTTTGTTGATTCTTTCGAGGCCACCTAGCTTTGTCTCCCAGACCCTGCATAGCATACATCAATTCAGGAATATTAACAGAAAAGCAATATTCGGACAACTCAGGATACTCTTCAGGATCCTCATCTTCGACATCGTTCACTCTTTTGTTTTCATTTCTACTATACGACTTAGGCCGATATGACTTGAACAAGGATTCTGACTTCCTATTGGTTGATTCATAAGTGTTGGATGAGTTCATCCTTTCTTGCATCTTCCTGTCATCTGCCAGACGGATATATCTTAAAGCCCTGTTACGAGCTTCATCGAGATTCCTGCAGGGATTCATTACAAGATCCTGATAAAACTGAGAATCCTTTTGTAACCCCATCTTAAAAGCTTGCACAGCTGTTGCAACATCAAGATGTGGGATATCCAAGGATTCTCGACTGAATTTGTTCACGTAATCCCTCAAGGATTCCTGAGGCCCTTGAGTTATCCTGTAAAGATCACTGGTTAGTTTCTCAAAACTCCGACTACAAGAAAATTGACTGTTAAATAAATTAACCAAATGAGCAAATGAAGTAATTGAGTGAGGAGGAACGTTTAACAGCCATTTTAAGGCTGATCCTGTTAGAGTAGAACCAAATCCCTTGCACAAGCACGCTTCCTTGAGCTCCGGAGGGAAAGGGTTAATCTCCATTCTTTCCCTATACTGAGCAATATGCTCCTCAGGATCCGTAGTCCCATCATAAAGCTTCATGTTGGGGGTTTGGAATCTCTTTGGGATCTCAGCATCACAGATAGGGTACGCGAAACGAGATATCTTGTCGCTGTCTTGAGACACTTCCGGGATCGGTTGGACCACCCCAGGTACACTAGATATCATGTCCTTTAGCTTCTGAAGTTCCCTGGTAAGTGCTGATGTTACACCTGTATCCTGCAAAGATCCACCACTGTTAGCAGCATGAGTATTATTATTATTAGACACGTTACCAGTTGGAGGATTTTGCCCATATCCTGAAGCATATCCTGAGCTCCTTATGGTTGACATCCTGACCAAGGAGGGTATTTCAGGAGTATGATTCTGAGGAAGACTGGGCACGATATTCCCCCTATTATCCTCGGTATATACAGCTGAACTAAAGTTCAACGCTCTGGTGTGTAACGGAGTGACATTGTCCTCCGCAGATCTGCTCGAGCCAGCCTTCAGGAGTTGTATTTCCCTCAAAAGCATTTGGTTTGTTTCCTGTTGCTGCCTCATTTATTCCTGCACATTTCCAAATAAGGTTAAAATTTCACCATTAGAAGCTAAAACGGGAGCTGATCCCTGAACACTCCGAGTAGGGATAACATCTTGAGGTTGTGTAGAGGCTGGCATCCTTGGAGGAGGTGGTGGAAGTGTGAGTGTTTGTGAGTGGTTACAGGTGGTGGAGAGCAAGAGTGTACGAGAAATTGTGTGTGTGAAAGTCGTGTCTACCTATTGTTTTGGTCAAAAATTACCAACGTAATTAAGTGATCAAATTAGTTAAGTGAGGTAGTGTGCTAGAAATGAGTGTCGAAAATATGTTAATCAAGTTGATTTGTAAAAACAGTTTCAGGATACGGCTCAAGATGTAGAGCTGTATTTATGATCAAACAATGAGCAAAAATAAAGTAAACGACACGAGATGTACGAGGAAAGCCCTTGATCAATCTAGATCGCCGGCATAAAACCTCGGGAGCTGACAATCGCAGCTGCCTTGTTCTTCAATTGCTTCAAAAATCAGGATACAGTGCAGGATGTGGTACGGATCGACTAAGTGTTACAACGAAACTTGAATATAAGTGTAGTGTTTGCAATGAGCTAGAGAGTGCAAGTGTATGAGAGTGTTAGTGAAAAATTGTGTGTTCTAAGCTGATCCGTCCCATCTATTTATAGTTAAGATAAAATAACAAACTATCCTAAACTTGCGGGATCCACCGAATATTCCTTCTTCGAACGTTGTAGACCTGGTCTTTCGGGCTCAACGTCTCTCTCTCAACAAATTCGTCCGAGTCTTGAGGAGAAGAAGTCCCCTTGACCGTTAGCAAGTCTCAGCCCTTAACCTGCACGTGGTTAATTCAATAAGCCTCAGGATATCGCCCAAGATATTAGCAATATCCTCCTCCAGCATCCTGGTCACAAATGAACAAACATAGGCAGGATATTGGTCAGGATATATAATTGTTAAGAAAATGACCCCTAACACCTATGATCCGATCACCCCTTTATATAGTGAAAGAAATAACTAACTATGCTAAAAATCCGGGATATTATGCTAAAAATCCGGGATACTTAGATTATTTCCTTTCTGAACGTTGCCAGGCTGTTTCAACTCGTTTTCCACGCGCTTACTAACTATAACTCCGGGATTTAAGCTTCCATAACCGTTACAACATTAATATCTTTGACCAATCTTCGTAACTTCCCTTAAAACATGCCAATCTTCAATGCTGACCGTTACAAGAGCTATTTTTCCGCCATCAACGTCCTTATCCTAACCAATTTGAGTGGGTCTTCAGGATGACTTGGTCTTCATGAACGTTAGTCCCTTGTAGCCAACGTTTACAAGCAAATTGTTAGTAATAGTCAGGATACTGCCTCAGGATGTTACCAATATCCTGGTCTGGTATCCTGATCATATACAACTAATAAAAAATCAAGATACAAAGTCAGGATATGGGCTCAGAATTTCACCCATAACAGATACCCATTTTAATAATGGACCATCTTTGTTGCAATTTGTCTTTATTTGAAACAATGTATTTGAATGTAGTCATTTATGAAATTTGATTTAATTATATTGTCACATTTAGTGTTTAGTGTTATGATGCTTTTGAGCGATTTGTTCATCTCATCCCGATGTTTCCGCCATCGGTTGGGGTGTGACAGATTAGTATCAGAGCCATAACTATAGGGAATTAGGAAAATTGCTATACTTTTACCTAGTCTATAGTAGGAATACTCTGATACCAGATTGGTATCAGAGCCATAACTATAGGGAATTAGGAAAAGTAGGAATGCTTTTACCTAGTCTATAGTTTAGGAGCTTTATCCTTATGTGTTGTTTAAAACTACTTCCCTTCTATCTTATTTGTTTCTCTCTATTCTCTTTGGTCTTTTAACATACATGCATTTCCTAAGGCTAACACAATACACACTTTGAGGCTTTGAAGACACTCTTATAACACAATCGAAACGACTCACCAAAATAGGGGCGATTCCCACATTTGGTGAAGACTTTCACTCAGCTATACTTTGAATTTTTGCATGAAATCTACCCTCAAGTTAGGAATGATATCCAAACCTTGAAGGAAATTTCAATTTCATATTCTAGTGGACCCTTATCTTTAGATAAGTACCAACCACACTAGGGTACGATGTTATCAAGTTAGAGGTGAAACTCGCATCTTGTTAACTAGTTCCACTCTTCGATTTTCAATCTCGCCAAAGTTTTGATTTTCCCAATCGATTAAGGATGTGTAGTAATTGGAAGGACAAATATCGTTAATCGCTTCTCGATGAGAGTATTTGTTTATTAGGCCAAAGCACGTTCCCTTAATTCAAAAAAGGACTTCGATTTACTTTGGAATAGTCTTATGTTACGTTCTGTGACAATCCATTTTTTATGTTAAATCTCTTTTATGCTATCTCAATTTTAATGTGTTTTACACTTGTATGATTCGTGTCATTGGGTGATTCTTATGTGATGAACTTGTCCTTGAACCCACGCCTTAACATGTATAGCACTATGCGTAGTGCTATAGGAGTAGCGCACCACCCGTGAACGAGAGGTCATGTTAAGTCATTCAATTGCGGTACATGATGGGTTGACCAGTTTATTCACATTCCAGTGATACCTTAATCTGGTTAACTAAGTATGTCATGTCGATTGTTCTACATTTTTTGCTAATACTTATATTCCCAAAAAATGGAAGCTTATCATCAAGATAGGAGTGATTTCCTTACCTTGACGATTAGCTCCGCTCACTTTTCAACTTCACCAATGAGCTAGGGGTGATTTCCTTACCTCAGAGGTAGTTACCAACTCTTGTTCGTTCTCAAAGAACTTTATATTTGAACGTTTCTTTTATTTCAATCTTAGAGACATAAATCGCACTATCTTCGCAATCTAACACAAATAATAATAATCTCTCATGAACAAACTAAATTTACGATGCTTTCAGTATCTTTGTTATACTACGTGAAATTCATGATTATACTATGTGAAACTAATTGAACCTTTTGTATGCTATGTGAAATTATATGCTATGTGGAAACTATTTGAAACATTATACGCAATGTGATGCATTCATAAGAACAACTTCCTTAAACAAAACATTATGATCAAGTCTCATCTATTCTTCCTTTTGAATCTTTAGTAGTCTTCCTCTTAGATTTCGAGGACGAAATCTCCTAAAGTAGGGGAGACTGTAACATCCCTCAATATGGGTTTCCAAAATCTGACCCGTTTTAAATTCGGATCCTAACCCTTGAAACTCGAGAGCCTCGCAAAATAATTAATCGTTTATCCTTAATTTAATTCGTTGTAGAAATGGTTATTTACTTATTCGTAAGTTTAATTAACTAAATTAGTTAAATTTATAATTTAGAAGTTTTGTTTTTTTATATATAAATAAAAAGAAGAGATAATCTAGTTAGTTTGTTAAGATAATATAAGCAACCAAGTTCAAGTTAGTTAACCAAGATAGTGTGGCTAGTCAAGATTATTTCTAGTTAAGGGACTATATTGTAACCTTTTAAACCTTTAACAAAAAAGGAATAAATATGCAGACCTCGGGACTCGAACCCGGGTCTCGCATATAACAAGCAACACAACAACCACCCGACCAAGTCTTGAAATCAAACTAAAATCCTATCCGCTAAACCTTTAAATAAGCGAAAATTTCGAAAACCCTTTTGAAACACAATTGCCGCCAACAGTGACCAACGACAACTTTGACTTGTCCAATCCCTTTCCTTTTATTCACTGATTTTTCGGGATTTATATCATTTTCCGCATTTCCTTTTCAACAACCATATTCCTTCTTAGCTTGGACTGATTTTTCGATGGTTAATAATTTTACAGGTTTCCGTTTTGGCGCAAATCATGAACCTTGAATCTAGACACCTTTTTAACCGAAAAGCGGCCAAGATTATTTTTGACAACACGCTGATTTACTGGGATTGATTGAGCAGTTACGTGTTTTCCCTATTTTGCCTTCAACCTACCAAGCTTATAAACACCCTCTTCCTCCTTTCTTAGAACCCGAAAACTTCTTCTCTCTTGAACTGCCACAAACCACCACTGCGACCACCGTTCACGGCCATCTCGACACCTTCGTTACCACCTTCTCACAAGCCGAAACACCTAACATATTTTTTCTCCACTCTCGAACACAACTGCCGGAACATGAGGACAATTCGCCGGAGTCGAGTCGGAAGTCCACAGCGAGAACCACGCTCTTCGATTAGGTATACATTTTGTGGTCCTTTTTGTTCCCCGTTCAATCTTTCGTTGATAAGTATCAAGTTATGACAACTTACAAACTTAATCTTTGAGCACCATATATAACTGTTCACGTAAGAATGTAAACGAAGAAGAAAAAGTACGGTCACGAACATGTCTTATTACACGTTCAACATTTCGTCATCACCCTCTCGTTAACGGGGAACGTTTATGCATCGTTTTGGTATACCTTTCTCTGGCTAAACCCTTTCCTTTTCTTTGTTTTATAAATTACAGTCGAGATCACTATGCATGAGTTTTGTCCTACAACTATAGTCCCTAAAATTGGATGTTTATTTAAAAAGGCTTTCCTTACAACAAACATGTTTATATTTTATTATTTAATATCAGAACAGTAATATAATATAACATGTATTTAATTCAAGATTATATATTTCTGTTTAATCAAATATTGTTATCAACTATATACACACACACACATATATATATATATATATTATTCATCATGAACGGTCATAGCTATTAGAAACCATATACTTTTAGAGTAGAATAAATCAAACGATAATAACATAACTAGCAATTTATTTTTAATCCTTTTATTTTTCCTTATTTAGTTTATTTTATAACTTAACTAATGTCAAACCCTGACTTTTGCGGAAGTGTGATTATGGTTTGACTTTCTTAATACCATTGCATTCAATCATAACAACAACTATATGATAAAACCATAGATTTGCCATCCGTTAAATAAGTTTGAAAACATCACAACATCATTGTTTAAACATAAACTTCAAATTCAAGTGTACAACCCATACGAATTGTTTAGGAGTTCACTAAGGACTCATCAAAAGATATTAAATAAGACCAAGGTTTGGAAGACGTGTCTCGTCCAGGAATAAGACACCCAACCCAAACCTCAAAACCATGGATGACATCTTTATTCACAACGCAACATGAAACTTCCAACGCCCGCCAGATCCACTTACTAATTCCCTGAAATACATGTATTTTGAAAACATCAACAAAAGTTGAGCGAGTTCGTGTGTTTGTTTGAGTGTACGAATAAACCTTTGAAATCACTGTAAGTATATATGTAAGTTTATAAATCCCGGTATGAAAGCAACAAGGAAAAAAAACAGATCACCAATGGTTTGCAAGGCCATTGATATGTGTGACGTGATGCAGGGAGCTCAAACCTAGCAAATTTTGCACCGGGCTTCCGGCTGTAAGACATAGTCTACCCATGGGCCAACCCTGGTCCAACATGGGCAGGGCTCGCTACACCCAAATATATCTATCACTCATGTCCCTCCGTCCTACTACGAGGATTAATGGCCTTAAGCGTTATGCCCACCACTCACATGATCTAAGTGTACCCTTCCTTAGCAAACCATACCAATTAATAACGTTTGTAAACAATTGTAAAATGTACTTCACCCCCAAAGTTATAAAACTGAAAACAGTTAAAGAAAAAGGGGGAACACGAAACTCACAGTCTTGCGTCTTCAACAATAGTAACTCGAACTTCTCCGGTGAACACGACTACCTACAATGTACTAATGTCTATTAGACGAACTGGCCGTGCCTTGAGTTAGTGTTAACATTTCTGAGTTACCCTTCTTTTACGCTTCTGATATTATTCCAAGTTATATAATTATTGTCAAAATAATTAATATTTTAACTTAAATTATATTTATAAATTTCTGGAATAATTGTTAAACAATATTTTTGTAATAATACTTCTCAAGTATTTATACTTGTATTTCTCCCAAGGATGGGGGTATCCTATACATGTGTATTTTGCCATATTTTGGGGTCTTATTCTGGTGTGTATTTATACGTACGAGAATACGTATTGTTAATGTTTTTATTAAGTATCCCCATACTTAATTTCGCATTAATTATTAAACTTTCCGGAATATTATCTTTAATAAATATCCAATAAATATTTCCAAAATATATATATTTTAAGGAATATTACTTAGAAAATTATTCATAATTTTTCTTTTGACAAAAATATTTGTAGTTCCAAAATCATTTATTTTCAAGTCCAACTTAGAAAATATTTATAAACTTATTTTTATCCAAAATAATGTATTTCAAGTTTACTCAAGAAAATATATATTTTTCCCAAAAATAATATATCTTCTAATAATTCCAAGGAAAATATATATTTTTATACTTGTCAAAAATGCTATATTCTTCCCTTGTCAAAAATATGATATACTCTTGAAGTAATTGTGAAATTCATATTTTCATTCCTTTGTATCCAAAATATTATTTACCAAAACATAATTTGTGAACATATTTTCCGGAATATTTTGTAAGTTACATTTCTTGTTCGGTTTCGCCAATATTTTGTGTGTAACTTGTATATTTATTCCTTGAAATTTTGGTAATATTTTGGATAGTAATTCTTGGTGTTTTGATGTGTTACATTATTTCATGCCCTAAAATAATATAACTAATACACAAAGTATACAAATAATCACACACATTGTGTCTTAATTGTATATATATATTCTAAATATATATTTAGCCACTTTTATTTATAAAAACCAACCTCCAACACTTATATTTTTGTAACAAAAATTATGGCAAGGTTTATATGGAAAACTCATGGTTAAAATACACTTATAAATATTTGTTTAAAAATATTTTTCTAAGTGTTTATATTTTTAGAAAATTTTGCCATAGTTCCCCCTAAAAATGGAGGTTTCCATGCTTTCAAGCATATCATTTTCTTTTGTAAAAATCATCGCAATCAATTTACAATCAACTCTAAACAACTTATACTTACCAATTTTGCCAAAATCATGCTTAATCTACCACTTCATGAACTTGAAAGTTTATGAAAATTTGTAGTAACTTGGTAGTGTGTTTAGTGAGTTTAGTTACCCCTTAAAAGTGTGGTTGTTTATTTAAAAACATCACTCTTGAAGAATTTAGGTGTTTACAACTTGTAATCATGTTTTAGAAAAATGTTTCTTTATGAAATTCTCTTGTTACACAAGTGTTTCTACACTTGGTTAATCACTAAAAACAAGTCTTGTTTATGTAAGAACCAAGATTATATGAAACTTATGTTTTTAACTTGGTTTCTTTGAAATACCATTTATAAATATTTAGATCCATATGACCAACAACTAACTTTAATCATGGTTTTTCAAGGAAACATTATTTTCCTTCAAGTTCATGCTTTAAGTGTGGATGATCCATCATCCCACAACAATTTCTACGTTCACATCTTGCTAAACTATGTTTTTAATCATGATTTAGCAAGACCTTATGATGATTAACATCACTTCTCCAAACAATCAAAGATCAACAAGCATAACAACTTATATTCATCAAGATTACTTCACATTTTAAGCTTATGTTCATGTTCACTTCATATGGTTCTTTGGTGTTCTTGATGTTTTTGATCATGATTCATTATTAACCACTTAAAATAGATGTAACATAGATAGATCAAGGATCTTACCACTAGCACAAGGCTAGGGATGATTCAAGTGGAGAAAGTGAGTGGATAAAAGCAATTAGAGAAGGTCCTTTAGCTTCCAAAGCCACCAAGCTCCTTTATATACCTTCTTTCACCCTTGTAAGTGTATGGATTGAATGAAGGAAGTTGAAAGATAATGGTGGTGGTGTGGGTTGGGTTCGGCCGAGAGCAAGAGCAAGGGAGGGAGAGAGAGTGGTGTGTGAAGTGTGTGTGAGAATGAAGTGAAGAACTCATGGTGCTAACTTATAATATATATCAAGTCCTTAACCCTTGTATAATATGCTCATAATCAAGAGACACGATCTATTATACAAATGAATTAAAATCCCATTGGTGGGGCCATGCATGGGCCGTGAGATAGGTGGGGGGTATGTAGGCTAGGTTCTAACTAGTTAGTTACATACAAGTTCAAATCCAAGTGTTAGTTAAATGTGTTAGTTACTAGATATTTTGTATGGGGTGTTATGATGTTCGGGGATCATAACTAGCTTGGAAATGTTAAAACAATGCTTCTAGTGTAAATTTGATGTTTCGGGTAGTGTCTGGTTGTTCGGTTAGATACTGGTTCGTTAAAGTGTTAAACTTGCATTTTAGTGTTCTTTATGTACCCTTTTGTGACACTTTTAATTCCCGACACTTAGGAAAGCATTCAGGACCATTTTACCATATTTCTGCATAATATTAATGTGTTTAAATGTTGATTTTTGCTGAATTCAGCACTTTATGTGAGTTTTAGGCCCTTTCCGGCACTTAAACTATTACCTAGAAAAGCAATTTTGTGATCCTTACTTCCCTACATACACTCTATACTAGTGTAGTACTTAGTTTCTGGCTCACACTGGGTCTCAAAACATTGTCTGTCTATGTGCTGAGTTCTATCAGCACTTTCCTGATTTATCAGATAACTGTGCTAACTGTACTTAATGCATCATTTGAGGCAATATATCTTTCTTGCAATATTGGTATGACATTTAACAATGTATGATGCACATGTTTGTGTATGGCAGTAATCAGAATATAGTTAATTGTAATTTCAGCACAGTCATTAAGCACTAATCAAGATTAATTAATTATACGGATACCTGGATTTTTGACAGTTGTCACATTTTCCCCCTGTTAAGAAAATTTCATCCCGAAATTTTAAGCTTTACTATTAGCAGCAGGGGTGTTAGGGAATAAGTGCGGGTATTTAGCTTTCATGTGGTCCTCACGCTCCCAGGTAAACTCTGGGCCGTGACGTGCGTTCCATCTAACCTTAACAAGCTTAACACTACTCCTTCTAGTTTTGTTAACTTTCCAATCCGTAACCTCAACGGGTTCTTCGGTAAAATGGAGTGTGTCGTTAATGTGAACTTCATCAGCAAGAATAACCACCGTTTCCTGTGTTAGACTTATCTTCAGGTTAGATACATGGAATGTATCATGGACACCATTCAGTTCCGCATGTAGGTCCAACTTATAAGCTACAAGCCCAATCCTTTCCAAGATTTTGAACGGTCCAATATATCGTGGGTTTAACTTTCAACGCTTCCCAAAGCGTGCCACACCTTTCCACGGTGAAACTTTCAACAAAACCATATCTCCCACTTCAAATTCCAAAGGTTTCCTTCTTTGGTCCGCATAGCTCTTTTGTCGATCATGAGCCACCTTAATGCGCTCTCGGATCTGTATGATCTTATCTGTCGTTTCTTGAACCAACTCGGGACCAACTAGCTGTCTATCGCCCGCATCTGCCCAGCATAATAGCGATCGACACTTGCGTCCGTAAAGAGCTTCAAACGGTGCAGCTTGAATGCTTGTATGGTAGCTGTTGTTATAGGAGAACTCAACCAAAGGTAGGTGAGTGTCCCAACTGCCACCCAAGTCCATCACACAAGCTCGCAGCATATCTTCAAGCGTCTGAATTGTCCTCTCACTCTGACCATCCGTCTGTGGATGAAAAGAAGTACTCAAATTCAGCTGAGAACCAAACGTTTCCTGGAAAGATTGCCAAATCCTTGACACAAATCTTCCGTCTCTATAAGAAATAATCGAGATAGGCACTCCATGACGTGCTACTATCTCCCTTAGGTACAACTCAGCTAGTTTACCAGTGTTATCCTTTTCCCTGATCGGCAGAAAGTGCGTAAATTTTGTCAGACGGTCTACGATTACCCAAATTGTGTCATGACCTCTAGGTGCCCTTGGCAACTTCGTTATAAAATCCATCGAGATCTTCTCCCACTTCCAAATGGGTATCTCGGGTTGCTGCAGAAGGCCTGAGGGCTTCTGATATTCAGCCTTTACCTAGGCATAAGTCAAGCACTTTCCAACATACGTTGCAACATCACCTTTCAATCTCGGCCACCAGTAGAAATCCTTCAAATCCTTGTACATCTTATTCGATCCTGGGTGGATCGAGTACCTTGATTTATGAGCTTCATAAAAAATCACGTCTCTAAGACCACCAAAGAGGGGAACCCAAATTCGTTTCATAAAACACAATGTTCCTTCCTCATTGGGTACCAACTTCTTCTCCATCCCACGGAGATATTCATCCTTAAGATTCTCCTTCTTAAGAGCTTCTATCTGCGCAGCACGAATGCGCAACGAGAGGTCTGTCTAAATAATCATTTCCAAAGCCCTAACCTTATGGGCTTAATCCTCTCTTTTTGACTCAAGGCGTCTGCCACTACATTCGCCTTTCCGGGGTGATATTTGATTTCACAATCATAATCGTTTAACAACTCAACCCATCGTCGCTGTCTCATATTAAGCTCCTTCTGGTCGAATATGTGCTGTAACTCTTGTAATCTGTAAAGATCGTACAACGCGTACCATACAGATATTGTCGCCAAACCTTCAGTGCAAACACCACTGCGCCTAATTCTAAATCATGCGTGGTGTAATTCTTCTCATGAACCTTCAACTGGCGTGAAGCATAAGCGATAACCTTCTATCGCTGCATCGACACACAGCACAATCCCTGACGTGAGGCGTCACAATACACCACGAAGTCATCGGTGCCTTCGGGTAGGGATAGAATAGGTGCATTGCAAAGCTTGTCCTTCAGCAACTGAAAAGCTTCTTCTTGCTTATCTCCCCATTCATACTTTCTATCCTTTTGGGTAAGGGAGGTCAACGGGATGAGCGATTTTAGAAAAATCCTCAATGAATCTGTGATAATAACCAGCTAAACCTAGGAACTGGCGGATCTCTGTTGGTATCTTCGGAGTTTCCCAATTCTTAATCGCCTCGATCTTGGTAGGATCCACATGGATTCCATCCTCATTCACTACATGACCAAGGAACTGAACCTCACGCAACCAGAACTCGCACTTTGAGAACTTTGCGTACAACTTTTCCTTTTTGAGCAACTCTAGGATAGCTCTAAGGTGTTGCTCATGCTCTTCCTTCGTTCTTGAATAAATCAAAATATCGTCGATAAATAAAATCACGAATTTATCGAGATATGGCTTGCAAACTCTATTCATCAAATCCATAAATACTGCCGGCGCGTTTGTCAACCCAAACGGCATTAACAGAAACTCGTAGTGTCCATAACGAGTTCTAAAGGCAGTCTTCGGAATACTCTCCTCTTGAATTTGTAGCTGGTGATAACCTGATCGAAGATCGATCTTGGAGTAGTAACTTGAACCTTAAAGTTGATCGAAGAGATCATCAATCCTCGGTAAAGGATACCGATTCTTGATGGTTAACTTGTTTAGCTCGCGGTAGTCAATTCACATACGGAAACTACCCTCCTTCTTCTTAACAAACAGTACTGGAGCTCCCCAAGGCGAGAAGCTTGGTCTGATAAATCCCTTGTCCAAAAGCTCTTGAAGTTGCGTCAACAACTCTTGCATCTCGGAAGGAGCGATTCGATAAGGTGCCTTGGCGACAGGCGCGGCGCCTGGAACCTAGTCAATATGAAATTCGACTTGTCATTGAGGCGGCAATCCTGGAAAGTCTTCGGGGAAGACATCAGGATATTCCCTCACAACTGGGATATCTTCCAGCTTTGGCTCATCAGCTTCCTTGTCCACGACGTGCGCCAAGAAGGCAACACATCCTTTCTGCAATCATCTTCGGGCCTTCAAACAACTGATAATCCTTAGAGGCGTATCATGATTCTCTCCATGCACTACAATCGTCTCTCCATTCGCCATTGGAATGCGAATGATCTTCTCGTGGCATATGATCTCAGCTCGGTTGCTTGACAACCAATCCATTCCCACTACCACGTCAATGCTTCCCAACTCAACTGGCAGAATGTCAAGCGTAAACTCATGCTCTTTAAGCTCTATCACACAGCTTCTAATTACTTCGTTTGTTTCTACTAGCTTTCCATTAGCTAGTTCTATCGAGTACGGAATATCTAGCTTACTAGCTACTAACCCAAGCATATTCTTAAATTCTAGGGATACAAAGCTATAATCGGCACCAGTATCAAATAGTACAGATGCAAAGTGTTGGTTGATAGGGAATGTACCCGTGACTACTGATGTGTGTAAAATGCAACATATAAATTACATCAAATGAGGCATAAAACTAACCCTTTTTAAGTACTAATATTGGAAAAAGAGTGTTTTTGTCTTCCTTTTGTATTTTCAGGATTAAATGAGCTCAAAAACGCAAAAGAAGCGAAAAGACAGCTAAATCCAACATAAATACAAGGAAAGGAACATTAGTGGACTGCCCGACCCCTCAACGGCACCTTCCAAAGCAAAAAGGAGAAGACAGAAGGCTGAACATGCCCCGTGCTCAGCCAGCACGGGGCCGTGCCCAAGAAGCAGCAGAAAAGACAAATCCATAGAAGCTTCTATTGCCCATCACGGGGCCGTGCTCAGCGGACACGGGGGTGTGTCGAAAGTACAGCAGGCGCATTTACTGTAATTGCGAATTACAATTAATGAGGAGAGAGATTGTCAGACAGACACGGGGCCGTGTCCAGCACTCTGTTCAGCCTATAAATAGGAGTGCTTGGATTCATTTCATCTCATCCCTTGGCACACCACCTCTCTCACACTTCATCCACCACCCACCACCATCACAACACCATCATCCACCACCATCATCCATTGTCCATCGTAGAGTGTGTGAGTCGTCTCGGGATCCAAGATTGATCGTAAGAGTTCTTGAAAATCAAGGCCATGTTTGCCTAAGTCTCTTACATCACTTGGTGAAGACAAAGTGTCTAGTATAATACTTTTTATTTCTAATCTTTTGCACTTTTTATTTGGTTTTGTATTAATGACTTTAATAACTAGTTACTTATGTTGAAGGTGATCTTTCCTTATCGTTTGTCCGTGGTGTCTTGGCATTATTTTACTGTCTATATAAAATAAAGGATTTTCACCATTCATATCTCCACGGTCTATATGGAGGTATGTTGGCTACCTGGTAGGGGGTTAAGGGAACGGTTTGGTAAAGGTCTTGCCATTGTTCAGCGTTTAGAGGTCCTGCAATGGACCTGGGTCAAATTTAGTAGGACCTCCTTCAATACTTCACGGTATTGGATGGCGGGGGTCCAAACTCTTTGATCCCCTCATAAGTTAACTACTATTAATACTATAACCCGGCTATTTAGGACTGTATCCCTGCTGACTCAGACTACTTAGCCGAGGGTAACGTCACCGCCAAAAGCGGGGCCTACCACAATACTGCATTAATAACTTAATTCATTATCTTCCAATAATCCACCCCATTAGGATTGTATCCCTGCTGACTCAAACTACTGGGGTGAGGGTAACGTCACCTTCAAAAGAGGGGCCTACTACAATAACTAAGATAATCTCTTAATTATGTGCAAAAGTGCGGAAATAATCAAAGGTTATACTAGATACGAGTCGGAACCAAGTGATTCATCTTGTCTATCTGTTTTTATTTTTATTTTCAGCATTTTAGTTAGCTTTTAATTTTCTTAGTTTAAAACATTTTTCTAAACTTTTATTTTGGTTAGACGTTGAGGATAAACCGGTACTAAAAGCTCTTGTGTCCTTGGACGACCTCGGTATCTTACCAACGCTATACTACACTCAACGATGGGTGCACTTGCCCATATGTGTGTTTAGTGTTAGTGAAATATCGTGTTTTATAAATTTAAAACTTGGCTAAAATAAGTGTTAAAAAGGGCTTAAAATATACACCTAATATATACGACACTTCACACGCATCAAGTTTTTGGCGCCGTTGCCGGGGAGACAAGGATTTTAAGAAAGCTTAAAATCGACGGCCTAATCAGTTTTTCAAAACCTTTTCAAAACGCGCGCACATTTTTATGCATTTTAATTTAGTTTGCATTTACAGTAGCCTGAACACGCAGTCGTGCTCACTGAACACGCCCCCGTGCTGCATATTTTTAGTTAGATACCCAGATACAGAGTCTGAACACGGGGCTGTGCTCACTGAACACGCCCCCGTGCTCAACGTGACCAGTAACTTTAATTAAAACGCCCAGATACAGATCCTGTACACGGGGCCGTGTTCACCAGACACGGGGCCGTGTCCAGCCTTCTGTTTCAGTCTTTGTTTTCGTTTTCTGGTCCCAAGACTCAGTTGTGGTCTGCTGAGTGATTCTTATGGATCAATACTCAGGAGGTTACAACTACACCTATGATGAGGATGATTATAGGGGTAATCATTGCACTAATTGTCGTAATACACGTTCGATTCAAAATAATCACTCATATCAACCATCCAATTCATACGCTTACTATGAGGAGCCCAGGTACGAGCCATCAACTTCATACACATCCTATGAAGACCAAAGGTATGAACCTCCTCCCTCATACTCATATTTTGATGAACCAAGGTATGAGCCCTCTTACTCATACTTTGAGGAACCAAGGTATGAGCCACCACCTTCATATGCTTATTATGAGGAACCTTGGCGTGAACAACCCACCTCATATGAGTATTATGAAGAACAAAATTACGAACCTTATCCATCATATGCTTACAATGAAGAACAATGGTGTGAACCATCAACTTCATATGGGTATTATGAGGAACAAAGGGTCGAACAACCGGATTCAAGCTTAGAAAATAATGATTCTTTTTCTATTACCGAAGTGACCGATAGGATATTAGAACACATTAGAGTTATCGATCGATGTATAAAAGAAGCTCGCGCAAGGGAAGAGGAGTCCCGCGCAAGAGATGAATTAAAAAAGGAAGAGATAACTGAAAATGTAAAAATGGAAGAACAAATAAGTGAAAAACCGACACATGAGTTAAACAACGAAAAAGGTGAGTCCGATAACGTTAAAATCCAAGAAGAGTCTAATTTCGAGGAAATTAATCTCTTGACACCTTCTTTCGAAAATCATTGTT
Organism: Helianthus tuberosus; assembly: GCA_030545235.1. Classification (NCBI taxonomy): domain Eukaryota; kingdom Viridiplantae; phylum Streptophyta; class Magnoliopsida; order Asterales; family Asteraceae; genus Helianthus; species Helianthus tuberosus. Next base: position 62,729,450 of record CM060352.1, read on the forward strand.
TAGTACCCACTCATGCTAAGTTTTTAAAAGAGTTAAACACTAACACTAAAATTGACGAAACGGTAAGTGTTAAGTTAACTAATGATCAAACTTCGCTAATAAAAGAAGACCCATTTGAAATTAACATCACACCGGTTCCATGTTTCTTTCAAAATTCGTTTATTAGTAATGTCACAATCGATAAAGATCTTTGTGTTAACATAATGCCTAACTACATTTTCGAAAAATTAAGTATTAGTGATTTTTCTCCACTTCAAATACCCATTTTTCTATCCAATCGGAAAGTAATAAAATCAATCGGTATAGTTGAAGATGTTTTGGTTCAAACAAATCAAATGGTAATCCCAACCGACTTTGTCATCCTCGATGACGCTCCTCTAGTGTTGGGACGACCACTTGTAAAAACTCACGAAGCTTTGAAAAACCGGAAGTTCAACAATCTACCTCTTCAATTAGGGGCATTTAAAAGAAGTGTCGATCTCGAGTGATCAATGAAATATCCATTCGGCAATAATGACCCCCTAATTGAAGATGAGGATGAACCACCCGATACAAGTGAAGAGACTGACCACTTTGTTGAAGAAGAGGTCGCCATAGAACAAACTTTTAAAGTTCTTGATCGAAACGAGCAACCAAATAAGGAGTCTCCTAAAGACCCACCACTTGAGCTCAAAGAACTTGCAAAAGGTTTGGAATATGCTTTTCTAGACAAAGATGGTAAGTTACCTGTAATTATTTCATCTAAATTAGATAACTTAGAAAAAGAAAAACTAATTAATCTTTTGAAAAAACACAAAAATGCAATAGCTTGGAAACTTGTTGACATAAAAGGAATTAGTCCTTCTATGTGCACACACAAAATTTTGATGAATGATGACTACAAATCGGTCATACAACCACAACGTAGAGTAAATCCAAATGTTCAAGAAGTGGTTAAAAACGAAGTCATCAAATTACTTGACGCCGGACTTATCTATCCTATTTCCGATAGTCCTTGGGTAAGTCCCGTCCAAGTAGTTCCAAAGAAAGGAGGTATGACGGTAATTACTAACGAAAGGAATGAACTAATACCAACAAGAACCGTCACAGGATGGAGAGTATGTATAGATTATAGACGATTAAATGAAGCAACAAGAAAGGATCATTTTCCTTTACCCTTCATTGATCAAATGTTAGAAAGATTATCCGGTCATAAATTTTACTGTTTCTTGGATGGTTTTTCAGGTTACTTTCAAATCCCAATAGCACCCGAAGACCAAGAAAAGACAACTTTCACATGTCCCTATGGAACTTTTGCTTATCGACGCATGCCGTTTGGTCTATGTAATGCCCCCGCAACATTCCAACGTTGCATGGTAGCCATTTTCCATGACATGATAGAAAAGACAATGGAAGTCTTCATGGACGACTTTTCTATCTTTGGGGATTCATACGACCAATACCTCGATAACCTTGAACGAATGCTATCCCGATGTGAGGAAACTAACCTCGCCCTTAATTGGGAAAAATGCCATTTCATGGTAACGGAGGGAATAGTACTCGGTCACAAAATCTCAAGCGAAGGAATGGAGGTGGATCGAGCCAAAATAGATACCATTTCTAGATTACCACCTCCATCCTCCGTAAAAGCTATTAGAAGTTTCCTAGGACATGCCGGATTTTATAGGCGGTTTATCAAAGACTTTTCAAAGATCTCAAGGCCTCTAACAAAATTACTTGAAAAAGATGCTCCTTTCATCTTTGACAAGGATTGCAATCAAGCATTTCTAACCCTAAAGGAAATGCTAGTCAATGCACCTATCATGATAGCACCTGATTGGAAATTTCCTTTCGAAATCATGTGTGATGCTAGTGACTTTGCAGTTGGAGCTGTCTTGGGACAAAGAAAAGAAAAGCATTTCCACCCAATCTATTATGCTAGTAAAACACTTAACGATGCACAAGAAAATTACACAACAACTGAAAAAGAATTACTAGCTGTGGTATTTGCTTTTGATAAATTTCGTTCTTATCTTGTTCTTTCTAAAACTATAGTCTATACAGACCATGCAGCCATTCGATATCTCTTTAAGAAGCAAGATGCAAAACCACGTTTGATTAGGTGGATTCTACTCCTCCAAGAATTTGACATTGAAATCAAGGACAAAAGAGGAGCAGAAAATACCGCAGCAGATCATCTTTCACGCTTAGAAGACCCAGCTTTGGAGGCAACCAGGGACGAGCAAATCAACGAAAAATTTCCAACTGAGTCCCTGGAAATGGTGGAATATAAGGAAGAACCATGGTACGCCGACTTTGCTAACTACCTAGCTAGCGGTATAGTCGCAAAAGGATGGCCACATCATCAAAGAAAAAAAATTCTTTGCCAATGTGAAACACTACTTTTGGGAAGATCCATATCTTTTCAAAATGTGTGCCGACCAACTCGTCAGACGATGCGTACATGGTAGTGAAGCACGAAGAATTCTCCGCCATTGTCATGAAGGTCCATACGGAGGACATCATGGTGCTGCCAGTACCGCACGAAAGGTATTCGATTCAGGATTTTATTGGCCAACCATTTACAAAGATGCGCAAAATCTTGTAAAGACATGTGATGCTTGCCAAAGAACAGGTAATATTTCTTCCAAAAACAAAATGCCACAAAATGGCATTCTTGTTTGTGAAATTTTTGATGTATAGGGACTCGACTTTATGGGACCTTTCCCACCATCAAAAGGAAACAAATACATACTTGTGGCAGTAGATTACTTGTCTAAATGGGCCGAGGCCGAGGCACTTCCAACAAATGATGGAAGAGTAGTGGTAAGATTTCTGAAAAAATTATTCTCTCGTTTTGGCACACCTAAAGCTTTAATAAGTGATAGGGGTACCCGTTTTTGCAACCATCAACTTGAAAATTTTTTAACAAGATATGGGGTCTATCACCGGGTTTCGACAGCATATCACCCTCAAACAAACGGACAAGCCGAAGTGACTAATAGAGGGTTAAAACGAATACTCGAAAAAACCGTAGGATTAAATAGAAAGGAATGGGCTGATAAATTAGATGATGCTTTATGGGCTTTTCGAACTGCTTATAAAACAACAATAGGTACAACCCCCTATAAGCTAGTCTATGGAAAAAGTTGTCATTTGCCAGTAGAAATTGCACACAAAGCCTACTGGGCAATCAAAAATGTAAACTTAGATCTAGAATTCGCTGGTAAAAATCGATTTTGTCAAATAAATGAATTAGACGAGCTTAGGAATTATGCATACTCAAACTCCGAGATTTATAAGGAAAGAATGAAAAATTTGCATGACAAACATATTAAACCTAATGAATTTCGGGTAGGAGATTTAGTTCTTTTGTTTAATTCACGACTTCGATTGTTTCCTGGTAAATTAAAGTCTAGGTGGTCAGGACCTTTTTCCGTCACCCATGTTTTTCCACACGGTGGAGTAGAAATTAAACCTCGAAATGGGCCACCATTTAAAGTCAATGGCCAACGGCTGAAACTCTATCCAGTATTTATTGAGGATGAGGAAGAAGAGATCTCGCTTCAAACCGTGGAAGAATAAAAACATCATGCCTGGTAAGTTACGAACGATTGAGACGACAAAATAAAGCGGTAAGTTTTCTAAACCATAGCTTATGGGAAAAAGGGGCACTCACACGCGCACAAAAAAAAAAAAAAAAAAAAAAAAAACTGCTCGGCACGAGGCCGGCCGTGTTCGCGCTGCAGACGGGTTAAAACCCCTTTTTCAAAACAGTTTCTTCATTCCACACGCCCCGTTTCCCCACAAACGCTCTGGTTCCAGGCGATTTTTCGCGAAATTTCGACGTCTCTTACCGATCTAACAACGTCAAGGTATGATTCTATCACTCTTAGTAGTTAGATTAGTTACTTGCATGTAGTTAAAACACCACAAATTTGGGGAAAAATCTAGGGTTCTTGATGTTCATCCGGATCGAACCTAAAATTTTTGCCTGAATCTGTTTGCATTTAGTTAGATTAGTGTTAAGGGAAGTAAATACACTTAGATTGTTCATAGATTCACCCAATTTCTTACAAAAACCCCAAACCCTTGTTCTTGAGCCGAAAAAGATAAAATTGATAAGGTAAACGGGATATTTTGGAAAAAACGGTGTTTAGGGTTTCATTTTCGGGGGAAACCGCACCTATTGGACCAAAAATTTTCAACTTTTCGAAACCGGGTCGAAAAATGAAGTTTTTAAGTAACAGACGTCTGGACACGGGGCCGTGTCCGCTGGACACGGGGACGTGTTCAGCCAACTGTTTGCAGTTTTGTCCGAAAACATTCCTGTTTCGTGCTAATTTTTGGTGTATTCTTTCAGATGGCAAAATTCACAAGGTTCAATGCAAGTGAGCTTGATGCAAGGGCAAGGTATGAGGTTCTTCAAACAAGACCCGAAGAGTACCCCAGGAGAGCTTGCACGGATCTGTTAACCTTGGTAAACCAGCTGAACCGATTCAACAACATCGTTACAGGACCACTAGCTGTTGCATTAAACACTAGGCTTCGGTCGGTGCATCAATGCACCATGGAGTTCTACAGTACCTTCAACTTCAATTCAAGGTGTGACCCATTCGACAATGAAGGGGTTGAATTTCGGTGTGGAGGGACAATGTACTCCATCTCCATGGCACAGTTTGGAGCCGTGATAGGACTATACCAAGAGGAGGAATCGGGAAACGAAGAAAATACCGGAGGATTACGAGACTTGGAGGGAAATGAAAGACAAGCCGCATGGGCTCAAATCGGTGAAGGAATCTACGACCCTCGTAGCACCAAGAGTACGAAGCTAAGGGATCCGCTCTATCGCTACATTCACAGGATCCTCACCTACTCTCTAAACCAACGTCACGAAAGTAGCGGTGTTGTAGGGTTGAAAGATTTGGTTGTCCTCCACTGTATCCACAACCAAAAGCCTCTCGATGTTCCGTATCTCCTGTTAAGAAACATGCATCTCAACCACCATGCTCGAGCTCCAACGCCTATCTTCTACGGAGGATGGGTGCACCGTCTTTTTAAGCATTACACACAAATTCCAAGAGCCTTTGAAAGAAGCCCATGGTCGGGACGAGTTGATTACCACATTTGCCGAGCCATGAACTTGCTTTATGAGGCGGAAGACGGAACAGTGAGTTTCCAAAGAACGCAAGGCTATGCATGGAACCCACAGGAGGCCCTAGTTCTTCACGCACCACCTCCACACCACCAGTACCCACCCCATGGTGATCCGGGTCAATCCTCCTCACAAGGAGGCGGTTTTCCTAATTTTCAAAGCTTACATGATCTTATGCAGGAAAACCTCATGTGTACCAGGAACGCCTACAACCTCGCCAACAACACATACAACCGGGTCGGAGCTATTGAACGCAACATCAACGATATACAAGACGATATCAGCAGCATCCGGGAGTACATGGCGGGGCATGGGGATGGAGGTGATGGTAGCGATGAAGATATGGAGTAGAGGGTTTGGAGGAGCAGGAGCGGGTTGATGGCAAGCCCACAGGTTTAAGTCCCTTTATCTATCGAACGATTGGTGGCCTGCGTGCCAGAAGTTGAACAATTTACTTTCCCTTAAACACTTTTATTTTCCGTTTTATTTTTCTTTTCTTTATGCTTGGAACAATTAACTGTGGTAATGTAGGATGTTTGTGTTGCTTGGTGTGGTATTAAGTGATGAAACAGGTACAAACCAAGGCTTGGGGTGCTAAGCCTCAGCACTTATAGGGCCAGGATGGAAAAACCGGAGGAAGAAACCTGTTTTTCAGGCTTTCAGACTGTCCACACGGGGACGTGTCCAGCCAACACGCCCCCGTGCTCACCTCCCAGACCTGCTGTTTGACTTCTGTTCTGCAGAATTTTGTCCGGCACGTGGCCGTGTCCAGTGGACACGGGGCCGTGTCCACCTTCTGTAAGTTCTTGTTACTGGCACCTGAACACGGGGTCATGCCCACTCAACATGGGGCCGTGTTCAGTGCCCAGTAACACAAATTTATGCTTTTTAAACACTATTTTACACATCTAATCAACCTAAAAATTTATTTTTGGGACACATTGAGGACAATGTGTAATTTAAGTGTGGGGGGGATGCTAAAACCTTGAACTTTGCAAGTCCTAAATACAAGCCTTACACAAAACTCTATTGGAACCGCTAATCACCCCAAATTTTTTCAAAAATTTCATTTTTTTACTTGTCTAGGTTTAACTCGGGAAATTCAAGTTCTCAAAAAGGTTATATTTTCACAAATTTACAACCGATAGCATAGTGATAAAAAGAACCAACATAAGAAAATTATGAAAAGGCATGACAAACTTATTTAAAATTTGATTATATATACTTGATCACATAAAAACCCATTCCCACAAAAGTGAGTTTTGAGCCTTTATTGAGCACACAATTACATATCAATTGACTAAATGCTCATTTTTCGTTTCTTGTGTGAATAGCAGCTTGGTTCTTACGACTCTAGAACTTGCCATGACAATACATTCCCGGTCCTTATCAACTTAAACCCAAGTAAGTAAATGATGGAGGCATTAGGACTAACCCTTTTTTATTTCTACACCATTATTTTTCTTTTTCTTTTACCACCTACCCAAAAATCCCCCTAGTTAGCCCCTTTGAGCCTAAACCTTTTCATTTCATCACCCAAAAAAAAAAAAAAAAAAAAACCTTTTACCCACCAAAACCCTTTTTCATTTTTTAACCCTTTATTTTAGTAACAAGTTCGGTTCTTCGCAAAAAAAAATGATGAAGCAAAAAGAAAATAAACAAACAAGTTAATCAAAAATAACTTAGTTTGAATAAAAGCTTCATCAAAATAAAAAAATTGCAAAAATACGAAAACCGACACTTGTTACGCTTTTAGCCCTTTTTTTTTTTACTAACCACTAACCCAACCACCTACCTTTAACCCTAGCCTAACCCTTAACCCACAAAGTCCTCTTGATATCTACAAAGGTATAAAAGTTAAAAAGGAGGAGGATTGATTTCTTGGCAAGCCTATGGTAGGAATAAGTTCCATGCCGCTCTCGAGTGATTCACTAAAAATACACCTTCAGCCGAGTGTGAGTGATTTCCCCGTGAGGTATGTGAACTTGTATATAAATAGAATTTTAAAAAGGCATGTTATGCCCAAATAAGTAATTTCTTTTATGAAAAGTTCTAAATAAATCATTACGAATAGGAGTGTAAATAAATAAAAATAAAACCCAAAAAGATCTTGGAAATCCCGACACTCTACGACAAGCCCAAAACCTTCTCTTCTACCTATTCCATTTGGGAGTGTAAGCCACATATTAAAGAGTTTTGCTTGAGGACAAGCAAAAGTTCAAGTGTGGGGGTATTTGATGTGTGTAAAATGCAACATATAAATTACATCAAATGAGGCATAAAACTAACCCTTTTTAAGTACTAATATTGGAAAAAGAGTGTTTTTGTCTTCCTTTTGTATTTTCAGGATTAAATGAGCTCAAAAACGCAAAAGAAGCAAAAAGACAGCTAAATCCAACATAAATACAAGGAAAGGAACATTAGTGGACTGCCTGACCCCTCAACGGCAGCTTCCAAAGCAAAAAGGAGAAGACAGAAGGCTGAACACGCCCCGTGCTCAGCCAGCAAGGGGCCGTGCCCAAGAAGCAGCAGAAAAGACAAATCCATAGAAGCTTCTATTGCCCATCACGGGGCCGTGCTCAGTGGACACGGGGGCGTGTCGAAAGTACAGCAGGCGCATTTATTGTAATTGCGAATTACAATTAATGAGGAGAGAGATTGTCAGACAGACACGGGGCCGTGTCCAGCACTCTGTTCAGCCTATAAATAGGAGTGCTTGGATTCATTTCATCTCATCCCTTGGCACACCACCTCTCTCACACTTCATCCACCACCCACCACCATCACAACACCATCATCCACCACCATCATCCATTGTCCATCGTAGAGTGTGTGAGTTGTCTCGGGATCCAAGATTGATCGTAAGAGTTCTTGAAAATCAAGGCCATGTTTGCCTAAGTCTCTTACATCACTTGGTGAAGACAAAGTGTCTAGTATAATACTTTTTATTTCTAATCTTTTGCACTTTTTATTTGGTTTTGTATTAATGACTTTAATAACTAGTTACTTATGTTGAAGGTGATCTTTCCTTATCGTTTGTCCGTGGTGTCTTGGCATTATTTTACTGTCTATATAAAATAAAGGATTTTCACCATTCATATCTCCACGGTCTATATGGAGGTATGTTGGCTACCTGGTAGGGGGTTAAGGGAACGGTTTGGTAAAGGTCTTGCCATTGTTCAGCGTTTAGAGGTCCTGCAATGGACCTGGGTCAAATTTAGTAGGACCTCCTTCAATACTTCACGGTATTGGATGGCGGGGGTCCAAACTCTTTGATCCCCTCATAAGTTAACTACTATTAATACTATAACCCGGCTATTTAGGACTGTATCCCTGCTGACTCAGACTACTTAGCCGAGGGTAACGTCATCGCCAAAAGCGGGGCCTACCACAATACTGCATTAATAACTTAATTCATTATCTTCCAATAATCCACCCCTTTAGGATTGTATCCCTGCTGACTCAAACTACTGGGGTGAGGGTAACGTCACCTTCAAAAGAGGGGCCTACTACAATAACTAAGATAATCTCTTAATTATGTGCAAAAGTGCGGAAATAATCAAAGGTTATACTAGATACGAGTCGGAACCAAGTGATTCATCTTGTCTATCTGTTTTTATTTTTATTTTTATTTTCAGCATTTTAGTTAGCTTTTAATTTTCTTAGTTTAAAACATTTTTCTAAACTTTTATTTTGGTTAGACGTTGAGGATAAACCGGTACTAAAAGCTCTTGTGTCCTTGGACGACCTCGGTATCTTACCAACGCTATACTACACTCAACGATGGGTGCACTTGCCCATATGTGTGTTTAGTGTTAGTGAAATATCGTGTTTTATAAATTTAAAACTTGGCTAAAATAAGTGTTAAAAAGGGCTTAAAATATACACCTAATATATACGACACTTCACACGCATCAACTACGTTCGGATCTTGGCGAGCTTCCCTAGCTCCAATGTTGAAAACTCTCCCCTGAGCTTGGTTGTTCTTTGGGCAATCTCTCTTGAAATGCCCAATATCTCCACAGCTAAAGCATCCTTGCTTGTTTCCAGTACCTCCTTGGTTGTTTTGGCTACGGTTTCCATTTCCAGCTGGGTTTCCAAGACCACCACGATTCGCATTGCCACCATTTCCTCCTTGATTGTTTCTATTCCCAGTACCGTTTCCACCACGGTTTCCACTGCTACTACCATTACCTCTCTGACCACCATTTCCACGACCATTACCAGCCCAGCACGTCTCCTTTGAATGACCATTCCTTCCACAATTTTCACACTTCCTATACCTACATGGGCTGGCATGATGTAACAGGCATACATCACACTTAGGCAAAGTGCCCATGTATCATTTCCCTTTGTTCTCAGAACTCGCAACACTAGTTTTGACCTCGGCTGGTGGGTTTGCATCCCTTTTCTTGTTACCACTGTTATTTCCTTGAGTACCCTTCTTGAAGTTGGAGAACTTCCGCTTGTTCTCTCCAGATGACTCGACCTGAGTCTCCTTCTTCTTTCCATCAGAGATTGAAAACTTGTTCAACCTAATCGCTTCTTCAGTCAATGCCACACTTAGATCAATGGCCTCAGTGATCGTTGAAAGCTTTGAAAGCTTGCAATCAAGGAACTGCTTGTAAGTACAGCCTGTACAAGCAACATCATTCACAGAAAGCATTAGCAAACGCACATGGAATGTCTAAACGTAACGTAATGTGTCTTAAGTGACTTAAACATTATCATGAGGTGGGTTATTTCCTAAGGTACCTCCGCTGTGTTCAGAGCGCAAGGCCTCATGTTGTGCGATTGCTTGTGAAATCCGTTCTTGCAGTTCCGCCTCTGTTGTGGGCAACTGATTGTTTCTTCGAGGTGGCATCTTCTATAAAGAAGATTGTATAGGTCAGGTCTTATGTATATAAGTATGTAGTACGTGTACATAATAGCATTTATCAACGCAAGTAAGCATAAAACATCACATTCATATTACCAATGTATAATTCAACAATGTATATAATGAGAACATTGCGATTCAGCTTTCATAAATCATCGACCACAAATACAGTTACATGTTCTACAAATGTATCGTATCACATCAAAAGGGACTACAGGGTCACACCACCCCTGTCCAAAATGTCTATCAGTCTACACAGTCATATACTCAAAAAGTGGTCTCCAAAAGGCTTTGCAAGCTAGGCTCAATAGCGGTGCTCTCATCAAAAGCAAGCTACCTACATAAAACCAAAAACCGGCTATGTTGATGGTGGTGGAGGAGGAAGTGGAGGAACAAAAAGCAAGTTGCGCACATGCGCAAAATCCTCCTCAAGGTCATAAACGTGATGCAACAGATAACTGATCTGCTGCTCCATGGTGAGAAATCGAACATCAAAATCTGGATAAGGCAAAAGGGGAGCAGGTGGAGTCACAAAAGGTGACGGACATGAACAAGGTGGAGGACGTGGAGTCCTCTCAAGCTCTATAACTCTACCACACAGGATCTCTTATTGAAGCTGCAAAGATAGGAGTAACTCATCCCGTGTGTAACCAGTAAAGTGTGAGGGGTGGTAGGGATCAGAAACTGGCATAGTTTTCGGCGGAAACCATATGAGTGGCTCGCCGGGCGGTGAAGAAGTAAAACTAGTAGTAGGTGTATGCTGAGGCATGTGAGAAAAAGTTGCTGACACGTGTGGAACATGGCTAGGCTGCTGGCTAGACGAGCCTTCCCCTGGGCGGGGTGCGGGAATGTCCTGCAAGAAAGTGATAGGCAGATCAGTGCGGTGAACATCGGACACAATCGGGTGAAAAGGGGCAACATCAATAGGTGCAGGTGCATTTGGGGGAGTGACTGGCTCAACAAAAGGGAGTACATCATCATCAGCATCATCATCTATCCACCCATTGCTAGAGGAAGCGTATCGGGGGTCTATCTGACTGGAAAAAGCAGCACGGTTAGCGGGTGCAGGAATCGGGTCTGGTATGAGTGGTGCAACATCAGGTGTACCAAATGGGATAGGATAAAAATCAGGCAAAGGCTCAGGAGCGGGCATCGGCTCAGGAGCTGGTATCGGCTCAGGATCAGCGGGTGCATCAATAGGATGATCGACAGGAATAAAATCAAGCTCAAGTCCAGGCTCATCGTCATGTGGGGGAATTGGTGCAACTGACATGGCTGTGTCGTCATCAGTATCAGGGGCGTAACGTCGCAGTCCCACTGCATGCAAGGCGGTGGATGACACAGACTCGAAGGAATCTGGAACAGAATGATCAGAGGAAACCTCTATAATAGGAATCTCAATGAGTGGAACAACAATGACATCCTCGGCTAGAACTCCATCACCCTAGGCATCATTAGGGGGGCCATCAATAAAAAGATCGACATCATCATCAGACAAGTCATCAAAAGGCAAATCCTCGAGAGGAAAGGCCGCAAGAGGCAAAGGGGCGAGGATCGGTGCCACAACGTGCTCACCATCTGGATGTCCGAGGATGAGATGGTCCTGGGAAGGAATAGGAATAAGAAAGGGATCCTCGTCGGGGAAACCATCAGCATGCTGTACATCATCGCCAAATTCGGGTAGTGCAAAAGGCTGGAAATCGTCGTCATCATCCGACATCATCTCTGGGTCACTCTTAGTGTCAGAGGTAAGAATCTCTGGCTCTGGGACAATCTCATCGTCCGAAACCATAGCCATTGGGTCAACAGTATCCGACAGTCCACTCTCAGACGAAGACATAGTGTCTGTAACAAAACAATCACAACATATGCACATATATCAACAATCATCATTAAGCATGTAATTAATAACAATGTATTCACGTATCTGTCCTAGTTTTCCCCAGACTATCCCACCCAGTCTCCCAGACTGAACTGCTTATTCTCTCAGGCTAAACCTCTTAGTTTCTCAAACTAAACACTCTCAGACTGAACCACCCAGTCTCTCAGACTGAACCATGAACATAAATTTTGAAATGTGTTTCATGTCTTTTGTTTGTAAAAATGTTTGTCTTCCTGGATCTGGGCGTTCTGTGTATGCAATGAAATTATGTTGTGAAAACATTTTCGTGAGAGCCCTAATGATTGTAGTCTAGACTCGAGAAGGAATCCTAGTTCGCTACAATCGAAGCTCTGATACCAAGCTGTCATACCCTGACTTTTGCGGAAGCGTGATTATGGTGTGACTTTCTTAATACCATTGCGTTCAATCATAACAACAACTATATGATAAAACCATAGATTTGTCATCCATTAAATAAGTTTGAAAACATCACAACATCATTGTTTAAACATAAACTTCAAATTCAAGTTTACAACCCATACGAATTGTTTAGGAGTTCACTAAGGACTCATCAAAAGATATTAAATAAGACCAAGGTTTGGAAGACGTGTCTCGTCCAGGAATAAGACACCAAACCTCAAAACCATGGATGATATCTTTATTCACAACGCAGCATGAAACTTCCAACGCCCACCAGATCCACTTACTAATTCCCTAAAATACATGTATTTTGAAAACATCAACAAAAGTTGAGCGAGTTGGTGTGTTTGTTTGAGCGTATGAATAAACCTTTGAAATCACTGTAAGTATGTATGTAAGTTTATAAATCCCGGTATGAAAGCAACAAGGAAAAAAAACAGATCAACAATGGTTTGTAAGGCCATTGATATGTGTGACGTGATGCAGGGAGCTCAAACCTAGCAGATTTCGCACCGGGCTTCCGGCTGTAAGACATAGTCTACCCATGGGCCAACCCTGGTGTGACACTTGTGCCTCTGCGACCATCAAACAAATACCAAATTTATGAAATATTGTGTTTCATACTTGGGATTTGTAAAAATACGTGTATTCTTTGCACATATCAATTCATGTTCGATTTCAAGCTTTAAATCGCTTTCTGTGAGGTTATACGCGCACTGATGCGTAAATATAACCATTTTAATGCAACGAACACTCTGGAATAGTGACATAGGCTTAACATACCTTAAATAACCTTTACATAACCTATATATGAGTTTTGGAGGGTTTGGTGTGGCGAAATCAAGTTTATTCGCTTACAGGGACTAATTTCGATAAACTGCGAAAGTATGTCGATTCGTACTGTAACGAACATTCTGGAACTTGATCATAAGTTAAACATACCCTAAATATCCTTTACATAGCTTAGAAATAGGCTTTCAGGGGTTCGGTATGCTAAAATAAACTTTTTGGTCATTCAGGGACTAAAAGCGTCAAAAAGTGCATAAGTTTGCATTTTCACGCATATCTTACGTTCTGAATATATCCAGACATCCAAATATTTATGTAATCATTAAAATATCTTATTTTAGTGATTGGCTTGATAAAAAAAACCTTTCGTTGCATAATTTGGATCGTTTTTCGCGTTCGTTCGTGTTTCGTCGTAATTAACCGAATAACGCAACTGTACGGCCAAATGAACCCACATCCGGGATATTTTTGAGCATGTTTCAAGTTCCCTATACTTTAACTTCATTTTAAAGCCTTGAAATGAGGTTAACAGGGTTTAAACGCATCAAAAATGGCTTAAAAGTGTTACAGGGACCATTTCTGCCATTTTGGCGAAATTGCTGGAGCTGGCACATGGTGGCGCTGCGCCACCACCATAAGCCTTTGTCATGCCGCGATGCCACGGCCCTATCTGGGCAGAAAATTGATTTTTAGCATTTTTCAGCAATGGGATTGAATTTGGGGGTCTTTTTTGGTACTTTTTCAATACCATTTGATGGTTTTGGGGCACCCCTAGTTTTCCAAAACCTTGTGCCCACTTGGACGGTCCAGATTGATGCTCGTTTATCGAGGAACGATCTTAACGGTTGTGCAAAAACTATAAATACCCCCACCATCTTCACTCTCAAACTCACACCTTGATTCTGAAATTTCTCTAAGTTGATGTGTTTATCACTTCATACCTGAGAATATTTGGAATCAAGCTTCCGTTCTTGGACCCTTTGTAAGTATTCTTTCGTTCTTTTACGCGTTTTTATCGTGAAAGTCAAACTTTGTTTGACTTTCTGCATTGACCAATTTATGGTCAACACGAAGTTCGTTGAACTTCATAACGTGAGCGTAATCACAATGGTTATAGTCCCTTGTGACTATACCTACTGATTACACGTTATTTAGGCATAGTGACGAGTCGTAGTTTCGGCCAGAATACGCGTTTATGCGTATTTTGTAACCAAACTACTCTTGGGTATCAAAACCATTTGTTTTGATACCAAACTTGTTTTCAAACCTCGTTAAACATGTTTTAACATGTTTAGCTCGTCACTTTAGGTTTAGTGCTTATATAGGGTCGTATAGGTAAGCGGTCTAAACAACCGCTTAGACTTTCGAACCCGACCCGTTTGGTCGATCATTAGGATCCGACCAAACACATTAGGTGACCATAGTTGTATAGGGAATAACCTTCCGAGGTTATACCTTATGGTCACTACATTTAGCTAGTTGTATGATAGGTAATTTATATGCCTTAGGAAAATTACCAAAATGCCCTTTTTATGCATAAATTCATTTTAAGCATATGTAACCTAAAATTTTGACATCTAAACTGATTAGGCAACATTATTAGACATGTTAAGGCATATAATACTTGTCATAGGACTAGTTAGGCGGTCCAAACGCGTTTTACGCGAACGACGCATTAAAGTGGCGTAAGCTACCTAAACGAGTCATAATGGGTCGTAAGCACTTAGGTTAGGTTTAATTTTAGTATGTAGGCTTTGTTAAACCATATTACATGAGTTCCTATACTCATTTGGTTTACGAAACCTCATTCTATCCGATTTTCCGATTTAGGTGCGTTTATTTCCATAATTACCTATACTAGGTGTCGTTTGATTCCGTGATCCCTCTAGCTTTGCTTGGTTGTTATTCAAGACTTCTAAGCATCCTCAAGTGAGTACATAGACCCCTCTTTTACTGTTTTCCAAACGTTTTGGGGTGAAACACATGTGCCTACTTGTTATTTTCGTGCTTTCCATGTTTTCATATCATATACTTGCTATGTTCATTAGTACACTATTAGTACATGATTTCATTATGTTTTGCTATGTATGTTCACTTAACATGCTAGCACAATTGTTTTACATTTTGAACCATTTGTAATCGTTGGATGTGTGTGAACCATTTGTAATCATTGGATGTATGTGAACCATTTGTAATCATTGGATGTATGTAAACCATTTGTAACCATTTGATATATGTGAACCATTTGAAATCGTTGGATTTATGTGAACCGTTTGTAACCATTTGATTTATGTGAACCATTTGTAACTGTTTGAGCCATTGGTTTAGGGAAGTGATTAGGTAACGGGGCGGGTGTAATGTGTTAAAAGCATGGTGGATACGCCGCTGGTACTTCCTATATATAAGTGCTTTTAACACATTATATATCGTTGCGTTATCTAGATCACTTGGGTAAACGATTTTGAAACAATGTCACACAAGGATGTTTTCTGAATAATATAAACCATACGAGTTTTATTAACGAGTTTTTATGAGATATTTTACAATTTGATTTAATAAAAAAATGTTTTAGAGTTAAGAATCATGGCTACGAGATTTTGCAAATTATAACCAACTTGATTTGAGTTGGTTAATTATGTCGCAATATTATACTTTTCAAAACAAGGTTTTTAAATAAGTATTGCAACATGTAAAACGAGCCATGAATCTGACACTCATATAAAACCTATGTACTCGCCGGCATTTTTATGCTGACGTATTTTCACGTGTGTTTCAGGTACCATAGTTGATGATGTTTGATGATGATTTTTGTGTACGCTCACATAGGAATGGACGAGGCCTTAGTGACTTAATAACAATAAAAGTCTATTTGTTCTTGTTTTGTTTCTAATTCCAATGTAATGTAATACGTTTAATTTAATAAAACGAAACTGTTTAATCCATGGTTGTGAAATAATGATTCTGTTACAACACTCCCCGACATTTTCGCCACGTTTTGTTGTTTTACGTGGTCGGGGTGTGACAGAAAAGTTGCACAGAAACCTTGTGCCCACTTGGACGGTCCAGATTGATGCTCGTTTATCGAGGAACGATCTTAACGGTTGTGCAAAAACTATAAGTACCCCCACCATCTTCACTCTCAAAACTCACACCTTGATTCTGAAATTTCTCTAAGTTGATGTGTTTATCACTTCATACCTGAGAATATTTGGAATCAAGCTTCCGTTCTTGGACCCTTTGTAAGTATTCTTTCGTTCTTTTACACGTTTTTATCGTGAAAGTCAAACTTTGTTTGACTTTCTGCATTGACCAGTTTATGGTCAACACGAAGTTCGTTGAACTTCATAACGTGAGCGTAATCACAATGGTTATAGTCCCTTGTGACTATACCTACTGATTAACACGTTATTTAGGCATAGTGACGAGTCGTAGTTTCGGCCAGAATACGCGTTTATGCGTATTTTGTAACCAAACTACTCTTGGGTATCAAAACCGTTTGTTTTGATACCAAACTTGTTTTCAAACCTCGTTAAACATGTTTTAACATGTTTAGCTCGTCACTTTAGGTTTAGTGCTTATATAGGGTCCTAAAGGTAAGCGGTCTAAACAACCGCTTAGACTTTCGAACCCGACCCGTTTGATCGATCATTAGGATCCGACCAAACACATTAGTTGACCATAGTTTTTTAGGGAATAACCTTCCGAGGTTATACCTTATGGTCACTACGTTTAGCTAGTTGTATGATAGGTAGTTTATATGCCTTAGGAAAATTACCAAAATGCCCTTTTTATGCATAAATTCATTTTAAGCATATGTAACCTAAAATTTTGACATCTAAACTGATTAGGCAACATTATTAGACATGTTAAGGCATATAATACTTGTCATAGGACTAGTTAGGCGGTCCGAATGCGTTTTACGCGAACGACACGTTAAAGTGGCGTAAGCTACCTAAAAAAATCATAATGGGTCGTAAGCACTTAGGTTAGGTTTAATTTTAGTATGTAGGCTTTGTTAAACCATATTACATGAGTTCCTATACTCATTTGGTTTACGAAACCTCATTATATCCGATTTTCTGATTTAGGTCTGTTTATTTACATAATTACCTATACTAGGCGCCGTTTGATTCTGTGATCCCTCTAGCTTTGCTTGGTTGTTATTCAAGACGTCTAAGCATCCTCAAGTGAGTACATAGACCCCTCTTTTACTGTTTTCCAAACGTTTTGGGGTGAAATACATGTGCCTACTTGTTATTTTCATGCTTTCCATGTTTTCATATCATATACTTGCTATGTTCATTAGTACACTATTAGTACATGATTTCATTATGTTTTGCTATGTATGTTCACTTAACATGCTAGCACAATTGTTTTACGTTTTGTACCATTTGTAATCGTTGGATGTATGTGAACCATTTGTAATCAGTGGATGTATGTGAACCATTTGTAATCATTGGATGTATGTGAACCATTTGTAATCATTGGATGTATGTGAACCATTTGTAACCATTTGATGTATGTGAACCATTTGAAATCGTTGGATTTATGTGAACCGTTTGTAACCATTTGATTTATGTAAACGATTTGTAACTGTTTGAGCCATTGGGTTAGGGAAGTGATTAGGTAACCGGGCGGGTGTAATGTGTTATAAGCATGGTGGATACGCCGCTGGTACTTCCTATATATATAAGTGCTTTTAACACATTATATATCGTTGCGTTATCTAGATGACTTGGGTAAACGATTTCGAAACAATGTCACACAAGGATGTTTTCTGAATAATATAAACCATACGAGTTTTATTAACGAGTTTTTATGAGATATTTTACAATTTGATTTAATAAAACAAATGTTTTGGAGTAAAGAATCATGGCTACGAGATTTTGCAAATTATAACCAACTTGATTTGAGTTGGTTAATTATGTCGCAATATTATACTTTTCAAAACAAGGTTTTTAAATAAGTATTGCAACATGTAAAACGAGCCATGAATCTGACACTCATATAAAACCTATGTACTCGCCGGCATTTTTATGCTGACGTATTTTCACGTGTGTTTCAGGTACCATAGTAGATGATGTTTGATGATGATTTTTGTGTACGCTCACATAGGAATGGGCGAGGCCTTAGTGACTTAATAACAATAAAATTCTATTTGTTCTTGTTTTGTTTCTAATTCCAATGTGTAATACGTTTAATTTAATAAAACGAAACTGTTTAATCCATGGTTGTGAAACAATGATTCTGTTACAACATTCCCCGATGTTTCCGCCACGTTTTCTTGTTTTACGTGGTCGGGGTGTGACACCTGGTCCAACATGGGCGGGGCTCGCTACACCCAAATAGATCTATCAGTCATGTCCCTCGGTCCTACTACGAGGATTGATGGCCTTAAACGTTTTGCCCACCACTCACAAGATCTAAGTGTACCCTTCCTTAGCTAACCATACCAAATAATAATGTTTGTAAATAATTGTAACATGTACTTCACCCCCGAAGTTATAAAACTGAAAACAATTAAAGAAAAAGGGGGAACACAAAACTCACAGTCTTGCATCTTCAACAATTGTAACTCGAACTTCTCTGGTGAACACGACTACCTACAACGTACAAATGTCTATTAGACGAACGGGTCGTGCCTTGACTTAGTGTTAACGTTTCTGAGTTACCCTTCTTTTACGCTTCTGATATTATTCCTAGTTATATAATTATTGTTAAAATAATTAATATTTTAACTTATATTATATTTATAAATTTCTGGAATAATTGTTAAACAATATTTTTGTAATAATACTTCTCAAGTATTTATACTTGTATTTCCTTCCCAAGGATGGGGGTATCTTATATATGTGTATTTTGCCATATTTTGGGGTCTTATTCCGGTGTGTATTTATACGTACAAGAATACGTATTCTTAATGTTTTTATTAAGTATCCTCATACTTAATTTCGCATTAATTATTAAACTTTCCGGAATATTATCTTTAATAAGTATCCAATATATATTTCCAAAATATATATATTTTAAGGAATATTACTTAGAAAAATTATTCATAATTTTTCTTTTGACAAAAATATTTGTAGTTCCAAAATCATATATTTTCAAGTCCAACTTGGAAAATATTTATAAACTTATTTTTATCCAAAAATAATGTATTTTAAGTTTACTCAAGAAAATATATATTTTTCCCAAAAATAATATATCTTCTAATAATTTCAAGGAAAATATATATTTTTATACTTGTCAGAAATGCTATATTCTTCCCTTGTCAAAAATATGATATACTCTTGAAGTAATTGTGAAAATCATATTTTCATTCCTTTGTATCCAAAATATTATTTACCAAAACATAATTTGTGAACATATTTTCCGGAATATTTTGTAAGTTACATTTCTTGTTCGGTTTCGCCAATATTTTGTGTGTAACTTGTATATTTATTCCTTGAAATTTTGGTAATATTTTGGATTGTAATTCTTGGTGTTTTGATGTGTTACATTATTTCATGCCCTAAAATAATATAACTAATACACAAAGTATACAAATAATCACACACATTGTGTCTTCATTGTATATATATATATTCTAAATATATATTTAGCCACTTTTATTTATAAAAACCAACCTCCAACACTTATATTTTTGTAACAAAAATTATGGCAAGGTTTATGTGGAAAACTCATGGTTAAAATACACTTATAAACATTTGTTTAAAAATATTTTTCTAAGTGTTTATATTTTTATAAAATTTTGCCAGAGTTTCCCCTAAAAATGGAGGTTTCCATGCTTTCATGCATATCATTTTCTTTTGTAAAAATCATCACAATCAATTTACAATCAACTCTAAACAACTTATACTTACCAATTTTGCCAAAATCATGCTTAATCTACCACTTCATGAACTTGAAAGTTTATGAAAATTTGTAGTAACTTGGTAGTGTGTTTAGTGAGTTTAGTTACCCCTTTAAAGTGTGGTTGTTTATTTAAAAACATCACTCTTGAAGAATTTAGGTGTTTACCACTTGTAATCATGTTTTACAAAAATGTTTCTTTGTGAAATTCTCTTGTTACACAAGTGTTTCTACACTTGGTTAATCACTAAAAACAAGTCTTGTTTATGTAAGAACCAAGATTATATGAAACTTATGTTTTTAACTTGGTTTCTTTGAAATACCATTTATAAATATTTAGATCCATATGACCAACAACTTACTTTAATCATGGTTTTTCAAGGAAACATTATTTTCCTTCAAGTTCATGCTTTAAGTATGGATGATCCATCATCCCACAACAATTTCTACTTTCACATCTAGGTAAACTATGTTTTTAATCATGATTTAGCAAGACCTTATGATGATTAACATCACTTCTCCAAACAATCAAACATCAACAAGCATAACAACTTATATACATCAAGATTACTTCACATTTTAAGCTTATGTTCATGTTCACTTCATATGGTTCTTTGGTGTTCTTGATGTTTTTGATCATGATTCATTATTAACCACTTAAAATAGATGTAACATAGATAGATCAAGGTTCTTACCACTAGCACAAGGCTAGGGATGATTCAAGTGCAGAAAGTGAGTGGATAAAAGCAATTAGAGAAGGTCCATTAGCTTCCAAAGCCACCAAGCTCCTTTGTATACCTTCTTGCACCCTTGTAAGTGTATGGATTGAATGAAGGAAGTTGAAAGATGATGATGGTGGTGTGGGTTGGGTTCGGCCGAGAGCAAGAGCAAGGGAGGGAGAGAGAGTGGTGTGTGAGAGAATGAAGTGAAGAACTCATGGTGCTAACTTATAATCCATATCAAGTCCTTAACCTTTGTATAATATGCTCATAATCAAGAGACAAGATCTATTAAACAAATGAAATAAAATCCCCTTGGTGGAGCCATGCATGGGCCGTGAGATAGGTGGGGGTATGTAGGCTAGGTTCTAACTAGTTAGTTACATACAAGTTCAAATCCAAGTGTTAGTTATATGTGTTAGTTACTAGATATTTTGTATGGGGTGTTATGATGTTCGGGGACCATAACTAGATTGGAAATGTTAAAACAATGCTTCTAGTGTAAATTTGATGTTTCGGGTAGTGTCCGGTTGTTCGGTTAGATACTGGTTCGTTAAAGTGTTAAACTTGCAGTTTAGTGTTCTTTATTTACCCTTTTGTGACACTTTTAATTCCCGACACTTAGGAAAGCATTCAGGACCATTTTACCATATTTCTGCATAATATTAATGTGTTTAAATGCTGATTTTTGCTGAATTCAACACTTTATGTGAGTTTTAGGCATTTTCCGGCATTTAATCTATTACCTAGAAAAGCAGTTTTGTGATCCTTACTTCCCTACACTCTATACTAGTGTAGCACTTAGTTTCTGGCCCACACTGGGTCTCAAAACACTATCTGTCTATGTGCAGAGTTCTATCAGCACTTTCCTGATTTATCAGATAACTGTGCTAACTGTACTTAATGCATCATTTGAGGCAATATAGCTTTCTTGCAATATTGGTATGGCATTTAACAATGTATGATGCACATGTTTGTGTATGGCAGTAATCAGAATGCAGTTAATTGTAATTTCAGCACAGTCATTAAGCACTAATCAAGATTAATTAATTGTACGGATACCTGGATTTTTAACAGTTGTCACAACTAACAATAAATATTAGGAATAATATTTAACCTATTAATATTAATTAGACGTTCACGTGTTTCATATCTAGGATAACCGCTCTCGTTTGTTCGGTTTCCCAATCTTACTCGTACGTTCTTACAAGAAATCGCAATGCAATCAATTCGAGTATACATGATCCTATTTTCATTTTAAACACTATTGGGTGCAACTTGTATTCTATTCAAATTCACAAACACGTTAAACTTTATGTATTCACACTCTATCCAAATTACACATGAAATGTTTGATGCTTGTTATACATGTGATGCTAATGTAAACACTTCATGACTATAGGCTCATTAACTTGTTCGCAAGCCTACCTTAACAATTATGGTACTATGCATATGCTATAGGTTGTAACGCCTCGCCCGCTATTCTTTTGGGTATTGTTAAGTTGAACATATTAACCTCCCGCTAAACTTTTGGGATAGGCAACATTAATTGCGTTGTATTCGTGGGTTTGAGTATATAGAGTAACATCGTTTCGGCATAACTGTTAACTGATATCATCTTATTCATGTTGGATATGAGCACATTTAAACATTTTATTCTACTATGCTATGTATCAAACTTGTATACTCGCCAACATATTTGTTGATGTTATTTTAATACATGTTGCATGTTAATAGTCAAGATGATGAAGGAATCAAGTTAGGATGGACTAGATACCCATTTTAATAATGAACAATCTTTGTTGCAATTTGTCTTTATTTGAAACAATGTATTTGAATTTAGTCATTTATGAAATTTGATTAATTATATTGTCACATTTAGTGTTATGATGCTTTTGAGCGATTTGTTCTTCTCATCCTGATGTTTCCGCCATCGGTTGGGGTGTGACGCATATCCTGAGCCCCTCACACTTGATACCCTGACTGTTGAAGGTATCTCAGGAGTATGACCCTGGGAATGGCTTGGTATATTATTGCCCTGATTATCCTCAGTGTATACTACTGAACTGAAGTTCAACACTCTGGGCTGCAAGGGAGTGACATTATCCTCGGTAGTCCTATTAGAGTTGGACTTCAAGAGTTGTATTTCTCTTATCAGCATTTGATTGGTCTCCTGCTGCTGCTTCATCTGGTCCTGTATACTACCAAACAAAGTTAGAATTTCATCATTAGAAGCCATAATAGGAGTTATCCCTAAGGCAGCAGATCCATGGACATTTTGAGTAGGAACAATATCCCGAGATGTGTGAGTTTCAACCCTCCTTGGAGGAGCTTGAGGCTGTGAAGGAGCTTGCATCCTTGGAGGTGGTGGAAGCACCGGATCGATTGTTGCGGAGGTTGTAGCAGACACGGTAGAAGAGCTCATGTTTGATTTTGAGGCCATTGAAAATAGTTGTGCAAAAAGTTTTGAAAAAAGTAAACCAAGTAAAGATTTTAGCAAGGTTTTTAGTAAGAATAGCACCACTTGCCCCACGGTGGGCGCCAAATTGTTTTGGTCAAAAATTACCGAAGCAATTAAGTGATCAAATTAGTTTTGTGAGGTAGTGTGCTAGCAGCGTTTGTAGAAAATATGCTGACTTAGTTGTATGCAAAAACAGTTTTCAGGATATAGCTCTGGATATCAAGCTATATCAATAATCAAACAATGAGCAAAAATGTAAAGGTTGACACGAGATGTACGAGGAAAGCCCTGGATCAATCTAGATCTCCGGCATAAAACCTCGGGAGCTGACAATCGTCGCTGCCTTGTTCTTCTTATTACTTCAAAATTCAGGATACAATGCAGGATATTGTACGGATCAGCTAAGTGTAACAATGAATTTCAAGTGTGAGTGTTGGTGAATGTGATTGCGAGTGATTGCATCTGTTAAGAGAATAAAAGAATGAGTGAACTCCTATTTATAGTAAAAAAAGAAATAACAAACTATCCTATAAACTAGGGATACTTTGAATATTCCATATAGAACGTTGGAGACCCCTTCTTCCGCCTTCAACGATCTTCTTTCAACTGAAAAGACCAAGTCTTCAGGAGAACAAGTCCATATGAACGTTACGAGCTAGCTACCATAACCTGCACGTGATCAATTAGTAGCTATCAGGATATCACATCAGGATGTTACCAATATCCTGATCCGGTATCCTGGTCATAATCAAAAACAATAAAGTCAGGATATAATTCAGGATATGGGTTCGGAAAACCACCCATAACAGCTATCATGTCTAAAACAGATTTTAATTACTCCCAAGCATTGTTTACTGATTTGGTCAATAATGTGAAAAACATTAAAGATGGGAAAAATTCAGCTTTTCTATTGTTCCCAAGGTTCTTAAGCTACTATTTGCAAAAGAAAATTCCACAAAATGCTTTTGAACAAGGATCAGCTTTCAAAATAAACAGTCTTTCTTCTGAAACATTTACTCGCCTGATGGAAAAAGAGTCGAAAGTTTCGAAAACACAAGTAAAGACGTCTGAGAAAATTTTATATGAGTCCACATCTGCCCCTCTAACCTTGTTGCTGAGCCCCCGGCAGTTGCATCTACCATCGAATCTATATGAGGCAACGGGAATGGGTCTTTAGGACAAGCTTTATTGATGTATGTGTAGTCTACACAAACTCTCAATTTCCCATTTTTCTTTTGGACCACCACTACGTTTGCTAGCCACTTAGGGAACTTGACTTCCCTAATCATCTTGGACTTCAATAGCCTTTCAACCTCCTCTTGTGTAATTTCATTCCTTTCAGGAGCAAATTTCTTTCTCTTTTGCTGAGCAGGTCTGAGAGACTTATCAATTCCAAGCTTGTGAGTTATAATATCTTTTGATATACCTGTCATGTCTTCGTGTTTCCATGCAAACGTCAACATCTTGCATTTCAAAAAGTTAGTAAGCTGATTTTCAATATCCTGAGGGATATTAGCCCCTACAAGCATCGAGATATCTGGATTATCCTGATCCAGGATAACTTTCTTAACATCCTACTCCGAAGCTTCCACGATATCCTGGGCTTGTATCTTTAATTGTTATCCTGCCCTGGATTTTGTTGAGGCCTTCATCGAAGAGGAATAACATTCCTTCGCCTCCTGTTGATCGCTTTCCACTTTGACTACCCCCCAAGGAGTAGGGATCTTGATACACTGATGATAGGTGGAAGGTACAACTTTCATATCATGAATCCATGGGCTGCCTAATATAATATTATAGTAGGATAATGAATCCATGACACAGAATCGTTGCATCGAATTCACTCCTTCAACATATACAGGCAGTTTTATCTGTCACACCCTGACTTTTGCGGAAGCGTGATTAAGGTGTGACTTTCTTAATACCATTGCATTCAATCATAACAACAACTATATGATAAAAACCATAGATTCGTCATCCATTAAACAAGTATAAAACATAACAACATTGTTTTGTAACGTAGACTTCAAATTCAAGTTTTACAAATCGCACAAATTGTTTATGAGTTCATTAAGGACTCGTCAAAAGATATTGAAAAACACCAAGGTTTGGAAGACGTGTCTTGTCCAGGAATAAGACACACTGACCAAACTCAAAGACCATGGATGACATCTTTATTCCTAACGCAGCATAAAAACTTCCAACGCCCGCCATATCCACTTACAAATTTCCTGAAATACATGTAGTTTGAAAACATCAACAAAAGTTGAGCGAGTTCATGTGTTTGTCTGTGTGTATGAGTAAACCTTTGAAATCATTGCAAGTATGTATGTAAGTTTATAAGTTTCGGTATGAAAGCAACAAGGAAAAACAGATCACCAATGGTTTGCAAGGCCATTGATATGTGTGAAGCGATGCAGGAAAACTCAAACCTAGCAGATTTTGTCAGTAAGACATAGTCACCACATGGTCCACTCAACGGACTCAGGAGTGGGGCTCGCTACACCCGAATAGATCTATCACTCATGTCCCTCTGTCCTACAACGAGGATTAATGGCCTTAAGTGTCATACCCACCACTCACATGATCTAGCGGTACCTTTCCTTAGCTAACCATACCAAATGTATTCGTAAGTAAACAGTTTGTAACATGTATTTCTATTAGGATTGAACCCTACCAGAGGAACAGATAATGAAAGCCAAAACCGGATCATGACAGTGGATTCACAATAAGCAGCTGTTTACACTAGAACTTTCCCCTTGAAAGTGATTTGAAACATCAAATGTCCTTTATCCACTGATCGTATACAATAGCCACTGCTCTTAACAACTGATGAAGACCTTAAAGACTGTTGAAGTTTAAACACTGTTGTCCTATCAACTGTTGTTCTCTAAGCGCTGTTGAAGACTCAAGCACTGCCCACCCAAGGACTGATCAACCTTGAGGAAAGCACTGATGAAAGGAGAAAGCAGTAGTTTAGTGTGTCATCTGTTTTATATATATAGTCAGTGGTTAAGATTAGCAGTGTCTGTATAGGAACAGTGGTTATAGGTTGTTAGTTTGTTAGACGTCACTTTCATGGTGACGTCAGCTGAGATGCCTCAGCGGTTTGGCTTGTCTATAAATGGAGCAGTACGCTGTACTGTTACATTTGATCGTTTTGAGTGTGTTCTTCTCCTCAATTCAATCCTTTCATCTTGTGCAACCAACCACTGGAGTATCAGGCTGAGGGGGAGTTGATTTGTAAGCATGGTTGTAATCATTTGATTTACTTTGTAATCTTTCGACTGATGAAATTCATGTGTTTATCAAATCCATTTCTCTTTATGATTGTGTTTATAAAGTTTGTTGTTCATTTCCGCTGCACCTTATATGTTTTTCATATTCATTGATTGTTCAATTTACACAGACAAACACTCTCACAAGAGCCTCCGATCCTAACAATTGGTATCAGAGCTCGGACAGTCAAATTCGATCTAACAATCAATTTGACATAACAGTTCAGCTCAAAAATTCATTGATACTAAGGTTGGTTGTATTCAGTTGAAAAACAGAGTAACGAGAAATTAGTTCAAAACTGTTATTCAAAACTCTGTAAAACAACCAAGATGTCATAAGACACACAAATTTCACACAACAAGTGATGTCATACACAAGTCACTTATAGTTTTCAGATCTGAAAACATGTCTGTTAAACTATGGTATTATTTCTTCTTTTCGAAATTGATTTCAATTGTTGTTATGAAATTTGTGATGTTTTCGTTATATTAGATGCTAAAGTATGAACCTCGGATTACCAAAAACCTATGTTCATAAAAACATTAGTGTCTCTGCTAACGAAAAAGAGGGAAATTAAAACTTTAGTCACTTGATCTTATGTGTTGAAAAACAGGTTGAGATCCTCAAAAGGAACAAAACAACCTAGTTGAAAATACATTAAGAAAATCAGGGGTCAAAAATGTCCAGATCATAGGTGATGTGAAATTTGGCATGAGCATGTGTATAAATGATCAAATCTCTCAAAACGTTACTGCAAAATGATTTTGGAATAAGCATTCCTTCAATAATGCCTTCCAGTGAGTATTTCAGTACTTATAAATGGGAAGGGTAAAAAAAAGGGAAGAGGATATTCATAAAAACTCAAAAAGTGTGTTTATCTCAGAACTTTTGATGTCAAAAGAAAAGAGTATAAATATAAAGCGCTTAAGAGTCAAAAATTGGGGTAACAATGGTCATTAAACAACTGTGTGCATTCATTGATTCAAGAAAAGGTTCAGGTAACAATAGTATTCGCAGAGAATAAACTTTCAAAGATTGTAATTGATACAAGTATCAAGGTCATATCTAACTCAAGTTTGTCTTAAAACTGATCAAAGATTGATTGCCAAAAGACCTTGAAATACTGGGGTACTCTTGTTTTAATTTAAATATTATAGCAAGAATGAGTAGCCTTGGTAAAAAGTTTACATCATCTGGGGTACTAAACCACTGTCAGGGAGTTGTAAAAGCTTCAAAATATGTAAATGACATGTGGCAAAACCTTGAATGAAAATTCTCAAAACAGTTGCTGACATACTAGTCTTTCAAATCATTACCATTACCTTACCCTTAACCACTGTTTTGCTCAAACATCTGTTTCCTAAATTCTGTCCACTGCTGAAAGTCAGCCACTGATCCTTCATTTTATTGGCAAGCACTGATGTTTAAAATCAGTATCTTATCCACTGATATGCTATCTACTGATAGTAAAAATCATCCACTGTTATCACATTATTACCGTTGTAACTACTGAGGCTTGGTACATCAGTGGTTCTCAAAACAACTGTCCTCCACTCTTCATCCACTTCATCAGAGGTTGGCACGTGGTCAGTTTTTAGCCCTCAGATCTTTGTAACCGCTGCCACATCAGCACTCATTTTTTTCCCTTAATAAAACCCTGATCAAAACCCCCAAACAGGGTTTTACACTGTCGAATTGAATTCTAAAATTCTCTTCTCAAAGCAGTTTTCAATCCTCCATCCCAAATCATTCTCTATTTTTCTTCTTCCTTTTCAAAATGATGAAATCAAAATCAAAATCAAAACCAAAATCACCATCATCTTCCAAAGAGGTCGATCAAACGGCCGCTGAATCCATTGAAATTGTAGGTCCCTCGGAGGTTGAGGTTAAACCTTATCCTTGTTATGTTTAACACACTAGCAAGTGCGGAATCCAAGCTAGAATGCAAACCAATAGTTTATATGAGAACACAAGCTACAAAGAGAAAGGTAGACACATGAGATATCAAAGTTTTCTCTTGTATTTCAGTGGACACGGTTACAGCCCTTGACCAAACTGAAAATACGCTCTCTACAAGACTAAGTTCACTCACATACTGAAGTGAACACATTACATCAGTATATATATCCATCACAGATCGTCTGGTCGAAGGATCAGATAGACTGATCGAAAGATCATCTATCGAGATAAAACCTATCGAAGGATCCACATATACCTCGAAGGATGATATCCTTCGAGGTCCATCTATATCCATCGAAGGTTATCCTTCGAGCTCATCGAAGGATATAAACAATCCTTCGATGACTCATCCTTCGACACACATGACTTACAAACTTGTTCTAACTGTTTGACCAAGTCAAACCAGGAGGATGGTTGACTGGTCAAACTTACATTAAGCACACATATTAACACACCTAAGACGTAAACAAGACTAACAAAAGACATCGTTTTATATCATAACAAAATACAGACAAAGTACAGACACAAGTGCACCAACAAACTCCCCCTTGGCTGTAGCTTTGTCTCTATCTTCGTGTCTTCAAGTCTCTGACGTCCTTTCAACCGTTAAGTGATGCGTAGACCATGCACTTCCTGCATTCACAAGTAGGTTGAAGCAATACAAGGCCATCTTCTGAAACTTCATTGCTTGTGCACGATCTCTAACCAAGTAGTTGATTTCGTGATCCTTAAGAATAATAATATCCGAACTGGACATGTTAGTAATCCACATTGGATCTATCATTCGAAAGTTCTCCTGACTGTCTCGGAATAGGATCACCGCTTCTCCAGTATCTGCATCATAAACCCAGCAACGAAAGTTACCCAGAAAATCTGTCTTCATTTTCAACAACGGTATTTTCTTCATCAACTTTGGAGGATCATAAACCAATCGATAACGAGCAGTATTTGTCTCTGGATCAAGTGTGAACCTGATCTGCTCGTATCGAGGATACTGCGGCTTGTATAGCGGATCCTTCCAACCTCTTCTTCGTTCCAACCTGATCTTCTTGGCGAACAGATCCACCATCTTGTCTTCGACTCGATTAATAACCTCCAGCTGAGCCAGAACCGCAACATCATAATAAGGAAGTGAAAGAATGCTGAGAAGAGTCCTGAAGTACTGAAGGCCGCATTCTCGCTTCACAACCATGCAGTGAAGCTCCTTAATGAACATCCAGCTGATAATACGACCCCGAGCCGGATTCCTTTCCAGAGTCATGTAGTTGGCCTGATCCAACGGAGGGAGCGGAGGAGGATTCCTAGCTAGGAAATCCGCTCGCCATTCGTTTACGGTCTTCTCACGGCTTTCTTGAACTGAAGGAGAATCTGAAGAAGGATTAGAAGATTCTGCTGTCTTTGCTGCCACAAACTCATCATCAAGCATATTAAGCTCCACATTATCTTGACTAACGTAAACAGGACGTTCCGGATCCGAACCGATGAAGATTTCTTCAATCGTAGAGAAATCGGTTTCGTCCGGAACTAACGGAGTAGCATCGATCGTTGTCAAATCAACTTCATCCAATTTTGTCAGAGCTAATATACGTTCATCAGACATCTCTGTAACGTGTTCTCCCTCTTCTAATAGTTCACCGTCACTGGATGATACTGTTGAACAATTGAGGATTCAGGGAGATCGGTAAACGCTTCCGGTTCAAGACTAATATGTTCAAATCCTGCCGAAGCTTCCAATGTTTCAGCCTGCTCAGATGGACCAGTAGTAGCTGTTGGAGGAGCAGTAGGAGCATCTTGAGATGTACCAGACCCACCTGCAGCACCGGATGCAGTTGCACCAGAACCTGTGGCAGCTGGTTGATCAGGATTTGCTGCATCATCGTCCTTGTCATCTCCATGCTTTGAGGGAACGACGCCCAATGCTTTGCACCTTTCATTCCAAAGCGTAACTACTTTGTGATTAAATTTCTTGAAGTTTGATTGAATAGGCTTGAAGGCTTCTATTAATCGATCATCACGATTTTTATAGCGATCCGACAGCTCTGTATGCTTCTGCTTTAACGCTTTTGCCTCATTCTCTAACACAGTACTATGCCCCTTCATTAACTCAACTTCTCTATCACGAGCCTTGTTGGCTTCTTTCAGTCTTTCAATCTCTTGAGCTTGTTCTCTTATCTTGAGATTCTGTGCACTAACAATTGAGACCAGCTTGTTGTGTGCCTCAGCATCCTGTGTTCGCTGTACACGGTATTCTTCAATCTTTCTAGTATTCCGACCGACTAAGGTACCCAATTCACTGACTTGTTCGATCAGGAAGTGAATTTTCTCAGCATCAGACAACCCAGACAATGTTTCTGCTAAAGTCGGCCGTGAGGGCTCAGGTCCTGAGAAACCAGACTGGCCAGGTGGACCAGAAGTACCTGTTGGACCAGAAATAACAAGAGGAGGACGTGTGTGTGTACCTGAGACAGGGGTTGCAGGCGGCTGTTGATCAACAGTCGTCGTTCGTGCCCCAGAGGACGTCTGTGGAGATGAGACCAGCTCCAGCATCTCTGATGTAGTTAACTGATCACTGACAGGAGGCAGCTGATGCTCCGGAGGTGTTGAATGCTGGATCGGATCAGGTATAGTGACATCAGCAGTTTCACCTGTTGACCTTAATCCGCCCTTTGATTTCTTTGATTTCTTTGAAGTACGAGTACCCTCTCTTCTTGCTTGCCTTTTCCTTCTGACTAAACCAGGAGCAGCAGGAATATAATCATCATCTTTGTCAGATTCTGCGGCATTAACCGGTTTCTCAATACGTTCAAAACCACGAAAGTTTCCGCGCTGATCATAAGCCTTTCGCATCCCTGGTGGAGGAGGATTATCATCCTCAGAAGACGAATCATCATTACCAGAACCTCCTTCAACATCAGAAGACGAACTGCTTTCATCCACCAACCTCCTCGGCTCGTCCACCTTACTTTTACCTTTGTCTGTCGCGTCATCGCCTGACCGACTTGCAGGACCAACAACATTACCACGGACATCTGATTCGATGAACACTCCTTGAACTTCTTCTGCAGCAACATTTACATCAACTTCAACATGTGCTGCAACACTGGAACTGCCAGCAGACTTCTTGCTCGATGCTTTAATTCCGTGCTTAGCCCCGAGTTGTGTGTTGGCCAATGTGATTAACTTGGGCTCTTCGTCATCAGAATCACTTGCATCTCGACGCCACTTGTGATTCTGTGGTGCCTCGTAGGCTAGATCATCGAGGTGACCAATAAGCTTTCTGACTGGATCAGATTCCTTATACTTAGACATAGATTTGAAAATCAGCAGTGTACGCTCATTCATCGGATTGACTGGAAGGACATCTGCTTCAACCTTGGGAAGATTCGGAATCTGATCATCTATCATCATTTGCAAGAATCTTGGATATAACCAAAACTTGGTTGACGTCCGTTGATTTGCTGACGGAAGTGGCCTGCGGGCATTCTCTTTCAGATTGTCAAAGATGTAACGAGATATGTTGAACGGCTTGTTCAGAATTAAAGCCGTAAACAATCCCGTCAACTCAATAGGTGACAAATCGTATCCAGACCGTTTGTTGCTCAAACAATGAATAAGAATATGCAACAAAAACTTGTATCGTAACGGCATGAATCCCTTGCTTATCTGATTTGCTAGCACATTATCGCTGTAACGTAGCCTCATCAATAAACCACGCTGACACTGTAAATCAATAGAAGTCGAATCTTCTGGTCGATCTCCCAATTGCAAACGCGCTCTGATGGTGTTCTCGGTGATCACCACGGGTTTCTCAGTGACGAATCCTCTAACGACTTCTTGGTTATTCACTGTTTCGACCACAGCAGAATTCCAGAATTCCTTGATCTGGGACTGGTAAGCGGTGTGTTGTGTAGTAATGGCATAGTTGATTCGTGTCCGGTGAAGATACTGCATTATCCCATCGAATTCCGGACTAACTTTGTCTTCCGGTTGCAAATACGCGGCCATGTTGTGTCTTGGCTCCGACATAGATTCAACCTCTGACTTTTCTTTCTTAGTTGGTTTTGCCCGTTCTTTCTTTTCTTTCGGTGCCATTTCTGTTCATGAAAACAGGAACACGTAATGAGAAAACAGTTATAACAGTCAACAAGGATTTCACACTTAGAAAGATTTCAGTTTCTTGAAAATTTTCTAAGTGTTGTGTCCTCGAAGGATTCCATGTAGACATCGAAGGATGACAATTTGATCGAAAGATGTTATATTCCTCGAAAGATGACAGGTCTTATCGAAAGATCAACTTATGAAAGATCATAAATTTTGAAAGATATTTTGATCAATCGAAAGATCTGATCAACCGAAGGATGATCCTTCGAAAGACTTAGCATCCTTCGAGTCTCAGTTCGAAGGATATTTTGAAGTCCATCCTTCGAGGATTTTCCGGTGACACTGTACATCGGCGTTTTTCCGGTGACAGTTTTAAGTGTAATTTACATATGTTTCAAATCATTTAAAGGATCAACATTAAGACACTTAAAACAGAAACAACAACATCAAACCCAACCCCGGACACTAAACCAAACCCGAACACCAATACACACACATGAACAGATTAACCCAAGAACACCCAAAACAACTTTCAGACCATTAAAATTTAGCATAAAACACTGTAACACAGAGCATCAGACAAGACAAAAACTTATGATCATCAAAATCTACCACTAACATTCTTACAACACATTCACATTACATAAAAACACATGATCAGATGAAGTGTTCAAGTTGTTGTTTGTTAAGTGTATTAGGGTTATCCTACCGAGATTGTAGATAAAATCCTGATACCCTAACTTTCTGTTTCAATTTTGGCAGAGTTTCGGTAGGATCAGAGGTTTTTGAAATAGTGAAGTTGAACTGTTATGATGAAATGAAGAAGAAGACCCCTTTTATACCTTGACCTCGAAATACGAACCGCCTCGAAGGATCCTCTACCTTTCGAAAGATGAAGAAGTTGCTCGAAAGATGGGACTTTGGGTCGAAGGATCCAGATCTGGATCGAAAGATACCAGATATTTGTGGAACCCTCAACAACCTCGAAAGACGATCCTCGAAGGATATCTTTCGACCCGATCCATCTTTCGAAAAGTCTGATCAGCTCGAAGGATCCAATTGGTCAAATCTTTCGAGCATCAAGATTGACTTTCATTGACCATCTGATCTTTCGAGGGCCATTGCTTCCTCGAAGGATCAGATTTTCACTAACACTTTGGATTTTGGGAAATTGCAATTCAAACCCTTCAAATTCTTAAAAGTTTTCAGAAACGACCGTTTTGAAAAATTATCCGTTATGAAGTTCTGCAAAGGTCAGTTTTATGAAGTATCTCGGCTTGCCAGGTATCTGATCGAGTACCAACATCGGTTAATCAAAAATAAAATTAAATTGAAAATGTTTTTGGATTTTGATAAAATAAAAGACAACAATTTTAATATCCTTTGAATGTTATCAAACGACATCACCGCTAATGTCGTGCTGATATGCACCAAACGACAAAACTGTTTAAAAAGACAATAAGAGTTAAGCATTAAAGTTAAGCAGTAAATAAATATGTACAAACACAACAATATTTTTGCGAGTTTCTGGCGAAGAGAATCATATCAGTTTGCGGTCTTTTGTCAAAACACATTTCCTTTTAATATTCTTTTACAGAAGTGGATAAGTATTCTACCATAATTACCGATATTGTTATCCACTTAAACTCAGCGATCAAGTGTAATCATAATACATTGAGATACATTTAAGGTATGATTTATAATTACCGACCGGTGTTCATCCACTCACGACACATTCCCGTATCAAGGTATGCACGAGAGTTCATCTTACTGGGGAGTATACCATTTATCATCCGTTTTTAACGTATATAAAATGTGAACAAGTCACTTATTTGAATTGAAAACAAGCCCTATGTGATAAAATCACTTATTGATGAGGAACTTGATTTTCATATGCATGAGGGCACAGGAGCAAGTCCGTGAACAGGTCAGTACTTCCGTACAGCAGAGAGACGAACTTGACTCCCGGATGAATGTGATATTTTATCACTTATTTGTTTGGACATGTGATTGTTGATCACTTATTGAGGTCGAATGCAGTATGTACACGTATGTATAGTATCATGGAAGATCTAGACTTGCGTCCCCGTTATTTTTCGGTAAAAGATACAACCATGATACCCAGATGATAAACAGCATAAACCCCGAATATCTCAGAACCTCGGCAATCTATCAAACGAAATTTCGGTACCAAGACCATATGCCAATGAGCGGTTCCCACGCGGTTTTCAGTTCGTTATGTTTATATCTCCTGCATACTTTAAAATGATCGTGAGTCTACCGGTACATCATTAGTAGAGCTACTTATCTTTTCCTTTTCTTTTGATTTCTAGAAACATGTTTCGACCGACCTCTGATGTAATATCATTTTCTCTTATATTGCCAAGAAACTCATTTTTGTTTTTCTATTGTTTTTGTGTTTTTCTGAATTTTCTCCCCCTTAAATGCAGAAAGTAAATAAAGTAAAGACATATTTTTGTATTTTTGCGGTTTTTCAATGTTTTTTTTTTTTTTTGGAGAAAAAATATTTACAAAAACGATTTTCCGATGTCGGTTACTCTTGCTTCACCTTTATGCCGTTTACCAAAAGTAAATAATCGAATCTTGATTTATCAAATGCTTTGGTAAAAAGGTCGGCACGTTGGTGATCGGTATGAATGTGAACCACATCGATAAGTTTCTTTTCAAAGCAATCACGTATGAAGTGATATTTAATATCGATGTGCTTCGTTTTTGAGTGCTGTACAGGATTTCTAGTGATCTGTAAAGCAGCTTCATTATCAACATAAATAGGAGTAGTTAGGAATTCAAAACCGTAGTCCCGCATCTGTTGTTGGATCCATAGAACCTGGGAGCAGCAACTAGACGCAGCAATGTATTCCGCTTCACATGTAGACGTAGCCACACATGTCTGCTTCTTGCACTGCCAAGTGACTAGGCGATTGCCTAAGAACTGACATCCTGCTGTAGTTGATTTGCCATCTTTCTTGCAGCCGCCGAAATCAGAATCACTGTAAGCCTTGAGATCGAAGTTATCATCCTTAGGGTACCATAACCCGGTGTCAGGGCAACCCTTCAGATAACGAAATATCCTTTTGACAGCAGCATAGTGAGAGACCTTCGGATTCGCTTGGTATCTGGCGAGAAGGCATGTTGGATACATAATGTCGGGTCTTGATGCGGTGAGATACATTAAAGATCCAATCATAGC
Organism: Helianthus tuberosus; assembly: GCA_030545235.1. Taxonomy (NCBI): domain Eukaryota; kingdom Viridiplantae; phylum Streptophyta; class Magnoliopsida; order Asterales; family Asteraceae; genus Helianthus; species Helianthus tuberosus. The sequence continues at coordinate 62,765,136 of CM060352.1, forward strand.
ACGATAAAGTGAAGAGTCCACAGCTTCCCCTTTTTCATCCGGAGTAATCCCGTGATTCTGCGGAAGAGGAGTAGAAATTGGCTTCGAATCGGACATCTGGAACCGGCTCAAGATGTCTCCGACGTACTTGGTTTGATGGATAAAAATTCCAGATTCGGACTAATTAACTTGCAAACCCAAGAAGAACGTCATTTCACCCATCGCACTCATCTCGAATCGATCTTGCATCACCTTCTCAAATTCCTTGCATAAATTATCATCGGTAGAACCAAAGATAATGTCATCGACGTATACTTGTACCAACAGAAGATCTTCACCTTTTTCTTTGATGAAGAGGGTACAATCGATCAAACCCCGTCTAAACCCTTTGTTCAGCAAGTAGGTAGACAGTGTCTCATACCAGGCTCGAGGTGCTTGATGAAGACCATATAACGCTTTGTTAAGTAATAAAACTCTGTCAGGATGTAATGGATCTTCAAACCCCGGTGGTTGCTCGACATATACTTCCTCTTCGACTACTCCGTGAAGAAATGCACTTTTAACATCCATCTGGTACACCTTGAATTTCTTGAAGGATGCGTAGGCTAGAAAGATTCTAATAGCCTCCAAACGTGCAACAGGTGCGTACACTTCATTGTAGTCAATACCTTCTATCTGACTGAAGCCTTGAACAACTAACCTTGCTTTGTTTCGGACAACAATTCCACGGTCATCCTTCTTGCACTTAAACACCCAACGAGTTCCGATCTTCTTGTAGTTGTCGGGCCTATCAACCAATTTCCATACGCCCAACTTCTCGAACTGCTGAAGTTCTTCTTGCATGGCTTCCACCCAGGAATCATCTTTTAATGCCTCCTTCCAAGATCTAGGCTCTTCTTGGCTAACATAGCAAGCGAAAGACCAATCATTTTGTTGTCCCGATTCTCGTATCTCAGCATACAAGGCAGCATTTTCATTATTTCTGATTTGATTTCTTGTCCTTACACCACTGAGAACATCACCTATAATATTCTGCTGAGGATGAATGTTATGAATTCGGGTTTCAGGAACTAGAGGAATGTCAACATTGGTCCTCAAGTTATTGATATTTAAATTCCCGATATCATTCTGAAGCTGTTGAGTTGTAGAAGATGATGCATTTTCTTCTTGGACAATTGGCGCAGACACTGGATCCGTTGCTTCTGAAGTACCTTGAATCGGACCCCGTGCTTCACCATCATTTGCATCAACATACTCCTCATCTTCCGATGACAAATTGTAGTCGACAGCATCATTAAACACCTCATTTGAAGCGAGATTGTTGACAGAAGAAGATGCTTGTGAGTCAACAAGGATTGGGTGAACTAACTTAGAGCCAGTCGCATTCTCGCTTTCATACAACATTTGAGCAATTGCATTGTCATCATCAAATGTCGGCAGATTGAATGAGTCGAAAAGACCATCATAATCGAACATCCATGGATCTCCAGAAGGCTTCGGTGGATTAGAATATCTTTGAACTCTTACTTCACCCCACTCTTCAATCTTCTTGGTAGTTAGGTTCCATACTCGCAGATTAGGAGTAGCATACCCAAGGAAGTAACCTTCGATAGCTTTGGCACCAAACTTCCCGTCAGGCTCGATCATGGTACATGGTGCACCAAAAGGTTCTAGATATTCCAAGTCAGGAGTCTTCTTGTGTAGGAGTTCGAAGCACGTTTTGCCATGTCTTTTCACTGTGAGAACCCTGTTTAACGTGTAACAAGCCGAGGCAACAGCTTCAGTCCAGAATCGAACTGGAAGCTGAGACTCAACCAACATGGTTCTTGCAGTCTCAATTAAGGTTCTGTTCTTTCTTTCAGCGACTCCGTTTTGTTGTGGCGTGTACCGAGAGCTGTATTCATGAAGGATTCCTTTTGCAGTGCAAAATTCATCCATAACCCTGTTTTTGAACTCGGTTCCGTTGTCGCTTCGAATTCGCCTCACCTTTAGATTATAAAGATTTTCCAACAAGGTGATCAAATTCTTTAGAATTTCTGGAGTCTCGCTCTTGTGGACCATGAAGTCAACCCATGAAAATCTTGAATAGTCATCAGTTACTACCAAGCAGAAAACTTCCCCGTGCACACTCTTGTGTTTGACAGGGCCGAAAAGGTCCATAGGCAGACGTTCGAGTGGCATGTTTACAGTGTTAACCTTCTTCAATGGATGTGATTTCTTGATCTGCTTCCCTTTCTGACACGGCACACAGACATCTTGAAGTTGAAAATTCTTCACATTGACACCTCTCACCAGATTGTTTTTGACAAGGTGATTCATTTTTCTGAGGTGAATATGACCCATCCGTCTGTGCCAAGAGATCGTCTCCTTTTCAGTGGCTTTTGAAATAAAGAAAGTAACTTGTTTGGACTTGGTTATTGCTTGGCTCATATCGAGGACATACAAATCATTAACTCTTGGTGCTGATAAGAGAATCCATTCTTCGGGAATCTTGAATCCTGGCTTCAGCACATAACAACCGGCATCATCAAAATGCACGGTGAACTTCTTGTCGCAGATCTGAGAAACACTCAGGAGATTGTGATCCAGCTGTTGCACATAATTGATTTTGTCGAAACTCACAACTCCATTTGAGATCATTCCCTCGCCGGTGATATACCCTCCTTTGTCTCCAGCAAACGCAACATATCCTCCTCTTATACTTCGCACATCAAAAAGAAGACGATAGTCGCTCTCTGATACCACTTGTAGGTCCCTCAGAGGTTGAGGTTAAACCTTATCCTTGTTATCAGGCAATTTGGAGTAATTGTGATTCATTGGGGGAGGACATGATTTGAATCCAACACCTTTTGCATCCCCCTTTTTCTTTTTCTTTTGAACGTCAATGATGTGATCCAATACAAAGCGGGAATTGGAATAGCTTTCCAGTTTCTGCTTAATTGTCTCACATTCACATCGAGCTGTTGCCAACTCTACCATTTGCTTTTCAATTGTGTCAATAAGATTATTGTTAGCATGTTGTTTTCGCAAAACAGCCTTTTGTAATTCTGAAACATCATGTTTTAATGACGCAATTGTTGCTTTGAATTCCTTTTCATTTCTGGTTAAAAACAAGTTAGCTTCAGTTGCTTTAGAAAGATCTACAATCAATTCTTGATTGTGTTTGTATGTGATTTCAAACTGACTTTCCTTTTCAGCATATTTTAAACACTTTGCACATTCAATAGGGGCAGAAATAGAGTCAGAATTAGTATCACATACCTGAGAAGTCTGACCTTCTACGTGAGCCATAAAGGCTGTATGAAAAGAAAAAGATCCATCTTCAGAGAAGAACTGAGCAAGCTTCTCGGAAGTTCCAGCAGATTTCTGGCAAAGAATAGATCTCCTCTTGCATAATGCTTCAGCTTCAGCCAAAAGCTCATCAACTTCCAAATCTAAAGCATCACTTGATAAATCACCAGCATCAAGTGATTCCCCATCCATGCTCCCACTATAACCCGAACTATCTTCATCTTCTGAAGATTCACCAGCAGACACGGGTTCTACTACCTTCTCAATCACTTTAGCATAACATGCTGTTCCACCATTTCCTCCTTCTCCAAGTTGAAGGTTCCAATTGCAGATTTCATCAGCTTGGACAACCAATCCTCTGTGGGGATTAGTGTTTGTGGATCCAGATGCATTTCCTCCAACGGGAACTATTGATCTGTCAGAATTGTTGTTCGGTTGCTGTTGTGGCTGTCCTTGATTCCTGAAGGGATTCTGATTTCCTTGCTTCGGTGGCTTCTGACACTCCCGCTTGAAGTGACCCTTTTCACCACAATTGAAACAAGTGACAGCATTCTTATCAAAACCATACTTGGTGTTGTTGTTGCTATTCAAGTTGGTTCTCCCCGTCCTTTCCATAAACTCCTTTGCTCTTCGAATTGCACTAGCAAGAGCCCATTTGATATCCATCATTTCAAACTCTTCTCTATCCACTTGCTGATAATCTTCATTGGTTAGATTGATATTCCCAATCTGACCTGCGACCAATCCACAATAAGCACTAACCAAGGTGTTCAACATCTCCATATGCTCCTTGGCTATTTCGACACTGACTTTGGAAAAGTTGGAAGTGTCTAATCTGACTGTGTTCGGATTGGAAGTGGCTTGAAAGTTTGAAGAGCTTCCATAAAACCCTTGTTGTTGCGGTTGTTGCTGCTGAGCTCTGCTTGGATCTAAGAAAGGCGGTGGTGTAAATTGCTGAGCTGTCGGTTGCACATTCTGTTGTAGAGAAGAAGAATCCGGTCTTGAATACATCATCGTGTATGCTGAAGGATCAAACTGATTTGTTGTGGAAGGTCCGGTGTTTGAGATGAAAGCTGTTTGAAGCTTCGCATGTTGAGAGGCTGGTTTTTCTCCACTGATACCTCCTGCAATCCCATAGTACATCTCTGGATTTTGAGGAGTTAGTGTTCTTTTTGCCTTAAGCTTTTCTTCTACATCCTTGTTCTCCAATCTTTGAATTAACTCATAAACGGTGATTGTGTCTAGAACACCATTTTCTTTGAGAATTTCAAGATAACTGCTCCACTTTGCTGGTAAGCTATCAGCGAATCTCTTCACCATTTCTTGTGGAGTGGCAGTGACTCTGAAAGCAAACATCTCGCTCAACAAGTGATGGAACCTTGTAGATAAATCTGCCAAAGTCTCATTCTCCATACACGTGAATCCTTCAAACTCTTTCTTCAGTAATTCTTGCTTGATCTTTCTAGATTGAGCATTTCCTTCACATCGTAACGTGAGCATATCCCACAAGCTTTTAGTAGTCGTGCAGTAAACAAACTGGTGGTAAATGTCTTTGTGAAGAGCTTGTGTGAGAATCATGAATGCCTTCTTTTCTAACTCAAATTTCTTCTTATCATCATCAGACATAGTGCTGTAAGTTTCTGGATTAGATCCTGCAACTTCCAAATCATTGTCAAATGCGGTGAAGAAGCACATCCATAGATCTTGACCTTGCCCCTGAACATAAGTTCTCAGCCTTTCTTTCCACAATCCCCAATCATTGATGTGATTTAGCTTTGGCGGTTTTGTGCTTGTACCAGTTTCACTGTCGTTCTGCATCATAGCTTGAATGCTGTTGCTTTGATTTGTGACCAATGCCCATTGATTTGCAGTTATCATTGCAGCTTGAGGTGGGGCAATAGCCTGCATCCATGCATTTTTGTTGAAATCTGACTGAGATTGCGTAGCTGATGATTGCGTAGCTGATGATTGTGGAGTCAAAGTTGTTTTAGTCCACGCGGTTGGATCCCACTGACCGTTTGTTCCCATTTTATAAAGAAAATTAATATATTAAGTGAAAATATATTTAAAAAATTTGAAAAACAAGTTTTCCCTTTTTAAAATTTAATTTTCACAAACTATGTTAATATCTCGAAGGATGACAATCAGCCGAAGGATCCTTGATCGAAAGACCTGAAAAACACAAACTTGTTAAACTTAAACAGATTAGGATCGAAGGAACAGAACTTGTTCGAAGGATCAACAGTGTTCGAAAGATCACTGTTGAGTTTCGAACAATGACTTCGAAAGACTCTCCAATCGAAGGATCCTTGTCTTTCGAATAAGACCTGTAGATCGACAGATATATCCTTCGAAAAGATTCCTTGGAACGAAGGATAAGTCAAAGACTTTGAAGGATGTTCGAAGGATGATTATCTATCGAACCTCCTTTGATCGAAAGATGATCTTTCGACTTCGAAGGATATCCTTCGATCTCCACTGACACAGTTGACAAAAGTTGACAGGTTGGTGAAAAGGTGATTGGTTGGTAGAAAGCTTTCGGCAGAAGGTATGTTCAGACCATACTTTCTGCCAACCCAGATTTGACTAATAAAATATTGCCCAAAAAGAAAGTTCTTATCCAGAAACCGGTCACCGGAGTAAGCCGGAATTTTGGCCGGAAATTACCAAAACTTCTTAAAAACAAGTTTTTAAGTTACCCAACCCGTCCTTTAACACACCCGGTTAGTTTAGAACACGTTTTAACGTCTGAAAAAGCGAGAAAAACAGTAAAAACGGGTGCTAAACCAAGTGAGTTTTTGTCCAAAACACTCCAAAGTCTTGTATAAACTCGGTTTTTAACAAGGAAAAGAGCCACGGCTCTGATACCACTTGTAGGTCCCTCGGAGGTTGAGGTTAAACCTTATCCTTGTTATGTTTAACACACTAGCAAGTGCGGAATCCAAGCTAGAATGCAAACCAATAGTTTATATGAGAACACAAGCTACAAAGAGAAAGGTAGACACATGAGATATCAAAGTTTTCTCTTGTATTTCAGTGGACACGGTTACAGCCCTTGACCAAACTGAAAATACGCTCTCTACAAGACTAAGTTCACTCACATACTGAAGTGAACACATTACATCAGTATATATATCCATCACAGATCGTCTGGTCGAAGGATCAGATAGACTGATCGAAAGATCATCTATCGAGATAAAACCTATCGAAGGATCCACATATACCTCGAAGGATGATATCCTTCGAGGTCCATCTATATCCATCGAAGGTTATCCTTCGAGCTCATCGAAGGATATAAACAATCCTTCGATGACTCATCCTTCGACACACATGACTTACAAACTTGTTCTAACTGTTTGACCAAGTCAAACCAGGAGGATGGTTGACTGGTCAAACTTACATTAAGCACACATATTAACACACCTAAGACGTAAACAAGACTAACAAAAGACATCGTTTTATATCATAACAAAATACAGACAAAGTACAGACACAAGTGCACCAACAGAAATACCATACAAATCCCCTCACAACTATTTGGGTCTACTCACAAAACCCACAAACAACCACACCTTCGATTCCATCATCGACACCTTATCTAAATCAAAGTACAAAACTTTGTTAACAGCAGATGCTCACATTTACCTGCAAACCCAGAGAGAGTTTTGGAAAAATGCTACGCTTGAAAAACAAGACGATAAAGTAGTAGCCATCAACTCATCCATACAGGGTAAAGCGATTCAAATTAATCCTCAATCCATATCAGAGGTCTTTCAACTCGATGATCAGACAGGTTTAACTTTTATCCCTAAAAACGAGTTAAAAATTGACTTCATTGAAAGAGGGTATGCAGACACAATGATGAAAAGGGATACCTTACAAAAGGGTTTCTTTCCTTCTGCACCTAGGTTTTTATTTCACACTCTCTTGATGTGTGTTTCGAATAAAACAACTACTTTTAACGAAATACCTTCAAAGATTTAGTGCCTGGGTTATGCTATTCTAAACAATGAAAATTTTAACTATTCCTAGGAAATCTTTGATGATTTGGTGAAAAACGTTGATAGTGGAGCATTTTTACTTTTTCCAAGATTTTTAAGCTACTATTTTAAACAAAAATTTGGAAAAGAAAATGAAAATTTGCTCAAATAGGGTGCCTATTTTCAAATAAAAGGGTTAACAACTGAAACATATTCTAGAATGATGGCACCAATAAAAACAAAAGCAAAGGTGTCTGAGCAGAATTTAGCAGTTACCACTGCTCCTCAGACATCTGCTGTTGAGCCCACTGCTCCAGGTGATCATAGCAGCACTACCAATGCATTGAAACCCACACCTGCCACTACCAAAAAGACCAAAAGGAAAACATCCAGAAAACCCACCAAACCCAAAACAAAGGCACCTCTGGAATGTGACAACCCGTACTCTCGTTGTCGAGAGAATGGCATTTTAGTAATATGCACACTTATTTTTATTATTATTATTATTCTTATTATTATTATCATGTATTTACAAAATAATAATCCGCGATGAGAGAGTTATTCGGGTATTTATTTTTACGGTTATCCTATTAATAAACCGGGCCAATTTTCTTAAGCGAGACACACAATCTAACCAGTCCACACACTTGGGCTAGGCCCAAGCCCACTCCCTAAACCTAAACCCTACACTATTTAAACCTCCTAAACCTCTCCTCGCATCTTCTCTAAAACAAAAACCCTAAACCCCCTTTTCTTTTATGTCAGCCGCACAACCAACACCAGACACACTCAACCTTCTTCTCTGGTCCGATCAAGATTCCGGCGATTCATCGGCGGCCGCGCAATGGCTCCGGTTGCACACTCAGGTTCGACCTTCTGTTCTTCCTAAAACCCCTCCCACACATGGCAACCTGCACTCCTCTCTCTCTCATTTCAAAACCAGCCGACAACCCCAACCCCTTTTCACCTTAAAATACCCCACAGTCCCCGTTCTTTCCGGAGATTAATGGCACTAGCGGCGGCAACAAGATCAGGAAGACGGAGCACCGCCGCCACTCCCGGCGGTGACGGTGGAGTCGAACGGCAGCGGGTTGCGGCGGAGCACAGCGGCGATAGCGGAGGCACTACGGCGGACCATAGGAGCCTCCGGTTTGCAGTTCCTCGATACAGCAGGTGTGTATCGTGTTTTTGTTATATTTTGAGTTGCTAAGATTATTGTTCTTGAGATCTCTTGAGTGTAAGTGGCTGTTGTAGTAAAGCATGTGATCAAATTCTAAGAAGTTCATTTTAAGTGTAGTTTGGTGATTAACGATACATGTTTTCTTTTCTGTTCACAGCCGTTGTAAGTGCCACTGCTTGTATTATGGTGCTCTAGATTCTGCATACATGAGTGTTAGCTGTTTGGTTCAAATGACTGTTACAACTGTTGGAATGATTATTGCTACAAGATTTATTTTGGATGTCTGTTTGTTTGATGATGATGATTTTGTGAATATTTTAAAAGGGTTTAATATTTATGAATACACCCCCCCCCCCTTTTTTTGCCATCTGTTTTAATAAATGGAGAATGCAATATGTAATTTTCGAAACTATTGAAACTGGATGTATGTATGTATGTATGTATGTATGTATGTATGTATGTATGTATGTATGTATGTATGTATGTATGTATGTATGTATGTATGTATGTATGTATGTATGTATGTATGTATGTATGTATGTATGTATGTATGTATGTATGTATGTGAAGATGATGTTCGAATATGCAAAGTTTGTGATTATGATTCCAATAATTAGTGACAGAAATATAAAGCTAAATTTTAGAATGATGATATTGTGTTTTCATGGAGGTACAATCATATATGCACAAGGTACAACTTAGAAATGCATGTTGAATGTGTGAGAGAAGATGATGACCATGTGATTGATTGAATGTGATTGGATCGTACAAATGGATAAGGTTCTAGAAAGATCCCACAGTGTTTGTGAGTCGAGACCAGTGGATCCATCAGTGGTTTCGACCCAGCAGCCGTTTCATTTGAGATTGCGACTCGAGACTAGGGCATGCATATCAGGGACTCGAGACCAGCTAGGTTGCGACTCGAGATCTCCTGATCTCGACTCGAGACCTGACTCGAGACCCCGAGGTTCCGACTCATGTATACACAACTCGAAACCAACTGGTTTTGATTCAGGAACTCGTGGTTGCGACTCGAGACCTCTTGTTCTCGAGTCGAGACTATCCGGTTTCGACTGGGCTTCCTTGCTTATTTACTGGGCCACAATGTGCATTGACGTGCTTGGACTGTGTGCTTAACTTTACTACATGCTGCTACTGGTTAACTGTTTATGTGATTAGGACATGCCCGATAACTTTGGTGGGCCTTATGTACCATGTGTTAACTGATGTCCTGGACTGTGTGCTGGTATTAATGTCTAGCTGTTTCTGTTTAACTGTTTACATGCTAGAATAGGCCCAATACCGTGTATGTTTGTATGACATGCATGTTGTATGCAATGTGTTAGATACGTGTAGGATTTTACGTGACACTACTTGCATACGAACCTAACGAATATTTATAAACCATAATAGGGTATGGTTGACCAACCTAACACAAGTAAATTGTCTGCCGAGCAAACCAAGGTGATTTCACACACTAAAAGCATGCGTCCCAGGGAGGGACACGGACAAACTGCCATCCTTAAAGATTGCTTTCAATTAATATTTCCGGGGGAAAATGCAAATGGGTACTTTTAAATTTCTATCTCCGGGGGAGATACGTTTGGATATTATTTATAAATCACAACTAGCAAAACTAAACGCATCTCTATCATGTAAAGTCCCTGCTTATAGTACCGATTAATCGCCGGGGGCGAACGGGTTATTAGTTGATAACGCTATTAGGTTTGGCAACCTCACACCGTGACCGGGGGAGATCGGGCGTGAACTAGTATACCTTGCATCTTGGTCAATGACGATAGTCATTGACTCGGGGCACAAAATCTTCTCGTCAACAGTTTCGGTAACGCCAGTTTAGTAGCTTTCATATGGGGTAGCTCCCCATGACGTGATTATAAATGTTCTATCTAAACAACTTACGTTTTCAAAAACTAAAACTGGACAACTCGTGAACTCGCCAACGTTATGTTGATACCCTACTGCATGCTTTGCAGGTTGCTCGATACAGTTTAGGACGGACATTGCAATCAGCTGGAGTGCGTGGTTTGTAAGTTCAAAACTAATAAACTTGTGGTTTTAAATTACGATATGTATTCTTTTCTTTTCCGCTGCAACTTAAACTATGTTTTGAAAAATTTAAATTGGTCGCTATTTATACCATTTGTAACACCTGTACCTCCACGGCCATCAAACAAATACCAAACCAATGAAATATTGTATTTCATACTTGGGATTTGTAAAAATATGTGTATCATTTGCACATATCAATTTATGTTCAATTTCAAACTCTAAATCGCTTTCTGGAAGGTTATACGCGCACTAATGCGTAAATATAACCAGTTTAATGCAACAAACACTCCGGAATAGTGAAATAGGTTTAACATACCTAAAATAACCTTTACATAACTTAGATATAAGTTTTGGAAGGTTTGGTGTGGTGAAATCAAAGTTAAATCGCTTACAGGGACTAAAGTTGACAAACTGCGAAAGTATGCCAATTTGAACTGTAACAGACCTTCCGGAACATGACCATAAGTTAAACATACCATAAATATCCTTTACAAAGCTTAGAAATAGGCTTTGAGGGGTTCGGTGTGCTAAAATAAACTTTTGTGTCATTCAGGGACTAAAAGTGTCAAAAAGTGCACAAGTTTGCATTTTCGCGCATAACTTACGTTCTGAATACATCTGGACATCCAAAAATTTATGGAAGCATGACTATATTTTATTTTAGTGTTCGCCTTAAGAAAAATCCATTCGTCGCGTCATTTGGTTCATTTTTCGCGCTTATGCGCATTCCGTCGTAATTAAGCGAACATCGCGTTCGTACGACCAAACGAACCATCATCCGGCATATTTTTGAGTATGTTTTGAGTTCCCTATACTTTAACTTCATTTTAGAGCCTTGAAATGAGGTTAACGGGGTTCAAACGCATCGAAAATCGCTTAAAAGGGCTGCAGGGACTAAACCTGTCACTTTTGAAACAATTCTGAATCAGATAAGCACTAGCGTAGCGCGAGCCCTAAGGCTCTACCAGTAGCGCTACGCGAGTGACTGATCTGACCAGATTCAATGTCTTTTTAGCAAGTTGCAGCTGATCGATTCGTGTCCACACATTTTAAACGGGTCTAGTCAGCAGATAAGAACAAGTTTCTAGCCACCACAACTTTGTGACAAGTGTTCGGCTCGGATCGTGGCACGATATTCAAGAAACGATCCTAACGGCTCTACCTTTTCTATAAATACCCACCCCCCATTTGTTCAAAACCCACAAATCTGATTAAGAAAGCTCTAAGTTGGAACCTTCGTTTCATACCTGAGCTATTTTGATCTGGGTTAGCATTCGGGGACCCTTCGTAAGTATTCTTTCGTTCTTTTCCTTATTTTTACTGCTTTTCGAGTCAGAAAGTCAAACTTTGTTTGACTTTCAGCGTTGACCAGTAATGGTCAATGCGAAGTTCGTTTGAACTTCGCAACGTGATTGTAATCACGATGGTCATAGTCCCTTGGGACTATGCCTACTGATTACCACGTTGTCTAGGGTCGTAGGGTAAGCGATCTAATAAATCGCTTATACCTCGAACCCGACCCAGTTTGGTCGATCATTAGGATCCGACCAAACACATTAGGTGACCATAGTGTAGGGAATAACCTTCCGAGGTTATACTTTATGGTCACGACGTTTAAGTAGTTGTATGATAGGTAGTTTATATGCCTTAGGTAAATTACCAGAATACCCTTTTCATACATAATTGGTAATTTAGCATATGTAACCTAAACTTTTGTCACGTAACTGATTATGTAACATGTTTAGGCATATAATACTTGTCATAGGACTAGTTAGGCGGTCCGAACGCGTTTCACGCGCACGACACGTTAAAGTAGCATAAGCTTCCTAAACGGGTCGTAATGGGTCAATAAGACTTAGGTTAAGTTTCATTTAGCATGTAGGCTTTGTTAAACCATATCACATGAGTTCCTACACTCATTTGGTTTACAAACCCTAATGCTACCCAGTCTTCCGATATAGGTCCGGTTTATTAACATAGTTACCTATACTAGGTGCCGTTTGATTTCCGAGATCTATAGCATTACTTGGTGGTTATCTTTTGACAACTGAGCAATCTCAAGTGAGTACATAGACCCCTCTTTTACTGTTTTCCAAACTGTTTTGGGGTGGAACACATGTGCCTACTTGTTACTTTCATGCTTTCCTGTTTTCACATCATATACTGCTATGTTCGTTAGTACATTATAGTACATGATTTCATTACATCTTATGCTAGGTGTGCCCATTGTGTGCATTACTTAGTACATCGTTTTACATGACATTTCATGCTAGGTATGCCCATTGTGTGCATTACTTAGTACATCGTTTTACATGACATTTCATGCTAGGTATGCCCATTGTGTGCATTACTTAGTACATCGTTTTACATGACATTTCACGCTATGTATGTTCATTTGATTACATACTTAGTGCATTGTTTTCACATGCTCACATTTTGTTATGACATTTGGTTTGTTTACATGGGACAATATATCCATTAACATTAGCTACGCCGTTCGTTAGTAGGTAGTGGTACCATAGGAATTGACAACTCCCGTTCCGGACATCCCAGGGTAAGGGGACAGAAAGGAATGACTGAATTCGTTGACATTAAGACAGATAGACCTTTAATTTGTTTAAAGGGTTTTATCACCACAGTCGCCAGGCTTGGATGTATGCATTTTTACAATACCACATAAATGTTCATATTAAATAGTTGCATGCATTCACACAAAACATAGCTTTGATTTAAACCAAGTTTTACTTCAATACTTTGTTTTTGTGCATATGGTTTAGTTGAGACCTTTCACTTGCCATACATGACATTTTGACATAGACATTTGACTTGGATATTTGACATAGACATTTGACATGGATATTTGACATAGACATTTGACATGGATATTTGACATAGACATTTTGACATGATTTACATCTTGACATGAGCATTTTACATTGTTTGGTTTGGTTTGATTAAGTGATTAAGTAACGATGCGTGTGTAATATGATACAAGCATGGTGGATACGCCGCTGGTACTTCCTATATATAAGTGTTTGTATGGTATTACATGTCGTAACGTTACTTGAATCATTTCAGTTTGAGACATAGAACATTTCATACAAATAACATACTTTTCACAAGACATTGATTTATAAACAACTTATCTTATACAAACTCATCTTACATGGTTATTTATTTAACCATACATTATTTACTTATTTATACATATCATCTGAACTCATTGTTTTTCAAATGATTTACAAAACAAAGCAAATAACAAGGTTCATGACTAAACATTTTCTCAAACATAAGTCATGAATCTTATTTTCACAAAACCTATGTATCTCACAGGCATTTTTATGCTGACGTACCTATTTTTCACATGTGTTTTTCAGGAACTGTTGCATAAGATGGTCAAGATACACATAGACAGACTTGGCTTTAGTGACAATAAAAGATGCAAGACTAGTTAATTAAGTTGTATTTCTTTGTTTGTTAAGACATTGTAACACTTTTAATCAATAAAACGGAACTTCAATTTCCATGGATTTGAAACATTAATTCTGTTACAACACTCCCCGACATTTCCGCCACGTTTTGTATGTTCCACGTGGTCGGGGTGTGACAGAAAAGATGGTATCAGAGCCAATGGTTATAGGGAATTAGGTTATTAGTAATGCTTTGACCTAGTCTATAACCTTTCTAGGAACCTAACGCGAGTTTACTTGCGTTTAGTCATAAAACAATACCGTCACCTATCCTTAGGTGACGACCACAACAAGAACATAAATTTCAAAACCGCTTTGAAAACTAATCATCTGTTCTAGGATGATTGATTACTAGGTTTTGAACCCTCTATTGTAAGGTTTTGAACTCTCTATTATATGGTTTTGAACCCCTTTGAGTTTTCAAAATCTCGTCAAGGTTTTGGGTTTTAAATAATGTGAACACGTGCAAACTGGAAGGGTGAATGCCTGTATTCTGGGTTTTCTGGCTAGGCAAGCACTTCGTATACATCTCATCAGACGCGAGACCAGTTGTGCTTACCTGGGAATTCTTGGGATGAGTGTTCACTTATAGGCGAGCATGTCTTCGCGATACATTATTTTTTGACCTATTTATTTTGATTTGTCACCATCTCATTTGTTTGCCTTAGGTAACAAACAAATGATCACAATTTTCATTCGTTACCATTCTGTATTGATTATCCAATAACCTTTCACTCGTTTCTTCCTCTGTCTTTCATTTTCTTCTAGAATGTCTATTCCTCTTGGCACTGGTCAAATGCCCGAGCGAACAGCCAAATTTGTCCAGCAAATTGGCGAAGTGATTCAGAGGACTGTGGATTTAGGTATTGCCATGGCTCGTCTTAACAATGAAGCCTCTCGTCTCGACAATGAAGCCACTCAAGAGCCACTGAAGGAAGCAGAAGTCAAGACTGCACCAAAGTCAAGGAAGCGTAAGGCTTCAAGTAAACCCACAACGGTTACACCTAATCAAGCGGGACCTAGCCATGTGGCAAGGCCACCAGCTAGGAAGCCATACAACGGAACTGCACCCTTGTGCAACCAATGTAGCCTTCATCATCAGGCTAGTGTAAAGTGCCGCAAATGCCAAACTTGTGGACTTATAGGTCATACGGCAAGGGTTTGTCCGACTGCGGCAGTAGCAAATCAAGCAGGACCCATCCGGGGTGGCAACACCACCTGCAAAGAAAGCATATGCCGGTACTGCACCTCATTGTGCACGGCTGCAACGGTCATCACGCGTTACAACAAGTTTGCTGGCAATGCACGACGTGTGGTAAACTTGGGCACTTGGCCAAAGTTTGTCGTTTGGGACAAAATCAGGCTGCTCAGGTTCAAGCTCCGGTTCAAGGGAATGCTGCGAAATTCCCACTGGGTTCATGTTTCAACTGCGGAGAGATTGGTCACTTCCGCCACAACTGCCCAAAGCTTGCTAATGCAAATCCAACCCTTGGATGAGCATTCGGCTGAACAAAGGATGTTGCTGTCTTATGTCTTTGTTTCTTTTGTTCCCGTGTATTGTGAAACAATGTGTCTTGTTCATAAATAAAAGTTGTTGTTCACAATTCTGCTATACAAAGTATCATTACATGTGTTTATGGCTTTTCCTTATAATACCTGCACTAAGGAACTATGTTCCTCACAAACTACTCTTGTGATTCTCTCTTTCAAGTGATCGCTCATAATTTCCTCGAAAGTTCTAAATACTCGTTTCATTCTAAGAAACGAAGTACAGAAATAAAGTGAAATTATGAGTAATCGTGCTTTTTGCACATCTGTACTTTTGAATCCTTGGTTGGATAACTAAGGATATTTTCAAATCTCATACCCATTACGTTTTGATTTGTCAACATACACAGTACAAGTATTTCAACACAATCTTCATGATCTCAAAACATTTCATATATTTTGAAAACAATTTTTCTAGATACATTGTCTATGTTATTTCAAAAACATTGGCCATGTTTATCAAAACCAACCTTTCTAATTTCAAAATATTTCATATAGTCTGAAGACAATATTAACACAATACATTTTCTGATCAAGTGCATGATTTCGAAAAGCATCATTCATGTCTTTCAAAAACCTTATACATAATTTTAAAATTCATCTCGCATGATTTTAAAACATTTTTTTTAAATATATCTATCTAATACACCTACTTTATGATTTCAAAAGTATTATATATAAGGTTTCAAAAACGTTAAACACACTTTTCTTAAAAGAACCCCATGCATAGTTTTCAAAAATATTTTCCTCATACATTGACTTAACCTTCAAAATTCTGCTTCATATGTCGCCTTGGTATATCTAGCATCTCAACTTCATAAGCATTTTACATCATGTTTTGACATAAGCACGTCCAGTGCAAGATTTCAAAACATCTTCAACTTCTAAAATCCATATGGGATCTTTTTATCTTCACATTTAGATCCTTTTGGATAATCATCATTCAAATCAGAGTCCTTAATTGGATTCCTTATGTACCTTAATTCGAACACTTCGGTTCCTAATAATCGAAATCGAATTTTCTTTTTGAATCTTTCTATCTTTATAGTTGGATTCTTGATAACGTTTAAAGTACCAAATGAAATCCACGGAATAGATTCCTAGTGTGCTTTAAATGCATATACGCAATTAACAAGGCAAGTTAACAAACAATTTTGTGGTTATGTGATTATGTGTTTACATATTTGGTGTTTTCATTAATGCATTTTATGTTTTTGGTATACTCTGGGTATTCATTATCCAAATCCTCGTAGAATCTTTCATATCTTGATATGAGGGATTCGTAGTAGGATATTCAAAAAGGTACTACCTTAAATCCTGAATGGGCTTCTATGTAATAGTTAAGACCCTTGGATTATATAGTACCACTCCATGATTCATAAGGGACCCTTTAGTGGTCTAGTCAAAAAGATTGATTCACAATTTGGTTAAAGAATGACATCTAGTGATGTAACTAAACAGACTCCTGGATAGTCTATTTAAATCATTTATTGATTTAGTCTAAAGGACTCTATGGCAGTCTAGTTACACTCATCACAGGATTGTTCATTTGGTTTTACACTACACATTATAAAATAGACTGTGCGGACTGTACAAGGAACTACGTAATTATGGAGGCCTACATAATTGTGGAATTCAATGCACAGAAACCCAGTAAGATTTATTATGTGTAAGAACCGATAGCGACAAAATAACAAAATGATAACGATGTAATGGAGGTACGGTGGACGCACCAACGACGCTTTATATACTTGTATATAAGTGTCCCTCTTACATTGCAAGCATGATGTTATTAAAGTTACTAGAAGTTCAGAACCCTAACCAATGTTGTTCGATCTTTTCAACTTCATGTTTTAGACTCTCACAAGTTTCCTCTAAATAAATTTCGGGACGAAATTTCCTAAAGTAGGGGAGACTGTAACACCTGTGCCTCCACGGCCATCAAAAAAATACCAAACCAATGAAATATTGTATTTCATACTTGGGATTTGTAAAAATATGTGTATCATTTGCACATATCAATTTCTGTTCAATTTCAAACTCTAAATCGCTTTCTGGAAGGTTATACGCGCACTAATGCGTAAATATAACCAGTTTAATGCAACAAACACTCCGGAATAGTGAAATAGGTTTAACATACCTAAAATAACCTTTACATAACTTAGATATAAGTTTTGGAAGGTTTGGTGTGGTGAAATCAAAGTTAAATCGCTTACAGGGACTAAAGTTGACAAACTGCGAAAGTATGCCAATTTGAACTGTAACAGACCTTCCGGAACATGACCATAAGTTAAACATACCATAAATATCCTTTACAAAGCTTAGAAATAGGCTTTGAGGGGTTCGGTGTGCTAAAATAAACTTTTGTGTCATTCAGGGACTAAAAGTGTCAAAAAGTGCACAAGTTTGCATTTTCGCGCATAACTTACGTTCTGAATACATCTGGACATCCAAAAATTTATGGAAGCATGACTATATTTTATTTTAGTGTTCGCCTTAAGAAAAATCCATTCGTCGCGTCATTTGGTTCGTTTTTCGCGCTTATGCGCATTACGTCGTAATTAAGCGAACATCGCGTTCGTACGACCAAACGAACCATCATCCGGCATATTTTTGAGTATGTTTTGAGTTCCCTATACTTTAACTTCATTTTAGAGCCTTGAAATGAGGTTAACGGGGTTCAAACGCATCGAAAATCGCTTAAAAGGGCTGCAGGGACTAAACCTGTCACTTTTGAAACAATTCTGAATCAGATAAGCACTAGCGTAGCGCGAGCCCTAAGGCTCTACCAGTAGCGCTACGTGAGTGACTGATCTGACCAGATTCAATGTCTTTTTAGCAAGTTGCAGCTGATCGATTCGTGTCCACACATTTTAAACGGGTCTAGTCAGCAGATAAGAACAAGTTTCTAGCCACCACAACTTTGTGACAAGTGTTCGGCTCGGATCGTGGCACGATATTCAAGAAACGATCCTAACGGCTCTACCTTTTCTATAAATACCCACCCCCCATTTGTTCAAAACCCACAAATCTGATTAAGAAAGCTCTAAGTTGGAACCTTCGTTTCATACCTGAGCTATTTTGATCTGGGTTAGCATTCGGGGACCCTTCGTAAGTATTCTTTCGTTCTTTTCCTTATTTTTACTGCTTTTCGAGTCAGAAAGTCAAACTTTGTTTGACTTTCAGCGTTGACCAGTAATGGTCAATGCGAAGTTCGTTTGAACTTCGCAACGTGATTGTAATCACGATGGTCATAGTCCCTTGGGACTATGCCTACTGATTACCACGTTGTCTAGGGTCGTAGGGTAAGTGATCTAATAAATCTCTTATACCTCGAACCCGACCCAGTTTGGTCGATCATTAGGATCCGACCAAACACATTAGGTGACCATAGTGTAGGGAATAACCTTCCGAGGTTATACCTTATGGTCACGACGTTTAAGTAGTTGTATGATAGGTAGTTTATATGCCTTAGGTAAATTACCAGAATACCCTTTTCATACATAATTGGTAATTTAGCATATGTAACCTAAACTTTTGTCACGTAACTGATTATGTAACATGTTTAGGCATATAATACTTGTCATAGGACTAGTTAGGCGGTCCGAACGCGTTTCACGCGCACGACACGTTAAAGTAGCATAAGCTTCCTAAACGGGTCGTAATGGGTCAATAAGACTTAGGTTAAGTTTCATTTAGCATGTAGGCTTTGTTAAACCATATCACATGAGTTCCTACACTCATTTGGTTTACAAACCCTAATGCTACCCAGTCTTCCGATATAGGTCCGGTTTATTAACATAGTTACCTATACTAGGTGCCGTTTGATTTCCGAGATCTATAGCATTACTTGGTGGTTATCTTTTGACAATTGAGCAATCTCAAGTGAGTACATAGACCCCTCTTTTACTGTTTTCCAAACTGTTTTGGGGTGGAACACATGTGCCTACTTGTTACTTTCATGCTTTCCTGTTTTCACATCATATACTGCTATGTTCGTTAGTACATTATAGTACATGATTTCATTACATCTTATGCTAGGTGTGCCCATTGTGTGCATTACTTAGTACATCGTTTTACATGACATTTCATGCTAGGTATGCCCATTGTGTGCATTACTTAGTACATCGTTTTACATGACATTTCATGCTAGGTATGCCCATTGTGTGCATTACTTAGTACATCGTTTTACATGACATTTCACGCTATGTATGTTCATTTGATTACATACTTAGTGCATTGTTTTCACATGCTCACATTTTGTTATGACATTTGGTTTGTTTACATGGGACAATATATCCATTAACATTAGCTATGCCGTTCGTTAGTAGGTAGTGGTACCATAGGAATTGACAACTCCCGTTCCGGACATCCCAGGGTAAGGGGACAGAAAGGAATGACTGAATTCGTTGACATTAAGACAGATAGACCTTTAATTTGTTTAAAGGGTTTTATCACCACAGTCGCCAGGCTTGGATGTATGCATTTTTACAATACCACATAAATGTTCATATTAAATAGTTGCATGCATTCACACAAAACATAGCTTTGATTTAAACCAAGTTTTACTTCAATGCTTTGTTTTTGTGCATATGGTTTAGTTGAGACCTTTCACTTGCCATACATGACATTTTGACATAGACATTTGACATAGACATTTCGGCATAGACATTTTTACATGATTGACATTTGATCATGCATTTACACAAAACATAGCTTTGATTTAAACCAAGTTTTACTTCAATACTTTATTTTTGTGCATATGGTTTAGTTGAGACCTTTCACTTGCCATACATGACATTTTGACATAGACATTTGACTTGGATATTTGACATAGACATTTGACATGGATATTTGACATAGACATTTGACATGGATATTTGACATAGACATTTTGACATGATTTACATCTTGACATGAACATTTTACATTGTTTGGTTTGGTTTGATTAAGTGATTAAGTAACGATGCGTGTGTAATATGATACAAGCATGGTGGATACGCCGCTGGTACTTCCTATATATAAGTGTTTGTATGGTATTACATGTCGTAACGTTATTTGAATCATTTCAGTTTGAGACATAGAACATTTCATACAAATAACATACTTTTCACAAGACATTGATTTATAAACAACTTATCTTATACAAACTCATCTTACATGGTTATTTATTTAACCATACATTATTTACTTATTTATACATATCATCTGAACTCATTGTTTTTCAAATGATTTACAAAACAAAGCAAATAACAAGGTTCATGACTAAACATTTTCTCAAACATAAGTCATGAATCTTATTTTCACAAAACCTATGTATCTCACAGGCATTTTTATGCTGACGTACCTATTTTCACATGTGTTTTTCAGGAACTGTTGCATAAGATGGTCAAGATACACATAGACAGACTTGGGCTTTAGTGACAATAAAAGATGCAAGACTAGTTAATTAAGTTGTATTTCTTTGTTTGTTAAGACATTGTAACACTTTTAATCAATAAAACGGAACTTCAATTTCCATGGATTTGAAACATTAATTCTGTTACAACACTCCCCGACATTTCCGCCACGTTTTGTATGTTCCACGTGGTCGGGGTGTGACACCATTACTTATAAAAATAACCAAACGGTTCAAAATAATTAGTGGCTGGATCCTGGTCAGTCGCACGCCTCGCGGTGGTACTCTGCATGTGGAATTTGAGGGTGTGACAGATTGGTATCAGAGCCATTGGTTATAGTGAACTAGGTTTAAGATATAAAATATTTTTAAGATGAAAAATGTTTTATATGAAAAACCAGACTATAACCGTTCTTTAATGAAAACCACGACGACACCACACTCCGGATTGCAAGGTTCGTCAGATTCAGGTACTCACATAGTAATTATAGTCATCGGCATTTACTTGTGCACACATATATGTGTAAATGTGTATGAATATATTCAGCATATGTGTGTAAATATGTAGCCGTATTCAATACTGTGGATCATACGAAAACTACGCAAACCTGATGTGCGCTAAGCAGGAGTGGATTCTCCTAACCTTGATTCAAAACCATGACACTCTTAGGGCAAGGAACCAGTTATTCCAAGTCCTCGCCCACATATTTCTTGACGTCACCCCTGGATTAGAATGAATCGACGCAATGAATGATTTACTCGATATACCTGCTTAGGGGAGGCCTGCTACGGACCACACAGAAAAGATACGAGAACGACCCTATGAAGGGGAGCCATTCCTATATTGTGTGATGTTAGAAGGAACGATGACGACATTCACATCCTTCTTACTTACGTATTTCCTTTCCCGACTTAAGGATGAGACTTGTTCCCCCATCTGACAGATCACCTGGATTCTTGAAGCATTCTGATAAGTTACGCTTTTCGAATTTCTGTTTGCACGTCTCGAACACGAGAAGCATGCGCAGTGTATGCTTCTCATTGCAGTGCCAACAACCGTATCACATTCCCACCGACCGCGAAGCTACTTCATCTAATTCCTCGTTACATGGTTAACCCTTATTCAAGTTCAACCTTATGCCTCAGCACGCCCCAAAACCCAGCAAAGTGATATCTTTCTTACAAACCAGCGTATTTGAAAGCGTGACGCAACGAAGGCACAAACCAGTCAACCCACCGACGAGCATAGTGATCTAGGTACTTACCTTATCCTTCAATTGCCAGAGTCGTTATTCTTTGACGACTTTTCAGATTCTATGAATAATTTCGCTAGCTTTCGTACGAACCAACAATTATCGCTTAGGGGCAGTATCCTCGCTTCCGGCGTTTCTTCATCACGACGTCCACATTTCTTCGTATAGAAACCTTGACCAGATCTCTCTTCAGTTTGGTGAATTCAACAAACTCGACCTTTAGTCAACAAACTTTTTAGCCCTTGAAATTCAACGTGTTACTTCAATCGCGCTTTCTCGAAAACCTGTTTTCGCAGTTTCACACCAACCCCCCCCCCCCCCCCGACGACGCAAGCGCTACTTCAAACTCATTCGCACGACTTAGAACAACCCACTCGAACTTGATTTTCTACCGACCTCAGAAATCACATCCTGCCAGACGTCTCAGTAGATCCTGAAACCTACAGACCCGCACGACGACCATCCCTCTCTAGCTACTTCATTTTGCGCTAACCACATCGACGTAACACCCCTTATCAGCAAGCAACGTTCTTGATTCTAAACACCCATAGCTTGTGTACGACCAGCTACCTCATTGTCATCTGATAAATCTCTATTGTCGATCCCAAAGCCTTCATGTTTTGTCTCAAGTTGAACACGTCAGTTTATCTCGCTACTCGTGTTATGGTTCACGAATTCCATGATCCTTATCCTACTCTACTCTGCACAAACCTCCGTTTGAACGAATTACTTCCGACAAACGTTACTCGTTGGGGCAACGAGCCAAGGGTACCCCGTGGGTAAAGGTACCACAAGCATTGCTCTTCGAACTTGATACGATTAACACCAAGTCACGACACTCTAATTTATTCCATCCTGTCAAAAATTTGACGCTTGTTTCTTTTGATGACATCTGCACCTACTCCAAAAACCTGAGGTAGTCCGAACGACTCCTCTGCGCTACCCTGGCACCTCCACAACTCAAACCGCCTGCGTTAAGTTTCCCACACGACCTTTAAACGTCGCAACGCCCGCATTTCTCGACCGTTTAAGCAACCCCTCATGATTTAAACTCGAAAGAGTATCACCTGACATTAGGGAGATGCTCGATAGTCCAGAACTCCAGCAATTGGAAGATGATCTATGAGATGTTTCCATCTAATTTATTCCTAACCAAGGCATTGATGAAATGTCTGCTAGTAACGACACGCAACCAAGGAAACCGACAAGTTTTCGAACTTGCAACAATCTACTCGGTAGAAGTAGATACTAGGCACGGGACGCGAACATCTCTTATATCTGATCATAACCCACGTTTTGCATCCGATTCGTCACAAGGCTGTGCATAAAAGACTTTTGGCTCACTGATTAGGCATGAGCATCACTTATAGCCCGAAAACTGATGGTCAGGCCAACCGCACCATCCTAACACCCAAAGGCATGCTGAGAACATGTGTTATCGTCCTTGGATACGAGTGACACTTCCCTTTTGTAGAATTCTCTTCCAACAACTGCTACCACATTAGCATTCAGGCAGCACCATTTGAGGCATTGCATGAACGCAGATGCCAGTCACCTCTGTGTTGGGCGGAAGCCAAATTACCGGCCCAGAACTTGCACTTGACACAACGGGTGGGATTGCCCAGAATAGATAACGCATGACGGCAACTCCAGACCGTCAGAAAGGCTACACGGATAAGCGTAGGAAATTTCTAGAATTCCTAGTCGAAGACTGGATTCTACTTAAAGTTTCACCCTGGAAGGGTGTGGTACGTTATGGCTAACGAGACGAGCTTAATCCGTGATATGTTGGACCGTTCGAAATCACCAAAAGGATCGGTAAGGAAGCTTTGCAGACTAAACCTGCCTGAAGAACTGAGTGCGGTACACGTCTTTCACGTGCCTAATCTGAAGAAGTGTCTGTCAGATGAAACACTCATCATTCCTTTTAGGGAGCAAACTTTTGACGATCAGCTACACTTTATTGATGAACCGATTGAGATCACTGACCGAGAAGTCAAAACCCTCAAACGTAGCCAGATACCTATTATATGAGTTCGTTGGAACTCGCGCCATGGCCCAAAGTTTACCTGGGAACGGGAAGACCAGATGGAGCGCAAGTATCCCCATTTGTTGCAAACGAGACTCCAGCACTAAAGCTACAGCGGAAATTCGGAACGAAATTCCAAACTAACGAGGGGATGATGTGACACCCCGTTGAAACATTCTCACACATACTAGCTTGTCAGTGGCTACGCTTTAACTTTCGGGACGAAAGTTCTTAAAACTTGGGGATAATGTGACGCTTCGGGCTTCCCTGCGTGATTTCATCTTTACGTTATAATTAATTTTGTAAAAAAAAATCCGTACCACGTGGGGTACGTACAACTCTGTGAAATCTAATGCTATGTGATTTTACGTGCTATGTGACCTTATGTGCTACGTGGCTTATATGTTTATTTTGTGAACTTTTGTGAACTACGTTTATGTATGTATAACACTAGGTTATCAGCAAGTCTATAATTGGAGCAAATCGTATATCTTAGCTTAAATTTCGAGGACGAAATTCCTGTAACATGGGGAGAATGTGACAACACGTACTCTCGTTGTCGAGAGAATGGCATTTTAGTAATATGCACACTTATTTTTATTATTATTATTATTATTATTCTTATTATTATTATCATGTATTTACAAAATAATAATCCGCGATGAGAGAGTTATTCGGGTATTTATTTTTACGGTTATCCTATTAATAAACCGGGCCAATTTGCTTAAGCGAGACACACAATCTAACGAGTCCACACACTTGGGCTAGGCCCAAGCCCACTCCCTAAACCTAAACCCTACACTATTTAAACCTCCTAAACCTCTCCTCTCATCTTCTCTAAAACAAAAACCCTAAATCCCCTTTTCTTTTATGTCAGCCGCACAACCAACACCAGACACACTCAACCTTCTTCTCTGGTCCGATCAAGATTCCGGCGATTCATCGGCGGCCGCGCAATGGCTCCGGTTGCACACTCAGCTTCGACCTTCTGTTCTTCCTAAAACCCCTCCCACACATGGCAACCTGCACTCCTCTCTCTCTCATTTCAAAACCAGCCGACAACCCCAACCCCTTTTCACTTTAAAATACCCCACAGTCCCCGTTCTTTCCGGAGATTAATGGCACTAGCGGCGGCAACAAGATCAGGAAGACGGAGCAGCGCCGCCACTCCCGGCGGTGACGGTGGAGTCGAACGGCAGCGGGTTGCGGTGGAGCACGACGGCGATAGCAGAGGCACTACGGCGGACCATAGGAGCCTCCGGTTTGCAGTTCCTCGATACAGCAGGTGTGTATCGCGTTTTTGTTATATTTTGAGTTGCTAAGATTATTGTTCTTGAGATCTCTTGAGTGTAAGTGGTTGTTGTAGTAAAGCATGTGATCAAATTCTAAGAAGTTCATTTTAAGTGTAGTTTGGTGATT
This sequence comes from Helianthus tuberosus, assembly GCA_030545235.1. Classification (NCBI taxonomy): domain Eukaryota; kingdom Viridiplantae; phylum Streptophyta; class Magnoliopsida; order Asterales; family Asteraceae; genus Helianthus; species Helianthus tuberosus. The sequence continues at coordinate 62,790,753 of CM060352.1, forward strand.
AACGATACATGTTTTCTTTTCTGTTCACAACCGTTGTAAGTGCCACTGCTTGTATTATGGTGCTCTAGATTCTAAATACATGAGTGTTAGCTATTTGGTTAAAATGACTGTTACAACTGTTGGAATGATTATTGCTACAAGATTTATTTTGGATGTCTGTTTGTTTGATGATGATGATTTTGTGAATATTTTAAAAGGGTTTAATATTTATGAATACACACCCCCCTTTTTTGCCATCTGTTTTAATAAATGGAGAATGCAATATGTAATTTTCGAAACTATTGAAACTGGATGTATGTATGTATGTATGTATGTATGTATGTATGTATGTATGTATGTATGTATGTATGTATGTATGTATGTATGTATGTATGTATGTATGTATGTATGTATGTATGTATGTATGTATGTATGTATGTATGTATGTATGTATGTATGTATGTATGTATGTATGTATGTATGTATGTATGTATGTATGTATGTATGTATGTATGTATGTATGTATGTATGTATGTATGTATGTATGTATGTATGTATGTATGTATGTATGTATGTATGTATGTATGTATGTATGTATGTGAAGATGATGTTCGAATATGCAAAGTCTGTGATTATGATTCCAATAATTAGTGACAGAAATATAAAGCTAAATTTTAGAATGATGATATTGTGTTTTCATGGCGGTACAATCATATATGCACAAGGTACAACTTAGAAATGCATGTTGAATGTGTGAGAGAAGATGATGACCATGTGATTGATTGAATGTGATTGGATCGTACAAATGGATAAGGTTCTAGAAAGATCCCACAGTGTTTGTGAGTCGAGACCAGTGGATCCATCAGTGGTTTCGACCCAGCAGCCGTTTCATTTGAGATTGCGACTCGAGACTAGGGCATGCATATCAGGGACTCGAGACCAGCTAGGTTGCGACTCGAGATCTCCTGATCTTGACTCGAGACCTGACTCGAGACCCCGAGGTTCCGACTCATGTATACACAACTCGAAACCAACTGGTTTTGATTCAGGAACTCGTGGTTGCGACTCGAGACCTCTTGTTCTCGGGCCGAGACTATCCGGTTTCGACTGGGCTTCCTTGCTTATTTACTGGGCCACAATGTGCATTGACGTGCTTGGACTGTGTGCTTAACTTTACTACATGCTGCTACTGGTTAACTGTTTATGTGATTAGGACAGGCCCGATAAATTTGGTGGGCCTTATGTACCATGTGTTAACTGATGTCCTGGACTGTGTGCTGGTATTAATGTCTAGCTGTTACTGTTTAACTGTTTACATGCTAGAATAGGCTCAATACCGTGTATGTTTGTATGACATGCATGTTGTATGCAATGTGTTAGATACTTGTAGGATTTTACGTGACACTACTTGCATACGAACCTAACGAATATTTATAAACCATAATAGGACGAGGTTGACCAACCTAACACAAGTAAATTGTCTGCCGAGCAAACCAAGGTGAGTTCACACACTAAAAGCATGCGTCCCAGGGAGGGACACGGACAAACTGCCATCCTTAAAGATTGCTTTCAATTAATATTTCCGGGGGAAAATGCAAATGGGTACTTTTAAATTTCTATCTCCGGGGAGATACGTTTGGATATTATTTATAAATCACAACTAGCAAAACTAAACGCATCTCTATCATGTAAAGTCCCTGCTTATAGTACCGATTAATCGCCGGGGGCGAACGGGTTATTAGTTGATAGCGCTATTAGGTTTGACAACCTCACACCGTGACCGGGGGAGATCGGGCGTGAACTAGTATACCTTGCATCTTGGTCAATGACGATAGACATTGACTCGGGGCACAAAATCTTCTCGTCAACAGTTTCGGTAACGCCAGTTTAGTAGCTTTCATATGGGGTAGCTCCCCATGACGTGATTATAAATGTTCTATCTAAACAACTTACGTTTTCAAAAACTAAAACTGGACAACTCGTGAACTCGCCAACGTTATGTTGATACCCTACTGCATGCTTTGCAGGTTGCTCGATACAGTTTAGGACGGACATTGCAATCAGCTGGAGTGCGTGGTTTGTAAGTTCAAAACTAATAAACTTGTGGTTTTAAATTACGATATGTATTCTTTTCTTTTCCGCTGCAACTTAAACTATGTTTTGAAAAATTTAAATTGGTCGCTAATTATACCATTACTTATAAAAATAACCAAACGGTTCAAAATAATTAGTGGCTGGATCCTGGTCAGTCGCACGCCTCGCGGTGGTACTCCGCATGTGGAATTTGAGGGTGTGACAGATTGGTATCAGAGCCATTGGTTATAGTGAACTAGGTTTAAGATATAAAATATTTTTAAGATGAAAAATGTTTTATATGAAAAACCAGACTATAACCGTTCTTTAATGAAAACCACGACGACACCACACTCCGGATTGCAAGGTTCGTCAGATTCAGGTACTCACATAGTAATTATAGTCATCGGCATTTACTTGTGCACACATATATGTGTAAACGTGTATGAATATATTCAGCATATGTGTGTAAATATGTAGCCGTATTCAATACTGTGGATCATACGAAAACTACGCAAACCTGATGTGCGCTAAGCAAGAGTGGATTCTCCTAACCTTGATTCAAAACCATGACACTCTTAGGGCAAGGAACCAGTTATTCCAAGTCCTCGCCCACATATTTCTTGACGTCACCCCTGGATAAGAATGAATCGACGCAATGAATGATTTACTCGATATACCTGCTTAGGGGAGGCCTGCTACGGACCACACAGAAAAGATACGAGAACGACCCTATGAAGGGGAGCCATTCCTATATTGTGTGATGTTAGAAGGAACGATGACGACATTCACATCCTTCTTACTTACGTATTTCCTTTCCCGACTTAAGGATGAGACTTGTTCCCCCATCTGACAGATCACCTGGATTCTTGAAGCATTCTGATAAGTTACGCTTTTCGAATTTCTGTTTGCACGTCTCGAACACGAGAAGCATGCGCAGTGTATGCTTCTCATTGCAGTGCCAACAACCGTATCACATTCCCACCGACCGCGAAGCTACTTCATCTAATTCCTCGTTACATGGTTAACCCTTATTCAAGTTCAACCTTATGCCTCAGCACGCCCCAAAACCCAGCAAAGTGATATCTTTCTTACAAACCAGCGTATTTGAAAGCGTGACGCAACGAAGGCACAAACCAGTCAACCCACCGACGAGCATAGTGATCTAGGTACTTACCTTATCCTTCAATTGCCAGAGTCGTTATTCTTTGACGACTTTTCAGATTCTATGAATAATTTCGCTAGCTTTCGTACGAACCAACAATTATCGCTTAGGGGCAGTATCCTCGCTTCCGGCGTTTCTTCATCACGACGTCCACATTTCTTCGTATAGAAACCTTGACCAGATCTCTCTTCAGTTTGGTGAATTCAACAAACTCGACCTTTAGTCAACAAACTTTTTAGCCCTTGAAATTCAACGTGTTACTTCAATCGCGCTTTCTCGAAAACCTGTTTTCGCAGTTTCACACCAAACCCCCCCCCCCCCCCCCCCGACGACGCAAGCGCTACTTCAAACTCATTCGCACGACTTAGAACAACCCACTCGAACTTGATTTTCTACCGACCTGAGAAATCACATCCTGCCAGACGTCTCAGTAGATCCTGAAACCTACAGACCCGCACGACAACCATCCCTCTCTAGCTACTTCATTTTGCGCTAACCACATCGACGTAACACCCCTTATCAGCAAGCAACGTTCTTGATTCTAAACACCCATAGCTTGTGTACGACCAGCTACCTCATTGTCAAAACGAAAACATCCAGAAAACCCACCAAACCCAAAACAAAGGCACCTCTGGAAGATGAGATCCCAGAGAAACTGCCAGTGACAAAACAAATGTCACCACAAACCACTGCTGCTACTTCCTCACAACAGTTGGTAGAAGGATCTCCACCATTGCCTCAAACTCCTCCTGCATCCTCACAAAAGGATCAGGTTGTAAGCACAGGGACCCCACAATATGAAGCTCTGGACTCAATCGGATCCATCTTCCTCGGTCCTGATCCCAAGGACATGTCTCTTTCAACACCCATACCCTCACCAATCATATTACCACAATCCATAATACCTTTGTTGCATGCAGTTGCTATAGCTCAGACACAAACTAGTTCCTCTCTATCACCTATCACTGAGAGTATACTCCCACAAGTGACTGGGTCTGATGCTACTACCACTGCTATCCCAACAAGAACTGAGGAGGTTACACCCCTTGAGTTACAAGTAACTCTTGGTGGTAGTTCAAGTGGAGCAGCAACTACAAGTGATGGATCAACTGATTTTCAGTTGGATAGTTGTTTCGTTAGTAAGACTCCCTTGAAGGCAATTTCTTCCATAGCACCTCTGGTAACCACTAGTGAGTTCGTTTTGACCACTGGTAAAATAACAAGGTTATCAAGTACTGAAGAAAGAAGTCCCCAGTACCAAGAACAAGGGTGTCACACCCCAACCAATGGCGGAAACATCGGGATGAGACGAAGTGTGAAGATTGCTCGAGACATCATAACACTAATAATCGTGACAAGTATTTAAATAGTAAATTTCATTTCATTTCTAAAGAATCAATTACAAGCGTTTGAAACAAGTACAACATGAATAATGGAATATAATACAAATAAAATACAAAGTTTAAAGTGTGTATCTAAGCATCCTACTAGATTCCCTGCATCATCAACATCATCGCTAAACCTGCAACATGTTTTAATAAAGTTCAATCAAAAAGCAAAGGCGAGTACACAAGGTTTAAATAAGTATAGCATAAGTATAAAAGCATTTTACTCGAATCCACATGGAAATTTGTAAGCAAGGTAACTAGCATGCATATCATTACGTCTAAACCCAAAGTGTCCACTAGTATTTAGCATCCCTCGCCACAAAAGTGACGAGACCGTATAGTGTAAAGACCTAACAATCCCCCGTCGGGTGGTGTGCTACTCCTATAGCGCTATAATTGTTAAGCGGGGGTATAACATAGTAATGGCATGAAGCATGTATTATCTAGCAAAACAAGTAGCATGTATAATAGATTGAGTTCACAAAGTATATTTAAGTGTGTGTAAGTGTAATTTTTGTATGGTAACATGTTGCAACCCAAAAGTGGTTTAAAATGTAAATGGGTCGAGTGTACTCACAAAGTTTGCATATGCTCTCTGATTATCCAATTGTTGACGAATATAGATTTAGAGTCCGAATGTATAAGGGTTAAAGTTCAAGTATGCTTAGAGTCGAGATTCGGAATAAAACAACATGAAAGTATTATATTAACATAATCATCTTCAACACATAACACTTGTATGACACTTGGTAACCACGAGGGTTATAATAATGTTTTCATGAGTTGAACACTCATAAGAATCATAACAAGGTTTAGGTCCTAGATGATGTCCTACTACTTTGACAAATGAACATGAATTCAACATCAAAGGTTCGAATGTACATAGATATTATTTAGGTTAGGTAGTATGTATTAATAAGTCCTTAGTACATGTATTTCAAGCATGAGGTAGAAGATTATATCTTCATTTAGGTACCTCAAAATGTGTCATAGAAGTCATGTAGGAAGAACAAGCTTCCATTTAGGCACCTCGTATATGTTCACCACTACACTTGTTGTAACAACAAACAAGGAGGGTCATGAACTAGGATTAGTACAAGTGTGTAAACAATCTAAGCTATGAGAAATCATCAAATCATGTGGGGATTTTATGTTGGAAAAACCCAAGTTGTTCCATAATCACTCCTACATCAAGTTTCCAACTTGAACATGACTTGTGGGTTAAACACCCTAATCAAAACATAATTTATTAGAGGTTTAACATCTGATTTTGTATGTCTCAATCTTGTTTTTAAGCCTAACCAACCACAAGAATGGTTGTAAGCATTAGGACATAGGTTTGAGTGAGTTAAACTCATGTTTAAGCAAAGATTAATGAAAACAAATTTAAACAGTAGACTTTGAAGCCTTTTTGCCGGAGTTCCAGGGACTTGTTTGCTGTGAAACACCCCTAGAATCGAAGCTAAGGTCAAGCCAAGCATTTTGGAAAAAGAATGGACCAAAACGGATAAGAAATGAAGAAGTTATGCCCATTTTCGTAAAGCTCGACGAATCTGTCCGAACCTCCTGAACTTTCAGCAACGATTTTGAGTGATTGAAGGAGATTTAGATGAGTTTGTAAAGTGTTTTGAGCTTGGAGGAGATGTGTATTTATAGGGGATGAGTTTAGGGTTGATTGGAGGTGTTTAGAGGTGGTTTAGAGCTGATTGGAGGAGGTGAGAACTTGGGATTTCGTGCAAAATCGCGGAGTTTACAAGCTGTTTGAAAATCTGCCCGCCAGACACCCTTACGGACCGTAAGGGATGAGGCTTACGGTCCGTAAGCCTTAGACAGGAAACACAAAAATTTATTTTTTTGTTTTAATGATTTCTAACATGTCTAGATGTTATATATTACGTATTTTATGATCATTTTAGGGTATTTAGGCACACTTGGCATGTTCTAAAGGTAACACAAGTATCAAATGAATAAGATTAAGTATACGGCTCGTATGTAAGTATCGCACGAAGCATGTATGTTACATATTAGTAGGTTTATTACACGTTTGCAAGTGTTACGGATATGCAACTAATTGTCTCACAATTAAACGTATGATTAGGTATAAAATATGTATAACATGTAATTAACAAAGTATGAATTTTATTTATGAATCAAGTCCCGTATTTTACATTTGATTAAGAAGAAAGGATGATTACGAGAATGCAAGTTTTCCATAAATAGACTTTCAAGCAATGGTTTCTAAATATAGTAAGTATGAAAACGCAGGGCGCTACAGTCTCCCCTCCTTTAGGAAATTTCGTCCCGAAATTTATTTAAGAGGTAGACTTAAAGGGTTTTGATAAAAGTTTGAGACTTGAAATTTTGAAACGTTTTGAAAAGTACGAAATTTTGGGAGAATAAAATAAGTTTGTAAAATGATTTGTCTAGCTAAAATGGTTTTTGGGGCATAAGCATGGGTAAACGTGTATAGGTAAAACGATTTTGAATGACTAAAATTGGAGTTGTTTTACAAATGTATTGTATTTACGAAGGAGGTCTTTATACAATGGTTTGAAATCAATAAAATAGATTGCGTAGGAAGTTTTAAAGATAGTATAAAACCACATATTCATAGAAATTGCTTCTCGAGTGGGACGATGTCACACCCCGACCGCGTAAAACAACAAATCGCGGCGGAAACATCGGGGCGTGTTGCGACAGAATTAATTGTCTCATAACCATGGCATACAAAGTTTTATTTAATTAATAAACAAGGGTGTTTCATTGTTTCAAACAGGTAATTAAAGAGTTCAGAACATAATTAAACATAGTCTATCTTCTTTTAAAGTTTCTAAGGCACAGGTCCGCCCTAGTATCATGATCAACATCCTATGGAAAAGCACCTGAAAACACATGTGAAAATAGGTACGTCAGCATAAAAATGCCTGTGAGATACATAGGTTTTGTGAAAATAAGATTCATGACTTATGTTTGAGAAAATGTTTAGTCATGAACCTTGTTATTTGCTTTGTCTTGTAAATCATTGAAAACAATAAGATCAGATGATATGTATAAGTAATTGTCAGGTTAAATAGATAACCATGTAAAAATGTGTTTGTATAAGATAAGTTGTTTGTAAATCAATGTCTTGAGAAAAGTATGATATTTGTATAAAATGTTATATGTATCAAACTGAAATGATTCAAATAACGCTACGCCATGTAATACCATACAAACACTTATATATAGGAAGTACCAGCGGCGTATCCACCATGCTTGTATCATATTACACACGCATCGTTAACTTAATCACTTAATCAAACCAAACCAATGTAAGAAGTCTATGTTTAAACCAAATTGTCAAAAGTATTGAATAATATGTCAAAGTGTTTGTGTCAAGATGTAAATCATGTCAAAATATCTATGTCAAATATCCATGTCAAATGTTTATGTCGAATATCCATGTCAAATGTCTATGTCAAATATCCATGTCAAATGTCTATGTCAAAATGTCCATGTATGGCAAGTGAAATGTCTCAACTAAACCATATGCACAAAAACAAAGTATTGAAGTAAAACTTGGTTTAAATCAAAGCTATGTTTTGTGTAAAAGCATGCAACTATTTAATATGAACATTTATGTGGTATTGTAAAAATGCATACATCCAAGCCTGGCGACTGTGGTGATAAAACCCTTTAAACAAATTAAAGGTCTATCTGTCTTAATGTCAACGAATTCGGTCATTCCTTTCTGTCCCCTTACCCTGGGATGTCCGGAACGGGAGTTGTCAATTCCTATGGTACCACTACCTACTAACGAACGGCGTAGCTAATGTTAATGGATATATTGTCCCATGTAAACAAACCAAATGTCATAACAAAATGTGAGCATGTGAAAACAATGCACTAAGTATGTAATCAAATGAACATACATAGCGTGAAATGTCATGTAAAACGATGTACTAAGTAATGCACACAATGGGCATACCTAGCATGAAATGTCATGTAAAACGATGTACTAAGTAATGCACACAATGGGCATACCTAGCATGAAATGTCATGTAAAACAATGTACTAAGTAATGCACACAATGGGCACACCTAGCAGGAAATGTCATGTAAAACAATGTACTAAGTAATGCACACAATGGGCACACCTAGCAGGAAATGTCATGTAAAACAATGTACTATAATGTACTAACGAACATAGCATGTATATGATGTGAAAACAGGAAATCATGAAAGTAACAAGTAGGCACATGTGTTCCACCCCAAAACAGTTTGGAAAACAGTAAAAGAGGGGTCTATGTACTCACTTGAGATTGCTCAGTTGTATAAAGATAACCACCAAGCAATGCAAGAGATCTCGGAATCAAACGGCACCTAATATAGGTAACTATGTTAATAAACCGGACCTATCTCGGAAGATTGGGTAGCATTAGGGTTTGTAAACCAAATGAGTGTAGGAACTCACTTGATATGGTTTAACAAAGCCTACATGCTAAATGAAACGCGTTTGGACCGCCTAACTAGTCCTATGACAAGTATTATATGCCTAAACATGTTACATAATCAGTTACGTGACAAAAGTTTAGGTTACATATGCTTAATTACCAATTATGTATGAAAAGGGTATTCTGGTAATTTACCTAAGGCATATAAACTACCTATCATACAACTACTTAAACGATGTGACCATAAGGTATAACCTCGGAAGGTTATTCCCTACACTATGGTCACCTAATGTGTTTGGTCGGATCCTAATGATCGACCAAATGGGTCGGGTTCGAGGTATAAGCGATTTATTAGATCGCTTACCCTACGACCCTAGACAACGTGGTAATCAGTAGGCATAGTCCCAAGGGACTATGACCATCGTGATTACAATCACGTTGCGAAGTTCAAACGAACTTCGCATTGACCATTACTGGTCAACGCTGAAAGTCAAACAAAGTTTGACTTTCTGACTCGAAAAGCAGTAAAAATAAGGAAAAGAACGAAAGAATACTTACGAAGGGTCCCCGAATGCTAACCCAGATCGAAATAGCTCAGGTATGAAACGAAGGTTCCAACTTAGAGCTTTCTTGATCAGATTTGTGGCTTTTGGGGTTGTGGGTGGATGGGTATTTATAGAATTCGGTGAACCGTTGAGATCGTTTCTTGGAAAAGGGGAAAAGATCTAGTCCGTACACTTGTTGCAAGGTTATGGAAGCTTAATTCCATCCTTATCTTAGTGACTAAGCAAGTGAAAACATGTGGTTAAGAATCAATTGGTTGCAACTTGTGTTAAAAACACTGAATCTGGTCCAGATAGGGGCTCGCGTGACGCTAAGGACCCTCGCGTCACGCTAGGCCCCTGTTTTGGCAGATTTTGCAGAAATGGTCCCTGCACTTTGTTTAAGCGATTTTCGATGCGTTTGAACCCCGTTAACCTCATTTCAAGGCTCTAAAATGAAGTTAAAGTATAGGGAACTCAAAACATACTCAAAAATATGCCGGATGATGGTTCGTTTGGTCGTACGAACGCGATGTTCGCTTAATTACGACGAAATGCGCATAAGCGCGAAAAACGATCCAAATGACGCGACGAATGGATTTTTCCTAAGGCGATCACTAAAATAAAATATAGTCATGCTTTCATAAATTTTTGGATGTCCAGATGTATTCAGAACGTAAGTTATGCGCGAAAATGCAAACTTGTGCACTTTTTGACACTTTTAGTCCCTGAATGTCCCAAAAGTTTATTTTAGCACACTAAACCCCTCAAAGCCTATTTCTAAGCTATGTAAAGGATATTTAAGGTGTGTTTAACTTATGGTCATGTTCCGGAATGTTCGTTACAGTTCAAATTGACATACTTTCGCAGTTTGTCATATTTAGTCCCTGTAAGCGAATTAACTTGTTTTTGCCATACCAAAGCCTTCAAAACTTATTTCTAAGTTATGTAAAGGTTATTTAAGATATGTTGAATATATGTTGATGTTCCGGAGTATTTCTCGCATTAAACTGAGTACGTTTACGCACTAGTTTGCGTATAACTCTCCAGAAAGCGATGTAGAGTTTGAAATTACATAAAAGTCAAAACATGAAAAATGTATAACATAACAAAACAAACATTGGGATCAAATAACATTATTTTATTGATGATAGAACTGTTCATAGTGATTACAAGCACAGTTGTTATAGTCTCCCCTACTTGTGGAAATTTCGTCCCGAAATTTATTTAGAGGAAACTCGTGGAAAAAGATGTGGATATTTCGCCTTCATTTGATCTTCGCGTTCCCAAGTAAACTCAGGTCCACGTTTAGCTTCCCAGCGAACTTTGACCAAAGGAATGCGCTTGCGCTTAAGCCACTTGACTTCACGTTCCATGATTTCCACCGGTCTCTCAACAAATTTCAGTGTTTTGCCAACACGAATTTCGTCAAGCGGTATGGAGAAGTTCTCTTCAGCTGTACACTTCTTGAGATTGGACACGTGAAAAGTTGGATGAACATTTCCCAGTTCAGGAGGTAACTCAAGTCTGTAGGCTACCTTTCCGATTCTTTCGACGATCTTGAATGGTCCAACGTATCTAGGTGCAAGTTTTCCTTTCTTTCCAAATCTGATCACACCTTTCCAAGGTGAGACCTTAAGTAATACTCGATCACCGACTTGAAATTCAAAGGCTTTGCGTTTTGGGTCCGCGTAAATCTTCTGACGGCTTCTAGCTGCCTGAAGGTTATCACGAACTTTCTTGACCTTGTCAGTTGTCTCTAAAATGAGGGCAGGTCCAGTAAGTTGAGCCTCGCCAATCTCATTCCAGCAGACTGGTGAACGACATTTTCGACCATAGAGAGCTTCGAAAGGAGCCATTTTGATGCTAGTGTGATAACTGTTGTTGTAGGAGAATTCAATCAATTTAAGATGTGAATCCCAGCTACCACCAAAATCGATCACACAAGCTCTAAGCATATCCTCCAGAGTCTGGATTATTCTCTCAGATTGACCATCCGTTTGCGGATGATAAGCTGTGCTCAGATTAAGTTGGGTCCCCATGGCAGATTGCATGGTTCTCCAAAAATGAGAAGTGAAACGAGCATCTCTGTCAGAAATGATGTTCAACGGAACACCATGTCGAGCTACAATTTCATCTACATAGATTTGAGCAAGTCTGTCAGTAGGAAAATCCTCGCGGATTGGCAAGAAATGTGCTGACTTTGTAAGACGATCAACGACTACCCAGATGGCATCATGACCCTTCTTTGTGCGTGGAAGTTTGGTAACAAGATCCATAGTAATGTTCTCCCATTTCCAAACTGGGATCTCTGGTTGCTCCAATAAACCAGATGGACGCTGATGTTCAGCCTTAACCTTAAGACAAGTAAGGCATTTTGATACGTATAAGGCAATGTCTTTCTTCATACCAGGCCACCAATAGTGAATACGAAGATCCTTATACATTTTATCTGAGCCCGGATGAATAGAATAACGAGACTTATGGGCTTCATCCATAAGCAAGGTACGAAGATCATCTAGGCTTGGGACCCACAAATGGTCCATGAAGTAATATGATCCATTGTCCTTCAGTTCCAGAGCAGGTGTTATGTGATAAGGAAATTCCTTATCCATCAATCCTTGTGAAACACAAGATTGTTGAGACTGAGAAATGCGTGCTTGGATATCGGATCGAGTTTGAATAACAGATTGAACACGTACACAATGAAGCTTAGTACGTTCCTTACGACTCAATGCATCGGCCACGACATTCGCCTTACCAGGATGGTAGCGAATTTCGCAGTCGTAGTCGTTTAAAAGCTCAACCCAACGTCGCTGTCTCATGTTGAGTTCTTTTTGGTTGAAGATATGCTGAAGACTTTTGTGGTCAGTGAAAACCACACATTTTGTACCGTACAAATAGTGTCTCCAGATCTTGAGAGCAAAGACAACTGCACCCAACTCAAGATCATGAGTAGTGTAGTTTTTCTCATGTATCTTCAACTGCCTCGATGCATAGGCTATGACTTTGTTCCTTTGCATAAGAACACAGCCAAGACCCAATTTCGATGCATCACAATACACAACAAAATCATCATCACCCTCAGGCAATGATAGAACAGGCGCATCGCAAAGCTTCTGCTTCAGGTGTTGAAAAGCTTCCTCTTGTTTGTTTCCCCAATAAAAGGGCATTTTCTTCTGAGTTAGAGCAGTTAGAGGAACTGCAATCTTAGAGAAGTTTTCAATGAAGCGGCGATAATAACCCGCTAGACCAAGAAATGAACGAACTTCAGTAGGAGTAGTAGGTGTATCCCAATCCTTAATCGCGCTGATCTTGGAGGGATCTACATGAACACCTCGTTCGTTGATAATGTGTCCCAAAAATTGAACTTCTTTAAGCCAAAATTCGCACTTGGAGAATTTGGCGAAAAGTTGCTCTTTCTTCAGGAGTTCCAGAGTAAGACGAAGATGCTGCTCGTGATCAGCTCGTGTCTTAGAGTAAATCAAGATGTCATCGATAAAAACAATGACGAACTGATCCAAATAAGGTTTGCAGACCCTATTCATTAAGTCCATGAAAACAGCAGGAGCATTAGTCAAACCGAATGGCATGACTGTGAATTCATAATGCCCATAACGAGTACGGAATGTTGTCTTCGGAATGTCTTCTTCTTGCACCCGAAGTTGATGATATCCAGATCGCAGATCAATCTTAGAAAAATAAGAAGCACCTTGTAACTGATCAAAGAGATCATCAATGCGAGGTAAAGGATATCGATTCTTGATGGTAAGTTTGTTAAGCTCACGATAATCGATACACATCCTAAAGGATCCATCCTTCTTCTTTACAAAAAGAACGGGAGCACCCCAAGGTGAAAAACTAGGACGTATAAAACCTTTGTCAGAGAGCTCCTGAAGCTGCTTAGATAACTCTTGCATCTCAGACGGGGCAAGACGATATGGAGCTCTGGCTATGGGATTTGCACCAGGTACGAGATCAATGCGAAACTCGACTTGGCGTGCTGGAGGTAGACCAGGTAAATCTTCAGGGAACACTTCAGAATAATCCCGAACGACAGGAATATCTGAAATAGACTTACCTTTGCCTTTATCTTCTGTAACATGTGCTAAGAAAGCCACATAGTTCTTCTGCAGATACTTCCGAGCTTTGAAACAAGACATGAGTCTGAGACCACCGATAGGCTTCTCACCTTGAACTTGCAGGATCTCGCCTGTCGAAAGTGGCACACGAACAATCTTCTTAGAACAAACTATCTCTGCGTGATGCTTGGATAACCAATCCATTCCCACAATAACGTCAAAGCTTCCAAGTTGCATAGGCACGAGGTCAATAGGAAAAAGATGGTCGTTAAGATTCAACTGGCAGTTGTGAAGAACAGAATCAAGAATAATGGGTTCACCATTAGCAACCTCTACTGTCAAAGATTTGCCTAGTTTCGTTCTAGACACGCGAAGCATTTGCTCAAAAGACAAAGACACGAAACTCTTATCGGCACCAGAATCGAAAAGAACAGATGCAGGCTGATTATTAATAAAGAACGTACCGTTCACCACATTATCGTCAGCCTGTGCCTCTTGGGCATTCATGTTAAAAACTCGGCCTCGAGCCGGAGCCGGATTCTGGTTCTGGTTCTGGTTCTGGTTCGCTAGCCTTGGGCACCGGTTCCTGTAGTGGGTCAGATCCCCACAATTGTAACAAGCACCTGGTGGGTATTGTGGTCGTGCAGCTTGACCCTGTTGCGGAGCAGCTTGTTGAGCTGGGTTCTGAACCGCGGGATTCTGAGCAGATCGACAAAAATTGGCGAGATGGCCTGATTTCCCACAGTTAGTACAGAAACGGCATGGAAGTTGTGGCTGGTGGTGACTGTTGCATCTATTGCACAAAGGTGCATTCCCTGAATAGGGTCTCTTCGTTGGAGGCTGTGCAGGTTGGTTGAGAGCTGCCTGATTAGCTTGGGCAGTGATAGCAAAATTTTGAGAAGCCTTACGCTTCTTTGACCTCTTCGAAGAACCAGAGTTCTTTCCATTCAAGTTTTGACCTTTCTTGCTATCTTCCTTGTCAGCCGACTGCTTCTTGCCCTTGTCACCCTTCCTGTGTAGCTTTCCCTTTCTAATCTGCGACTCAGTCAATGTCGCAGATAGCTCGATTGCCTGACGAAGGGTGGCAGGGTTACTACCAGTAAGAATGTCTTGTACCGAGTCAGGTAGGCCATCGATGTATCTCTCGATAGCCTTGTCGAGTGGGGTGACCATTGTTGGGCAAAGCAGACTCAATTCTTCAATCCGATCAGTATAAGCCCTGTGCTCACCACTATCTTGCTTCAATACATCAAACTCTTTCTCCAACGCTCGTTGTTCATGGCGAGGACAGAATTCCCTCATCATAAGGGCTCTAAGTTCAGCCCATGTCTGTGCGAGAGCAACTTCTGCACCCCGGTCTCTCATAACCCCGTTCCACCATGTCAAAGCCCTCTTCTGAAATACGCTCGAGGAGAACTCGACCTTGCGATTATCCGGACACTGCACATGGCGAAAGGTATTCTCTATACTCTCGAACCACTGAAGAAGCCCAGTCGCTCCCTCAGAACCACTAAACTTGAGTGGTTTAGCCTGGTTAAAATCCTTGTATTTGCATGGAACATTGTTGTTGTTGTTGTTGGCCTGGTTCCATTGAGCAAAGAGATTTGGAAATTGAGCAGCCATCTGCTGCGCAATAATTTCTGCCAGCTCGGCAGTTGCTATCTGATTCTCGCGTCGAGGAGGCATTCTAAAAGAGGAAAACATGAAAAGAACGAGTGAGATGATTGGATGAAAAGAATGAGATGAAACAAAATCAACAAAAGCAAAGATGGTGGTCATTCGTCCGTATCACAGAGCAAACAAACAACACACAGCGACTAATCAAAGTAAATGGGTCAAAAATAATGTATAATGAAGACATGCTCGCCTATAAGTGAACACTCACTCCAAGAATTCCCAGGTAAGCACAACTGGTCTCGCGTCTGGTTGAGATGTATACGAAGTGCTTGCCTAGACAGAAAACCCAGAATACAGGCATTCACCCTTCCAGTTTGCACATGTTCACATTATTTAAAACCCAAAACGTTTGACGGGATTTTGAAAATTTGAAGGCACAAGGCCAAAAATTTAATCAAACTGAAAAGGGTTCAAAACCATATAAAAGAGAGTTCAAAACCTTACAATTGAGGGTTCAAAACCTTGTAAAAATTTATTCAAAAACAGATGATTGTTTTTCAAAAATCGTTTCGGAAAAATTTTGGTTCCTTGTTTTGTTAATCACCTAAGGATAGGTGATGTACATGTTTTAAGATCTAAACACAAGGTAACTTGCGTTAGGTTCCTAGAAAAGTTATAGTCTAGGTCAAAGCATTACTAATAACCTAATTCCCTATAACCTGGCTCTGATACCAACTCTTCTGTCACACCCCGACCGCGTAAAACAACAAATCGCGGCGGAAACATCGGGGCGTGTTGCGACAGAATTAATTGTCTCATAACCATGGCATACAAAGTTTTATTTAATTAATAAACAAGGGTGTTTCATTGTTTCAAACAGGTAATTAAAGAGTTCAGAACATAATTAAACATAGTCTATCTTCTTTTAAAGTTTCTAAGGCACAGGTCCGCCCTAGTATCATGATCAACATCCTATGGAAAAGCACCTGAAAACACATGTGAAAATAGGTACGTCAGCATAAAAATGCCTGTGAGATACATAGGTTTTGTGAAAATAAGATTCATGACTTATGTTTGAGAAAATGTTTAGTCATGAACCTTGTTATTTGCTTTGTCTTGTAAATCATTGAAAACAATAAGATCAGATGATATGTATAAGTAATTGTCAGGTTAAATAGATAACCATGTAAAAATGTGTTTGTATAAGATAAGTTGTT
Organism: Helianthus tuberosus; assembly: GCA_030545235.1. Lineage (NCBI taxonomy): Eukaryota > Viridiplantae > Streptophyta > Magnoliopsida > Asterales > Asteraceae > Helianthus > Helianthus tuberosus. The sequence goes on from CM060352.1 coordinate 62,807,248, forward strand.
TGTAAATCAATGTCTTGAGAAAAGTATGATATTTGTATAAAATGTTATATGTATCAAACTGAAATGATTCAAATAACGCTACGCCATGTAATACCATACAAACACTTATATATAGGAAGTACCAGCGGCGTATCCACCATGCTTGTATCATATTACACACGCATCGTTAACTTAATCACTTAATCAAACCAAACCAATGTAAGAAGTCTATGTTTAAACCAAATTGTCAAAAGTATTGAATAATATGTCAAAGTGTTTGTGTCAAGATGTAAATCATGTCAAAATATCTATGTCAAATATCCATGTCAAATGTTTATGTCGAATATCCATGTCAAATGTCTATGTCAAATATCCATGTCAAATGTCTATGTCAAAATGTCCATGTATGGCAAGTGAAATGTCTCAACTAAACCATATGCACAAAAACAAAGTATTGAAGTAAAACTTGGTTTAAATCAAAGCTATGTTTTGTGTAAAAGCATGCAACTATTTAATATGAACATTTATGTGGTATTGTAAAAATGCATACATCCAAGCCTGGCGACTGTGGTGATAAAACCCTTTAAACAAATTAAAGGTCTATCTGTCTTAATGTCAACGAATTCGGTCATTCCTTTCTGTCCCCTTACCCTGGGATGTCCGGAACGGGAGTTGTCAATTCCTATGGTACCACTACCTACTAACGAACGGCGTAGCTAATGTTAATGGATATATTGTCCCATGTAAACAAACCAAATGTCATAACAAAATGTGAGCATGTGAAAACAATGCACTAAGTATGTAATCAAATGAACATACATAGCGTGAAATGTCATGTAAAACGATGTACTAAGTAATGCACACAATGGGCATACCTAGCATGAAATGTCATGTAAAACGATGTACTAAGTAATGCACACAATGGGCATACCTAGCATGAAATGTCATGTAAAACAATGTACTAAGTAATGCACACAATGGGCACACCTAGCAGGAAATGTCATGTAAAACAATGTACTAAGTAATGCACACAATGGGCACACCTAGCAGGAAATGTCATGTAAAACAATGTACTATAATGTACTAACGAACATAGCATGTATATGATGTGAAAACAGGAAAGCATGAAAGTAACAAGTAGGCACATGTGTTCCACCCCAAAACAGTTTGGAAAACAGTAAAAGAGGGGTCTATGTACTCACTTGAGATTGCTCAGTTGTATAAAGATAACCACCAAGCAATGCAAGAGATCTCGGAATCAAACGGCACCTAATATAGGTAACTATGTTAATAAACCGGACCAATCTCGGAAGATTGGGTAGCATTAGGGTTTGTAAACCAAATGAGTGTAGGAACTCACTTGATATGGTTTAACAAAGCCTACATGCTAAATGAAACTTAACATAATTGTTTACGACCCATTACGACCCGTTTAGGAAGCTTATGCTACTTTAACGCGTCGTGCGCGTGAAACGCGTTTGGACCGCCTAACTAGTCCTATGACAAGTATTATATGCCTAAACATGTTACATAATCAGTTACGTGACAAAATTTTAGGTTACATATGCTTAATTACCAATTATGTATGAAAAGGGTATTCTGGTAATTTACCTAAGGCATATAAACTACCTATCATACAACTACTTAAACGATGTGACCATAAGGTATAACCTCGGAAGGTTATTCCCTACACTATGGTCACCTAATGTGTTTGGTCGGATCCTAATGATCGACCAAATGGGTCGGGTTCGAGGTATAAGCGATTTATTAGATCGCTTACCCTACGACCCTAGACAACGTGGTAATCAGTAGGCATAGTCCCAAGGGACTATGACCATCGTGATTACAATCACGTTGCGAAGTTCAAACGAACTTCGCATTGACCATTACTGGTCAACGCTGAAAGTCAAACAAAGTTTGACTTTCTGACTCGAAAAGCAGTAAAAATAAGGAAAAGAACGAAAGAATACTTACGAAGGGTCCCCGAATGCTAACCCAGATCGAAATAGCTCAGGTATGAAACGAAGGTTCCAACTTAGAGCTTTCTTGATCAGATTTGTGGCTTTTGGGGTTGTGGGTGGATGGGTATTTATAGAATTCGGTGAACCGTTGAGATCGTTTCTTGGAAAAGGGGAAAAGATCTAGTCCGTACACTTGTTGCAAGGTTATGGAAGCTTAATTCCATCCTTATCTTAGTGACTAAGCAAGTGAAAACATGTGGTTAAGAATCAATTGGTTGCAACTTGTGTTAAAAACACTGAATCTGGTCCAGATAGGGGCTCGCATGACGCTAAGGACCCTCGCGTCACGCTAGGCCCCTGTTTTGGCAGATTTTGCAGAAATGGTCCCTGCACTTTGTTTAAGCGATTTTCGATGCGTTTGAACCCCGTTAACCTCATTTCAAGGCTCTAAAATGAAGTTAAAGTATAGGGAACTCAAAACATACTCAAAAATATGCCGGATGATGGTTCGTTTGGTCGTACGAACGCGATGTTCGCTTAATTACGACGAAATGCGCATAAGCGCGAAAAACGATCCAAATGACGCGACGAATGGATTTTTCCTAAGGAGATCACTAAAATAAAATATAGTCATGCTTTCATAAATTTTTTGGATGTCCAGATGTATTTAGAACGTAAGTTATGCGCGAAAATGCAAACTTGTGCACTTTTTGACACTTTTAGTCCCTGAATGTCCCAAAAGTTTATTTTAGCACACTAAACCCCTCAAAGCCTATTTCTAAGCTATGTAAAGGATATTTAAGGTGTGTTTAACTTATGGTCATGTTCCGGAATGTTCGTTACAGTTCAAATTGACATACTTTCGCAGTTTGTCATATTTAGTCCCTGTAAGCGAATTAACTTGTTTTTGCCATACCAAAGCCTTCAAAACTTATTTCTAAGTTATGTAAAGGTTATTTAAGATATGTTGAATATATGTTGATGTTCCGGAGTATTTCTCGCATTAAACTGAGTACGTTTACGCACTAGTTTGCGTATAACTCTCCAGAAAGCGATGTAGAGTTTGAAATTACATAAAAGTCAAAACATGAAAAATGTATAACATAACAAAACAAACATTGGGATCAAATAACATTATTTTATTGATGATAGAACTGTTCATAGTGATTACAAGCACAGTTGTTACAGACGAGGAGGTTTGGTAAGATAAAGTATTAACGAGCTACCAAATGCGTTTACACCGGAATAAAGAATAGAAAATCGGTTCTAAAGGTAATAAGATAAGTTAGGATTCGAATGTTTAAACAAGCTTGATTGTGAACGAGGTTCGTATGAAAGAAAGGATATAGGAGTATAATACGAGTATAGAATGAACGAATGACTCTTAAAGAGTGCAAGTATAAGAATAGCATAAGTGTTGGATAGATGAACGCAGTGTGTTAAGGATGAAGTCTCGTCGTGGATAATCAGATATAATGCGTTTGTGAGTTGTCTAAAGTTGTATTAGGTCTAAATAGGTCTGTAAAACACTGAATTTCTCATGACACGTTTTACGGAAGTTTGGTAACGTGGTGAAAACACTTATATATAGGAAGTACCAGCGGCGTATCCACCATGTTTTTACCACATTACGTCCGTTCCGTATTCGGTGCCATGTTACGTTTCGTGTCTTACCATACACAGTAGTACACTCTATGGTTCTCATACGCCTATCACTATAATCCCATGTGCACCCGTGATTATATTGATCGTCGCATGATCCGCATAGCTTGTACTAGTTGTGTATGAATTTGGGTAGGTACACTAAAAAAAATAAGAATGTGTACGTTTAAGAATAAAGTATGTAAGCAAGTCCATGCTTAAGTATGTATAGGACCCACGCAAGCGAATCCCTCGGATTACGCTCGCGTGTAGGTACGAATGTATGAGTATGAATGAAAGTATGAGCATAATATAAGTTTAAGTATGAATATTCACGTAAGTATGAGTATAGACATAAAACGTATGAGTAGTATGAGTATAAGTGTAAGCATAGAAATGCGTGAGTATAAGTATAAGCATAAAACGTATGAGTATAAGTGTAGGTACGAATAATAAAAATTACGTATATAGTGTATGTTGAAGCATAACAAATTTGGACATATAAAACACTCGAGAATTTTGAATATGTAAAACGAATGATATAAGTGATGTTATCGCGACGAAATCGACTAAAATGTGTATGATGATACGCATGTATAGTTGTTTAAATGAAACGTTGAGTTTATCGTATCAAAATTAGATTGAGCTTGGTTTGAAGGGTAGAATATAGTTTGCATATGTAAAAGGATATAAAGTACTCATTGGTTAAGCATAATGCATTTTGTAATGAATGGAAATGCTACTTTTGTTTTAAAAGAGTTTACGAAATCCGAAGATGGTCGGTCTCCAAGAAGTCTTCTTGCCCACGAGTTTTGTAAATTGGGGTACGAAAAGGTTTTCAATCGAAAGTAAGTTCGTTTTAGTAAACAAGAAATTATGAATTTAGGAGATGCTTGTGAAAACGAGGATCTTTAGAAAAGAATTTTAGCAAAAGGACTTAGTGATTGTTAAAAGTTCTAACAAATGATTTGTTGAGGTTGAAAAGAGTCCTTGGTAAAATGATCGTATAACGTCCATAAGACCTTATAGGTGTAAAAGAAAGGTTGGTTTGATCCTCCGATTGAGAATGAAAGTCCTTAGTTTGGTGATATATATCATGAGTGCGTTTTAGTGATTAAGTTGAATATGGAGTTCATGGGCAAGAGATTCCTTGGACCGATTAAATTTATAGGTAGCATTTCGTAAGGTTTGGAAATTTGTGTAGTAAAACGTTTAAGATAAGTTTAAGAATCTCGTGTATATGAGTTAAGTGAAAATAGGTTGTAGGGTAGAAAGTGCGCTTGATAAAACAATGTATTTTGAAATCGTATACGTATGTATTTTGAATAATGATAAATAATTTAGGTATAAAACATGATCGAGTTTGCATAATAAGATATTTTGAAGAGACGTTTTGGTAACGATCACCTAGGTAAGTGAATCACCCCTAACTCGTTGGTGAGGTCGTTTTAAGAAAAGGGGAGTGGAGGTAATCGTCAAGGTAAGGAAATCACTCATATCTCGATGATATGTCTCCACTTATTGATACAAGGAATATGGATTTAAATTTATATGAAATCATGCATATGTATATGTGTATGAAAAAGATTTAGTATGATGTGTGTGTGAGAAGAAAATATCGAAAGTAAATTTGAATTTGAAAGGTTTCATCGTATAAAATAAATAATAGAAACACATGTTTGATTAAAACTTGGATGGTTCCAAAACGGAACTTTTGACTAACCAAAGTGGTCGAAAAGTCTTTCGAATTTGGGGAGTATGCTTTGGCCTAATAGGTGGAATACTCTCGCCGACAAGTCGGTTAACGGTATTTACCCTTCCGGTTACTACATGTCCCAAATCAATTGAAATTTCGAGACTTGGCGGGATTTATGAAAATCAAAGAATGGAACTAGTCGACAAGGTGCGGGTTTCACCCCTAACTTGACGATTTCGTATCCTAAGTGTGGTTGGTACTCGTCGGGTCAAAATTTAATTTCGACACTTTGACAAGGGTCCACTAGAATTTGAAATTTGAACTTCTCCATCAAGGTGAGGATTTCACTCCTAACTTGATGGTGAATTTCGTGTAAAAAGAAAAGTAGAAGGATTGAGAGTCATTCACCAAATTGTGGGTTTCACGCCTATTTTGGTGAAGTCATCTCGTTTGCGTATTATGAGTGTTTTCGGATTTAGAATTACCGAGTAAAATGCATGAGGGAAGTGTATGTCAAGGAATACGCAAACAAGTATAAACATGTAAGAAGGCATATCAAGAATGATACATAAATAATGAAATGATAAATCAAGTATTAACACATAGAGAAATAGGTTAAGAGTAATACGTAAAGGATCAAACAACGAAACAAGTATTAACACATCATAAGAAAAGCATTAATGCATAAGAATAACATGTCGAATATTACCCACGAGTGATATACATGTTTAAAAGAGCATAAATAAGAAACAAATAAAGTATCATGTAGTAGTTCAAGCAAAACATACGAATAAGGCTCTAAAACTATAGACTAGGTAAAAGCATTCCTACTTTTCCTAATTCCCTATAGTTATGGCTCTGATACCAATCTGTCACACCCCAACCAATGGCGGAAACATCGGGATGAGACGAAGTGTGAAGATTGCTCGAGACATCATAACACTAATAATCGTGACAAGTATTTAAATAGTAAATTTCATTTCATTTCTAAAGAATCAATTACAAGCGTTTGAAACAAGTACAACATGAATAATGGAATACAATACAAATAAAATACAAAGTTTAAAGTGTGTATCTAAGCATCCTACTAGATTCCATGCATCATCTACATCATCGCTAAACCTGCAACATGTTTTAATAAAGTTCAATGCAAAAGCAAAGGCGAGTACACAAGGTTTGAATAAGTATAGCATAAGTATAAAAGCATTTTACTCGAATCCACATGGCAATTTGTAAGCAAGGTAACTAGCATGCATATCATTACGTCTAAACCCAAAGTGTCCACTAGTATTTAGCATCCCTCGCCACAAAAGTGACGAGACTGTATAGTATAAAGACCTAACAATCCCCCGTCGGGTGGTGTGCTACTCCTATAGCGCTATAATTGTTAAGCGAGGGTATAACATAGTAATGGCATGAAGCATATATTATCTAGCATAACAAGTAGCATGTATAACGGATTGAGTTCACAAAGTATATTTAAGTGTGTGTAAGTATAATTTTTGTATGGTAACATGTTGCAACCCAAAAGTGGTTTAAAATGTAAATGGGTCGAGTGTACTCACAAAGTTTGCATATGCTCTCCGATTATCCAATTGTTGACGAATAGATATTTAGAGTCCGAATGTATAAGGGTTAAAGTTCAAGTATGCTTAGAGTCGAGATTCGGAATAAAACAACATGAAAGTATTATATTAACATAATCATCTTCAACACATAACACTTGTATGACACTTGGTAACCACGAGGGTTATAATAATTTTTTCATGAGTTGAACACTCATAAGAATCATAACAAGGTTTAGGTCCTAGATGATGTCCTACTACTTTGACAAATGAACATGAATTCAACATCAAAGGTTCGAATGTACATAGATATTATTTAGGTTAGGTAGTATGTATTAATAAGTCCTTAGTAAATGTATTTCAAGCACGAGGTTGAAGATTATATCTTCATTTAGGTACCTCAAAATGTGTCATAGAAGTCATGTAGGAGGTAGGAAGAACAAGCTTCCATTTAGGCACCTCGTATATGTTCACCACTACACTTGTTGTAACAACAAACAAGAAGGAGGGTCATGAACTAGGATTAGTACAAGTGTGTAAACAATCTAAGCTATGAGAAATCATCAAATCATGTGGGGATTTTATGTTGGAAAAACCCAAGTTGTTCCATAATCACTCCTACATAAAGTTTGCAACTTGAACATGACTTGTGGGTTAAACACCCTAATCAAAACATAATTTATTTAAGGTTTAACCTCTGATTTTGTATGTCTAAATTTTAGGGTATGTCTCAATCTTGTTTTTAAGCCTAACCAACCACAAGAATGGTTGTAAGCATTAGCACATAGGTTTGAGTGAGTTAAACTCATGTTTAAGCAAAGATTAATGAAAACAAATTTAAACAGTAGACTTTGAAGCCTTTTTTCCGGAGTTCCAGGGACTTGTTTGCTGTGAAACACCCCTAGAATCGAAGCTAAGGTCAAGCCAAGCATTTTGGAAAAAGAATGGACCAAAACGGATAAGAAATGAAGAAGTTATGCCCATTTTCGTAAAGCTCGACGAATCTGTCCGAACCTGAACTTTCAGCAACGATTTTGAGTGATTGAAGGAGATTTAGATGAGTTTGTAAAGTGTTTTGAGCTTGGAAGAGATGTGTATTTATAGGGGATGAGTTTAGGGTTGATTGGAGGTGTTTCGAGGTGGTTTAGAGCTGATTGGAGGAGGTGAGAACTTGGGATTTCGTGCAAAATCGCGGAGTTTACAAGCTGTTTGAAAATCTGCCCGCCAGACACCCTTACGGACCGTAAGGGATGAGGCTTACGGTCCGTAAGCCTTAGAAAGGAAACACAAAAATTTATTTTTTTTGTTTTAATGATTTCTAACATGTCTAGATGTTATATATTACGTATTTTATGATCATTTTAGGGTATTTAGGCACACTTAGCATGTTCTAAAGGTAACACAAGTATCAAATGAATAAGATTAAGTATACGGCTCGTATGTAAGTATCGCACGAAGCATGTATGTTACGTATTAGTAGGTTTATTACACGTTTGCAAGTGTTACGGATATGCAACTAATTGTCTCACAATTAAACGTATGATTAGGTATAAAATATTTATAACATGTAATTAAAAAAGTACGAATTTTATTTATGAATCAAGTCCCGTATTTTACATTTGATTAAGAAGAAAGGATGATTACGAGAATGCAAGTTTTCCATAAATAGACTTTTAAGCAATGGTTTCTAAATATAGTAAGTATGAAAACGCAGGGCGTTACAAAGGGGCATCAATGGGTGATTTTTGGGACTCAGTTCCTAAGTCACACATTGATACAACCACTGCTGGTGGGGAATCAGATGATCCCATTAACGTGGGTGATGATTCAAAATATCAGGAATTGACGGGCAGAGTTGAAAAACTTGAAACATCAGTTGCTGAAATAAAGGATATGGTGCAACAGCTGTTAAACGCTCAAAAAGCACTGTCCACTGCTGTTCCAGCTCAAGTATCTGCACAACCTGCTCCTGCTGCAAATGAGTTGTGGAACTTATTCCAACCTCTGCTTGAAAAGCAAAAAACAAATGGCTTATCAGCAACATGCAATACATGTACAAATGCTGACTAACATGGTGGAGTCAAGATTTAATGATACTCAAGCAGATATCAAAGCTATCAAGGATCATATACAAAGCACCACTGGAAAGGTTCCTTCCACTATTCTTTTCATGGATAACCCCCTTGCAGATAATGCCAAAAAGGGGGAGAAAATCAAGTTGAAAAAGAAGGGAATAGAAGATGGCTTATATATTGAACCAGAACAAGAAAAACAAACAACTAAACCACTTCCAAAAGGTTCCAAACCTCAAACCACAAAATCTCATACTTCCATCCAAACAGCTGATACAACAGTGGTTTCAAAAACTGCTAGCCAAACAGCTGCCATCTCATCAACACACACCACTACAACACACACCAAAACCATTGTCTTACCACCACCAACATCACCACCATCGCCTCCTGCTAAAAAGAAGAAGACATCAGATGTTAAAACATCTGTTGTAATGACAACAGTGGTTGAAACACCAGTCGTTTCAACAGCTGCTTGTCAAACCACTGATCCACCAAAAACAACTTCACTGCCTTCAACCCCTGCTCAAATGCAGAAGACATCTACTGACACATCAGTAGTTGTAATGACAACAGTAGTTGAAACACCAGTTGTTTCAACAGTTGTTTGTCAACCATCCACCACTACTCTCATCATTCCTACATCACAACCAAAATTACCTCCACCCATAAAGCTTCACAAAAGAAAAAGAGAAACAACTCAGGCAACTGATGAAAAATATGATCCTGTTACTGCAAAATATCCACTGGAACTAGAAGCTGTAAAAAATGAGATGAGACAATTTTACACCGAGAATGATCCTTCAAAAAGAAGATTTCCTTCTCTCATAGGCTTCATAGTCCCAGAAGACATGGATGAATATCTAGAGATGAAAGCAAGGCAAGCAAAGATTAGAGCTAAACTCGAATGCAAAGATCAAGGTGATGAAGCCATTTCTGAAAAGTTGGAATTTTTGCTCACAAAAGTCAAGCTAATGGAAAACTATGCACAAGATCTGAGCAAAGAAAAAGCAGATCAACGAAAAGAAATGAGAAAAAGTTATCTTGCATACATCATGAAAGAAAAATTCTATCAAGTTGAAGAACACCAATTTGAAGAATGGCCAATGGTTGCCTTAAAGCATGAAGCAAATAGAATTGAAAGGATTAAAAATGATCCAAGAAAGAAGAAGACAGCTCCAAATTGGAACAAATATAAAAAGCTCATTGCTGATCTTACATCCGAATACAAAAAGAAAAAACAGGAGCTGATAGATGCTAGGGTGGATACTGCTGAAGCCATAGCAAAATGGACAAAGCAGTTTACCGACGAAGCTTATGAAAGGCTGAAGAAAAGAAGGATAACAGTCCCAGACACTTCAAAAAGGCCTGACTACAAAAAGCTAGAACAACAGCTTGACACTCTTAAAACACTGATCACATCAACAGTTAACCCGAGCCTTGTGGTAAACCAAGAGAAAGGAAAACTGTTGACCAGTGAAGAAGAAAAAGAAAAGGAAGCTGAGTACTTCACATATGCCATCAAGAAAATGGATCTAAAAGAAGATAGCTCAGTGAAACTTCAAAACCTTTTTAAAAAGGTATTAACCAAACCTGCATCACCAAACACTTCAACAGACATGACAGACATTGAGAGGCAAGAGCTGATTGAAAGAGAAACTGCAGAAGATATAGCTGCAGCAAATGATGTCATCGAAATTGTCACACCCTGGCTTTGCGGAAGCGTGGTTAATTTTGGTGTGACTTCTTAATACCATAGCTTAATCATACCAAAGCTATATGAGTTAAAAACATGCAAGATCATCCATTAAGTTTTGAAAACCAAACACAATACCATTGTTTAACATCCCCTGACAAACATAATCTTGTTCAACAACCATTACAAACTTGAAACATGACATAAACGTGGTTTAAGGGTTGTGTCTTGTCCAGGAAAGAGACACATCCCCTAAACCCCGGATGACCTTGGAAACTAGTGCAGCGGAAAACCTGCCATACCGTGCCAGATCTCGTTAATTTCCTGAAATACATGTAAGTTGAAAAATCAACAATAATGTTGAGCGAGTTCATGTGCAAGTGAGTAAGTAAAACACTTGTAAGTATAAAAGTTTCCTGGTATGTAGCAGTGTAAGAGGACTTGTGATCACCAATGGTTTGCAAGGCCATTAGCATGTTGTGAAATGCAAGTAGGAAGATTCAAACCTAGCGTATTTGGCGTTGGGGCACCAAGTCACCACCTGGTCCATTATGCGGGCTCAGGGGTTGGGCTCGCTACACCCAGATAGATCTACCGCTCGAGTCCCTCGGTGTTCTAACTACCCATCCACATGATCTAAACCTCCTTACGTTATTCATACCGTGTATAAAGTACTTGTAAACAATGTAACATGTATTTCACCCCCGCGGTTAAGTAAACTGAAAACAGTTAGAGAAAAGGGGGACATGAACTCACAGTGAATGCGCGTCTCTACCAAGTGTCTCCAATACAGTAAGCTATGCAACGACCTACAAGTGCTAATTCTATTAGACGGACGGCCGTGTCTTAGCTTTACAGTTTATGTCTTTGGGAAATAGTTAGACAACTATTCCGTGTTTATGTGCCGTATACACTTGGTAGTTATTCTTCTTCCCAAGGATGGGGGATACAATACATGTGCGTAAGTTACGTTTTATCAATCTTGTGGTAATGTAATTACCGGTGTAACTTATATGTTTGTGGAAGCGTTTGTAAAGTTTTGGAATCGTTAACGCTTGTAAATATTATTTTCACTCTAAAATAATATTTATGTATTTCACAAAATACTCATAAACAGTGTTGTGACAAATATATTTGTCACGTTAATCTTTGTGAAAATCCCACCTCCGAATATTTAGTAAAACATAGTTCTGGCGAAATTTATGTTTTGAAGATATGTCCAAAGATAGTTCTAACACTTGTTGTGTAAAAAGTCTAAGTGTTAGGTTTTTAGAAAATTTCGCCAGAGTTTCCTCTGTAACTGGAGGTGGCCACGCTTCCAAGCGTATCATTTTCTTTTTGAATACAACCCATGATTATCAACAATTAACCCTTACGTTTTAACACGCGAAACGCTACCCTTGTCGTTTCAGTTTCAATATGTGGAAACTGGACTGTTTTCGGACGACTAAATAAAATACTTAACCCTTTCCAAAAATTCCCAAATTTTTACGGGTCGTCCTAATCGACCCAAAAATGATTGTATAAAAATATCGGGGTCCAGTTTCTTATCAATAATTTATAGAAAATCGTTTACCGAACTGTGATCAGATTTGTCACTTTCTGATCACAGTTGACGGAAAAATTCGTCAAAAATTCCTTGTATGTCCGTTTATCGAAATTCCAGTTTGAGGGTCACAAATACATCCGTGACCATCTTAGATAAAAGTTTCAGGGGCTGGTTCGGTTCGGGTTTTAAGTTGTGATCGAAAACGCACAGCCCAATTTACTGCAGTAACAAACAGCCTTAGCTGCTGTCACGAAAACAGGTTTTTAAAATAGTAACCGACATCAGAAAAATACGATTCCAGCGCCATTTTCTTCGTTTTTTGAAATGACACGATTTAGGCTTTTGAAATTCCGTTTTTCGAGTTTTTAAAGTCCGTTTACAGCCTGATGAAGGCGGCTGAAACAGTGACTCAGCTTGCTGTTTTGCGGTTTAGATGTTATTAAATCGTGTTATAAGTGTCCGATTAGCGGGTTAAACAAGAAAACAACTTTTGTACAAGCTAAAACATTTTACACAAGTTCATGTCTCGTGTGTGGTAGAGTTTCACCTTTTAACCCTTGTGTTTAACCGAAACAAGCTTATGTTAAGATCAACGATCTTACCAACCCGGGTTAAACGGAGATCCGAGCTACCACATCATAGATCGGGTCTAGATAAACACAAATCTCAAATACTACAACTTTTACACAAGTTATATGTCTTTAACCACCACTTTTAGTATTTTTAGTAGACTTTTGATCATCATCTTTCATTTTAACGAGATTCAACCGACATAATTTCTTTTAACCACTTTAGATAAGTGTAAAAACAAGTTTTAAATGGTATACCTCTAGCTCGGGGCTAGGGAAGAATCGTGATGAAAATCGCGTGGATAAAAGCTAACGGTTGAGGTCCTTCGTGTTCCGCTTGCTCCGAGGCTCCTAATATGCGACTTGTGAAGTGTGTATGATGATGGAATGGCAAGAACATGAACCGAAAATATGATGGTGTGTGGGTTGGGGTTCGGCCGTGAGCCACAAAGGAAGAAAGAGTGGGTTTTTGTTGGTGAATATGAGGGTGATTATCTTCAAGTGTTAGGGTATATTTATAGGGAAATTAGAGTGTATTACCCATTGGGTTTCATGTACCCTTGATACTAAGCATAAACAATTAAAATAATCAAGTGGTGTACCCTTGTGTCTCCCATGTTTAGGGCCGATCACAATGGGGGGTGTGTCTAGTTCGATCTTAACTAGTTTAGTTAGGAGTTTAGCTATGTTAATTCGGTTAGTTAAGTGTTAAACTCCGTTAGTAAAGTATAGCGTATTATAACGGGTGTTAGGGTAATCAGGGACCCTAGCTAGCTCAGAAAAATATAAATAGTGAAAACAATAATATTTTCATGTTCCGGGTAAAGTCCGGGTGTCCGGTTGGATAGAAATCCGTTAAAGTGTTACAAAAGCTTTAAAGTGTCGTTATTATATTTTTAGTGACACAATTGGTTTTCCCGACACTTTAGAAAGCGTCTAGTGTTATTTTCTCATGTTCTGGCACTTTACTAGTCAGCTAGAAGCTGGTTTGTGTATTAAAGTGCTGTGTTTGGTACTTAAAGTACGTTCTTGGCACATCCGAATCAGTGTATCTTATCCCTAGAGACGCGGTACCATAACCCTTAAATCCCTACACTCACTACCAGTGTAGTCAAAATACATGAGGCTCTTAACAGGCCTTAGAGGCAGTGTCTGCCTGATGCTGGTTATTTCAGCATGTTCACTGTGTATCCGTTTAGTGCTACTGTGCTTTTTGTGCATCATGTTTGTCACTAAGGTGCCGTATGTAAATTAATGTAGTGACAGCAAATAAAGTATGATGCAAGTAAGTGCATGCATCAGTATGCAGGTAGCAGTTTATCAGCTAGTTCAATCAAGCACAGTAATCAAGTAGTAATTAATCATTAATTAAGTTGTACGGATACCTGGTTTAGTGCGGGTTGTCACATTCTCCCCCCGTTAAATAAATTTCGTCCCGAAATTTAAGTTCTGCTTGTAGAAGCAGGGTTCTTGGGAAATAAGTGGGGGTATTTCTCTTTAATCCGGTCCTCACGTTCCCATGTGAATTCAGGACCATGTCTGGCATTCCAACGAACCTTGACGAGTTTGACACTGCTCCGGCGGGTCTTGTTAACTTTCCAATCCGTGACCCCAACAGGTTCTTCTACAAAGTGGAGCGTGTCGTCAATATGAATCTCGTCGATAGGAATGGCAACGTCAATCTGAGTTGGACTTTTATTTAAATTGGATACATGAAATGTATCGTGAACACCATTTAGTTCAGCGGGCAGGTCCAACTTGTATGCTACCGTCCCAATTCTTTCTAGAATTCTAAAGGGACCAATGTAAAGCGCGCCACCCCTTTCCAGGGTGATACCTTCAGTAAAACCATTTCTCCGACTTGGAAGTCCACATGCTTCCGGTTTGGATCCGCGTAGGCCTTTTGTCTTGTGGCGAGCGGCTTCGATGCGTTTAAGTATTTGCGCAATTTTGTCTGTCGTCTCTTGGACGATCTCGGGACCAGCAAGCTGCCTATCACCTGCGTCAGACCAACATAGTGGTGATCGGCACTTGCGTCCGTATAGGGCCTCAAATGGCGCGACACCAATACTGGTGTGGTAGCTGTTGTTGTATGAGAATTCGACCAAAGGTAAGTGTTTATCCCAGCTACCGCCCAAATCCATAACACATGCCCTCAGCATGTCTTCCAAAGTCTGTATCGTTCGCTCGCTCTGGCCATCAGTTTGCGGATGAAACGCAGTGCTCAGATTCAATTGTGAGCCAAAGGCTTCTTGGAAAGATTGCCATATTCTTGACACGAATCTTCCGTCTCTATCAGAGATGATCGAGAGAGGTACTCCATGACGTGCTACGATCTCTCTCATGTAAATTTCCGCAAGTTTACTAGTACTGTCTTTCTCCTTGATTGGCAGAAAGTGTGCGGATTTTGTTAGGCGGTCAACAATCACCCAAATCATATCATGGCCTCTTGGCGTTCTTGGTAATTTTGTAACAAAATCCATTGAGATTTGTTCCCATTTCCACTTGGGAATCTCAGGTTGTTGCAGAAGTCCCGAAGGCTTCTGGTATTCCGCCTTGACTTTAGCGCACGTTAAACATTTGCTCACGTAAACAGCAACGTCGCCTTTCATCCTAGGCCACCAATAGTAATCTTTGAGATTCTGGTACATCTTATCCGATCCGGGGTGGATAGAGTACCGTGACTTGTGCGCTTCGTCGAAAATAACTTCCCTTAATCCACCAAACAGAGGAACCCAAATCCTTTTCTCAAAACATAACGTTCCTTCCTCGTTTGGTACCAAAAGCTTCCCCATTCCACGGAGATATTCTTCCTCAAGGTTTCCCTCCTTGAGAGCTTCCTTATGTGCAGCGTGAATGCGCGAAGGAAGATTGGTTCGTATAACCATTTCCAAAGCTCTAACCCTTATGGGTTTGATTCTTTCTTTACGACTTAGGGCATCGGCAACTACATTTGCCTTCCCTGGGTGATACTTTATCTCGCAGTCGTAATCGTTTAGCAATTCAACCCATCGTCTTTGCCTCATATTTAACTCCTTCTGGTTAAATATATGCTGTAGGCTTTTGTGATCTGTGAAGATTGTGCTCTTCGTACCATACAGGTAGTGTCTCCAGATCTTTAAAGCGAAAACCACTGCGCCAAGCTCTAAATCGTGTGTGGTATAATTCTTTTCGTGTACTTTCAGTTGGCGTGATGCGTAAGCAATGACCTTTTGGCGTTGCATCAACACACAACCCAATCCTTGACGTGATGCGTCGCAGTATACCACAAAGTCATCAGTGCCTTCTGGTAGAGCTAAGATTGGCGCGTTACAAAGCTTATCCTTCAGTACCTGAAATGCTTCATCCTGTTTGATTCCCCAATCAAACGTCTTGTCCTTCTGCGTGAGGAGCGTTAAAGGTTGAGCGATTTTCGAGAAATCCTCGATGAACCTTCGGTAGTAGCCAGCCAAACCCAAGAATTGTCGAATCTCGGTTGGCGTTGTAGGCGTTTCCCAATTCTTGATTGCCTCGATCTTTGTGGGATCAACATGGATTCCATCTCCATTCACCACGTGTCCAAGAAACTGGACTTCGCGTAGCCAAAACTCGCACTTGGAGAATTTGGCGTATAGCTGTTCCTTCCTTAGCAGCTCCAATATAGTTCTAAGATGTTGTTCGTGTTCAGCCTTCGTCTTTGAGTAAATCAGGATGTCGTCGATGAATACAATCACGAACTTGTCTAAGTATGGCTTGCAAACCCTATTCATTAGATCCATGAATACTGCAGGCGCGTTTGTCAAACCAAATGGCATAACGAGGAACTCGTAGTGTCCATAGCGAGTTCGGAAGGCTGTTTTCGGGATACTTTCCTCCTGTATCCTTAGTTGATGGTATCCAGATCGAAGATCGATCTTAGAGTAACAGCTTGAACCTTGAAGTTGATCGAACAGATCGTCGATCCTAGGCAGAGGATACCTGTTCTTGATCGTCAGCTTGTTCAATTCTCTGTAGTCAATACACATGCGGAAACTTCCGTCCTTCTTCTTGACAAACAAGACCGGAGCTCCCAAGGCGAGAAGCTTGGTCGGATAAAACCCTTGTCTAACAACTCTTGAAGTTGTGTCGACAATTCCTGCATCTCAGACGGCGCAAGTCTGTAAGGTGCCTTAGCTACAGGCGCTGCGCCTGGAACTAAGTCAATGTGAAACTCCACTTGCCTCTGAGGTGGCAGTCCGGGTAAGTCTTCTGGGAAGACTTCTGGATATTCCCTTACGACAGGGATGTCTTCGATTGTTGGCTCAGCAGCCTTCTTGCCTACGATGTGTGCCAGAAAAGCAACACATCCTTTCTGTAAACACTTCCTTGCTTTCAAGCAGCTGATAAATCTTAGCGGTGTGTCACGCTTCTCTCCGTGAACCACAATCGTCTCACCATCATCAGTTGGGATACGAACAACTTTCTCGTGGCATGCTATCTCAGCCTTGTTTCCAGATAACCAATCCATTCCTACCACCACGTCGAAGCTTCCCAATTGGACTGGTAGTAGGTCCAGAGTAAACTCGCGTTCCCCCAATTCTATCACACAACCTCTGATTACTTCGTCGGCTCCAACTAACTTCCCATTAGCTAATTCGATCGAGTGGGGGATATCTAACTTACTAGCGGTTAAACCAAGTATATTCTTAATTTCTAATGACACGAAGCCATAACCGGCACCAGCATCAAACAAAATAGGTGCAAAAGTTTTGGTTGTTAGAGAACGTACCAGAAATCACACCTGGATCCTGGCATGCCTCACAAGCTCTGATGTTGGATTTTCTCTCACGGTCTTGTTTCAACTTCGGGCATTATCTTCTGAAATGCTTCTTGCTTCCACAGTTTAAACATCCTCGAGCACGCTTCTGTTCATCACTCATCCTGACTTGACAATTATCGTTGTCGTTGTCCCCTTCGTGATTCTCACTACCGTCCTGGCCCCCATTACTAAGTTTAGTATTTTGCCAACAAGTTTCCTTGACATGTCCCACCTTGCCACAGTTACCACAATTCCCATATTTGCATCGCCCGACATGATAACGTAAACAATTGTCGCACTTAGGTAGGATACCCTTGTAATCTTTTCCCTGTGGGCGACTTCCAAAACCACCACGGTTATTATCTTTATTCCCAAACCCTCCTTGGCCTCCCCGACCGGCAGGGCCCCAACAAGTGTCCTTCAAGTGACCATGTTTCCCACATACTTCGTATGTTTTCAGTCCACATTGGCCAGAATGATGACGCTGGCATGTGTTACACTTGGGCAGAGTGCCCATATAACCCTTTCCTTTGTTCTCCTCATTCGTTCGAGTACCTTCAGTGAGCTTCCTTTTGTTCTTTCCGGATGACTCTACCTAAGTTTCCTTGTCAGGGTCTGCAAGTTTTTCTAGTCTATTTGCTTCCGTAACGAGTGCCAAACCCATCTTACTTGCAACAATGGTTGTTGGTGGCGTAGATGTTGTCATCAAGCTCAAGACTTGAGGCGCCAGTTCCCAAATGAATTGTTCCAATTTCTTCAGTTCTGGTTTTACCAGGTATGGAACAATTTGTGACAGATCATGGAGTCGTTGTACGTACTCCAACACCTTCGGACCTTCCATCATTAGGCTCCGAAATTCATCTTCCCACTTCTGGGTTTCCGTGTGGGGGCAATACTTCTTATGCATCATTCCTTTCAACTCATCCCAAGTTAACGCGTATGCTGTAGTTAGGCCCATTATTCGAACCTGAAGATTCCACCATAATCGAGCTCCATCTTGAAACAACTCAGAAACGTATGGGACCTGTTGTTCTGGCGTACAGCCACTCATTCGAGAGATGGATTCCATACTTTCAATCCATTTTACAAAAGTTATGGCACCCCCAGTGCCGTCGGACGTCGGGGGCTTGTAGTTGAGGAAGTGCCAGTAGGAGCAACCGTTATTTTCTGAGGTACCTTTGATTAGTTCGGAGCGTAGGGCCTCGTGCTGTACTATAGCTGCAGCAATTATCTCTTTAAGTTCTGCCTCAGAGGTGGGCATGCGCATTTCGCGTCTTGGCGGCATCTTCTAAAAGATGTTTCACATAGGTTAGGTCACAGCAAGTGAAGTGTACGTATGCATTCAACAATACCAACACATAACATCTTATGTCATAAATCAATCGCCCATATTGATAGCCCCTGCAATGGTTGAGGGCCTTGAGGTAGTAACCATACCCCTGATCTGGGGTGCAAGTGTCCAAATGAATCGTTCAATCCTTTTGAACTCCGGTTTGACTAAGTAGGGGGGGCGACCCTAGATAAGTCGTGCGATTGCTGGACAAGTTCAGGAATTTCTGGTTCGTCTATTTTCGAATTCCTGAGTTCCACCTCAAGCTTCTAAATTCCAGTCTTAAAACAACATTTCTTCTTAATCGTTTCCTTGAGCTCGTCCCAGCTCAGTGCATAAGTAGCGTCTGTGCCAAGGGTCTGAACCTGGAGGTTCCATTAAGAGAGTGTGCCATCTAGAAATATCCCTGAGATGTAGGTAACACTCTGTTGGCGATCAGTTACTCATCCTTAAAATGGAGTCGGTCTTTTCGGACCAACGAACAAATGCAACGGTGCCTCCTGTTCCGACAAAGTTCAAAGGCTTGCAGTTCAGGAACTGTTTATAGGTGCAGCCAGTTGGAGGATTATCTCCAGTAATGCCATCGTTGTACTTAGAGTGGAGGGCTTCATGTCGTGCATTTATCTGTGAGATGCGTTCTTGCAGCTCGTCTTCTGTCCTCAGTATCGTACCGATGCTTGTGTCATGTCTGGGTGACATTCCCTTTTTGTCGAAATGGTGTGAAGCGGGTTAGACAACGTTTCAATTGTCTATGGGGTATATATATAGCAACGTAAGCCATCATGTAATCACCCCATTTCACACGCAAATATACCCACTGTATAAGTGGGGAAATAAATTCCTGAGCCTTCACATAGGCTTGTCAATTTGGCTTGTTGCTTGTAATAGAATGAACTCAAGGCTACATCGCCTAGGTCATTTGTGTTTAGGTTATTTCCTACTGCATTGGTTATCATCCGCTTGACCTGCAGAGTCCACCAGGATTCCTGTGCACTACAAATCGTTATTACGTGGGCCCCCGTAATAATAAATTGTCTTGCACAGTTACCCCAAATTTTCTCTCATCCAAGCAGATGATCAATCAGGGAGCAACAGCCGGTGCATTGGCATGAACAGGGTCATACTCAATGCGGGGTCAGGAGCAATGCCTGGCTCAGGGGCCACGGCTAGCTTCGAATCAAAAACTCCATCTCAAAATCAGCTGGATCAACAATCACAGGGGTTACAGGATCCCCCAAGGGCTTGTCTAAGTGCATGAACTCAATGTCATGGTCTGGATCAACACCAGGCGGAAAAACAGAATTGTCCTCATAATCACGATCAAACTCAAAACTGTGTGCGGGATCCGGTGCAGCTAGTGATGCCGTCTCAGGGTCGGCGTCGTGTAAGTAGTGCTGCATTCCCTGTATGTGCGAAGATGCGGGTGTCAGAAACTCAAATGAGTCTGGGATAGGGGAATGGTCATAAGTCTCCCCTATAGGAGCGTCCGCATGTAGTAGTCTAATACCAGCAGTAATAAGGCCCTGCCCTCGAATGGGTCCTCCTCCAGTAGATCGTTATCGTCTTCAGAGGCCTCGTTGGGAGGGCGTATCATCAACAGGATAAGCGGCAAGGGGCACAGGAGCAGGGATCACCGCCAGTGGTAAAATCCCAACAAGATGGCCATCAGTAGGCTCTGCTACGACTTCAGGCAGTGCACAAAGGGCTGAAAGTCGTCATTGTCTGTGCCGGTAGTATCAGAAATGTACACCTCGTGCTTCGTTGAACTATGTCGTCTGATACTATGGTCATGGGGTTCGTAGTGCCCATCCTTCTAGTACTTGATGAAAGCATAACGTTTGTAACACAAACACATATACGTATAATAATCAATCATATAATCAGTTAATCACATAAGTCACCAAGTAAGGTATCACATACTTCTCCTAGCCTTACTAGCCAATTTCATTCAGTCTACAAGACTGCTCTATCCTTCACTTAAACCAAACCTCGATCCTCCAGATCGATTCTATAACAAACCAACGTGCTCAACTACCTTGATCATCTCGATCCTCCAGATCGATCCTATAACAAACCAACGTGCTCAAATACCTTGACCATCTCGATCCTCCAGATCGATCCTCAGCCCTCCAAGCTGAACTCATAATTAGTAAAATGTGCTCAACATTTGTTTGTAAAAAGTGTGGATCTGGACTTAAGTGGTATGCAGAAAAATGTTTTCGTGAGAGCCCTAGTGATCATAGTCTAGACTCGAGACAGAATCCTAGTTCGCTATGATCAGAGCTCTGATACCAAGCTGTCACACCATGGCTTTGCGGAAGCGTGGTTAATTTTGGTGTGACTTCTTAATACCATAGCTTAATCATACCAAAGCTATATGAGTTAAAAACATGCAAGATCATCCATTAAGTTTTGAAAACCAAACACAATACCATTGTTTAACATCCCCTGACAAACATAATCTTGTTCAACAACCATTATAAACTTGAAACATGACATAAACGTGGTTTAAGGGTTGTGTCTTGTCCAGGAAAGAGACACATCCCCTAAACCCCGGATGACCTTGGAAACTAGTGCAGCGGAAAACCTGCCATACCGTGCCAGATCTCGTTAATTTCCTGAAATACATGTAAGTTGAAAAATCAACAATAATGTTGAGCGAGTTCATGTGCAAGTGAGTAAGTAAAACACTTGTAAGTATAAAAGTTTCCTGGTATGTAGCAGTGTAAGAGGACTTGTGATCACCAATGGTTTGCAAGGCCATTAGCATGTTGTGAAATGCAAGTAGGAAGATTCAAACCTAGCGTATTTGGCGTTGGGGCACCAAGTCACCACCTGGTCCATTATGCGGGCTCAGGGGTTGGGCTCGCTACACCCAGATAGATCTACCGCTCGAGTCCCTCGGTGTTCTAACTACCCATCCACATGATCTAAACCTCCTTACGTTATTCATACCGTGTATAAAGTACTTGTAAACAATGTAACATGTATTTCACCCCCGCGGTTAAGTAAACTGAAAACAGTTAGAGAAAAGGGGGACATGAACTCACAGTGAATGCGCGTCTCTACCAAGTGTCTCCAATACAGTAAGCTATGCAACGACCTACAAGTGCTAATTCTATTAGACGGACGGCCGTGTCTTAGCTTTACAGTTTATGTCTTTGGGAAATAGTTAGACAACTATTCCGTGTTTATGTGCCGTATACACTTGGTAGTTATTCTTCTTCCCAAGGATGGGGGATACAATACATGTGCGTAAGTTACGTTTTATCAATCTTGTGGTAATGTAATTACCGGTGTAACTTATATGTTTGTGGAAGCGTTTGTAAAGTTTTGGAATCGTTAACGCTTGTAAATATTATTTTCACTCTAAAATAATATTTATGTATTTCACAAAATACTCATAAACAGTGTTGTGACAAATATATTTGTCACGTTAATCTTTGTGAAAATCCCACCTCCGAATATTTAGTAAAACATAGTTCTGGCGAAATTTATGTTTTGAAGATATGTCCAAAGATAGTTCTAACACTTGTTGTGTAAAAAGTCTAAGTGTTAGGTTTTTAGAAAATTTCGCCAGAGTTTCCTCTGTAACTGGAGGTGGCCACGCTTCCAAGCGTATCATTTTCTTTTTGAATACAACCCATGATTATCAACAATTAACCCTTACGTTTTAACACGCGAAACGCTACCCTTGTCGTTTCAGTTTCAATATGTGGAAACTGGACTGTTTTCGGACGACTAAATAAAATACTTAACCCTTTCCAAAAATTCCCAAATTTTTACGGGTCGTCCTAATCGACCCAAAAATGATTGTATAAAAATATCGGGGTCCAGTTTCTTATCAATAATTTATAGAAAATCGTTTACCGAACTGTGATCAGATTTGTCACTTTCTGATCACAGTTGACGGAAAAATTCGTCAAAAATTCCTTGTATGTCCGTTTATCGAAATTCCAGTTTGAGGGTCACAAATACATCCGTGACCATCTTAGATAAAAGTTTCAGGGGCTGGTTCGGTTCGGGTTTTAAGTTGTGATCGAAAACGCACAGCCCAATTTACTGCAGTAACAAACAGCCTTAGCTGCTGTCACGAAAACAGGTTTTTAAAATAGTAACCGACATCAGAAAAATACGATTCCAGCGCCATTTTCTTCGTTTTTTGAAATGACACGATTTAGGCTTTTGAAATTCCGTTTTTCGAGTTTTTAAAGTCCGTTTACAGCCTGATGAAGGCGGCTGAAACAGTGACTCAGCTTGCTGTTTTGCGGTTTAGATGTTATTAAATCGTGTTATAAGTGTCCGATTAGCGGGTTAAACAAGAAAACAACTTTTGTACAAGCTAAAACATTTTACACAAGTTCATGTCTCGTGTGTGGTAGAGTTTCACCTTTTAACCCTTGTGTTTAACCGAAACAAGCTTATGTTAAGATCAACGATCTTACCAACCCGGGTTAAACGGAGATCCGAGCTACCACATCATAGATCGGGTCTAGATAAACACAAATCTCAAATACTACAACTTTTACACAAGTTATATGTCTTTAACCACCACTTTTAGTATTTTTAGTAGACTTTTGATCATCATCTTTCATTTTAACGAGATTCAACCGACATAATTTCTTTTAACCACTTTAGATAAGTGTAAAAACAAGTTTTAAATGGTATACCTCTAGCTCGGGGCTAGGGAAGAATCGTGATGAAAATCGCGTGGATAAAAGCTAACGGTTGAGGTCCTTCGTGTTCCGCTTGCTCCGAGGCTCCTAATATGCGACTTGTGAAGTGTGTATGATGATGGAATGGCAAGAACATGAACCGAAAATATGATGGTGTGTGGGTTGGGGTTCGGCCGTGAGCCACAAAGGAAGAAAGAGTGGGTTTTTGTTGGTGAATATGAGGGTGATTATCTTCAAGTGTTAGGGTATATTTATAGGGAAATTAGAGTGTATTACCCATTGGGTTTCATGTACCCTTGATACTAAGCATAAACAATTAAAATAATCAAGTGGTGTACCCTTGTGTCTCCCATGTTTAGGGCCGATCACAATGGGGGGTGTGTCTAGTTCGATCTTAACTAGTTTAGTTAGGAGTTTAGCTATGTTAATTCGGTTAGTTAAGTGTTAAACTCCGTTAGTAAAGTATAGCGTATTATAACGGGTGTTAGGGTAATCAGGGACCCTAGCTAGCTCAGAAAAATATAAATAGTGAAAACAATAATATTTTCATGTTCCGGGTAAAGTCCGGGTGTCCGGTTGGATAGAAATCCGTTAAAGTGTTACAAAAGCTTTAAAGTGTCGTTATTATATTTTTAGTGACACAATTGGTTTTCCCGACACTTTAGAAAGCGTCTAGTGTTATTTTCTCATGTTCTGGCACTTTACTAGTCAGCTAGAAGCTGGTTTGTGTATTAAAGTGCTGTGTTTGGTACTTAAAGTACGTTCTTGGCACATCCGAATCAGTGTATCTTATCCCTAGAGACGCGGTACCATAACCCTTAAATCCCTACACTCACTACCAGTGTAGTCAAAATACATGAGGCTCTTAACAGGCCTTAGAGGCAGTGTCTGTCTGATGCTGGTTATTTCAGCATGTTCACTGTGTATCCGTTTAGTGCTACTGTGCTTTTTGTGCATCATGTTTGTCACTAAGGTGCCGTATGTAAATTAATGTAGTGACAGCAAATAAAGTATGATGCAAGTAAGTGCATGCATCAGTATGCAGGTAGCAGTTTATCAGCTAGTTCAATCAAGCACAGTAATCAAGTAGTAATTAATCATTAATTAAGTTGTACGGATACCTGGTTTAGTGCGGGTTGTCACAGAAATGGCCTTCAAACAAATGTCTGAAAGTTTACAATTCTTCTCAAGACCAATTTCTCTAAACTCATCTGAAAATAAATCTCTCCCAAGAAACCCATTGGGTTTAAAAGTACTAAAGTGGATGTCTGATCAAAAGACCCACGTATTGACCTTGGTCAGATCCAATGGCGAAGTGAAGTATATATCGAGGAAAGAAGCACTAGGTCTTGGTGTTGAAGATTTGCAGGATCTCCTTGAACTTTCACTATGCAGGGATGAGGATGACCTAAGTTCCAGAGACTTTGAAGCAGAATTTAAAAGACAAGCTAAGGAACTTCTGATGAGGAATAAAGATCCAGAATAATGAAGGGTTTTGGCATTATCTGTTCCAGGGGAGATTGTTGGGATTGAACCCTACCAGAGGAACAGATAATGAAAGCCAAAACCGGATCATGACAGTGGATTCACAATAAGCAGTTTTTTACACTAGAACTTTCCCCTTGAAAGTGATTTGAAACATCAAATGTCCTCTATCCACTGATCGTATACAACAGCCACTGCCCTTAACAACTAATGAAGACCTTAAAGACTGTTGAAGTTTAAACACTGTTGTCCTATCAACTGTTGTCCTCTAAGCGCTGTTGAAGACTCAAGCACTGCCCACCCAAGGACTGATCAACCTTGAGGAAAGCACTGATGAAAGGAGAAAGCAGTAGTTTTGTGTGTCATCTGTTTTATATATATAGTCAGTGGTTACGATTAGCAGTGTCTGTATAGGAACAGTGGTTATAGGTTGTTAGTTTGTTAGACATCACTTTCATGGTGACGTCAGCTGAGATGCCTCAGTGGTTTGGCTTGTCTATAAATGGAGCAGTACGCTGTACTGTTACATTTGATCGTTTTGAGTGAGTTCTTCTCCTCAATTCAATCCTTTCATCTTGTGCAACCAACCACTGGAGTATCAGGCTGAGGGGGAGTTGATTTGTAAGCATGGTTGTAATCATTTTATTTACTTTGTAATCTTTCGACTGATGCAATTCATGTGTTTATCAAATCCATTTCTCTTTATGTTTGTGTTTATAAAGTTTGTTGTTCATTTCCGCTGCACCTTACATGTTTTTCATATTCATTGATTGTTCAATTTACACAAACAAACACTCTCATAAGAGCCTCTGATCCTAACAATTTCACCCCCGAAGTTATAAAACTGAAAACAGTTAAAAGAAAAGGGGGACATGAACTCACTGTTTTGCGTCTTCTGTACTCGTAACTCAAGTCTCCTCAGCAAACACGACTCCCTACAATGTACTAGGGTCTATTAGACGAACGGGCCGTGCCTTGCCTTAGTATTTACGTTTTTGAGTTACGTTTCTTTTATGTCTCTAATATTATTCCAAGTTATAATTGCTTGTTAAAATAATGATTATTTTAACTTTGTAGGATCGTGAAACGACCTAACGAGTCGATCAGAAGAGTGCTCAGACAGAATCAGAGGCGGAATTCATTGATTATGTCTTCGTTAAGCTTGGATTCACTATTAATTGTCTCGTATATTGATCTCTGAACAATTTACAAGCTTGAGACACTTCGACAGCACCTCGGCGTCGGAATCAAGAACGTTACAAATGAACTAACACTCAAGGTATTTATACGTGAAGCTATTCCGTTTGAAAGTGGCATGACATGCTTCAAACGGAATGGCATGCTTCAAATTGAATGGCATGCTTCAAACGGAATGGCACTCCTCAAACGGAATTAGCTCAATCACATCTAAAACCTACCCTATTTCTCGTATAACGTGCCCTGATCTATCAATTCTAGTATAAGACTCGATACAAGACGAAGTCGACAGACGTATGCACTAACAAACTTTAAATTATATTTAATTTTGGAATAATTTTTTAAACAATATTTTTGTCACACGCCGACCACGTAGAACATCAAATCATGGCGGAAACGTCGGGGAGTGCTGTAACAGAATCATTGTCTCATAACACATGGAAATTGAAATATTGTTTTATTGATTAAAAGAGTTACAATGTCTTGACAATCAAAGAAATATAACATAGATAACTAGTCTTGCATCTTTTATTGTCACTAAGGCCCAAGTCCGCCTAAGTGTATCTTGATAAATCCTATGCATCATATCCTGAAACACATGTGAAAATAGGTACGTCAGCATAAAAATGCATGTGAGATACATAGGTTTTGTGAAAATAGATTTCATGACTTATGTTTAAGAAAATGTTTAGTCATGAACCTTGTAATTTGCTTTTTTTGTAAATCATTTGAAAAGCAATAAGATCAGATGATATGTATAAATAAGAGAATAATGTATGGTTAAATAAATAACCAAGTAAAATGAGTTTGTATAAGATAAGTTGTTTTGTAAAACAATGTCTTGTGAAAAGTATGTTATTTGTATAAAATGTTATATGTCTAAATTGAAATGATCCAAATAACGCTACGATATGTAATACCATACAAGCACTTATATATAGGAAGTACCAGCGGCGTATCCACCATGCTTGTATCATATTACACACGCCTCGTTACTTAAATCCCTTACTCAAACCAAACCACCAAAGTAAAATGTTTATGTAAAATCAAATGTCAAAATGTTTGTGTGAAAACCATGTCTAATGTCTATGTCTAATGTAAATCATGTATTGTGTATATCAATGTCAAAATGTTTATGTCTAATGTAAATCATGAATTGTGTATATCAATGTCAAAATGTTTATGTATGGTAAGTGAAATATATCAACTAAACCATATGTAAAATGCACAAAAACACGGCATTGAAGTAAAACATGGTTTAAATCAAAGTTATGTTTTATGTAATAAAGGCATGCTATACTGATATAAACATCTATGCGGTATTGTTATAATGCATACATCCAAGCCTTGTGACTGTGGCGATAAACCCCTAAACGAATTTAAAGGTCTATCTTGTTGTTATGTTTATCGAATTCGGTCATTCCTTCCACCCAAACAAACCTAGGGTTCAGGAATGGGAGTTGTCAAGTCCTATGGTACCATTACCTACTAACGAGCGGCGTAGCTAATGTTAATGAATGTACATTGTCTCATTTGAACAAACCAAATCTCATACCAAAATGTAAGCATGTGATGAATAACAAATGTACTAAGTATGCAACAAAGGACATACATAGCATAAAATGTAATGTAAAACGATGTACTAAGTATGCACACAATGGGCATACATAGCATAAAATGTAATGTAAAATGATGTACTAAGTATGCACACAATGGGCATACATAGCATAAAATGTAATGTAAAATGATGTACTAAGTACGCACACAATGGGCATACATAGCATAAAATGTAATGTAAAACAATGTACTAAGTACGCACACAATGGGCATACATAGCATAAACACAATGAAATCATGTACTATAAATGTACAAATGAACATAGCAAGTATATAATGTGA
Organism: Helianthus tuberosus; assembly: GCA_030545235.1. Lineage (NCBI taxonomy): Eukaryota > Viridiplantae > Streptophyta > Magnoliopsida > Asterales > Asteraceae > Helianthus > Helianthus tuberosus. Next base: position 62,835,340 of record CM060352.1, read on the forward strand.
AAACAGGAAAGCATGAAAGTAACAAGTAGGCACATGTGTTTCACCCCAAAATGTTTGGAAAACAGTAAAAGAGGGGTCTATATACTCACTTGAGATTGCTTAGTAGTCCTTGAGTAACAACCAAACAATGCTAGAGATCACGGATATCAAACGGCACCTAATATAGATAACTATGTTAATATACCGGACCTAAATCGGAGGATTTGATAGAATGAGGGTTCGTAAACCAAATGAGTATGGGAACTCATGTAATATGGTTTAACAAAGCCCACATACTAAAATGAAACCTAACCTAAGTGCTTACGACCCATTACGACCCGTTTAGGTAGCTTATGCTACTTTAACGCGCCGTTCGCGTAAAACGCGTTCGGAATGCCTAACTAGCCCTATGATAAGTAAAATATGCCTTAACATGTCTAATATTGTTGCCAAATCAGTTTAGATGTTAAAAGTTATGTTACATATGCTTAAAATGAATTTTGGCGTAAAAAGGGCATTTTGGTAATTTACCTAAGGCATATAAACTACCTATCATACAACTACTTAAACGAAGCGACCATAAGGTATAACCTCGGAAGGTTATTCCCTATACACTATGGTCACCTAATGTGTTTGGTCGGATCCTAATGATCGACCAAACGGGTCGGGTTCGAAAGTATAAGCGATTGTTTAGATCGCTTACCTTACGAACCTATATAAGCACTAAACTAAAAGTGACGAGCTAGTTAAAACATGCTTAACTAAGTTTAGAAAACAGGTTTGGTATCAAAACAAACGGTTTTGATACCTAAAAGTAGTTTGGTTACAAAATACGCAATAACACGCATTTTGGCCGAAACTACGACTTGTCACACCCCGACCACGTGGAACATACAAAACGTGGCGGAAACGTCGGGGAGTGTTGTAACAGAATTAATTGTTTCAAATCCATGGCAATTAAAGTTTCGTTTTATTAATCAAACACGGGAGTTACATTGTTTTAAACCAGAAACAAAGAGTACATAACAAAAATTAACTAGTTCTTGTCTCGTTTTAAGTCACTAAGGCACATGTCCGCCTAAGTATGTCTTGATAAGTCCTATGCATCGTCTCCTGAAAACACATGTGAAAATAGGTACGTCAGCATAAAAATGCCTGTGAGATACATAGGTTTTGTGAAAACAGAATTCATGACTTATGTTTCAGAAAATGTTTAGTCATGAACCTTGTAATTTGCTTTGTCTTGTAAATCATTTGAAAAACGATAAGATCAGATGATATGTATAAATAAATGTCAGGTCAAATGAATAACCATGTAAAAATGTGTTTGTATAAGATAAGTTGTTTGTAAATCAATGTCTTGTGAAAAGTATGATATTTGTATAAAATGTTATATGTCTCAAACTGAAATGATTCAAATAACGCTACGATATGTAATACCATACAAACACTTATATATAGGAAGTACCAGCGGCGTATCCACCATGCTTGTATCATATTACACACGCATCGTTACTTAATCACTTAATCAAACCAAACCACCAAAGTAATGTTTAACAATTGTAGAAATGTTTATGTATGGTCAAATACGGTTCACACGGTTCACAGATACAAACGGTTCACAGATACAAACGGTTCACAGATACAAACGGTTCACAGATACAAACGGTTCACAGATACAAACGGTTCACAGATACAAACGGCTCACAGATACAAACGGTTCACAGATACAAACGGTTCACAGATACAAACGGTTCACATAGTCAAATGATTACAACGGTTCAAAATGCAGTATAATGTGTTCACATGCTGGATGAGCATATGCAACAGAAATGTAATGTAAAACAATGTACTAAGTATGAACTAAATGGACATACATAGCATAAAATGTAATATAAAACGATGTACTAAGTACGCACACAATGGGCATACATAGCATGAACACAATGAAAATCATGTACTATAATGTACTAATGAACGTAGGAAGTATATGATGTGAAAACAGGAAAGCATGAAAGTAACAAGTAGGCACATGTGTTTCACCCCAAAACGTTTGGAAAACAGTAAAAGAGGGGTCTATGTACTCACTTGAGATTGCTCAGAAGTCCTAAGATAACCACCAATCAATGCTAGAGATCACGGATATCAAACGGCACCTACTATAGGTAACTATGTTAATAAACCGGACCTAAACCGGAGGATCGGATAGAATGAGGGTTTGTAAACCAAACGAGTATGGAGACTCGTGTAGTATGGTTTAACAAAGCCTACATACTAAATGAAACTTAACCTAAGTGTTTATGACCCATTACGACCCGTTTAGGTAGCTTATGCTACTTTAACGCGTCGTTCGCGTGAAACGCGTTCGGAACGTCTAACTAGTCCTATGACAAGTGTTATATGCCTAAACATGTTACATAATCAGTTATGTGACAAAATTTTAGGTTACATATGCTTAATTACCAATTATACATGAAAAGGGTATTCTGGTAATTTACCTAAGGCATATAAACTACCTATCATACAACTACTTAACGAAGCGACCATAAGGTATAACCTCGGAAGGTTATTCCCTACCTACTATGGTCACCCAATGTATTTGGTCGGATCCTAATGATCGACCAAATGGGTCGGGTTCGAAGGTATAAGCGATTTATTAGATCGCTTACCCTACGACCCTAGACAACGTGGTAATCAGTAGGCATAGTCCCAAGGGACTATAACCATCGTGATTACAATCACGTTGCGAAGTTCAAACGAACTTCGCATTGACCATAACTGGTCAACGCAGAAAGTCAAACAAAGTTACGAAGGGTCCCCGAATGCTAATCTAGATCCAAATAACTCAGGTATGAAACAATGGTTCCAACTTAGAGTCTTTTAGATCAGATTCTAGTGAGTTAGAAGCAAATGGGGGTGGGGTATTTATAGTTTTCGGGTAACCGTTAAGATCGTTTCATGGAAACCGTGCTCAAATCTCATGCGTACACTTGTTGGAAAGTTAAGGTGACTAAAATTGGCCCATAATCAGTTGAAAGGTCAAGTATGAGTATGTGGTTGAGGATTAAACAGCTGGAATTTGCTGATTAAGCGTTCTTATCTGATCAGGGAGGCTGATGCGGCCCGCTTCAGAATCAGACAAACCTCAGGCGGGCCGCCTGGGGCTTCTGATCAGAAAATAAGTTTCAAAAGTGACAGTTTCAGCCCCTGCACGTGTTTAAGGCCATTCCGGACACTTCTAAGGCCCGTAAAGCCAACTTTAAGGCCCTAAAATGATGCCAAAACATTGTGGAGATGAAACATGCTCAAAAATATGTCGGATGTTGGTTCGTTTGGCCGTACGAACGTGATGTTCGCTTAATTACGACGGAATGCGCACAAGCGCGAAAAACGATCCAAATGACGCAAAGAATGGATTTTTCTTTTGCCGAACACAAAAATAAAATATTTTAGTGCTTACATAAATTTTTGGATGTCCGGATGTATTCAGAACGTAAGTTATGCGCGAAAGTGCAAACTTGTGCACTTTTTGACGCTTTTAGTCCCTGAATGACTCAAAAGTTTATTTTAGCACACCGAACCCCTCAAAACCTATTTCTAAGCTATTTGAAGGATATTTATGGTATGTTTAACTTATGGTCATGTTCCGGAATGTTCATTACAGTTCAAATCGGCATACTTTCGCAGTTTGTCAAATTTAGTCCCTGTAAGCGAATAAACTAGATTTTGTCATACCAAAGCCTTCAAAACTTATTTCTAAGTTATGTAAAGGTTACTTAAGGTATGTTAAGCCTATTTCACTATTCCAGAGTGATCGTTGCATTAAACTGGTTATATTTACGCATCAGTGCGCGTATAACCTTCCAGAAAGCGATTTAGAGTTTGAAATTGAACAAGAATTGATATGTGCAAATGATGCACATATTTATACAGATCCCAAGTATGAAATAAAATATTTCATTGGCTTGGCAGTTGTTTGATGGTCGCAGTGACACAGGTGTCACCGTCTCCCCTACTTTAGGAAATTTCGTCCCGAAATTTATTCGTAGGAATCTATTTGTGACTTTGTGTCAATTAACCACCAGAGATATGTAAGGCATAATCCTGTCATTTCCTTAACGGACATTCTTCAGAATGAAAATGAACAGACGGAGTCATTTTCCTCAACGAGTATTCTTCAGAAGCGTAAATGAAGGAATAAACAAACGGGGATTCATTTCCTCAACGGGCAATCTTCAGAAACGTAAAATGAACTTACGGAGTCATTTTCAACGGGTGCTTCATCAGAAATCGAAATGAAAAGGAGAAACAAACGGATATTCATTTCCTCAACGGACAAATCTTCAGAAACGAAACTGAACAAACGGAGTCATTTTCAACGGGTGCTTCCTCAGAAATGGAAATGAAAATGATAGACAAACGGATATTCATTTCCTCAACGGACAATCTTCAGAAACGAAAATGAGCAAACGGAGTCATTTTCAACGGGTGCTGTGACACCCCAGGAAAACCAGTAAACTACACAACACAACACAACTAGCTTCCTTAGTAACCATGTCCTAAATTTCGGGACGAAATTTCTTTCAAGTTGGGGATAATGTGACAACCCGAGTTTCCAAGGTTCCTACTCGACTTAACCTACTAATTGTTTGCAAAATGTTTTGATTTTTATTTATAATTGGTGTGCATCATAAGTGTGTAGTATGTATATACTTGATTGTGTTAATAATACGTTTAATATCAACATGAGAGTAATAGCCGAAAACACCCTCCCTGATGAAAACACACATGGTGTTTTCGTCCATATGTGGCTGGCGAAAACAGCAAATGGGCTTTAGGCCCAGTGGTGAATTATATATATTTTTTTTATCACAACCTTTACGGAGAAGTTTTTCAATTGGCGAACCCTAATCACATCGTTTCTCTCTCCTTTTGAAACCCGACGGCAGCCTTGAACACATACATCAATCGGTTTTGTTGTCTCTTCGGTTTAGGTTAGTAATCGGCTATTGTTGTTTGTTTGATCGAAATCATCATAGATTGTTTGTTTGACATTCTGTATTAACTGCTATCATGAGATATATATGAGCATATGATTGAACATCGATTGTTTAACAAATGGGTTAAAATCTCTGTTATTAACTAGTCTTCGTTAATCTCTGTGGTTAAGTGAATCGATTATAAGCTATTGAAAATGGTAGGTAGCGTAATGTGGGTATGAAATTAAGAAATTGTTCTTGTTGAAAATCTGTTGGGATGGTGTCGATTCTCCTGATTGAACGATTGCTGGTTGAAATCGTAAACTGTAGTGTTGTTAAGGTTGCTGTTCGTTGATGATGATGACTGACGAAAACACTCTCCCCCAACGAAAACACCTTGGGGGATTTCGGCCCAGGTGTTCTCGGCCCAAAAGGGGATTTCGGCCCAATGAGGGTTTTCGACACTTAAGGATGTCGGCCAAGGGATTTCGAAGTATATATAGTGTTTTCGGCTCAGGTGTTGTTATTAACCTGTTAGTTTATTTAACTCAGTTAGTTGTTAATTAAGTTAATTAAGTTAACTTTAAGGAAATAAGTAACTTAGCTAAGTGGGTAACCTTAATAATTGATAACACTGTTAGTTGACAAACCATAATAAGTTGTTAACTGAGTTAAGTATGTAACCCTGATGATTTGTGTTAACTCTATTGGTAACTAACTGAGTTACCTGATTTACTCTGTTAATTTATTATTCCAATTAAGTGGATTAATTCTGTTATTCAATGAACTTTGTTAACTTTATTCACTCAGTTAACTTGCTGGTTCTGCTAGATGCCAACTCTGTTAAGTGTATGATTTGATAATTATATTAGAATAAACTGTAAAGGATATTGATGTGGCACATGAATAGTATGGATGCAATTAACTAATTGTGTCGCATGATATTAATTGTCAAACACACCTTGTGATACTAGTTACATGTGAAACATTACGAACGTGAACTGATTGAGTATACGTACACTATAGGACTTGACTGATTACTTGCGAGCACATAGTTAAGCATACCGAGCAAACCAAGGTGAGTTCACACTCTTACCAAGGCATGGGATTCCCGGGGTTGGGAATGGGTTTGGATGATTACTTATGCTTAAATTGTTGTCGGAATTACATACCATAGGCCTCGGGAGAGGAAGGTTATTGGTAGGTACTGCTAGACTAGTGATACATATACTTATCTTCGCACACACGCCGAGAATGGCTGCGATAATAGAACTAATCTTCGCACACATGCCTGGAATGGCTGCGAACCATACTCTAAACTTCGCACACATGTCGGGTGGACTGCGATACAAATATACCTAGTCTAGAAAACATTGGAAACCCCCACTAATCTTCGCCAACATGCCTAGAAGGCCGCGATGCAAATACATACGAAACATGGTTCACTAAATGAACATACGATTTACAATACGATTACTATAACTGAGCAACCAACTGTGAACTCGCTCAACTAGTTGTTGACTCTCTGTTACATGCCTTGCAGGACCATAGGTATCCATGGAGCTTGCACGGGAGGTGCGGTCGTTGTGGGCACGGATTGTGGATGTTTTGATGAAAACTTTATGACTCTTTAAACTAAACACTTGTGTTGGATTTTCTTAACTATGCCTCCGCTACCTATGCTATGTTTTTGATTGAACACCAATTGTATTGTGATGGATTACGTTTACTTTTACTTATTACTTATATGTTCAATATGATTGGTGGCTTGATCCTGGTCAGTCACGCCTCCAAGCGGTGGTACTCCGCATGTGGATTTCGGGGGTGTGACAGATTGGTATCAGAGCCATTGGTTATAGAGAACTCGGTTTTAATAGGGGGAAAACGTTTTTATTAAAACCTGACTATAACCTATACAGTGTTCAACGAGCCACAACAACGCCTCGCTCCACGTGCAAGACTCAACATTCTAGGTAATATGGTTTATGTTTTATTGCCTACTTGCTAAAATTACTTAGAACTTTGCTCATGGTATGCTTAGATACACATGACCCTTATTGCTTGAGAATACTTGGGTGCTCACTCTCTTCTGTCATCGCACTATTCGCGAACCTCTCTTACTTATGTTATCTTTGCTATGAAGATCATGGCTGGACGTATCAACATGACACAAGCCCAGTTGACAGCTCTCATTAACGAGCGAGTTGCTGCGACACTTGCAGCCGCACAAGCAGGAGGTATACCCTGCAGTTGTAACTCACACTAGGATCTTTAGATCCTACACTCCTAAACCAACTCTTGTGCTTAATCTTGTCCTGGTTCTTATACACAACAGGTCAGCATGCTCAGCCACCTGTTTGCACCTTCAAAACTTTCATGGACTGTCGTCCTACTACTTTTAGTGGCACGGAATGAGCGGTTGGACTTCTCCGTTGGTTTGAAAAGCTTGAGTCCGTTTTTGAGATGTGTGAATGCCCTGAGGCTCGCAGGGTGAAGTACGCCACTGGTACTCTAGAAGGCATTGCGCTGACTTGGTGGAATGTGCAAGTTCAGATGTTAGGGTTGGCGGTTGCTAACGCCACCCCTTGGAACGATTTAAAGGAATTGATCAAAGAGGAATACTGTAGCCGTGATGACATTCATAAGCTAGAGGTAGAGTTTTACAATCTGAAGATGACGGGGTCGGAGATTGAAGCATACACCAAAAGGTCAAACGAGTTGGCTATTATGTGTCCTACTATGGTAGACCCTCCCATTAAGCGTATCGAACTGTATCTCAAGGGTCTGGGGCCGGAGATTCAAAGTCATGTAACCTCAGCGAATCTTGGCACCATTCAACAGATCGTCAAGTTAGCTCATCGCCTCACCGATCAGGCAGTGGAACAGAACAGGCTGCCTAAACGTATCAGTGCTACTACTACCGCTGCCACTCCAGCTACTCCTGCTACTCCCAGTGACAACAAGCGGAAATGGGAAGGGGATTCCAGCAGGGGTTCAGCTACCGTTCAGTCTCAAGCTCAGCAACGCAAGACTAATGATTACCAGAGTCCGAGTCAGCAATCTTCTGGTGGTCAGGGGCAGGGTGGATATCGGGGAATTCACCAACTGTGTAACAGGTGCAACAGACACCACAGTGGTCAGTGTCGCAAGGGCCGCTGCCAGAGATGTCTCAAGATAGGTCATGAAGCTAAAGATTGCAGGAGCTCAAGGCCTGCGAATCAGAACCAGCAACAACAGCCATCAGCTCCACGAAACCAGCAACAACAACAACAACAGCGAGGCAATAGGGGATGCTTTCAATGTGAGGCTGAAGGCCACTTCAAGCGGGACTGCCCCCAGTTAAACCATAATCAGAATAACAACAACAATAATCAGGGCAATGGGAACAACAATGGGGAAAACAACAACGACAATGGTGCTAGGGGTCGTGCATTTGTGATTGGCCGGGGTGATGCAAGGAACGATCCTAATGTGGTTATGGGTAAGTTTCTTCTCGACGACTTTTATGTTACTGTATTATTTGATTCGGGTGCGGATACCAGTTATATGTCTCTGAAAGTTAGTAAAATGCTTAAACGCGCACCAACACTTCTGAACAACAAACATGTCGTAGAGTTAGCTAACGGTAAAAGTCTAGAGGCCACACATGTAGTTCAGGGCTGTAATCTTATCCTCGCTGGTCAAACTTTCTCTATCGATCTCATTCCCATAACTCTGGGTAGTTTTGACATCGTCATTGGTATGGATTGGTTATCTCAACAACAAGCAGAGATCCTATGCAAGGAGAAGATCATTCGCATTCCCCGTACTGGAAAAAAACCTCTCGAAGTTCAAGGAGACAAGAGTGGTGTCGTGAGTGGCATCATCTCCTTCTTGAAGGCACAGAAGTGTTTGCGAAAGGGCCACACAGCTATTTTAGCACTCGTTACAGATACATTGACGAAAGAGAAGAAGTTAGAGGATATTCCTGTTGTACGCGACTTTCCTCAAGTGTTTCCTGAAGAGTTACCTGGGCTACCGCCTCATCGCCAGGTCGAATTTCAGATCGAGCTAGCTCCAGGAGCAGCACCTATAGCTCGAGCACCTTATCGCTTAGTTCCAACTGAACTGGAAGAACTGTCTAAGAAATTGCAAGAACTCTTGGAAAAGGGTTTCATACGTCCTAGCTCTTCGCCCTGGGGAGCTCCAGTATTATTTGTGAAGAAGAAAGACGGTACCTTCCGCATGTGCATAGATTACCGCGAACAGAACAAGGTGACCGTGAAGAACCGCTATCCTCTTCCACGCATCGACGACTTATGCGACCAGTTGCAAGGGTCGAGCTATTACTCGAAGATTGACCTGAGGTCAGGCTACCATCAACTGAGAGTCCGGGACGAGGACGTCTCCAAAACAGCATTTAGAACACGCTACGGTCACTACGAATTTTTGGTCATGCCATTCGGGCTAACGAACGCACCTGCGGTTTTCATGGATCTTATGAACAGGGTGTGCAAACCTTATCTTGACAAGTTTGTTATTGTTTTCATTGATGACATCCTGATCTATTCGAAGAGTCAGGAGGAGCACGAGCAGCATTTACGACTCATTTTGGAACTCCTTCGAGCAGAACAGCTGTATGCCAAGTTTTCAAAATGCGACTTCTGGCTTCGTGAAGTCCATTTCCTAGGCCACGTGGTAAACAAGGATGGGATTCATGTCGATCCATCCAAGGTAGATTCGATCAAGAACTGGCCTGCACCTCGCACACCAACCGAAATACGCCAATTCTTGGGTTTGGCGGGTTATTACAGACAGTTCATCAAAGACTTCTCAAAGATTGCACAGCCGCTTACATTACTGACACAGAAAGGTGTTGCTTACCGTTGGGGTAATACACAGGAAACAGCGTTTCAGCACTTAAAGGATAGACTCTGTAGCGCACCTATCCTCTCATTGCCTGAAGGCACGGACGATTTTGTAGTCTACTGTGACGCATCCATCCAAGGTCTTGGATGTGTGTTGATGCAACAGGATAAAGTTATTGCTTATGCTTCGCGCCAACTTAAGATTCACGAACGGAATTACACTACACACGATTTAGAGCTGGGAGCTGTTGTTTTTGCGCTCAAGATATGGCGACATTACCTGTACGGTACCAAGTGCACCATCTACACCGATCACAGGAGTCTTGAGCATATCTTCAAGCAGAAAGAATTGAACATGCGACAACGTAGATGGGTCGAACTACTGAACGATTACGAATGTGCTATAAAATACCATCCGGGCAAAGCCAATGTGGTGGCCGACGCCCTCAGTCGAAAGGATACTACACCTAGGCGTGTACGAGCATTGCAACTCACTATTCAGTCTAGTCTTCCTTCTCAGATACGAGATGCTCAGGTAGAAGCATTGAAACCAGAAAACGTCAGGGCTGAAGCCCTACGCGGTTCAAGGCAACGGTTAGAACAAAAGGCAGACGGCGCCTACTATGTAACAGGACGCATTTGGGTCCCACACTATGGCAACCTACGAGAGCTTGTGATGGAGGAGGCACACAAGTCTCGCTACTCAGTACATCCTGGTTCGGATAAGATGTACCACGACCTCAGAACTACATACTGGTGGCCTAGCATGAAGGCTCACATAGCAACTTACGTCAGCAGGTGTTTGACTTGTGCGAGAGTCAAAGCCGAATATCAGAAACCTTCAGGCCCACTCCAACAACCTGAGATACCACCATGGAAATGGGAGCAAATTTCCATGGATTTTGTTACTGGCCTGCCTAGATCTCAACGTTGGAATGATACTATTTGGGTGATCGTGGATCGACTCACTAAGTCTGCACACTTCCTGGCTATTAAAGAAACAGACAAGTTCTCTACCTTAGCAGACATCTACTTAAAAGAAGTGGTTTCAAGGCACGGGGTGCCAACCTCTATTATCTCTGATCGTGACGCACGTTTTACTTAAGAACTGTGGCAAGCAATGCACAAATCTTTTGGCTCTCGTTTAGACATGAGCACAGCTTATCACCCTCAGACGGATGGGCAGTCTGAGCGCACTATTCAAACTTTAGAAGACATGCTTCGTGCATGTGTAATCGATTTCGGCAACGGCTGGGAAAAACATCTCCCATTAGTGGAGTTCTCGTATAACAACAGTTACCACACCAGCATTAAAGCCGCTCCATTCGAGGCATTGTACGGGCGTAAATGCCGATCACCTCTCTGTTGGGCAGAGGTGGGTGATAGTCAGATCACAGGTCCAGAACTGGTAGTAGACACAACAGAAAAGATTGCTCAAATACGACAACGCATGGCGGCAGCTCGTGACCGTCAGAAAGCATACGCTGATAAAGACAGGAAACTACTCGAGTTCCAGGTTGGGGATCGAGTGCTACTCAAAGTTTCACCCTGGAAGGGTGTTGTTCATTTTGGCAAAAGAGGCAAACTCAACCCACGATACGTTGGACCATTTGAAGTCATTGAGAAAATAGGCAAAGTGGCCTACAGACTGAACTTACCAGCTGAACTCAGTGCAGTTCACAACGTCTTTCACGTGTCGAATCTGAAGAAGTGTCTGTCAGATGAGACCCTCATAGTTCCTTTGAACGAGCTCACTATCGACGAACGGTTGCATTTCGTCGAAGAACTAGTTGAAATCACGGACCGGGATGTTAAGGTCCTCAAGAACACCAGAATACCTCTTGTTCGAGTTCCATGGAACTCCCGTCGTGGCCCAGAGTATACCTGGGAACGAGAAGACCAAATGGAACTCAAAAATCCCCAGTTGTTCGAAAACAATGCAACTACTACTGAGGCTGAAGCTACTACAGAATTTCGGGACGAAATTCCAAATCAACAGGGGGATGATGTGACACCCCAAGAAAACCAGTAAACTACACAACACAACACAACTAGCTTCCTCAGTCACCATGTGCTAAATTTCGGGATGAAATTTCTTTCAAGTTGGGGATAATGTGACAACCCGAGTTTCCAAGGTTCCTACTCGACTTAACCTAGTAATTGTTTGCAAAATGTTTTGATTTTTATTTATAATTGGTGTGCATCATAAGTGTGTAGTATGTATATACTTGATTGTGTTAATAATACGTTTAATATCAACATGAGAGTAATAGCCGAAAACACCCTCCCTGATGAAAACACACATGGTGTTTTCGTCCATATGTGGCTGGCGAAAACAGCAAATGGGCTTTAGGCCCAGTGGTGAATTATATATATTTTTTTATCACAACCTTTACGGAGAAGTTTTTCAATTGGCGAACCCTAATCACATCGTTTCTCTCTCCTTTTGAAACCCGACGGCAGCCTTAAACACATACATCAATCGGTTTTGTTGTCTCTTTGGTTTAGGTTAGTAATCGGCTATTGTTGTTTGTTTGATCGAAATCATCATAGATTGTTTGTTTGACATTCTGTATTAACTGCTATCATGAGATATATATGAGCATATGATTGAACATCGATTGTTTAACAAATGGGTTAAAATCTCTGTTATTAACTGGTCTTCGTTAATCTCTGTGGTTAAGTGAATCGATTATAAGCTATTGAAAATGGTAGGTAGCGTAATGTGGGTATGAAATTAAGAAATTGTTCTAGTTGAAAATCTGTTGGGATGGTGTCGATTCTCCTGATTGAACGATTGTTGGTTGAAATCGTAAACTGTAGTGTTGTTAGGATTGTTGTTCGTTGATGATGATGACTGACGAAAACACTCTCCCCCAACGAAAACACCTTAGGGGATTTCGGCCCAGGTGTTCTCGGCCCAAAAGGGGATTTCGGCCCAATGAGGGTTTTCGACACTTAAGGATTTCGGCCAAGGGATTTCGAAGTATATATAGTGTTTTCGGCTCAGGTGTTGTTATTAACATGTTAGTTTATTTAACTCAGTTAGTTGTTAATTAAGTTAATTAAGTTAACTTTAAGGAAATAAGTAACTTAGCTAAGTGGGTAACCTTAATAATTGATAACACTGTTAGTTGACAAACCATAATAAGTTGTTAACTGAGTTAAGTATGTAACCCTGATGATTTGTGTTAACTCTATTGGTAACTAACTGAGTTACCTGATTTACTCTGTTAATTTATTATTCCAATTAAGTGGATTAATTCTGTTATTCAATGAACTTTGTTAACTTTATTCACTCAGTTAACTTGCTGGTTCTGCTAGATGCCAACTCTGTTAAGTGTATGATTTGATAATTATATTAGAATAAACTGTAAAGGATATTGATGTGGCACATGAACAGTATGGATGCAATTAACTAATTGTGTCGCATGATATTAATTGTCAAACACACCTTGTGATACTAGTTACATGTGAAACATTACGAACGTGAACTGATTGAGTATACGTACACTATAGGACTTGACTGATTACTTGCGAGCACATAGTTAAGCATACCGAGCAAACCAAGGTGAGTTCACACTCTTACCAAGGCATGGGATTCCCAGGGTTGGGAATGGGTTTGGATGATTACTTATGCTTAAATTGTTGTCGGAATTACATACCATAGGCCTCGGGAGAGGAAGGTTATTGGTAGGTACTGCTAGACTAGTGATACATATACTTATCTTCGCACACACGCCGAGAATGACTGCAATAATAGAACTAATCTTCGCACACATGCCTGGAATGGCTGCGAACCATACTCTAAACTTCGCACACATGTCGGGTGGGTTGCGATACAAATATACCTAGTCTAGAAAACATGGGAAACCCCCACTAATCTTCGCCAACATGCCTAGAAGGCCGCGATGCAAATACATACAAAACATGGTTCACTAAATGAACATACGATTTACAATACGATTACTATAACTGAGCAACCAACTGTGAACTCGCTCAACTAGTTGTTGACTCTCTGTTACATGCCTTGCAGGACCATAGGTATCCATGGAGCTTGTACGGGAGGCGCGGTCGTTGTGGGCACGGATTGTGGATGTTTTGATGAAAACTTTATGACTCTTTAAACTAAACACTTGTGTTGGATTTTCTTAACTATGCTTCCGCTACCTATGATATGTTTTTGATTGAACACCAATTGTATTGTGATGGATTACGTTTACTTTTACTTATTACTTATATGTTCAATATGATTGGTGGCTTGATCCTGGTCAGTCACGCCTCCAAGCGGTGGTACTCCGCATGTGGATTTCGGGGGTGTGACAGGTGCTTCATCAGAAATGGAAATGAAAAGGAGAAACAAACGGATATTCATTTCCTCAACGGACAAATCTTCAGAAACGAAAATGAACAAACGGAGTCATTTTCAACGGGTGCTTCCTCATAAATGAAAATGAAAATGATAGACAAACGGATATTCATTTCCTCAACGGACAATCTTTAGAAACGAAAATGAGCAAACGGAGTCATTTTCAACGGGGTCAGAAATGGAAATGAAAAGGAGAAACAAACGGATATTCATTTCCTCAACGGGCAAATCTTCAGAAACGAAAATGAACAAACGGAGTCATTTTCAACGGGTGCTTCCTCAGAAATGGAAATGAAAATGATAGACAAACGGATATTCATTTCCTCAACGGACAATCTTCAGAAACGAAAATGAACAAACGGAGTCATTTTCAACGGGTGCTTCCTCATAAACAGAAATGAATAGAGTTAACTTCTAGGCACATGACAAAGCTCGCTGTGGTTTCTGTGCACTAAATTCCATAATTATGTATGCATCCATCATTACGTAATTCCTTGCATAGTCCGCACAGTTTGTCTTGTAATGTTTAGGGGAGGAAAATCAAACCTGTGATGAGTGTGACTAGACTACCATAGGGTCCTTTTAATTACATCGACAAATGATCCTTTTAATTAGGCCACCAAGGAGTCCTTTCAGATATATCATCACATGATGTTCCTAACCAGATTTTTGGATCAATCTGTTTAACTAGACCACTCAAGGGGTCTAATTATGGAGTAGTACTTTATAATCCAAGGGACTTAACTACAACGTAGTAGTCCATTAAGGATTTTATGTTGTACCTTTGGGTATCCTACTATGAATCCCTCATATGAAGATACGAAAGGTTCTACGAGGATTTGGATAACAAAACTTAGATTACACAAAAACACATAAAGGAACACATAAGCACATAATCACATAGTTGTTTAACTTGGTTATTAATTTGTTATTAATTTGTTATCGATTAAGAATGGATATGGAAAACAGTCGATGGATTTCAAAGTCCTCTGGGATCTATCTGAAAAGATAGGAAGATCTCCCAAAAATTCGATTTTTGTTTTCAAAGAAACGTAATATTCGAATTAAGGAACACAAAAATTTTAGGATTTACGGAAATACCCTTAGGTACCCTATTAAGGATTTATAGTGGTAGTTTGGGTATTCGTCTCGTGTTGTAACTTGTGCCTTGTACTTTGTTTCCTTAGAACAAACGGGTACTTAGGAATTTCGTGGAAAACGCAAGAGATCATAAGATGGAAAATTTTTGGGGGTAGTTTGCTCTTCAAGGAATACGGTTCCTTGATTGTCGGTATTGTAAGAGATATGTTGTTTATACATGCAACCACATAAATACATTGTAATGTATATAAAAGATTTATTTATAAACAACGATAACAACTGTTTCTTGGACCTTGACAACAAAAGAAAATAATACATAAGACGAAATTATTTCTAAACGATGTTGTCTTCTAGTCAGTCAGATGCTCATCCCTGTGCTGGATTTGCATTAGCAAGCTTTGGGCAATTTCTTCGGAAATGACCGATCTCGCCACAGTTGAAGCAAGAACCTGGTAGAAAACGACCTTGAGCAGGGTTGTTGCCAGCTTGGTTTGGTGCAGCTGCAGCTGGGCAGACTCTTGTTGTATGGCCTATAAGTCCACAAGTTTGGCATTTGCGGCACTTTACATTGGCATGATGATGGAGGCTACATTGGTTGCACAAGGGTGCAGTTCCATTGTATGGCTTCCTAGCAGGGGGTTGAGCTGGTTGGTTGGGGACGGCTTGATCATTGTTAGTAACCATGGCGAAGTTCTGAGAAGCCTTTCGCTTCTTTGACTTCTTAGGGGATCCAGTCTGTTCATCCATGGTCTTTGATTCCTCGATTGGTTTCGATTCCTCGACCGGTTTCTTGTCACCCTTTTGGAAAAGCTTATGTTTCCTGATCTGAGATTCAATCAAGGTTGCAGCTAGCTCAATGGCTTGTCTAACTGTAGTAGGGTTGCTGCCAGTCACAATGTCTTGTATTGAGTCAGGGAGGCCATCAATGTACTTTTCGATTGCCTTATCCAACGGCGTGACCATGTTTGGGCATAACAGGCTTAACTCCTCATAACGGTCCGTGTAGGCTCGATGTTCACCGCTATCTTGCTTCAAACCATCAAACTCTTTTTCCAATGCTCGCAGTTCATGACAAGGACAAAACTCCCTCATCATAAGAGCTCTAAGTTCAGCCCATGTCTGTGCTAGAGCAACTTCTGCACCACGGTCTCTCATAACCCCGTTCCACCATGTAAGGGCCCTCTTCTGAAACACACTCGAAGAAAACTCGACCTTGCGATTGTCAGGACACTGCACGTGGCGGAAAGTATTCTCAATGCTCTCGAACCATTGAAGAAGCCCAGTCGCTCCCTCAGAACCACTAAACTTGAGTGGTTTAGCCGAGTTGAAACTCTTGAAATTGCATGGACCATTGTTGTTGTTGTTGGCTTGGTTCCATTGAGCAAAGAGGTTTGGGAATTGAGCAGCCATTTGCTGCGCAATGATTTCTGCCAGTTCGGCAGTCGCTATCTGGTTTTCGCGTCGAGGAGGCATTCTAAAAGAGGAAACATGA
The DNA here is from genome assembly GCA_030545235.1 of Helianthus tuberosus. NCBI lineage: Eukaryota > Viridiplantae > Streptophyta > Magnoliopsida > Asterales > Asteraceae > Helianthus > Helianthus tuberosus. The sequence goes on from CM060352.1 coordinate 62,852,107, forward strand.
AAAGAAACGAGTGAGAGTATTAGACGAAAAGAATGAGATGAAACAAATCTGATGAAAGCAAGGATAGTGGTCATTTGTTTGTTACCACTAGGTAAACAAACGACACACAGTGACTAATCAAAGTAAATGAGTCAAAAATAATGTATCGCGAAGACATGCTCGCCTATAAGTGAACACTCATCCCAAGAATTCCCAGGTAAGCACAACTGGTCTCGCGTCTGATGAGATATATACGAAGTGCTTGCCTAGACAGAAAACCCAGAATACAGGCATTCACCCTTCCAGTTTGCACGTGTTCACATTATTTAAAACCCAACACCTTGATGAGGTTTTTTTTTTGAAAACTCAAAGGGGTTCAAAACCATATAGAGGGTTCAAAACCTAGTAATCAATCATCCTAGAACGGATGATTAGTTTTCAAAGCGGTTTTGAAATTTATGTTCTTGTTGTGGTCGTTGCCTAAGGATAGGTGACGGTATTGTTTTATGACTAAATGCAAGTAAACTCGCGTTAGGGTCCTAAGAAGGTTATAGACTAGGTCAAGGCATTACTAATAACCTAATTCCCTATAACCATTGGCTCTAATACCATCTTTTCTGTCACACCCCGACCACGTGGAACATACAAAACGTGGCGGAAACGTCGGGGAGTGTTGTAACAGAATTAATTGTTTCAAATCCATGGCAATTAAAGTTTCGTTTTATTAATCAAACACGAGAGTTACATTGTTTTAAACCAGAAACAAAGAGTACATAACAAAAATTAACTAGTTCTTGTCTCGTTTTAAGTCACTAAGGCACAGGTCCGCCTAAGTATGTCTTGATAAGTCCTATGCATCGTCTCCTGAAAACACTTGTGAAAATAGGTACGTCAGCATAAAAATGCCTGTGAGATACATAGGTTTTGTGAAAACAGAATTCATGACTTATGTTTCAGAAAATGTTTAGTCATGAACCTTGTAATTTGCTTTGTCTTGTAAATCATTTGAAAAACGATAAGATCAGATGATATGTATAAATAAATGTCAGGTCAAATGAATAACCATGTAAAAATGTGTTTGTATAAGATAAGTTGTTTGTAAATCAATGTCTTGTGAAAAGTATGATATTTGTATAAAATGTTATATGTCTCAAACTGAAATGATTCAAATAACGCTACGATATGTAATACCATACAAACACTTATATATAGGAAGTACCAGCGGCGTATCCACCATGCTTGTATCATATTACACAAGCATCGTTACTTAATCACTTAATCAAACCAAACCACCAAAGTAATGTTTAACAATTGTAGAAATGTTTATGTATGGTCAAATATGGTTCACACGGTTCACAGATACAAACGGTTCACAGATACAAACGGTTCACAGATACAAACGGTTCACAGATACAAACGGTTCACAGATACAAACGGCTCACAGATACAAACGGTTCACAGATACAAACGGTTCACATAGTCAAATGATTACAACGGTTCAAAATGCAGTATAATGTGTTCACATGCTGGATGAGCATATGCAACAGAAATGTAATGTAAAACAATGTACTAAGTATGAACTAAATGGACATACATAGCATAAAATGTAATATAAAACGATGTACTAAGTACGCACACAATGGACATACATAGCATGAACACAATGAAAATCATGTACTATAATGTACTAATGAACGTAGGAAGTATATGATGTGAAAACAGGAAAGCATGAAAGTAACAAGTAGGCACATGTGTTTCACCCCAAAATGTTTGGAAAACAGTAAAAGAGGGGTCTATGTACTCACTTGAGATTGCTCAGAAGTCCTAAGATAACCACCAAGCAATGCTAGAGATCACGGATATCAAACGGCACCTACTATAGGTAACTATGTTAATAAACCGGACCTAAACCGGAGGATCGGATAGAATGAGGGTTTGTAAACCAAACGAGTATGGAGACTCGTGTAGTATGGTTTAACAAAGCCTACATACTAAATGAAACTTAACCTAAGTGTTTATGACCCATTACGACCCGTTTAGGTAGCTTATGCTACTTTAACGCGTCGTTCGCGTGAAACGCGTTCGGAACGTCTAACTAGTCCTATGACAAGTGTTATATGCCTAAACATGTTACATAATCAGTTATGTGACAAAAGTTTAGGTTACATATGCTTAATTACCAATTATACATGAAAAGGGTATTCTGGTAATTTACCTAAGGCATATAAACTACCTATCATACAACTACTTAACGAAGCGACCATAAGGTATAACCTCGGAAGGTTATTCCCTACCTACTATGGTCACCTAATGTATTTGGTCGGATCCTAATGATCGACCAAATGGGTCGGGTTCGAAGGTATAAGCGATTTATTAGATCGCTTACCCTACGACCCTAGACAACGTGGTAATCAGTAGGCATAGTCCCAAGGGACTATAACCATCGTGATTACAATCACATTGCGAAGTTCAAACGAACTTCGCATTGACCATAACTGGTCAACGCAGAAAGTCAAACAAAGTTTGACTTTCAGACTCGAAAAGCAATAAAAGAACGAAAGAATACTTACGAAGGGTCCCCGGATGCTAATCTAGATCCAAATAACTCAGGTATGAAACAATGGTTCCAACTTAGAGTCTTTTAGATCAGATTCTAGTGAGTTAGAAGCAAATGGGGGTGGGGTATTTATAGTTTTCGGGTAACCGTTAAGATCGTTTCATGGAAACCGTGCTCAAATCTCATGCGTACACTTGTTGGAAAGTTAAGGTGACTAAAATTGGCCCATAATCAGTTGAAAGGTCAAGTATGAGTATGTGGTTGAGGATTAAACAGCTGGAATTTGCTGATTAAGCGTTCTTATCTGATCAGGGAGGCTGATGCGGCCCGCTTCAGAATCAGACAAACCTCAGGCGGGCCGCCTGGGGCTTCTGATCAGAAAATAAGTTTCAAAAGTGACAGTTTCAGCCCCTGCACGTGTTTAAGGCCATTCCCGACTCTTCTAAGGCCCGTAAAGCCAACTTTAAGGCCCTAAAATGATGCCAAAACATTGTGGAGATGAAACATGCTCAAAAATATGTCGGATGTTAGTTCGTTTGGTCGTACGAACGTGATGTTCGCTTAATTACGACGGAATGCGCACAAGCGCGAAAAACGATCCAAATGACGCAACGAATGGATTTTTCTTATGCCGAACACTAAAATAAAATATTTTAGTGCTTACATAAATTTTTGGATGTCCGGATGTATTCAGAACGTAAGTTATGCGCGAAAGTGCAAACTTGTGCACTTTTTGACGCTTTTAGTCCCTGAATGACTCAAAAGTTTATTTTAGCACACCGAACCCCTAAAAACCTATTTCTAAGCTATGTGAAGGATATTTATGGTATCTTTAACTTATGTTCATGTTTCGGAATGTTCGTTACAGTTCAAATCGGCATACTTTCACAGTTTGTCAAATTTAGTCCCTGTAAGCGAATAAACTAGATTTTGTCATACCAAAGCCTTCAAAACTTATTTCTAAGTTATGCAAAGGTTACTTAAGGTATGTTAAGCCTATTTCACTATTCCGGAGTGTTCGTTGCATTAAACTGGTTATATTTACGCATCAGTGCGCGTATAACCTTCCAGAAAGCGATTTAGAGTTTGAAATTGAACAAGAATTGATATGTGCAAATGATGCACATATTTATACAGATCCCAGGTATGAAATACAATATTTCATTGGCTTGGCAGTTGTTTGATGGTCGCAGTGACACAGGTGTCACACGACTCGTCACTGAGCCTAGATAACGTGGTAATCAGTAGGTATAGTCACTAGGGACTATAACCATCGTGATCACGCTCACGTTATGAAGTTCAAGCGAACTTCGCATTGACCATAAACTGGTAAATGCAGAAAGTCAAACAAAGTTTGACTTTAACGCTAAAACGAATGAAAGAACGAAAGAACACTTACAAAGGGTCCCCGCAAGCTAATCTCGATCCAAGTAGTTCAGGTATGAAGCAAATGGCTTCAACTTAGAACTTCTTAGATCAGATTTGTGGGTTTTGCAAGGAATTGAGGTGGGTATTTATAGTAAATGGACCACCGTTAGGATCGTTTCTCGAATACCGAGCTTTGATCACATCCCTACACTTATTGCAACACCTTGGTACCCAAGTTTGGCCCCCCATGGTCAGGTAATGACAAGTGGCATTGGCCTTTGGAGTGTTTAGCAGCTGTTTGCAATTGTTTAAACAACTCTTGTTGATCTGAAAGGGCCTCGCGTGACGCCAAGGGGGCTAGGTGTCACGCTAAGGTCCTTCTGATCAGCAACAGTTTCCAAAGTTTCCATTTCAGTCCCCGTTGTGTATTAAGGCCATTTCCGACATGTTTAAGGCTTGTTAAGCCAACGTTAAGGCCCTAAAATGATTCCTAAACATTGTGGAAATGAAACATGCTCAAAAATATGCCGGATGTTGGTTCGTTTAGTCGTACGATCGCGATGTTCGGTTAATTACGACGGAATGCGCATAAGCGCGAAAAACGATCCAAATTGCGTTACGAATGGATTTTTCTTATGCCAAACACTAAAATATAATATTTTCATGCTTACATAAATTTTTGGATGTCCGGATGTATTCAGAACGTAAGTTATGCGCGAAAATGCAAACTTGTGCACTTTTTTGACGCTTTTAGTCCCTGAATGACCCAAAAGTTTATTTTAACACACCGAACCCCTCAAAGCCTATTTCTAAGCTATGTAAAGGATATTTATGGTATGTTTAACTCATGGCAATGTTCCGGAATGTCTGTTACAGTTCAAATCGGCATACTTTCGCAGTTTATCGAATTTAGTCCCTGTAAGCGATTAAACTTGATTTCAGCACACCAAACCTTACAAAACTTATTTCTAAGTTATTTAAAGGTTATTTAAGGTATGTTAAGCCTATGTCACTATTCCAGAGTGTTTGTTGCATTAAACGGGTTATATTTACGCATCAGTGCGCATATAACCTTCCAGGGGGTGATTTAAAGCTTGAAATCGAACAAGAATTGATATGTGCAAATGATACACATATTTGTACAAATCCTAAGTATGAAATACAATATTTCATTGGTTTGGTATTTGTTTGATGGTCACAGTGACCCAGGTGTCACAATTTTGTAATAATACTTCTCAAGTATTTATTTTCGTATTTCCTTCCCAAGGATGGGGGTATCTCATACATGTATATTTGCATTCTTGTATTTATAATCCCAAAATAATATATTTTCAAGTCTCACTTAGAAAATATATATAAACTTATTTCGTCAAAATAATGTATTTCAAGAAAATATATATTTTTTCTCAAAAATCATATACCTTCTAAATATTCTAAGAAAATATATTTTAACTTCCAAAAACAATATATTTTCTTCTTTGTCGAGAATATGATATACTTTGGTAATATTTACAGAAATCATATTTTCATTTCTCCCGTATCCAAAAATAATACTTACCAAAAATATATTTATAACGATATTTTCCGGAATATTTTGTAAGTTACGTTCTTGCGTTCGGTTTTACAATATTAAGTGCGTAACTTATATAAATTTATTCCTTGTGATTTTTGGTATTATTTTGGATTGTAAATTCTTGGTATTTTGTTAGGTTATATTACTTTAAATCCTAAAATAATATAACTACTACACAAAGTATACAAATAATCACACACAATGTGTAAATATACATTCTAAATACATATTTATCCATTTTTATTTATAAAAACCAACCTCCAATATTCGTAGTTTTGTAATAAAAATTATGGCAAAGTTTATATTAAAAAACTTAGTTAAAACACACCTGTAAATATTTGTTTAGAAAATATTTTTCTAAGTGTTCGTATTTTTAGAAAATTTTTCCATAGTTTCCCCTAAAAATGGAGGTGTCCATGCTATTAAAGCATATCCTTTTCTTTTCAAAAATCATCATAAACAATCAACAATCAATCTACACTTACCAAGTGCTACATTAATGTTATTTACCTATCAATCATGAACTTGAAATTTCATAAAAACTTGTAGTAACTTGGTAGTGTGTTTAGTAGACTTAGTTACCATTTAAAGTGTGTTTATTTCTTTAAAAAAATCTCATTCTTAAAGAATTTAAGTGTTTACAACTTGTTAGATGATTTTTCCAAAAATCATTCTTTTAAATTTTTCTTATTTCTCAAGTGCTTCTACACTTGTTTTATTACCAAAAAGGGTGTGTGTTTAAGTAAGAACCATGATCTTCTAAAAATCATATTTTGAACTTGGTTCTTTTGAAAAACCATTCATAAATCTTAGATCCATAAGATTACTAACTCACTTTGTTTATTATTTTTCAAGAAATCACTTTATTCTTCAAGTTCATGCTTATATATGAGGATGATCATCTTGTTTTGTCACATAATCATCCTCTCACTTGCTAGATCATGTGTTTAATCACAATCTAGCAAGCTCCTTATGATGATCAACATCATAATCTCAAGAAAACAACCATCAAGTATCATACATACGCTAAACAACATAGTTTCATCAAATTTTCATCATATGTTAAGCTTATGTTCAAGTTTCTTGATTAGGTTCTTTAGTGTTCTTCATGATCATCAATGTATATCATCTTTTAACCAACAAAATTAGAAGTAACAAAGGGTTACTAGGGCCTTACTACTAGCTCTATGGCTAGGGATGAACTCTTGAAGATGAAGGTGGCAAAGATGATGGATAAAAGCAAGTGAGAAAGGTTCTTCCACTTCCGATGCCACCAAGCTTCCTTATGCACCCTTGAACACCTTTGTGTGTATGTAGATTGTATGGAGCTTGAATGATGATGATGGTGGTGTGGAGATGGGTGTTCGGCCGAGAGTTAGATGGAGGGAGGAAGAAGGTGAGTTGTGGTGTAGTGTGAAGGATAATGAAGCTTAAGGTCTAGTGGTTATGTTATATAACTTTCCAACAAGTGTTTATCCTTTGGATCTTATGTTCTCCATAGTACAAGACACAATCTAATAAACAATCAAATAAAATCCCCAATTAGGCCATGTGTGGCCGATTACTAGCATGGGGGGGGGGGGGTCTAAGTGTAACTTCCAACCATCTAGTTAGATTAAAGGTTCAAATCCAAGCATTAGTTATAAGTGTTAGTTACTTGATATTTTTAGTGGGTGTTAAGGTGTTTGGGGATCATAACTAGCTTAGAAATAATAAAACAATGTTTTTAGTGTAATTTTGGTCTTTCGGGTAGTGTCCGGTTGTTCGGTTAGATACTAGTTCGTTAAAGTGCCAAATTATTCCGTTTAGTGATCTTTAAGTACCCTTTTGTGACACTTTTAATTCCCGACACTTAGGAAAGCATTCAGAACCATTTAGTCATGTTTTTGCATGTTACTAGCTTGTTAAATTGCTGAATTTTGCTGAAATGTGTTAAATTCAGCACTTTAAGTGGGTTTTAGGCACTTTCCGGCACTTAAACTATCACCTAGTGAAGCAGTTTTGTGATCCTTACTTTCCTACACACTATACTAGTGTGAAACTTAGTCTCTGGCCCAAACAGGGTCTCAAAACACTGTATGTCTATGTACTGACATTGTCAGCATTTTTCCGAGTTATCCGCTAACTGTGCTAGTTGTGCTTTGTGCATCGTTTGTGTCACTAAAGTTTGCATGTAAAAATGATGTGCCATTATGCAATATGTGATGCACATGTAAGTATGATGCAGTAATCAGAAAGCAATTAATTGTAAATTAGTACAGTCATTAAGCACTAATCAAGATTAATTAATTGTACGGATACCTGGATTTTTGACAGTTGTCACATTATCTCTCCAACAGTGTTCTTTGCCTCTCCACTAAACCCTACAAGCATAGTGGACTTCGAGGTAATCTCCATTTGCGGGATGTTCATTCTCTTCAGGGTTTCCAACTGGATGATGTTGACCGAGCTGCCATTGTCCACCAGTATCCTGCGTACAAAATGATTAGCAATATATAAAGTGATTACCAGACCATCATGATTAGGATCCTGAATGTTATCCCGGTCGTCACTGTCAAACGTTATCACTTTGTCAGTTGTAAGTGTTGTCATCCTCGTTGGTTTGTCCCCTCTTTTCGCCTTAGCCTCCTTGGCATGCCTCTTAGCTGCAGAATAAGAGGTTCCGCATATATCGGATCCTCCAGATATAAAATTGATTATCTTGGCGTCTGGGGGAGGTGATGCTGCTCGTTCAGGACCCTTGTAAATATCCTGACCCTTATTCTTCTTTCTGCCAAGAAGATCTTTCAAGTAGCCCTTGCTTAGCAAGTAGCTTATCTCCTTCCTCAGGGCTATACAATCTTTCGTTACATGTCCAAAATATTCATGGAAGGTACACCACTTGGACTTATCCTTCCAATCAGCCTTTTGTTGATTCTTCCTTGGCCATCTTGCTTTATCTCCTAAACCCTGCATGGCATACATTAGTTCAGGAATATTAACAGAAAAACAATATTCTGACAACTCAGGATATTCTTCGCCATCTTCATCCTCGACAACATTCACTTTCTTGCTGTCGTTTTTACCATACGGCCTAGAGCGGTATGGTTTATACGAGGATTCCTATTTCATGTTTGTTGATTCGTATGTCGAGGATGCATTCATCCTCTCTTGCATTTTCTTGTCATCTTCAAGCCTGATATATCTCAAAGCCCTGTTCCGGGCTTCGTCTAAGTTCCTGCAAGGATTCATCACAAGATTCTGATAAAATTGGGAATCCTTTTGTAATCCCATCTTGAATGCTTGTACAGCTGTAGCAACATTAAGGTGTGGGATATCCTAGGATTCCCTGCTAAACTTGTTCACGTAATCCCTTAGGGATTCTTGAGCTCCTTGTGTTATCCTGTAGAGGTCACTTGTTAGTTTTTCAAAGCTTCTACTGCAAGAGAACTAACTATTAAACAAATTAACCAAATGAGCAAATGATGTAATTGAATGAGATGGAACGTTTAAGAGCCACTTCAAGGCCGATCCTGTTAGAGTAGAGCCGAAGCCCTTGCAGAGGCATGTTTCCTTAAGATCCGGCAGAATAGGGTTAATCTCCATCCTCTCCCTATACTGGGCAATATGTTCCTCAGGATCCGTGGTCCCATCATAAAGCTTCATATAGGGAGTTTAGAATCTTTTTGGAATTTCAGCATCACAGATAGGATATGCAAACCGGTATATCATGTGACTGTCCTGGGCTACTATTGGTATGGGTTGCACCACCCCAGGTACACTCGATATCATATCCTTCAGCTTTTGAAGCTCCTTGGAGAGTGCCGACGTTATACCTGTATCCTGCGAATATCCAAGATTGTTAGTATCAAGAGTATTAACATTATTAGATAAGTTACCAGTTTGATGATTCTGGCCGTATCCTGGAGCATATCCTGGGCCACTCACAATCGATATCCTGGCTGTTGAGGGTATCTCAGGAACATTGCTATGGGAATGGCTTGGTACAACATTGCCCTGATTATCCTCAGTAAAAATTGTTGAACTAAAGTTCAGCGCTCTGGGCTGCAAGGGGGTGACAGTATCCTCAGCGGGTCTCTTGGAGTTGGACTTCAAGAGCTGTATCTCCCTCAATATTATCCAGTTAGTTTCCTGTTGTTGCTTCATCTGATCTTGTATACTACCAAACAAAGTTAAAATTTCATAATTAGAAGCCATAATAGGAGTTCTCCCTGGAACACCAGATCTGTGGACATTCTGAGCAGGAGGAGTGTCTCGGGATATTTGAGTTTCAACCCTCCTTGGTGGAGCTTGAACTTGTGAAGAATTGAATTTGTGGAGGTGGTGGAAGCACCGAACCGGTTGTAGCAGAGGTTGTAGCAGGCATGGAGGAGGAGCTCATGTTTGATTTCGAAGCCATTGAAAATAGTTGTGTAAAAAGTTTTGAAAATAAGAAGCCAAGTAATGATTTTAACAAAGCTTTTAGTAGAAATAGCACCACTTGACCCACGGTGGGCGCCAAATTGTTTTGGTCAAAAATTACCAAAGCAATTAAGTGATCAAATTAGTTTGTGAGGTAGTGTGCTAGTAATGTTTGCAAAAAATATGTTGGTTTGTGTATTTAAGAAAACAATTTCAGGATATAGCCTCAGGATATAAAGCTATACCAATAATCAAACTATGAGCTGTAAAAGTAGAAATGGACACATGATATACGAGGAAAGCCCTTGATCAATCTAGATCTCCGGCATAAAACCTCGGGAGCTGACAATCGTCGGCTGCCTTGTTTTTCTTATTGCTTGAATAACCAGGATACAGTGCAGGATAATGCTCAGATCGCTACTAAGTGTTACAATGATTACAAGTGATGAGTGTTAGTGTGCGATTATAAGAGAATTGTGTATGAGTTCGAGAGCAGAAAGTGAAGTGAGTGACCTATGGATCTGGCTTATCGTTTATATAGTTACAAGAATAAACAACTTCTCCTATAAACTAGGGATACCTTAGAATATTCCCTCTTGAACGTTGGAGAACTGTTCTTCCGGCTTCAACGTCCATTTTCCAACTAATTGGAACGAGTCTTCAGGAGAAAAGGTCCTTGTGAACGTTATGATCCTTCAGCCATGACCTGCAAGCAAACAATTAGTAACTGCCAGGATACCGCCTCAGGATGTTACCAATATCCTGATCCGGTATCCTGATCGTAATAAGATAAAACAAGATATAATTTTAGGATATGGGCTCAGAATTCCACCCATAACAGTTAACACATCACATAACGCTTGGACTAATCCGTTTGATATTTGCGAAGTATCCGCGCCAACTAGTTATGTATGAAAAATAAAAGTCATTTGACTTAAATGCACAACACTACAAAATATACAACTTTATGTAATTTTCTCACAAATGCACAACACTACAAAATATACAACTTTATGTAATTTTCTCACAACTTTAGGGGCAATTCATGTCACGAATTCTTATATAGAAAGCTTTAAATTCCCATTCGAAAATGTTGAATGCAGAATAAATAACGAAACAACCAAAACTGCATATTAACCGAACGTTTACGATTCACTATTTTAGCCGTTAATTTCATCAACAATCGGATCTCACACACTCACCTCACTCATGATCGTTCATTCAAATCTTACAACTCTCGATCGTTTCTTCAACGTTCTTTAATGGCTGGAGGAGGTGCTGCCGGAGGTTTTCTTACTAGAGCCTTTGAATCGATGCTCAAGGAATGTTCCGGAAAGAAGTATAATTCGATCCAGATTGCGATCCGATCGTATCTAGGTTTGTGTTTTCGGTTATTTTGTTTGGAGTTTCAGTTTTGCTGTTTTGAATTTCAGTTGTTTAGTGGATCGGTGTGTTCTAGAATGTTCATTTGATAATTACTGGTTGAATCATGAATGTGCTATTTGATGTTAAACGTGGTGATGTAAAGAAGTAAATCTGTTGTTGATTGTCTGATGTAGCCAAAAAATAAAGTATAAAGACTGTTTTACATCGATAAAAAAGCATAAAAACGAATATTGATACTGTTTCCGATAACACTGATACCGGTAACAATGTTGTTTAGTCGGTATCGGACTATCGGTTCCGTTAGTTACGGTACTGGTACGGTACCGGCACTCGATATAGCTTACGATACCAAAAAAAGAAACAGGTACAGATACCGTTTTTAATAACACTGATACCGGTACGGATGTTGTTTAGTTGGTATAGCTTCCATTCGTTCATTACACAACGCAGGTTTTAAACAAATTTATATCGGAATGTAAAGAAAAAGAAAATTAAACACATCCATGTATTCATCTTTTAATAAAGCTATAGGATTGCATAGAAAAGGTAAGTTATTTTAATAAAGCCAAGGAAGGCAAGTTATCAGTGGAAAATCAATTTCTTTAAAAATTAAATAGGTTAAGGGTGTATATTATATATATAGTATAAGATAAGATGTGAAACTGAAAGTTAAATAAAATACTATTTTACTATTCCTTCAGTTACATTTAAATATATTAAGTAAATAAGTAAATAAAGAAATTAAATATGCAACACATTGGCAGAAAAAGAAAGCTCATGTTTTTATGATAAAATTCTATAGAGCACTGTTTGGCATATTGAGAGGGTCATTGGGATTTTTAGGCTTTTTAATTTCATAGTTGGCCTTGTGTTAGGTTTTGTACATCTTTTATTCCTTGTATTGAACAGGCATAGATTTCTGGTTCCTTGTGCTTTTACAGAGAGTACAAAAGCGGCCAATCAAGAGGCGGCGTCAAACAATAACAGTCAAACAACATCTCCAAGTAAAGATACAAGGTGCTTATTGTATATTAACTCATGCATGCTCTTGCTCATATATTTTATGATAAAACAGAAGCCATTTGGTTTATATAATCCGAGACTAATGATTAGGTCTTAACATACCTATTTAATGAGATGGCGAGATCGTGTAATCTGAACTTAATTAACATTGATTTAATTTATCAAAATAAAGCTTTGTGACAGTGATGATGGGAATGCAAGAACTGAAGTGGACCCTGGCGGAAGTATCACAAAGACCTTGGCAAATGCTGGCCATACTTTGGAAGGAGCTGAGTCAGAACTCGTTCTTATTCCACTTCGACTTGCATTCGAAACCAAGAATCCAAAAGTCATTGAACTTGCATTGGATTGTATACATGTATGCCATTTTCTGTTTAGTTCTTGTAGCTATACCTACAGAATAAAATAGATTTGTTTTGTTGACCTTTTGTGTTTATTAACATTTTGTAAGTGCAGAAACTTATTGCCTACGACCATCTAGAGGGTGATCCTGGTCTGGAAAATGGAAAAAATGTTCCTCTGTTCACAGACATATTGAATATGGTCTGTGGTTGTGTTGATAATAACTCACCCGACAGGTACATTCTTCAATATATGTGTTTCTTTTTTATTACAAAGTTTCTTCAAGATTTAAATTTGATATGGTAACTTTTGAGGACATTGATTCAGTACAATTCTTCAAGTCTTGAAAGTGTTACTTACTGCTGTATCATCCAACAAGTTCAGAGGTAATATAAATCATTAATTGATATAATTGTTGTTGTTATAATAGTTAATTACTAGTGTTTCAACGGTTCCATACAGTGCAAATCTCACATAACGTTCTCCTACCTCAATTATTGTAACGTGACTGAAGAATATTGTTAGTAAAATGCCATTTTCGTCCCCGAGGTTTGGCTAGTTTTGCAACTTTCGTCCGAAGATTTGCTTTTCCACGCCTGGATCCACAAGGTTTGAAATCTTGCTATTATTATCCAGCTCGTTAACTCCATCCATTTTTCTCCGTTAAGTCAGGGGTATTTCCGTCTTTTTTGTTAACTTAAAGGGCAATTCGTTCTTTTTAGGGGTATTCGGTCTTTTTACATAAATATAAAGTGAAAAAGACCGAATTGCCCTTTAAGTTAGCAAAAAAGACGGAAATACCCTTGAATTAACAAAGAAAATGAATGGAGTTAACGAGCCGGATGAAAATGGCAAGATTTCAAACCTTTTGGATCCAGATGTGGAAAACAAATCGTTGGATGAAAGTCGCAAAACTAACCAAATCTCAGGGACGAAAATGACATATTATTTAATCAGTGTGTTGACATTTTCAAAATCTCATGACATGTCCTTTTATGATATAGAACATTCTTTTATGTTATTCTTTAAGAAATCAATTGTGGTTCAACCATTGTTGACTTGATGATTTGTTCATATATGCAGTTCACGGGGAACCATTGCTGGGTGTAATTAGAGTGTGCTATAATATTGCACTCAACAGGTAACTACCATTCTCTTATCTAAATATGTATACCATTTAGCAAATTGAATTAATAGTCTCTTTTCATTGTCTAGTAAAAGTCCTGTTAACCAAGCTACATCCAAAGCTATGTTAACTCAAATGATCAACATAGTATTCAGGCGAACGGAGACCAACTCGGTTTGTATTCTATACCTTTGTGTTTATTTTTTTCACACATGTGAAGAGTAGTACAGGTGGCAGGGTGGGTTTGTATTCTATACCAACTCGGTTACAAATCAAAACGATTCATGTTGAGAGACAGGACCTTTTTGGTACAAATTTAAACGGGTCGGGCCTGGTTGACCATTTTCAAATTTGTTATATAAATAATCAATTCAAATGCAACATTATAATAATAATGTGATTTTTGGTTAAAAATGATTTTGGAGGTAGTGTGCATTTAAAATAAAATTTTGGTGACTTTCAACCTGTTTGACCTGTTATTGACTTATTTATATGCAAGTCATTCAAGATTTCCACATCTAAGTAATAGTATTGGTTCCACTATATTTTAGTTTTCAACGTGAAGTTTTTGCATTTTAGGTGTTTTCAGATGGTCGACCTGTAAGCAAAGGAAGCGAGTCATCAATGACGGTAGAAGAAACGTCACCTGCTGACGAGGATGGTCAAATGTTGACTCCCACTGCCAACAACACATTGATTGCACCTCTTGAAGAACTGCAGAATCTTGCTGGTGGGAATGACATAAAGGTGCATAGTTTCTTATTCTTTAAAATCTAACTATGTGAACATACGTTTTATATGCTATTCGATCAGTCAACGCAATAATGGTTGTCAATTTTTGTTTCACAGGGCTTGGAGGCAGCTCTCGACAAGGCTGTACAGCTTGACGATGATGGAAAGATTAGGTATATGCTATACAGTAATATGACATAATGTTACCATAATTTTTTTGTTACAATAATAGCATATTGTCTTTTACTTTGTTCTTAAGTGGGGTTGATCCGGAGAGCATGAGTATAGCAGAACGTGATGCGATGCTCGTTTTTCGCACCCTATGCAAGGTTTTTGTTTCTTTTTATCTTTTTTTTCATGATTCGTGGCTTAAATAATAATTCTTACTGTATTCTTTATTACTGCAGATGGGCATGAAAGAAGATAACGATGCAGTTACAACAAAGACACGAATCCTGTCTCTTGATCTTCTACAGGTATTTTATTAAAGTTAATAACTCATCTTTTCAGCCAAATTTATTTTTATAAATTTTTCAAAATATGAAATTTCCAGGGCTTGTTAGAGGGTGTTAGTCACTCGTTTACTAAAAACTTTACTTTTATGGACTCGGTGAAAGCTTATCTATCATATGCTTTGCTACGGGCATCGGTTTCACAATCTCCAACAATATTTCAGGCATGTTTTAACTTTTAAGCTTTGATCATGGTTTTGAATTTTTCAAAATAATATTGTATCATTTTTCTCACAGTATGCTACTGGAATTTTTGCTGTACTTTTGTTGAGATTTAGAGAAGGCCTCAAGGCAAGTTATGACTTTTACTTTAGAGATGTTTTTGGAAATTTGCTGAGTTTGTGTTGATAATTTTAATATTCATTTTCAGATTGAAATTGGCATCTTCTTTCCTTTGATTGTTTTGCGAACTTTAGACAATTCAGAATGCCCTCTGAACCTCAAATTAATGGTGATTCGGTACAACATCCGCTTACATTTTGGTTTACTAAATGAATTTGTTACAACTTCATATTCTCATTCTAATAAACATCACAGGATGCTGGAGAAAATTTGCAAGGAGCCTCAGATGCTTATTGATCTATATGTGAACTATGATTGTGATCTTGAAGCTCCTAATTCGTTTGAACGAATGGTATGATGATTATACAGTTATTGGATAAGTCCAGCATTTTTTTTTTTTTTGAGTTGTTAATGTTGTATGTGATTTATTGTGTTTTTACTTCACATTAAGGTTACAACACTCTCCAAAATAGCCCAAGGGACACAAGATTTAGATCCGAACGCTAACTCTATCCAAACTGGAACTCTTAAAGGATCATCACTTCAGGTTTATATATACACACTTATTACTAGAAGTGCTTAATAAAGTATTCGGAAAAGTTTTTCTTGTCTATTTTCTTTTGTGGGACGTTAATAATACAATGGGTAGATGTGTTTACTTTTGTCCTTCCTAGTGCCTTGTGAATGTCTTAAAGTCACTTGTTGATTGGGAGAAGTTGCGTAGAGAGGCAAAACAGAATAAAGACAAACAATCCAATAATGAACAAGTTTCATCTGAGGATTCAAAAGCGAAAGACAGCAACGGTTCAGCAAATATCTTTGAGAAAGTGAAGGCTCAAAAATCAACCATAGAAGCAGCCATCTCTGAGGTATTTAATGCATCCATTAACACCAAATAAGCAAGAACAGGTTGACTTGAGGTCAATGGTCTTTTTTGGTTAAAATATATCCAAGATTCCCATGTTCTTTTCAGAAAAATCTTTTACCAAAATGAGCTTTATAACTTAAAAAAAATGCTACCAGCACAGAGAATGTCACTCAAGGTTATAACAAAACCATAGTTGTCAATAACGGCTAGCAATGCACCCATATGACGCTATAGGGTGTTTAGCGACAAATAGCAACGTTTCTGTAATGTTTTTATTTTTGTTAATATAAATAGTGATGCCTATTAAGTTTTTTTTGTTTCATGATTGAAAAAGAAGCGTACTTATCTATGATTAGTGGTAGTGTATTTTAGCTTTTTTTAATAAAAATACATGTAAAATATTTCTTAAATTTTCTACTACTTTATCGCTAAACATGAAATAGCGGGCACTATTTCGTCGCTATCGCTACGTAGCATATTGGTAGCTTGTCGCTACTTACCTCTATTTGCTATTGAGTATTGACAAATATGAACAAAACTCATATGCACTTTGCTATTTAGTATTGACAAATATGAACAAAACTCATATGCACTATAAATTTTGACCTTATCTGTCAAAGCATGTATTTTCAGGTTACAGGTAAACCCTTACTGGATTTGACCAGAACCCATTCTAAACACAACCCGTCCGACGCGTTAAATTTACCACCTTTATTTTTTCGGGAATAGAGTAACACATAGCTGTGCATCCCGATAAAATCATACAAGAAACATGAATTTAATGGGACTAATTACATATGATCAATAAATTACAGTTCAACAGGCATCCTGCAAGGGGTATTGGATTTCTCACGGCAAATAGGTTGGTGGAAAATACACCCGCTTCAGTAGCACAATTTCTCAGACATACATCCAGTTTGGACAAGGTACATCGTATATAAGTTACAAAACTGATGTTCACACATAATAAATAAATGAACATCTTCAATGGTTGGACTTTCAGGCTATGATTGGTGATTATTTGGGTCAGCATGATGAGTTTTCCCTTGCCGTAATGCATGCTTATGTTGATTCAATGAATTTCTCTGGAATGAAATTTCATACCGCCATTCGTGAATTTCTCAAAGGTTTCAGCCTTCCAGGGGAAGCTCAGAAAATAGATCGGATAATGGAAAAATTTGCAGAGCGGTAAATATCTTATATATGTTTTAATCTCCGATGGGTCAGATGGATAATATATACAAAAATTTATTTAGCCAAATGGGTAGAAGTAGAACAGGTTGAACGTCACCCAAAGTGTACTCTTAATGCACATAACCTTTTGAATCAGTTTTATTCAAAAGTTCAATTTCCTGACCTGTTTTGACCTGACATCCAACCCACACGACCAGCCTATTTAGACAGCTATTAGTTTGTTTGCATTGAACACTGAATGTAACAATTTGTTTTACTCATTTCTAGTTTACTCGTATCAATATATATATGTACTTAAATACAACATGGAGCTACAGTAACATTTTGTTTTAAATGTATATTTCATTATACCCACTAACCTTTAGTAAATTCATTAACGGCGCCTCAACTTTAATAAAGTAATTATTTAACCAACTTACACTATAGCCCCTGAACTTAAATAAAGTTAACTAACCTCCCTTTCGCGCGTACAACATCTAAAATTACGAAGGTTATCAACGATGTCCAGGTTTCGTTTTTCTTATATAAGGTTACGTATGTTGATGGTTTTACATTAATTTCTTTCATGGTTATACATTATCTCTTTCTGTTGCTATACCGAATACCGGTTGCGTATTGATACCGTAATAAAGCGAACCAATACAAACTAAATTCTCGCCACAACGCACGTGGTTAAAATACTAGTTGTATACAAAGCAAACATACATAGATTTATATACCCAATATCCTTTTAAATTTTACTTTTCACCAATCACCAGCATGCCTGTTCTTATATCTAGTTGGTGATTTCTTTTAAATATGCTGCGATTGTTGCAGTTACTGTGCAGATAATCTAGGCCTGTTCAAGAGTGCGGATACTGCTTACGTTCTTGCATATGCAGTTATAATGTTAAATACCGATGCTCATAATCCAATGGTGTGGCCTAAAATGTCCAAATCTGATTTTGTGAGAATGAATGCCACAAATGATCCCGAAGAATGTGCACCAAAACTACTTTTGGAGGAAATATATGATTCCATTGTTAAAGAAGAGATAAAAATGAAGAACGAAACAATTAACATGGGAAAAAGCAGTTGGCAAAAAGCAGAAACCGAAGAAAAAGGAGGCATTGTTGGTATTTTAAATTTGGCTCTCCCAAAACTGAGGAGTCAATCCGACACACAGTCTGAGAGTGAAGCTATAATAAAACAAACTCAGGAGATATTTAGGATACAAGGAGCAAAAAGAGGAACGTTTTATACGTCGCAACGAATTGAGATTATTCGACCTATGGTTGAAGCTGTAGGGTGGCCTTTGCTTGCTACATTTTCTGTTATGATGGAGGAAAGGGAAAATAAGGCTCGAGTGCTTCTTTGTATGGAAGGTTTTAAAGCAGGAATTTACATCACACATGTTCTTAGAATGGATACAATGCGATATGCTTTTTTGACGTCATTGGTCAGGTAAATTTCTGCTTTGCATCAGTCTTGGTTGAATTTTGATGTTTTTAGGCCGTATTATTTAAAGGCTGCCAGATGGACAAGTTCGGTAATATGTCAAAACGGGTTTGCTTGAAACGGGTGGGTCGGGTTGGGTTGACCCACACATACTTTTGGAGATAAGACAAAACCCAATTTGACCCGTTTATAAAAACGGGTTGAATTTGCCACCTCTAGACTGTTCTTTCACTTTCTTCTGGAATAATTATTATTTAGAGTAAAGTACACGGATGGTCCCTGTGGTTAACCAAAATTTTGGATTTAATCCCTAGCTTTTCAAATTTACACGGATAGTCCTTGTAGTTTGCACTTTGTAATGTATTTAGCCCCCAACTTTTGCCAAAAGTACACGGATGTCGGATGGTCCTGTGGTTTGCACTTTGTAACACATTTAGTCCCCAACGTTTAGTGACTAAATGCGTTACAAAGTGCATACCACAGGGACCATCCATGTACTTTAAAAAAGCTAGGGACTAAATTCAAAACTTTGGTTAACCACATGGACCAACCGTGTATTATAATCTATTATTTATTTTTCTTTAGTGATGTTTATATTATACTTATTGTGTTGATGTTATAGGTTTAAATCATTCACCGTTTTACCTCTAATTTCTTTTATTTGTGGGTTCATCTGAACGCTTTTCACATCAAGTAGTTAGGACTAGGGCTGTCCAAAAAGCTAGCGGCTCGGAGCTCGCTCGAAGCTCACTCGGATTTAGCTCGGAAAAAGCTCGCTCGATATGGCTCGGTTTGAAAGTGAGCCGAGCCGGCTCGGCTCAGTTAGAAAGTGAGCCTAGCCCGGCTCGTGACAAGCCAAATTGGCTCGGATTGGCTCGCTTGGTAGCTCGGCTCGGCTTAGCTCGAATTATTTTACTTATAATATATTTTATTTTTATATACATATAATATATTACAAAAAAGTGATTATTATTTAGGCTTGTAGTTTGATATCTATGACATATTTAAAGGTTGATTGCCGTGCTAATGAACAAATGTTGTATTTACTTGAAATATAAAACTAATTTTGCGTTGTTGAACGTGATTTTGGCTTGTAATGTATTAGGTTGAACTTATTTTTAATATGTTCTTTTGAAGTATTGAATAATATTTTAGAATACTGAATTTTGAGAGTCACGTATTAACTTTTATTTTTAAAATCGAGCCAAACCAAGCCGAGCCGAGCCAGCTCGGTTTAAAACCAAGCCGAGCCCGAGCTTAGATTTTCAGCTCGGTTTCAAATCCGAGCCGAGCCCTAGCTTGCCCTAGCTCGGCTCGGCTCGGCTCATGAACAGCCCTAGTTAGGACACCATGATCTTTATTCTCGTCAAATCAGTAAAAGGGACCCATTTCCGAATCTTCATTTACTGTCACACCATATATAAGATTCAATCGCCTAAACAAACTAACCTTCCATTTTTTGGTTTACATTATTGATCGGCTCTTGCAGATTTACTTTCTTACATGCACCGAGAGATATGCATAGTAAAAATGTTGAAGCCTTACGGACTCTACTGGATCTATGTGACTCAGAGCCTGACACGCTCCAAGATTCTTGGAATGCCGTTTTGGAGTGCATATCTAGACTAGACTATACTACGTCTATTCCAGCTATGACCGCTATTGTAATGCATGGAGCTAACCAAATCTCGAGGGATGCAGTTGTTCAGTCTCTTAAAGAATTGGCTGGGAAACCATCTCAGCAAGTTTTCTTAAACAGCGTTAGACTCCCAAGTGAATCGGTTGTGGAATTTTTCACTGCTCTTTGTAATGTATCAGTTGAAGAACTGAAGCACATCCCAGCCCGTGTTTATAGCTTGCAAAAGCTTGTGGATATTAGTTACTATAACATGGCTCGTATACGCATGGTTACAATCTGTTCACCTATTTCAAGAATAAGCTTCTATCCAGTAACGTTGCATTTATTTTCATTGGTTTTTAAATTACTGAAAACATTCAAAATTTCAGGTATGGGCTAGAATATGGTCTGTTCTTTCTAATCATTTTATTGCTGCCGGGAGCCATCATGATGAGAAAGTTGCAATGTATGCCATAGATTCTCTGAAACAACTAGTCACAAAATACTTGGAGCGTGCAGAACTTGCCAGTTTCACATTCCAGAATGATATCTTGAAACCATTTGTTATTTTAATGCGGCATAGTCGGAGTGAGAGAATTAGGAAATTGCTTGTTGATTGCATTGTTCAGGTATGCTTACATGTCTATGCAACACATTACACTAGAAGGGATACAGTTTGACTTCTGTGATGCAATGGACTATTGTTCTCATATTTTTTTCTTGTACTATGTTACTTTATAACCAACATGAGGATTGGATACAGATGATAAAATCAAAGGTTGGAATTAAATCTGGTTGGCGAAGTGTCTTCATGGTATTTACAGCTGCTGCCAGTGATGAGTTGGGATCTATTGTTGAAAGTGCTTTTGAGAATGTAGAACAAGGTACTTTTTATTTATTGCTTTATTACCATCGTATTTTTAATTATGAATATCAGAAAGGAAAAAATACATTTGGACACGCCAGTAGAGCTGCAAGCGAACCGAATGAAAACGAACAAGACCTTGTTCGTTTGTTAAGGAAATATATGTGTTCACGAACTGTTCATGAACACTTACTGAATGAGATTTTCTATTTGTGTTTGTTCGTTAAGGAAATGAACGTGTTCGTGTCTGTTTGTTAATTTTAGGTGACGAACACAAACGAATGTTCATGAACACAAATGAAAACAAATGAACACAAACAAGCATTCGTGAACAAAATATATAATGCTTATCAGATATTTTATTCGTCGGAATTTTGAAGTAAATAAATAAAAAATAAAAACACTAATGAACTATCGAACACAAACAAACATTTTACTGAATGTTCACAAACTAAGTGAATGAACATGGCCTCTGTTCATGTTTGTTCATTTAAGTAAACGGGCAAAATTTCTTGTTTGTGTTTGTTCATTTATTAAACGAACGAACACAAACGAACTTCCCACTAAACGGTTCATGAACTGTTCGCTGAACGTTCGGTTCGTTTCCAACCCTACACACCAGATAACACGTCAGTACCTTTGACAACCTTGTATAGAAACTTTTTAAGATTTTGTGGGTTTTTAGGGTGCAAACAAAGCTGGTTCCCCGAAATGGAAAGGAGACCAAAGTTGGTTACCCAGCTCCTTAAGCAATTACCCCTAGGAACACACAGATATATGTTTTGGTTTACCGTGTCTAACTAAATGAATGTGACAGTTATACTAGAGCACTTTGATCAAGTTGTCGGCGACTGTTTTATGGACTGTGTTAACTGCCTAATAAGTTTTGCCAACAGTAAAAGTTCTCCCCGCATCAGTTTAAAAGCTATTGCACTTCTCCGTATATGTGAGGATCGACTTGCCGAGGTTTTATTTATATTATCTATCGCCATTTTATACTTAGTTATGTTTTTTCTGCACCAAAACTAACCGGGTGTAATCACATTTTGTCTTTATTAAGGGTTTCATACCAGGTGGTAGTTTAAAACCGGTTAACGCCAATGTAGATACAACCTACGATGTTACCGAGCATTATTGGTTCCCGATGTTGGCTGGTTTATCTGACTTAACATCTGACCCGCGTGCTGAGATCAGCAAGTGCGCACTTGAGGTTTTGTTTGATTTGCTGAATGAGAGAGGACGCCATTTTTCACCCACCTTTTGGGAGAGTATTTTCCACCGAGTTTTGTTTCCTATTTTTGATCATGTGAGGCATGCGGGAATAGAAAATACTACAGCTTCTAAAGATGGGTGGCTTCGTGAAACTAGTGTCCATTCACTACAGTTGTTATGCAATCTTTTTAACACGTTTTACAAGGTACCATAATTTCATTCGACACCAAGCACGTAACTTGTGTTTTGACACTGTTTTTTATTAATATCCTTTTTATTACAAATGATCGTGATTATTCATTATAAGTTTATGATATACTAAGCTGTAAAAGATCTTCTACAGGAGGTATGTTTCATGCTATCTCCACTGCTAAATTTACTCGTAGATTGTGCCAAAAAGACAGACCAGTCAGTAGTCGCAATATCACTTGGTGCAATGGTTCATCTTATAGAAATCGGAGGACACCAGTTCATTGTTTCTGACTGGGATACCTTGTTGAAGAGCATAAGGTACTTATAGTTCCATTTTTAAATGTGATGACACATTTGAAAAGCTCTTGATTTGTGGTAAATCCATTTGTATTTCAGGGATGCTTCTTACACCACTCAACCCCTTGAGCTACTTAATGCTTTGAGTCTTGAAAGCTCCAAGAATCGCCCGCTTATGAGCGGTGGCTTAAAAGTTCAAGAAGACACTAGTCCCTCAGTTAGATCGCCTGGTAGTGAGCCACTTTTGTTTCATAATTGATTTAAGTCCTATTATGTTTTTGAGAAAATTTAATAATCACATCAAAAACCTTGTTGGATGTATGTAATGAGCTCTATTTGGCAGGTCAAAATTTATTGATGGTGGCGAAGGACAAACAAGAAGATGAGCCATCAACAGATCCACACGAATCGGAAGGTTATGATTTGTCAAAATATATTTTGAACAATATTTTTGTTTTCTGGCCTTTTAAATAATATCTTTCACTCTTGTGCAGGTCAAACTCCTTCATCTGAAAATTCTGATAAATCTCCTCCTAAACCGAGTTTGCAAAGGAGTCAAACAATTGGTCAAAGACTCATGGGAAATATGAAGGACAATGTCCTTGTTAGAAGTTTCACCTCTAAACCCAAGAACATGAGTTTAGATGCCTTAGTACCCATTTCCCCATCTAAGGTACCATGTTCCTAACTTATTTAACGTTTTTTTCCTTTCGTATTATATGTTAATCCTTTTATGTTCTAAAGCTATATCCTATTTCAATTCTTTTAATCACAAATCTTAGATATAACAATACTAAGTATTAAGTAAATAGTGTATTGCCCACATGCTAGAAAAAAGAACAAAATTATGAGTTTTGAATAACTTCTGGAACCAACGGCAGTGTATACCTTTTTCATGGAGAACATGATAACTATAGTTTTAATTAGGGTTATTGGATTTTATCACCCCCAACTATTGGCTATTGGCCGCTGCCACCCTCAACTATCACTTTGACGCCCGTCACCCCCAACTTAACACTTAGTGTGTTCTGTCACCACGTCGTTAAATAATCACTAACTTTTGATGTTGTTATTATACTTTTGTGGTGTCCTAAGATCCCTAAAACCTTCCTAAGAGTAAGATCCCTATGACACCCCCAAAAGTATAGTACCAAGATCAAAAGTTAGTGATCAGTTAACAACGTGGTGACAGAACATTATACTAAGTGTTAAGCTGGGGGTGACGAGTGTCAAAGTGATAGTTGGGAGTGGCCGCGGCCAATAGCCAATAGTTAGGGGTGATAATATCCAATAACCCTTTTAATTATATAATGGCTATTAGAACATTAGAATAAATGATGATTAAATATCAGAAAACATTTATCTTCAATTTGAATTGAATGTTTCTTTTGGGACGGAGGGGGAATCCATCAAAGCTAGAAAGGATCTACGATCTTTTTCTTACACGTATTCGACTTGCACATTTTGAAAACTCACTAATTCTTCTTGAATGCTAAAATAAATTATGGTAAAAAGAAGCATGGTGCAAATTACACTTTCTAACATGATACACACATTTCATGCACGCTTGACTACAGCTAAAATGCAATGAGCCATTTTGTCTCCCAATAATCTTTATACTTTTATGTAGCAACTACTGACCATTTAGTCCCCATAACTTTGTACCAAATTAAACTAGAAAATCTTCAATTAACTTTAAAATTCAACAAAGCATACTTCTAGGATGATGAAAGATGCAGTTTTGTGTTTGACGATTTCTAATGCTAAGAGTTAACTCATTTTTGTCTTTCTGTAATGTACAGTCTCCTGATGAGGAACCTGAATCTGAAGATGCAGTAGAAAGTCCATTTATGGGAACAATAAGGAGCAAATGCATAACTCAGTTGCTACTGTTAGGGGCCCTTGATCTCATCCAGGTATGTGCCTTATGGGACGTTTGTAAAAATAATTGTGACTTACTATACTAAGCTTTAACTAGCTTCAAATTTGTCTGTTAAACATGCAGAAAAGATACTGGAGTAAATTGAAGGGATACCAAAAAATTACCATTTTGGAAATTTTGTTCTCGATGTTGGAGTTTGCAGCATCGTATAACTCGTACACTAACCTCAGGTTACGGATGCAACACGTTCCTCCTGAAAGGTTGGTTACTTGCATAGATAATTGTGTTTAAATATGACTGCATTTAAAATACACTTTGGGAAGATAAAACATAACTGTTAAGTAAGTTGGTTTAAATTGCCACATTTAACTTTCATACTTCCAACTTACGTAAAAAATATGAAATAATTTCCATTTTCAGTGTTACAGATTATTTACAACATTCCCTTCTATGAAAATAATAAAGACGCGATTACTTGTTTAGTTGTTTGCTCATCGTCGTCTTTATTATATGATTTTGGAAGGATATTTTAGACATTTGGCTGATGATAAAAACACTTTTGTTAAACTAGAGTGAAACATTGCTATATTCATGGGACGGATTCAGATGCTATTCAGAAGACACTCGACCTTATCATTCTGACTCAAACTAGTTTATCTTCATTCAGGCCACCATTAAATCTTCTACGCCAGGAATTTACCGGGACCTGCATTTACTTAGAAGCATTACACAAAGCGACTTCTGGTAAAACAACAATTGATTATGCACTTGATGAAGATTATGATGATGAGGAGGATGATAGAGTTAAAACTAATGCTGAAGAAAAGCTTGCATCCTTTTGCGGTCAAGTACTCAAAGAAGCGTCTGATTTCCAAACGAATATCGGAGATAGTACTAATATGGAGATTCATCAAGTTCTTGAACTTCGTTCTCCCATTGTTGTTAAGGTATTCATAAATCGTCCGTGTTTGGCTTTTGGAGTGTTTGTGGTGTGATTTATGTTAACATGTGTACGGATTCTAGGTGCTCAAGAGTATGAGTTCGATGGACAACCAGATATTCAGGAGACACCTCAGAAGTTTTTACCCTTTGATCACCAAGCTCGTATGCTGTGAGCAGGTAAAATCTTGTGCTTTTCTGTGGGTCCGCTTTTGATATGATCGATCAATGGGCACCGTTAGATATCTACCTAACACTGGCTCTTTACAGATGGATGTCCGTTGTGCTCTAGCTGATCTCTTCAGCATGCAGTTACGTGGACTATTGCAGTAGGATCAATGTCGTTATTCATCGTCCTCCTTTCCCTCTTAGAAGCTATTTGTGAAGTTACAAAAGAATAATGGCAATAAATGGTCAGCTTTAAAGGGTAGAGAGAAGAATAGATTCAGGATTCATAGTCAAGTTATGGTTGATAAAGATTGTCAACTTCGGTATTTATCTCATAATTTCTTATTCATGTGTTTATTTATCACATATTTAAACATATGAAATACTTGGTTAAATTTATAGGCGGTTTAAGAAAACACAGTTTTGGTCACCGAAGCTTGTTCAATAGAAAGCCAGTTTTATGTTAGAATAGTTCAAGAATCGCGAGAACTGCATGAACACTTATATATAGAAATTTATAGTAATTTAACTGTGAGTTGTGACACATAGTTGTTGCTTTATAATTGATTATGTGGTCATAACCTCTCATAAATATGACCACGATGGTTCTAATGAATTACCTCATGACGATTAAATGATTCGTGACTTTATTACCCATAAGGTTGTTTAAAAAAACCTATATTTGTTATTACAAATCAGTTTGTAAGTCCCGTAAACCGGATCTTTCAATGATATCAAACAACCCAATTGATTGTGCGGAATCCAATCAATGGGTGATTCAAGAAATCAAAACGAAAGGAACAAGAACACCGAAATAACCTTTAAACTTGCACACGATTCTATTACTATGAATTAGCAAAATCATCTGGTACAAGCTCACAACCAATCACCTCTCTCTCTAACTCTAGAGGAATTTTGTAACTATGAAGTTCCAACCTAAAAACAAGTTAAAAACTTGTTTATATACATAAACAAGCCCATTTCCCACATGGGCTTCCCTTGGGCCTGCTTGGCCCACATGGCCTATAGCTTGGCCCAAGTGACCTATAAAAGTCCACAACCTAATATAAACTAACCCGATAAGGCCCAACTCGTAACCATAGCTCGTTGTATTAATTTGATGCGTCAGTCTCACACTTTAGGGCCTAACAATCTCCCCCTAGACTGATGCCATCAAATTGTCTTCATACCATGAATTCAGCAACGTCTTCAACAGAGTCTATGATTGTCTCTATGTTGCAGATGTTGTGGAAGTTCTTGACTTCTAAACTCTCAGTACTGGGTCTCTTTTTTTAGCTTTTGTGGTTAGCTTCATATCAGGATCTCGATCAGCTTTGCTTGAAATTCTTGTCAAAAAGAATGTGAGAGGATTCTCAACAGCTCTTTTCTTCTTCAATCTTTGTCTTTCAAGCAGGTTCATGGTACTTCTTCAAATGTACTTTCACTGTAAGATGACGTTTCGTATCCGGTTCTTCTGACTCAGGTACATCTTGTTGTTGTGCTGCTTCAGGCTTCTTCAGCAACTAACAACATCTCAGTCTTCATCAACCCCTGTTCTTGATTGAAATCAAGTTCTGCACATGCTCACAAACTCATAAGCAAACATCTCTTATGCAACAGGGAGAGTACCATATGAACACCAGGTACATCCAAGTACTTTTACTCGGTTCTTACAATTTAAATTCTTTCAACTTTTGATGATCAGTCAAATCTTCAAGAACGGTTACATTTTTTATTTTAAGAAAAACAATTAAACACTCTATTTTTGGATTTTTGGTTTTATTGAAAAGCAAGACACTATTTTTGTATTTTTTTATTTTTAATATTAAGAACTAGAAACAAATAAAAACTCAAAATATAAACAACTACCATAATATACAATTACAATTGCAATGGGATCAAAATTCGTTCTCAAGCAGACTAAGGAACACTTTTCAGTACGAGCCTAATCAAACTGGTCTATGCGATTGCCAATATGTTTGTCCACTTAAACTTTAACGCTCAACTTTCAATTTTTCAACTTCGTGATATGTTTTAGGTAATATTATACTATTATACCCGTGTGTCCCATTCCAAGGCATACCCCCGCGATCAAGGTAAGCACAACGATTCATCGTAGCAGGTGAGTATACTGATGTCATCCTTTAAGATATCCCGACTGTGTCTAGGTCTGCATATAATCTGTTTTATCATGTTATGATTTCTTAACAATGAACACCCAAATAAATACTAATCAAATCCTGGAAATATAAACAGCACACTCTATCATGCAAGTATCTTCCTTACCACATATTTCACAAGTCCAATCCAGATTTCTGAAATCTTAACTGGGAATAGATTGAGAAGAGAACAGAATAGATCTTAAGCAGAGATGGTATAATATACAGATCAAATGAGTTTTTCTCAGTTTGATATAGGTTTCTTGGGTTTCTTTTGGGCACTTGAGGGCCTCTTTCGGGTGTATAATTGATCTACAGAGCGACAACGTACAGCTAGGTCAGCATGTATCTGGATGCAGCAGAAGCTGTCGTTGCCTAGCACCTCCAGGTCAGCATATATCTGGATGCAGCAGAGGAGGAACACGACTTTTTCAGAGAAGATTTCAGAATCAGATCAAAATTGTGTGTATCGGGACAACATACAGACATTCAAATAGAAATGAGCTAATTCCAAGTGACTTTCTTTCCTGGGTTCATGTACAATTTTAGTTCTGAACAGAAGGACAGCCAAGATATCCCCGGATGATTCAACAATATAAAGACCCGAAACCTCAGATGTTGGCTATCTATCAACGCAAGATTTAAGACCATAAAATCATACGCCGTTGGTATGTTACCCACATGGTACATAGTTCGTTATGTTTATATCACTTAGTATCTCTTATCATGTTGAGCGTCAAGCCTATCGACATATCGCAGTAGATCCTAGTCTTTTCAGCTATGGCACCTTACATGTGTTAGTCAAAACCCTTTAACACGAACATTTATTTCACTTCCCATGTCATGCAATCTTTCTTTTTGGCTTTTTCATTTTTCTAATGTTTTTGTATTTTTCTCATTTTCTCCCCCTAAAACAATACATATTTACAGCAAACTCTTTTTGTGTTTTTCTTTTTCTGAGTTTTCTCCCCCTTAAACTCTATATCTATCTATATGTTCCTCCCCCCCCCCCCCCCCCTCTAAATTTGTGCATAAATCTTGTATTTTTGCGCAAATTTACCATTTACTAGAGAAAGAACACTTTATATACAAAATAATAAACTAAGAAAAAAGAAAAAAAAATATTTTTGCTTAACCGTTCCGTCATTAGATTGAAGACTAATCAAATGCAAATCAAAGTACTGAAGTTAAACGGTACATTTTGCTGATCATTTCTTACTTCTCTTATCTCCTCCAAAGGAAACATATCATCTGTAAAAAAAATTTAAACTTTTTGCAACAGTGAAATGTTACCCGTTTTTATCTCTGGAACAACCGTTATCAACATTCCAGAGATTGTCAACAGCTCCTCCTTAGTTGTTCCTGAAAAATAAGGAGATTAGTAAGACATGGGTACCCAGGCCATCGTGGTCCTGGGTTTACCTGAAGCATCAAAGTAAGAGACTTCCTTCAAACACAAGTCCCCTTTCGTTTCAAGGATTGGAGACATTGCTGCTTTGGATTTGGGTTTCCAAATCTGTTTCGGTTTAACAAGCGTGTTTGTTGCCTTCGGTTGAGCAACCTTAGCTGATTCAGGCTTGTTAGTTTTAGAAAAAACGTTTTAGTTCTTGATCAGCCTTGCGTTTGTTTTTAGCAGCGTTCCAATCCCCATCAGAAGGTTTAACCTTGGGATTCACATTCTTCATTGCCTTAGGTGATGAAACCTTCATTGGCTTAGAATGGTAGTTATCTTTAGGTGTAACCCTCTGATTTTGAGCATAATACGGTTCATGGGGATGATTTGTGCAGTTCCAAGCAATGTGACCACCAATGCCGCAATTGAAGCATGTTTGTCTCTTCACGTAGAAGGCATTCTGATCATCTTGTGTAGCTCTTGCAGGCCTTGAAAGATGAACTGGTCCTTTTTGTGCTTGTTTTCCTTGCACATTTCTTGCAAACGAGAATGAATTTGGATGTCTATACTTTTCGTTTGCTGGGGCCTTCTGTGGTGGGGATTTCTTTTGATTCTTCTTGTTTTGTTTAGAACGTAAGTCTTGTTCAGAAATCTCACCAGTCTTTCCGAAAGCTTTGTTAGCATAGTCAAATGCATATTTCTCACATTTGCCATTACTGACTGGCTTAACAAAAGCATTTTTTACGTCACGGGTCTTTTGAGGACTATTCCTACCGGTTGAGGACTGTGAAGAGCCTGCTTGTCTTTGATGTTTAGGCTTCTTATTTCTTTGTCCTTTACCTGCTCGCTTCGGCTCTTGTTGCTTGATCTGAACCTTTTCATCACTAACCGAAGGTTCAGATTGTTCAGCTTGCGCACTTGGAGCCTTGTTCACGTTAGTCTTCACTTCTTCCTTCATGTCGTCAGCCATGACAGAATCGGAGGACTCTGGTTTATCAGATGAAACACCAGAAACTTCAGTAGAAACTTCAGCTGAAACATTTAACGAATTTTTAGCACAAGACGGTTCTGTACACGAGACCTTTGAGTTGAATCCGCTAGAATCAACTGATTCCAATTTCTCAGAATTAGCTGCTTCAGATGATTCACATTTGGAATCAGATGGTTCAGCTGGCTCATTCGTTTCATTTGCCGATTCAGTCTCTGTTACACAAGCATCAACGTTTTCGCCCAAATCATCAGGCCTGAAATTAATCACAGAGCGAAAAACTGATTTAAAAATATCAAACGTCGCAATAGAGTCTGAATTAAGTTCATTTATTAAATTTTCAGAAGAATGAGACTCTGATGCTTGTTCATCCCCAACTACTTTTTCAACCATTACTTCAACTACTTCATCTGCACATGTAGACGAAGCATTAGGATCAATTGTACCCTTAGCGACAAAATTTATTGGAGGAGTCGCTCGTTTATCAACAGGTCTGCTGTTGATTGATGACTTATCAGTTTTAGGACCGTAAGCCATCTTGTCCTCATTCATCAATTCCTCCTCAGTCATGGGTAAATATGTGTAGTTATCATTGTAAGGAGGAGGAGCCTGATTAAAACCCAATCCACACCCTTTCTTTTCCTTGTATGCGAGCTGTTGATCACACAAGTTTTTGACTAATTTGCTGGAAGAATCAAATTTCTTAATATTAAGCTCATTTATTTTATATCTATCTCTGATATCTTCCAGTTCCTTAGTCAAAATACATACTTTCTCCTGAGCTTCTAGAAAATGGGCTGTTTTTACACTTACATCATCTTTGAGTTTGATGATGTCTTTTTGCTGAGCTTCAATCTTTTCTTTATAAAGTTTTTCATTTTTCGATAATGTGAAATTTTTATTTTTTATATCTTGATAATCTTGAATTAGCTCAGCATTGTGTATATGATAAGCCTCAACCCTTTCTCTACATTCAGGAGTGCAAAAGACAGAAAGTATCTCTTCTCTGGTAATTTCTTGAGTCGCAGGTTTGTGAAACACAAATGCCATAATTTCAACGGGTGGTTAATACTTTTGTTCTTCTCCTCAAAACACAAACCAAATGAGAACCTGTGTAATCGCTAACTCAATCCCTTTGCACGTAATCGAACCAGCTTCCTGAACCGCACCTCAAAACCCTGTCAAAACTTACTCCCTAAACAAACAAACCCCTTTTTTTATTTAAAAGAATACTTATTATTATTATTATTATTATTATTTTTATAACTTAATGATTAAGTAATGATGAATAAATGATTTGAATATTATTATTAATATTATTAAAAAACCTAAATATCAAAGTGTCACAATCAGATTTTAGAAAATTCTTCACCAGCTTTCCCGACACCTAAACTGTCACGAAAACTACCCTTTGTTTCTTCTTCTTTGTTTTCTCGATACTGAAACTGTCGCAAAAGAAACACTCTTTCTTCTTCCAAATTCAAAACGGAATACACCTGTAAACTTAATTGTTTTAACAAGAGTTTGTCGGTGCTTGTTGGCTGTTTTAGTGGCAGTCAAGAAGACAGATGTCCGATGTAAGTGACGATGGTGACGTTGGTTTGAATTGAGATAGTGGCTGGAGAAGTGGTTCAGGTTGAGAAGGTGATCGGTGACAAGTGTGGTGGTCGGAGGTGGTGTTGCTCGGAGAAGGTAATCGGAGGTTGTTGGGGGTCACTGGAGAAGATGGATGTTGAGTGGAACGGAGATCGGAGTTTAACGGAGACGATGAGTGATGACAGAAACGGATGATGATGGTGTCTGTAGGAGATAATAGGGTTAATGGTGGACAGTTATGATGGTGAACGATGGATGGAGGTGGTTAGAAGTCGCGTCGGAGAAGATGAAGATGTTCGCCGGAGTTGATGACGGTGCTGTGACGAAGAAGATGAACGATGAAGACGAGTCGAGACCGAGGATGATGATGACTCGAGATCTCGGTTGCGACTCGGAACCGTGGTTGCGACTCGAGACTGAAAATTGATGAGTCGAGACCGTGGAAAAGTTGATGACTCGAGACCGTGAAACTTGTGAGTCGAGACAGTGATGATGTGAAGTCGAAACCGTGATGAGTCGAGACTTCGGAGCTTTTGTATAATCCGAAGAATATGGAGTCGAGACCTGTGAGTCGAGACCTTGAATGATGGTGATAACTCGAGACCTTGAAGGATTTGTTGTCGGTTGCAACTCGGAGGTGTGTTGATCTTGTAGACTCGAAATAGTGCTTGAAGATTTTTTTCAATCACAGTTGTAAAACAAATTTCCGAAAATTTTGAAATGATGAGATCCTTTCCTTTTTTTTTAAATATGCGAAAAAAACTCTTTCCAAATTTTAAAAAAATTGTTTAATCTTTTAACAGTTTCTGAAAAGATCAAGAAAGCAGATATCTATTATTTTCTTGAATCTTGATGAACACTCATGCAAGACCCGAATAACACAATGAACATGAAACCAAAAATTTCAAATTTTTAAAACAATAGATTGCCCAACCTCGATCCAAAACCCAAAAAAGGATGATTAAAAACGAAATATGAACTTGAAACAGTTTTAAATATCAGAAACTGCGTACCAAAACAGATTCGAAAAACACAAATCCGAGCCGAAAATTTTAGTTTTTCAAAATTTTGAATCTTTGATATCACACCGAGCCTAGAAACAGGTTCTGAAGGCTCTGATACCACTTGTAAGTCCCGTAAACCGGATCTTTCAATGATATCAAACAACCCAATTGATTGTGCGGAATCCAATCAATGGGTGATTCAAGAAATCAAAACGAAAGGAACAAGAACACCGAAATAACCTTTAAACTTGCACACGATTCTATTACTATGAATTAGCAAAATCGTCTGGTACAAGCTCACAACCAATCTCCTCTCTCTCTAACTCTTGAGGAATTTTATAACTATGAAGTTCCAACCTAAAAACAAGTTAAAAACTTGTTTATATACATAGACAAGCCCATTTCCCACATGGGCTTCCCTTGGGCCTGCTTGGCCCACATGGCCTATAGCTTGGCCCAAGTGACCTATAAAAGTCCACAACCTAATATAAACTAACCCGATAAGGCCCAGCTCGTAACCATAGCTCGTTGTATTAATTTGATGCGTCAGTCTCACACTTTAGGGCCTAACACAGTTGATAAATAAACTTACATAAAACACTAAATAACTCTTCTAAAGCACATCAAAATAATAAAATATGTAATATAATTATTTTCAACGGTACAAAAAATCCAAAACTGAAATCAACCGTATAAATAATAAGTTTACAAATCATCTTGTTTACTTTTTGTTACCAATCTTATTTATTTTGGAGTCGGGATCTCTCTCGAACAACTTTCTAGTGTGTTTGGGATTGAGTTTGAAAATTACTTATTGACTTATTTGGCTTTTTCAAAAAGTCAATTAGTTAAAAAGTGTTTAACATTGACAAAAGTGCTTTTTATTTTGGATTTTTGAGAAAGAGTAAAAATTTCTTTTTCAAAACGCAAAGAACCTGACTTTTTAAATGACTTTTGGTTTTTTAAATATAAAATTACAAGTCGTGATAGTATTTATTGACGATATACTTATCTATTCACGAACCAAAGAAGATCATGAGCAACATCTAAAGATGATTCTGGAGCTGCTGAAGAACAGGAAGTTGTATGCCAAGTTCTCTAAATGTGAGTTTTGGATTCGAGAAGCCCATTTTCTCGAACATGTCATAAATGAAAAAGGCATACATGAGGATTCGTCGAAGCTTGAAGCGATTAAGAATTTGGAAGCACCAAGGACTTCCTCAGAGGTGCGACAATACTTAGGACTTGTTGGGTACTATCGGAGATTCATAAGAGAATTTCTCCAGATGAGTGCAACCATTGACGCTATTGACCCGGAAGGATTAGAAGCTAGATTTGACAGAGAAGCAGGAGGAAGCTTTTCAGTTATTGAAGGAAAGGTTGTGTAGTGCACATATTCTATCCCTACCTGAGGGAAATGATGGTTTCGTTGTATACTGTGATGCATCACACTTGGGCCTTGGATGTGTGCTTATGCAAAATGACAAAGTGACAACCTATACGTCCAGACAACTGAAAGTGCATGAGAAGAACTACACAACTCACGATTTTGAGTTAGGAGCTGTTGTGTTTGCCTTGAAGATTTGAAGACACTATCTGTATGGCACGAAGTGTACGATCTGCACAGGCCATAAAAGCCTCCAGCACATCTTTAATCAGAAGGAACTCAACAAGAGACAACGACGTTGGGGAAGAATAACTCAATGATTGAGAATGCGATATTCGTTATCACCTAGGTAAAGCCAACATAGTTGCTGATGCACTTAGTAGGAAGGAGCAAGAGAACCATTCAGACTTTGGAGGATATGTTGCGAGCGTGTGCGATAGATTTCGGTGGAAGTTGGGATACTCATCTACCATTAGCTGAGTTTTCCTACAACAACAGTTATCAAGCGAGTATTAAAGCCGCTCTGTTTGAAGCCTAGCACGGAAGGAGGTGTAGATCGCCCCTATGTTGGGCTGAAGTTGGTGAAAGGCAACTAAATGGACCCGAGATCATACAGGAAACCACCGATATGGTTGCTGATGTATGTCGTTAAGAACATGCAAAAACCAACTAAACTATGTAGATAGGATAAGTCGGATATCGAACCAGAGGAGGATTGTGGAAAGTGTTGTGAATTAAATACTATTAAACTAATTGCAATAATGGAAAACCTTGTTTGTTTGAGAGTTGATTAACTAGCAAATTACGAAAATACAAAGTTGTAAACAATGGGAGAAAACAATGGTTCCTCCGGATTTTAGATCCAAAGCAAATGTTAATTACGTGTTTAATTATGACAATCACATAGACATGATTGTTTAATTTGATTAACAAATTGTGATTACCTAAAGACTAGTTACTTCGATTGTAAAACAACGGAAGGTTATCATATAAGCAATCAATTGAAATTACCAACCCTAATCCCTATCAAATATATCCCAATTACTAGAACTCTCGGGAATTGAATGAATCCGAATTAACGTTTAAATAAAGTCAATCGTTACAATCAGTCAAACAAATCGAATGGTAAAAAGCATCGAATGCTTAGATTACCATTGTTCACAAAATAGTTCAAACACATAAAAAAAAACATTACTTACAAGAACCCTCCACCCGGAGGAAACCACTAAAAGACTAGCCGCTCATGTGGGTTGACTGATCTTCGAAAGCCCGAATCATGGTTGAAATCATCTTTCCTATATTTAATATTTTTATCAAAACAATGATGATCTTGAAAAGATGCAACAATCTGCGTGAATTATGATGTGATGATGTCTTGTGATATATCTTCGAATGATGTTGTCCCCCAGAAGTCAATAAATTTGATGCCAATTAATGTTCACCTCCAAGATGGCTGGCGTCATCATATTTTTTTAGAACCGAAGATATTTTATGTAAAGCATAAAATAGAACAAGGGGCCAACAAGAAACTGGTGGACCCGAAAACAAAAAACAGAAAATTACAAGATGAAAACACGGATATTGAAATCTCTCCATCTATCCCACTTGATATCGCTGAACTGCGTTCTATTTTTAAGCCAAACGAAGGATTCCTCTTTTATCTCTTCCACGACCTTAGAGACAATAAAAGGCCTGCTTTCGAAAAGTAAGCAGTTCCGAGCCTTCCAAATTTTCCATACCGCTGCAACAAAAACCATCTCCAAAACTTGTTTCCAGATTGACGAACCTTTCATGTTAAGTAGACCTTCCAGCAAGTCTTGGAAAGACGAGGCATGCGTGTTGACCGGTGTCTTCGTCCAAACGCTAATATGCCACCAAATTGATCTCACAAAAACACAAGAGGCCGCGATGTGATCTACAGTCTCCTCACCATACCCGCAAAGCTTACATGATAAATCGGTAATCGGTATTCCCCGCGAGGCCAAGGCTGCCTTAGAAGCAATACAACCTAAAGACAGTTTCCAAACAAAGTAACCCACCTTATGAGGGACCCATTTGTTCCATTTTACTTTGCCCAGCTCCACTTTCTCCCCAATTCTCTCAGCCACTTCCCCTCTGAATTGAGCAACTGAAAAAGTGTTGTTTTTTCGTCGAGCCCCAACAATTCAGGGTTATCAATCCCAGCTTTGCGAAGGTCTTTTGCCACAAAAACAATATCTTTCCAAGCCCCAGTTAAACTATATTTTGAGGGACATGGTCCACCTCCCCGTGAACCCCATGGATGGCCGTTAGGACTCGAGCCCAAAATTGATTCTGATTGCTTTTAAACCTCCATCTCCATTTCATTAGTAAAGCCCAATTCAAACTTCTCATCTCTCACAACCCCAAGCCGCCAAATCTTCTAGGAACTTGAATTTTGTTCCATGCGACCCACCTCATTTTGCACTTCGACCCCGTTTTCCCCCACACAAAGTCCCTCCTTAATCCTTCCAAAGTCTTTAAAACCTTCACCGGCGCCTTAAAAATCGAAAGGGAGGTTACCTAGAACCGCTTTCGCAAGAGTGATTCTACCCCCCAAAGATAGGGTCTTCGCCTTCCAACTAGACAACCGTTTTGCAACTTTATCAATGATAGGTTTCCAAGGACTAATACGCTTCATGTTATCCCCAATAGGAAGGCCAAGAAACTTAAATGGTACGGACCCCGTTTTACACCGAATGACGGTTGCCATGTTCTCCACCTCGTGATGCTCCACCCCTACCCCATTAAGCTACTCTTTAAGATGTTGACTTTTAAACCCGAAACCAAATAAAGGCATCTAAGAATCCTCCAAGGTTAAGAACATTCATCTTTGACCACGTACCCATGAAAATAACGTCGTCGGCATAACATAAATGTGTAAGGTTCGGACCTCCGTTAGGAAGTTGAACCCCGTTAAACAAACCCAAAGAAGTCGCTCGCTTCATAAAGACCTCGAGCACCTCTAGAGCTAAAACAAAAAGGAAAGGCGAGAGGTAAAACTCGTCCGTAGGGGAACCATTAACGAGCACCGACGCTTTACTCGACTTAAGGCATGCATTTATCCACCTCCTCCATCTTTTAGGGAACCCCATCATATACATGTTATCTAAGAGTAGCCTCCAATTCACCGAATCATACGCTTTGTCGAAGTCTACTTTAAATAACATAATCTCCTTTTTTGTCTTTTCGCCCAAGAAATGACTTCATTCACTATTAATGGCCCATCAAAAATATTTCGTTTCTCGATGAAAGCTGATTGGGTTGGGGACGGCACCGAATTCATGACCCCTTTAAGGCGATTGGCGAGCGTTTTAGCAATGACCTTGTACACGACCCCAATGAGGGAGATGGGTCTATAGTCCGCCAACTTTTGAGGGTCTTGCACTTTTGGGATCAAAGTAAAGAACGAAGTGTTGCATCCATGATTAATGTTACCCGACGTGTAGAATTGATGCATTAACTCCATAAATCTTGGTTTTAACTCACCCCAAAAACGCTTAATAAATTTAAAAGAAAAGCCATCGGGACCCGGGGATTTATCACCACCACACTCCCAAACGGCGTTCTTGATCTCCGCCTACGAAAACAAAGCTGTCAAACTCCGCTTATGGTTCAGAGATAGCTTGCAAAACTCGTTGACCACAAGTTTGGGTCTTCGGACCATCGGCTCAGCGAACTTACTTTTAAAAGCTTGCATAATTTTTTTTTCATACCAATGGGATCCGAGTAAACTGAGCCATCAATGTTTATAGCGCTAATCTGATTTGAGGCCTTCTTTAAATTGATGACATTATGAAAAAAAAAACTAGTGTTTTCATCTCCATACTTTATCCAGTCGATTCGCGCTTTTTGCTTCAGTTCCATGCATTTTTGCTTTTCCAACTTCCTTAACACAACCTTCCAATTTGCTCTAGATTCCTTTTCCCCATAATCAAGGCTCCTATGTTCAGCACACTTCTCCAAAACTGCCAAAGAGTGCTACTTTCCTATCCTTATTCTCTTTAGCTTTACTACTAACCCTCCATTCTTTAATTTTTAACTTTAAAGATTTTAGAAGGTCCAACAAATCTTTATCTCCCCACGCGCTCCCTTTAGACGACTTTGTCACCCCATACACAACATCCTCAAAACCCTCCAAGTCCATCCAATAATTATAAAGTCTGAAAGGGGTCGCCCTAAAGTCCACTTGCGAACAAGCGAGAATGAGAGGGTTATGGTCGGACAATTCACGATTAAGAGCCTGGAAAATCGCATATGGCCATCGAGACATGAAGTCGATCCAACTAAAGCCCGGTCAGTTTGCTAAATTTTGTGCCATCGTCCGATATATGAGTAAACCTCTCCCCCGCCAACGGGTATTCCACAAGACCCGTAACCCGGATAAAATTGTTAAAAGCCAAAGCCCCGATTTCGTCAAAGTTAGAATTTAACCTTTCGTGTCTATCCCGGACTTCATTAAAATCCCCCAGCATAACAATTTTTTCGATAAGGCGATTCCTTGCTGATAACAATTCCTCCCAAAGGCGCTGCCGATGGGTGAGGGTCCGAGGGGCGTAGACATTAAAAATGTTTATCTGGTCCTTCTCCCCAGCCAAAACCCCAGTAACAATAATAAAATTACTATGCGCCTCCATGGAGGTGTGTCTTAAAGAATTAGGATCCCAGATAGAAATGAGGCCCCAGATCTTCCGTTTGCGTCAACAGAAGCATAATCCAAAGGGCGATTACCCCAAAAACTAGAAATAAACGAAAGAGACAATCCTGTCATTTGCGTTTCCTGTATAGCCACAAAAGAAATCTTTGATTCAACCGATATCTTTCTAACCCAAGAAGCTTTCTCACCGTTTCCGGACCCCCTAATATTTACGGTTAGGAAATTCATGGATCACAGACGATCGCCGAATCCCCAACCACTAACCCTCTCACATCCTCCTGAAAACCTTCCAAATCTACACCGATCATGGCACCTACCTTCATAGTCTCCTTTATTTCAACCTCGAAAACCCCTGTCTCAACATCACCGTGCTCGAATCCTTTCTCCTCTGCATCATTCATACAAACCTTCCCCTCTGTAAAGTATTCCGCCTCCTTCGATTTCATTTTCTTCCGCTGCTGAACTTCGGGAAGGAAGGTATGAGAGATAGCCTCAGATGATTTCCTTTTCAACGCAGACCTGGAGGCATCCTGTTTCTAAATTATCATGTCAAGGTCGAAAGGGTCGTTCGGACTAAGGTTTAAGTCTAGAGGAGGCCCAGGTCCCCTTAAACCTTTTTTGGGCTTACGCTTCTTGTTACCAGTATC
This sequence comes from Helianthus tuberosus, assembly GCA_030545235.1. Taxonomy (NCBI): domain Eukaryota; kingdom Viridiplantae; phylum Streptophyta; class Magnoliopsida; order Asterales; family Asteraceae; genus Helianthus; species Helianthus tuberosus. The sequence goes on from CM060352.1 coordinate 62,891,909, forward strand.
TTCTTTCAACACAGGTCTTTTAACGTGATTGGGCTCAAGCCCATCATGCGAAATATCTTTGGCAGCCTTGAAATAAAAAAGAGAAGAAGTCTTACACGGTTCCCAAAACGCTGCTTGACCTAGGGGATCATCATTATCAGCGTGCAACTTCCCCACCTCGAAACTCCCACCTGCATGTTTCCCATGCAAATTTTAGATGTCCCCCGACTCTTCCGTTTCCATCACACCGGAAATCCCTACCTGTTCAACTTTTGGAACATTCTGAAGATCATCATATGTATGTGTGTGTAGTATATTGATGATGTATAGTGATGATGATTATGTTGTTGAAAACAAAACCCTCCTTCACGTGATGAATGAATATGTGAAGATGTGATTGTTGTGTATATCATAAATCCCATTCACATCCCCCAGTCTGCCTCATGTGTCGTCCCCCTTTTAGAATTAGGTTTTTTTCTTTTTTTAATCTAACTACAAGAAACCAAGTTTTGGACGTATCCTCAAATCTATATTTATCTAAATAAATAAATAATAAATTAATATTAAATCTTATCATACTTTAATAAAATATTATCCTCAAATATAAATTCTTAATTTAATATATTTAAAAAAAATATCTCTCTTATCTACTTATCTTATATTATATATATAAATAATATATTAATATTAAATGTTATCCTAATTTATTAAAAATATAATTTTTTTTATTATTTGGTATACAAAATTATGTTTATTCAACCCGTGTAAAACGCGGGGTTTTTAAGGATATAATTTCTTTTATTATTTGGTAGATTTTTCAATCCGACTATACACGGGTTTTTAAAGATACGGCGTTTTTAGTATTTAATATACAAAATTAAATTTATTTAGGATATAATTTTTTTATTATTTGGTAGATTTTTCAACCCGACTATACACGGGGTTTTTAAAAATACGACGTTTTTAGTATTTAATATACAAAATTGCGTTTATTTAATCTGTATAATACACATAGTTTTTAAGATATAACTCTTTTTTAGATCTATTCAACATGTGTAATATACGAGGTTTTTCAGGATGTAATTTTTTATTATTTAGTAGAATTATTCAACCCGATTATACTCGGGTTTTTTAAAGATATGACGTTTTTAGTATTTAGTATACAAAATTACCTTTATTTAATCTGTGTAATACACATGGTTTTTAAAGATATAACTTTTTTTATTATTTGATATATAAAATTACATTTATATAACTCGTACAATATACAGAGTTCATAAAGATATAACTTTTTATTATTTAATATATAAAATTACATTTATTCAACCTGTGTAATACACGGGGTTCTAACCTAGTTCTTAATAAAGCAAATCACGTATGCAGCCAATGATTCTCACCGTAAGCTACGCATGCGGCCGTAACTTACATTTTTTATTCACTGTAAACCTTTAGACTAACATGTGAGAACCGTATGCTACGAAACTGAAGCGTAGGCTACGTTCCATACTCGCTGTGATCTTTATTGCTCCATTATTGGCTGCATAACTTTCAACAATTGACTATAAGGCCCTTGAACTTTGTTATCTTGTGTTCTTTAAGCTTCAACGCTATCTCTTTGTTAGTGCAGTTGTCTGTCGACTTCATCTTAGTTCAAGTCTCAGATTGTGAAAGAGCCTGAAGACTGCGTTTTATATCGAGTCTCGGTTACGTAGCGGTTTTGATCAAGATTGATGTCATCATCATTAATGATGACATCATAACAATGACATCATCACTTGCATCACATGAGTTAGACATACACGAAAACAGAATTTAATATTTGTTTTTATTGTGATTTCGCTCAAAATGTATATATATGAGATTCCGCTCGTAAAAGTCAAGTTAGTGATTCCGCCCGAAATGACAAAGGTGTCATTTGGAGCGGAATTAGAAACCTTATAAATAGGTAGTGTATTTCTCATTTAGGCACGGAATCAGAATTATTGTACCGAACTCTTGCCAGTTTTCCACGTGAAGTATTAATGAGAAACAAGTGTTAAAAGTGATACTTTTCTGTTTTCTACTCCGTTCTTGCTAATTCTACTTTGTTTGATTGATTCCGCCTTTCAAATAGTGCGTATTGACTCTGAATTGACTCACTCGGTCGATAAATCGATCCTACAATTGGTATCAGAGCCAGTGATGAGCCAATACACGTGAATTAGTGCATTTTTCCTACACTTTTTGGATTTCTGAACGTTTGGACGGACAAAATGGACTGAGTTTTTGACATATTGTGTAAAAGTAACATTTAACAAAAACTTGAAAGTATCAGCTTAAAATTTGACTTAAAAGTGGTAAAAAATGGCATAAAACCTGATTCCGCTCGAACGAGATAGTTTGAGTTTATACTTGATTTTAGAGCGAAATCAGATTTTTCATCTGAAAAGTTCTTATTCCGCTCGAGAATTAGGAGCGAAATCAGAGTTTTAATTCGAATTTGTGATTCCGCTCGAGGGTCTATCTGATTCCACTCGAGGGACTATCTGATTCCGCCTGAAAAGTATTGTAGTAAAAGAGATCATGTGAAAATTCATTGTAATCGAGGTTGTCAGTTTGCATGTGAAAGTTTTTAAAGGATATCAGTTGGTTACAGGAGTGAATTGTTCAAGATTGCATATAATATTAGTTTTTCGGATATTAATGTGTGCATGTGAAGAAAGATAAGTTGTCGGCCATTATTTGAAAGTCATTTGTGCTGCCCATGTGTTATTGCATGTGCTTTTATCGGAACAAGAGTTGGTTTAATCACAATTAGAATTTTGAGGTTATCGATTCAATCAATTTGCATGTACTGAATATACCTTGGCCCAATCAAAGAGTTTTGAAAGATTAAATCAAAGTCTTTGTCGGCTCACTTGAAAAGGGTGGTCCAATCAAAGTGTTCGGGTCATTTAAATCATTTGTTTGAAAGTCAAAAGTGATTGGCTCAAGTTTCAATTTCATACAGACGTTGCGGCCCAATCATCATTGAGTATTAATCATTTCAAAGTTCATTTAATCTCGGTCCAATACTGTCCATTGATTGATCGGCCCAATCAAAATTTTAAGTGTTTAGTATTTTGTTTGAAAGTGATCTAGTTTGAACTTGGTATTTCTTTTAAAGTGATTGTCTTGATAAACGTGTTTCCGAATCATGGACTTAAATTTCTTTAATATGACTAGTGAAACAGTTAATAGAATAAATGTATTAAAGAAAGAATTTGATTCGTTTTCAGGTTGTCCAGGAGAAAGTACAAAGAGTATCATTGAGAGGTATAGTCATCTTGTTCGCTCAATGTCTGAGAAGGGTATTCAGAAAAATCCAAATGAATGGGTTGAGAGATTAGCCAATTCCATACCTGAACAAGAATGGGGTACATATCTGTTGGATTTAAAAAGAACTGGAGAATACTCTAGATTGACAATTTGTCAATTCATTAAGAAACTTGAAGAACAGATGGAGAGAATTGCTGAGAAGAAAAAAAGTCAAAGTGGAAAATTAATATTAAAGAAGAGCAAGAGTAAAGGTGTCCAAGTGGAAGAGGAACAGACTGAATAGAGTTCAGTTATGAAGGATGAAAAGAAATCTGCTGATAAACAGATTCTTGTTTTGAAGGAAATTTGTGACAAGTTGAAATCAGAAAATGACAAACTGTTAAGTAATTTGAACAGTTTGACATTAGAAAACAAAATTTTGAAGGAGAAAGAAAAAGATTTTGAAAGCAAAAAAGAAATCTTCAGAAGATGAAGATTTTTGGATAAAACTTGAAAACAAAAATTTGAAAGCAAATGAAACAAAATTTCAAGAACAGTTAAAAGTTTTGGAAAATGAAAAATCTGTTCTTGAAAACATTAAAATTGAAAATGAAAAAACGATCAAGTCTCAAGGCAGAAAGACAGACTGAGGAAAAAGAGGAAGAAAGCGAGAGAATATCTTGAAAGGATTTTGTCCTCGGATACAACTGGTAAAATAGATAAAAGTTCTGATAAATCGTCTTGCTCGCCAAAGACTGACAAATCAAGCAAAACGAATTCTTCAGATACAAATCTGAGGACAGAGGAGAGAGTAAAGAAAGAGAGAAAGATGAAAAAGAAAGTTGCTGGTGATGAATTTGTTTCTCCGGAAACAAAAGAGCCAGTTGTTGGCGATGAATCTGACTCTTCAAAGTCAGACAAGCCAACTTCAGGCGATGAATCTGGTGTGGTAAAGCCAGAGGAGCCATGTGTTGAGGTAAAAAGTGGTGATTCCGGTTTGACAATGAATGATGAAAATTTTCCATCATTGTCAAATGGAATTTCAAAAGCACCCAAGGACCGTCAGGCTTGGGTGAAACTCTTTAAATAGAAAAACCTGATTTGCCGGAGTTCCCAGGTTGTTAAGCGTGGAACAGGAATCGGCACATTTCTTGAGAAATTCACGAAAGTGATATTTCGACTTACATGTGGTAAATCAGGGACATTAAGTTGTACTTGATTTTCTACAAGTGATTGTGTTGAAAAATCGATAAATGTTAAATCCTACAAGTGGTTAAAGAAAACAAGGTGATGAATGATCCCCATGTTTGAAAAATGACTCGCAAAACTTATTTTCCGGAAAAACCATTTTGATTAAAACAAACTTTAGTGTTTTGAAATCACTATGGGAAAATGTTTTGTTATCAGGGGAAGTTCTGATTGTTCATGCCAAGTGAATGGAGAATTGAAGTAATTCTCATCATGTTGTCACATTTATTGTACAGCTTGTTTTTCAAATTTTCCAGAAAATCAAAATTGAAACATATTTTGATTTTAGGGGGAGTAAAAATTTAAAAAAAAAATAGAAAATTTGAAAATGTCAAAAACATTGAAAAATTAAAAAAATGAGTTTTGTTGTAAAAAGAGGAAATGATAGTAGATCAGTGAGACTGTCACAACATGCTAAAGAAATGGAGAGATAAAATGTGATAAACGATCTCACTAAAGATGTGACGATAGGCTCAGCTAGACTAGTAGATTTGCGATAACGATACAAACTTAAATGCAAAAGCCTAGTTCTAGTGGGAAACATGATTGAAAGCATAGTACTTAGTTTTGTCCTTCTTGATTGTGTACCTGCTCGGTAATCGCTGATTGTCGAAAGACATAAAACTGGTTAAGTTTGTGAACTTTCACAACTTTGCTAAAAAGTCACTGTGATTGTGCATTTCATTTTGCAAAGATTTAAACTTGTTTTATTTCTTTATTTTGTTTAAGCATTGGACATCCTCTGCGTATACGTGAGTATCGACCTGGATGTTATTGCCTAAACGTTCTGCTTTATTTTCTTTGGTGTTTCGTTTAAGCTTTGGATCACCTCTGCGTATACGGGAGTATCGACCTGGTGGTTAAAGCCTAAACAACTTCAACTTATTTTTATTTTCTTATTTTGTTTAAACATTGGACTTTCTCTGCGTATACGGAAGTATCGACCTGATTGTTAATGTTTAAACATTCTGCTTTATTTTCGCACAAATCACAGTTGATAAAAGTTTAAAGGCATTACTTGAGTCAGTGTATTGCATGATGAGGGGATATGCTGAGATCGTGGGGTCCATAATAATTTAGTGCTATCTAAATATACATTAAACATATCGGTAAGCATTTTGAAAGTTTTTAGATTGAGTTTAAGTGGACAACAATATCGTCAATCCATGTGAATCGTTTAGAACTTAAAATGTTTAAAGCTTAACGGTGCTAGTGATTTGTCTCATGAACTGATATGATCCTCTTACACAAGCTCACAAAAATAGTGTCTGTAAATATTTCTTTTCTGCATTCCTTTGTTATAAAAAATCCAAAAAGATTTTCGGAGTGTTTTAGCATAAATTTTGAAAAATTCAAAAAGATTTTCGACAACTGATGTTGGAGAGCTGATTTTCAAAATACCGAGTGCTGAACATGATGAACTGGTTTGGGAGTGTGTGTACTGAATTGAAAAATTTTTGATTTAAGAAAGAAATTGACTTTAGTTAATCAGGGTCATTAATTTGAACTTGATGTAACTATTTCCAGTAAGTTTTTATTATTGTTTTAAGTAAAAACTTATGTTTTTGATGAGAAAATGTGTGCAGGATATAAACTGAACAGAATTAAAGCCAGGATGTGATCTTAAGGTGATAACTAATTCCAGACGGCGATCCCAGCATGATGAAAGGGGGAGTTTGACGAGGTTAGAGCCAAAGAGAAGATCCTGGTACATGCTATGAAAGAAAGGAGATCGATCAAGATTGAAGAGTCGTTATGATGAAGATTCTCACTGAAGATTCCGTCAACATTCAAGGGGGAGTCTGTTAGTGCAGTTGTCTGTCGACTTCATCTTAGTTCGAGTCTCAGATTGTGAAAGAGCCTGAAGACTGCGTTTTATATCGAGTCTCGGTTACGTAGCGGTTCTGATCAAGATTGATGTCATCATCATTAATGATGACATCATAACAATGACATCATCTCTTGCATCACATGAGTTAGACATACACGAAAACAGAATTTAATATTTGTTTTTATTGTGATTTCGCTCAAAATGTATATATATGAGATTCCGCTCGTAAAAGTCAAGTTAGTGATTCCGCCCGAAATGACAAAGGTGTCATTTGGAGCGGAATTAGAAACCTTATAAATAGGTAGTGTATTTCTCATTTAGGCACGGAATCAGAAGTATTGTACCGAACTCTTGCCAGTTTTCCACGTGAAGTATTAATGAGAAACAAGTGTTAAAAGTGATACTTTTCTGTTTTCTACTTCGTTCTTGCTAATTCTACTCTGTTTGATTGATTCCGCCTTTCAAATAGTGCGTATTGACTCTGAATTGACTCATTCGGTCGATAAATCGATCCTACACTCTTGGCCTAAATCAATTTCCAGATAATATAATACGCCTTGATGATCATCCTTGGTAGTTCTGCATCATCACCAAGTGCTCCAACTTCATCAAATTAAGCAATTAACCTGTAAAATTATAAACTCTCGTAGTTACTACATTCAACTCACATAATCACTTAGAACACAATAAAAAGTGTATTATGACCACATTAGCACATGGTTTTTACACTCTCCATCACATCCCCACACTTATCATTGATTGTCCTCAAGCAACCATTACAAACATTACACACCTTATTAACAAATCACCATTAAATCCCTTACCTGTAACAACCCGACTTTCCGGGTCATTACTTGTATCTGTCATTTCTTGCTTAATTGCTTGTACTCTCGAGATATCGATTATCGATATGGGTTAACTATTTTTTCAAACACATTTTAAACGCTTATTACAACACTTATTCAAAACGCAGCTATCACATTTAACGTAGTTTATAACGCATACTATTTACACGCCTTTTATCTCATATTACATTGATTGTTTAGACTAAACGCTATCGCAACGCAATCTCAACGCAAACGCAAAGCAAAATCGAAACGCGGATTTATTTTTATGCATTTTAGTTGTTATATGTGTTAATTGTGTGATTACTTGTTCTATGATATGTGGTTATCTCAACGCAACGCAACGCTATTACGCTCAACGCTTACTCGTAACTCGACTAAACGCAACGCAACACTTAACACACGAAACGAAAGTTGGAAAACTAACTCGCACAACTCGGCCGATCGAATGGACAACCGATCGAATGGACATCCGCTCGGATGACCATCCGATCGGATGGCCATCCGACCCAGCACACCTCGCATCTTCCACCTACTTAACTCCCCTCTCTCCCTATAAATTGTACCCGTACATCTCCTTTCACTGATTTGACGTCTCCATCCGACCACTCGCTCTCAAGTCACTCTTAGTCATTTTATCAAGATTCAAGGCCTTTTTGTAAGTATTTCTCCTCAAATCTTTTACAATCATCACTAATCACTTCTTCATCATCTTCTCCATCAAAATCACACACAAACACTTGTTTTCTCTCCGAAATCACTGATTTGGACCACTTGAAGGTGGTTTCCACCGTTTTGCTCTGGCAAACGGTTAAGGAGCACCATTTGATCGAGAATGGTTCTAGATCCGAAAGATTCACATGTTTTAACACGAATCTCAACAATCTCTCAACACTCTTAAACTATTTTCAACTTTTCTTCCACTTCCCTTCAAACTTTCTTCACAAAACCGATGGATATAGGCTCATTCAGACTCTCTACTCAATCCTTAGTTGAGATCCGGCTTGAAAACGGATTTCCACCGGAGAGATGACCGATTAACGGGTTGAACATGAAATTCCATCAAGATCAGTAAGTCTGATCGAATGGGCTGAGGCCATTCGATCGAATGAGCTGGACTTGGTGTGTTTTTTCGTTGTTTGACACGTCGTCACGCCGTCTCCGTTAAAACTCGAAACTTTTACTTAGAAAATTTTACAAAAGTTTTCAAAATAGTAAAGCGCCCACTCGAATGGCCATCCGATCGGATGACCATCCGATCGAATTGAACATTCGACCAGGTGACTTGTCCCTTATACTAATCCTTGCTCAAAACGATTTGACCAAACTTCAAAATTTTTACAATTTTCTAAAACAACACACACTCATTCGAATGGCCGTCCGTTTGAATGGTCATCCGCTCGGATGACCATCCGTCCGGATGACCATCCACTCGAATGGGAACTCATTCGTTCGAATCACCATTCAACACTTAGCACATCCGACATTCTGTTACGCACCATTCAATGCTTACGCTACTGTTCTATGCTCAGGCTAACTCCAACGCGTTCCCTTCAATCCAATCAAGTTGTGTTTACTAGCTAAACACGCACTGTGAGTATACTCAAACCCATTTTCTTTTAAACACACTTTTGGGTGTTACATACGTTCTCTATTAAAACACAACAACACACAATGCAAACACTTTACAACGCTAACCGCTCCCGCATATTATACGTGATCTATGAATGCTTGTTACTATGCTTATACAGTGTTACACTATACCGCCTCTAGCAACGATAGTACTATAGTTTGGACTCAACACCTGTCGTGGACAGGGGCTGCTAGGGATTACATCTCTTTACTTCACGTGTTCGCTGAACATGTGTCGCGCATACTCTATAACGCAGTCTTGTGGTTAAGTTGTTTCATTGTTAGATAGTTACATGCTTCGCCCGTTACGTGATACATGCTGGTTATGCGTAAAAGCTTTCTCTACTATATGCTATGCAAACTTGTGTACTCACATTTACATTTTATGTATTGACTTTATTTTAACGTATGTGACAGGTTGATAGGATGCTATGTCGTGACGAATCGAGATAGGCAGTCTAGAAACCACACCAATAGAAATCTAGGTTGTCGGACTTGTTTTGTTCGAGAAAAACTTGTTATCTGTAATAATTACTTGTTGAATATTTGTTGATTGGTATGGGACAATTAACCTATAAAATATTGGTAACAAATAGTTGTTATGGATTCTCTTGAGCAATCTGGTTCGCCTAGTGCCGCGCCCTGATGTTTCCGCCATCGGTTGGCGTGTGACATTTCCGAATTAGCAATTTAAGGTCCCAAGTCATACCCATCCCATAGACTGACACAATCGAGATTGACAATCTGACAATTAAGTGATACACATTTAAAACAATTTATGACTTGCCTAACTAAAACTAACATGCTTATGATACTACACACATGCCACACGCCCCCTCACAATAATCACTCCTCTCGGTTTAATCAATACTAGCGTGTAATGTGCTAGTATATAATTCGCTCAAAGCCAACTATGTTACCTTGCAATCATAAGCTTGTATAGCAATCACACCTCCACTGTATCAACTAACGTAGCACACATCAAAAGGACTTTTTGGGTTTTGGGTTAAGGTAAAGGTAAGGAATGTTTTTGGATTTTTATGTTTATTGGCGAACACAAATGAACATACCAAACCATGACAACTTATTCACAATAACTACTAACACTTTGGGTTATTTTTGACCCATTTATATAATAGGAACATAATAATGATTTTTTTTCTTCTCTTTTTTCCAACAGATATCTAACACACAATTGCCATTTATGGTTGGTAATCAAACGGGTCAACAAGGTGTAACAAACGAAAGGTATAAGGCTCAACATGGTTAACTAAGGTAAGATGGATAAACAATCAACAGATAACACAATGAAGGGATCCTAATGCCTTTAACATCTATGTGTCTACACTAAAGCACAGTCTCGGTACGTATCAAACTACACAAGTTCTAACACAAAGCAACATATGGCCTACTCTCAGCAAATGAACATTTATAGCAATTCAACTAACAACTAAGTAGGCTCAAATATCTCACAGAACGAAAGGAATGTGGTTTATTGACACGTAGTATGTGTAATTCCTAAAGCGTGTTACCCCTAGTTAGGCATCTCTTCTCAACTATTCTCTAAAACTTGTCAGAAATACTCTCATGAAACTTAAAGGGACAACCATGAATCGGGAACTAAGTTAGTTTAATATCAGTAATAAACCTTTTAGTAGTTGAAAATGTTGGTTTTCATGTAGTTCAAGCATACTTAAGACAAAAATATTTCAAAATTTTTTAATTTTTAGCAATTTCAACCCTTCAAGTATTTAAGATCAACAGTCTTACCAACCCTCTCTCGAGTTACCACATCCCCACACTTGGGATACATTGTCCCCAATGTATGGTGCAATTTATAGTCATAACCCGAGAGATACCACCTAACAAACCATGAACGGCTAATACCTAGACGACTTAACACGAAGAAACCACTCCCAACACAAGAAGTTCACACCACCAAATACACGAAAACAAATAAAACACAGGATAGATAAACACATGCACCTGATCATGTGTCTGTAATGATGCGGCTTTTGTGCTTTAACCGGAATAAACGCATTCCATAGCTTCTTTGATATCTCACTGGGGATGTTGCAAAACATCCCCACACTTGAATTATTGCATCCATGAAGATTGAATCGCAGAAACCTGTCAAAACACAACCACACCAAAACGAAACAAAACAAAGTACACTACTCTACATCCTCAGGCTGCCTCCCGAGAGCGCTAAGTTTAAAGGTCTTCAGCCAGACCGTACCTGACGTTCAATGTGGTTCAGATGCACACTTGCCCTCCCATGTCTCTCCGTACATATCTATCCAGTTTTTAGGGAGGGTCATAGCTTCACTTCGGTTAGGGTCACGCTCAACTGGGTCACACCATCTAATCCCACCATTAGGTGGTTTCCTCTCATCAGCTATCCTTCTCACACTTGCCTTCTTCACCCGACGTCCACTTGCCTCTAACCTGTCCTTGGCACACTTGAAACATGTTCGTTAGTAGCAACTGTGTGACAAACATCATTAACAAGATCGTAAGAAATAGTTTTTAAAAACACATTTAAATGTAACTTACGATTTTTGTGACTCAGAGTAACCATTCTGTTTCGACAATCGATTTGGGCGTTCACATTATATAGGAATGGGCGGCCCAAAACTACCTGCGGCTGCTCGTATGTGGTCGATGGTGCATAATCGACCGCCACAAAATCGACCTGGTAGTAAAACTCGCCGAGTTGGATGACCACATCCTTCACAACCCCCCGAGTAGGGCTGTCCAAACTGCTCGACAATCGCTCAAAAAAATGCTCGTTCGATTCCCGCTCAGTTTGTAAATGAGTCGATCGGATCGGTTCGATTCAAATTCAATCCGAGCATGAGCAAAGCTCCGCTCGCTCGACGATCGCTCGGTTTCGCTCGAATTATTTTTATTAACAATTAATATATATATATATATATTATAGATTAAAAACCCAAAAAAATATAATAGCCCAAAAAAATTTAAAAGTCCAAATAATATTTAGCCCATCTTAATATTTAATATGAAAATCTAACCTCAATCTATATTTAATATGAAAATCTTATCTAACCCTAAAAAATAATTCGCCGCTCTCAGCCTCTCGCTCTCCGGTGACACTCCAGTCTTCAAACAACTGAGTCGCAGGTCACTGCAACAGATCGCCGGACAATCACACACATCGTCCGGTCCACTCTCACTCTCACACTCACACGCATCGTCGGACAATCACACACATCGTCGGACAATCATCAAACAAGTGAGTCGCTGCAACAGGTCCGGTGACACTCCAATCTTCATTCGTTAGACTCGCTGCCCGATGCAGTTCCACAGGTCTTAATCGTTACTCTGTTTTTTAAACTTCTGTATGTTTGTTATAGTATGTTTTTATAGTTTCTGTTAATGTTTCTGTTTGGTAATGTCGCAACCCCCGTCCCCTAAGTACCCGGGAACGGGCGGCCGCGGCCAGTTTCAGTGGTATCGGTGTTTATCGTTTTGGCAGCGGAAATTTCATCAGGACCGTAGTTAGGAAATATTTTATCAGAGTAAAATACCACGCTTTTATAATATTAAATACATGGGAAATTCCCAAGTTTCAATAAACACATTTTTATAGGGATAAACCCTATTTTATTTAAATAAAACATCTCTTTATTTAGGTAACTTTTTATTGCCACTTTTCCAAGCCTTCAGTGCTGTCCAGCTGGCTTCTATTTGGCTTTCACAGTTTGTTACCTGAAACGCGTTTAAAAACATTTTGTCAGTGGGAAATACTGGTGAGTGAATCCCAGTTTAATTAAAACAGGTTTTATCAGTCTACAGCATTGAGGGCGGTCGCGCAATTACATTTGTTTCCATCTACTTTAATTACCACCCACGGTACTGTCAACCCGACTTGTGGTCATGTTACTACTCACAATGTAGTAAAAAATTTTGTATACAAAACCCCAACATACCGACGATAATTGTAGAATACAAATACTCAATCACTGTTTAATATAATATTAATCATAAGAGGTTTTGTAAAAATAGTTTGCAAAAAGGAGATTACTCACATTGCTGTCTTAGGGCTTCCTTTAAGGATTTCCTGGTGATTATCTATAAATTACACAATTGCACACGTGTTAGTATAATAACCCAATATTTACATTAGTAATACCCTCCCCGAGACGGCATTCCAACGACTACGTCGGGAAGAACCTCGACAGCCGTTACGGAACCCTGGATCAATCGGGCAGCGTATCTAATACGTAACCGGGGTTATGATACTTACAACGAGGCAGGGCTTCGCTAATTAGGGGGTATAATACCTGAAAATTATGTTTGCTATGTAGAAATTCGAGAGAGATAAAGATTTGTGAGCGAATTCGACTGAACAGCCAATGCCCTCAATTTATAGGGTCTGATTTCAGGTCCCTCGTGGCCCGCGAAGGATGTAGCCAAGGGCTACGCGGCCCACGATGTAGGGTAAGTAGGCCCTAGCTGATCCGGGTCATCATACTAGGCTCGACACATTGCACGACACGTGGCAGCACCGGGCTGCGCCTCATGTCCCTTTGCTCGCGGCCCGGTAAGACCAAGGCAAGGTCTTCGCGGCCCGCCATAGCCATTCAAAATTTGATTTTTAATTTAGTTTAATAGAATAAAGGTATTCGGGGCCCGTTTGCGTATACGGGGTGTATTTTAGGACGTATTGGGATATTTAAATATATTAGGGGCGTTGGAAATATTTTGGAGGGTTGTTATATCCTCTGCACCTTGTTTTAGAACTCGTCCTCAAGGTCTACTAGAATAAGTGTGGATATTTCCTTTGCATTTCTGATTCAAGCTCCCAAGTGTATTCTGGTCCTCTTTTGGAGTCCCATTTCACTTTGACCAGAACTAGTCTCTTGTGCTTGAGATTCTTGATTTTCCTGTCTTCGATCTGTAGAGGCCTTTCTACAAACTTGAGTTTTTCATTTACCTCTATATCCTTAAGAGGCACTATTAATGATTCATCAGCTAAACATTTCTTGAGATTAGATACATGAAACACATCATGTATTCCTACCATTTCCTCTGGCAGTTGCAGCTGATAGGCTACAGGTCCTATTCTTCTAATAATCTCAAAAGGTCCAACATACCTGTGGCTTAGCTTTCCCCTTTTGAAGTGACAACCGTCACTTTTCCGTACATTCCGTACACTAATTGAACAGTAATATGTGCTTTAATAACTGTGCATGACCTAGTTTACCAGACAAATGAATTTTTTATTACTGTTATATACATACAATGGCATTTCATGATACAAGACTTTATTCGTTGCTACATGCAACACGAGATAGTTCTAATGATACACAGAAAAGAATTGGCACCGTTACCAGACAAACTAAAAATGCTGACGACGTTCAGTACATAGACAGACAATATTTTGAGGCCCTGTGTGAGCCAGAGATGACGTATTACACTAGTATAGTGTGTAGGGAAGTAAGGACCACAAAACTGCATGCCTAAGTGATAGACAAAGTGCCGGAAAGTGCCTAAAACCCAAATAAAGTGCAGAATTCTGCACAAATCAGCAAAAATTCAGCATTTAACAAGATTATTACATGCAAAAATATGACAAAATGGTCCTGTATGCTTTCCTAAGTGCCGGGAATTAAAAGTGTCACTAAAAGTTATATAAAGGACACTATACGGAATAACTTAGCACTTTAACGGAACGGTGTCCAACAGAATAACCGGACATTACCCGGAACACCAAAATATTGCTAGAAGCATTGTTTTATTATTTTTGAGCTAGTTACGATCCCCAAACACCCTAACACCCACTTCAAAGTCTAATTAATTAACACTTGTAGCTATATACTTGGAATTGATTTATAAGTCAACTAATTACCATCAAACTTACACTTACACCCCTCCCCCTTATGTAATCGGTCACCTAGTGACCCCACAAAATCCCCACAATCTTCGAAATATCTTACTTAATCTTCATTGGATTCACTTGAGATCTTGGAAGATCATGAATGGTACTTAGGGAACATAATGCCCATTGGATAAACATCTAAAGATTTGTTATAAGATATCATTAGAGCTTATCTTCACCAACACCTCATTCCCCTCTTTCTCTCCCGCCATACTTACTGCCCACCACCACCATCACACTATCATCATCATCAACCATTTTCCATCCATTTCACATAAGAACAAAGGTGTAAGAAGGTCACTAACGAAGCTTGGAACTTGTGGATCATCAAGGACCTCTTCCGTTTGCTTTTATCCACTCAATTTTCATCATAGTTCTTCCCTAGCTTGAAGCTAGTTGTAAGACCCTTTTTCACTCTTGTTACTTCATATTTTTAGTGGATAAAAGATATAGTATGTTGATTTATACAAGAACACTAAAGAACATACACATGAATCTTGAACATAAAGCTTATCTTATGATGAAATAATGATGAAATGGTGTTATTTAGTATATGTATGGTGATTGCTTGTTGATTTCTTGAGATGATGATGTTAATCATCACATGGAACTTGCTAGATGGTGATTAAACACATAATCTAGCAAGTGGAAGGATGATTATGTAACAATATAAGATGATCATCCTCTTGATTAAACATGAACTTGAAAATAAAGAGATTTCTTGAAAAGTAATAAACAAAGTAAGCTAGTAAACTTGTAGATCCAAAATTTATGAATGATTTTCCAAGAAAACCAAGTTCAAAATATGATTTTTGAAGGATCATGGTTTTTACCTAAACTTGCACTATTTTTAGTGATGAAACAAGGGTAGAAATACATATGAAACAAGATAATGTTATAAATAAACCTTTTTGTAAATTATGCTTACAAGTTGTAAACACCAAATCTTTTCAAGGATGAGCTTTTAAAAGAAGTAAACACACTTTGGAGGGTAACTAAACCCACTAAACACTTTACCAAGTTACTATGCGTTTTTACGAAAACTCAAGTTCATGTTATTATGTAAAGTGTATTGTTTTTACACTTGGTAAGTGTGATATTGTTTAGTGAATTGTTGTTGATTGTTTGGATGATTTTTTTGAAAAGAAAATGATATGCTAAATAGCATGGACACCTCCATTTACAAAGGAAATTATGGCGAAATTTTCTAAAAATTCCAACACTTAGAAAATATTTTCTAACAAGTGTTTGCAAGTATGCTTTTAACTTTGTTTTTCGATATAAACTTCGCCATAGGTTTTGTTACAAAATACAAAGTATCGGAGGTTGGTTTTTGTAAACAAAAATGGATAAATATGTATCTAGAATATATATTTACATTAAAGTCATTGTGTGTGATTATGTGAAATAGTTATATTGTTTTAGGGAAAATGATATAACCTACAAATACCAAGAACTTGCAAATCCAAAATAATACCAAAAATCACAAGGAATAAAGTATATAAGTTACACACGTAAATATTGAGAAACCGAACGCAAACACGTAACTTGTAAGTATTCCAGAAAATACCATTACAAACATATTTTTGGCAAATATTGTTTTGGATACAAGAAATGAAAATACGGTTTTTGAAAATATTACAAGAGTAATATTGTATTTTCGACCAATAGAAAATCTATTATTTTGGGGTGCAAGAAATATATTTTCTTAGAATATTTAGAAGATATATGATTTTTGAGAAAAATATATATTTTCTTGAAATACATTATTTTTGGGACAAAACAAGTTTAAATATATTTTCTGAAGTAAGACTTGAAAATATATTATTTTGAAAACTACAAATACGAGAATACAAATACACATGTATGAAATACTCCCATCCTTGGGAAGGAAATACGAGAAATAAATACTTGAGAAGTATTATAACTTCGGATAATGTTAAAGACATAAAGGAAACGTAACTCAAAACATGAATACTAAGGCAAGGCACGGCCCGCTCGTCTAATAGACCCTAGCACATTGTAGGTAGTCATGTTTGCTGACGAGATTTGAGTTACGAGTACTGAAACGCAAAACAGTGAGTTCATGCTCCCCCTTTTCTCTTAACTGTTTTTGGTTTTATAACTCTCGGGGGTGAAATACATGTTACAAATATTACAATGTTTATAAATGGTATGATGGATACAAAAAAAGAAGCACTCTTGGTGATAACAAGTACCAAGTATGATGCGTTTTAAGGAATGATATATGAAATGCCTATGAAATACTAGATCATGTGAGCATAGACAAGATATTGAAATGCCATTAAATACTTAATTAGGGACGAGGGTTAGATCTAACGGGTACGGCCGAACCCCACTCATGGTCACAACTAGTACCTAGCAGTGCTTCGGAGTCCCAGTCGAGGTTAATCGACACAGTCGAGGTTAATCGACGCAGTCGAGGTTAATCGACACAGTCAAGGGTAATCGACACAGTCAAGGGAAATGGACACAGTTAAGGTTAATCGACACAGTCGAGGAAAATGGACAAGGGTATAAGCCATTACGAGTGCTTCCCATGTCCTCAAGGAGTCATAACAAGTACTCCCCATGTCCTCACATGCCTTAATGTCCTTGTACAAACATTCATTTAGTACGTTCATACACGTTTTTCATACCTATTTACAAAGGAGTCTCTCAAAGATTTACAAGAATTACAGTACACAAACAAGACGCATGAACTCGCTTAACTTTTTGTTGATGTTTTCCAAAATTACATGTATTTCAGGTAACATGATGGATCTTGGGCGCGGGTGTCGTAACTAGAAGTAGACTTCAAGTTTAGATGTCATCCACTTTTGTTGAATTGTAACCTAGACGAAGGTTGTGTTTTAAAACTTAAATAACAAGTGTTTGTAATACTCAAATTTTATGAATGGATGAACATCATTTTGATCACGTAGTTGTTTATTACGATTGAATGCAATGATATTAAACCAGTCACACATCATACGCTTCCGCAAAAGACAGGGTGTGACATTTGATGAATCTTACCACTCCTTGCCAAGGAGAGACTTTCAATAACACTTTGTCTCCTACCTGAAATTCCAATGGCTTTCGTCTGTTATTAGCATAACTCTTTTGTCGATCACGTGCTGTTTTCAATCGTTCCTTGACTTGAATGATTTTGTCGATTGTTTCTTGTACTATCTCAGGTCCGGATAGTTGCTTTTCTCCAATTTCTGCCCAACAGACTGGGATCGGCACTTTCGTCCATAAAGTGCTTCGAATGGTGCAGCATTGATACTTGTGTGACAACTGTTATTGTAAGAAAATTCTATTAACGGTAAGTGATCGTCCCAATTTCCTCCGAAATCAATTACACAAGCTCTGAGCATGTCCTCCATTGTCTAAATTGTTCTTTCGCTTTGTCCGTCCGTTTGAGGATGATAAGTGGTGCTTAGATTTAACTTGGTTCCCATTTCTTTTTGTAAACTTGTCCAAAAAATGAGAGGTAAAACGGTTATCTCTGTCAGAAACAATTGATAAAGGAATTCCATGTAATGAAACTATTTCATTTACATACAGTTTAGCTAATTGTTCCATACTGAAAGTTTCCTTCATAGGTAGGAAATGAGCTGACTTGGTTAGCCTGTCTACAATTACCCAGATTGTATCATTACCTTTTCTTGTTTTGGGTAATTTGGTAACAAAATCCATTGTTATCAATTCCCATTTCCAAACAGGAATTTCTAACTGTTGCAATAATCCTGAGGGTTTCTGATGTTCAGCTTTAACTTGTGAACAAGTTAGACACTTGGCAACATATGCTGCTATATCCTTTTTCATTCCTATCCACCAGAAATTCTTTCTTAAGTCTTGATACATCTTATCACTTCTAGGATGCATCGTATACTTAGATTTATGGGCTTCTTTTAATATACGGTGGCGTAGGTTTCCTAATTTGGGTATCCACATTCTTTTCTTATGGAATCTCTAAATTCCATTTGTTCCTTGTTCTAGTTCCTTAATCATTCCTTTCAATTTCTCAGTATCATCCTTGATTACTGATTCTTGTGCTTCTCTAATCTGTTCATTTAAATCTACCTGCAGGTTTAGTTTAAGAGAACACACACTTTTTGGGTTTTCGTGATACTTTCGACTTAAAGCATCAGCTGCTACGTTTGCCTTTCCTGCATGGTACCGGATATTGCAATCACAATCACTAAGTATTTCCATCCAGCGTCTTTGTCTCATATTCAACTCCTTTTGCCCGAAAACATACCTTAAACTCTTATGGTCGATGAAAATGGTAAACTTACTACCGTATAGGTGATGTCTCCAAATCTTAAGGGCAAAAATTATAGCTCCTAATTCTAGATCATGGGTTGAATAATTTTCTTCATGATTCTTAAGTTGTCTAGATGCATAGGCTATGTCACACCCCTTTCTACGGCGGAAGCACGAGGTGTGATCATGAAAGGTTCTCATTGTATACGAAGAGTAAACATGCTACATGCTCGTAAAATAACATCAAATTCCATGATTTGAAAACATACGTTTAGCTTTTACATCGCCAGACAGCATAAAACATTGTCTTAAAAGTTTACAACTTTATTTAAAGTTAAACACAAGCGACATCCACGAGCATAAGCAAGACCACGCGCACATCCATCCTAGTTACCTGAAATACATGTGAGTTTTTGGAAAAACGTCAACATAAAGTTGGTGTGAATTCATGCAGTTTTGTATTTCATGTTTGTATACTTTGTATGAAAACATAGTTTGTGAGTAAATCAAGTTTTCATATATAAATCCAGTTTCATGTGTACACCACGTACATCTGTATAATTCAATTTCTTCTTGAGTACCCCACGTACTTCAAGTATAACTCAATCTTTTCTTGAGTACCCCACGTACTCAAGTATTCATCAATTTTTAGTATGGTATGAATTTCATGTAATTAAAATATTCCTGTAAATATCAGGATTGTTAATGGGTTGCAAAGCCATTAACATGTGACACGTCATAGGAAGCCACCAAACCTAAGGCATTTAATTGGTATATTCTGAGACACAAAAGCACTCCTCGATTCTCGCCCCGACCGGGAGTGTGGCTGCCAGGCACCCGTTAGATCTAACCTTTTGTTCTGCGGTCTGAATGTATACGTTGATTAATGGTGCTTCTGTACCCTATTTGTGACACTATTTCTCATAACGCATCCTACTTGGTTCTCGTCCTCACCAAGCGCGTTTCTTGTTATCATTTCTCATAGCGCCTCATACTTGGTTCTCATTCTTACCAAGTGCGCTTCTTGTATTTATATCATACCAATCATAAATATTGTACATTTGTACATGTATTCCGCCCCCGAAGTTATGAAAACTGAAAACAGTTAAAGAGAAAAGGGGGAGCATGAACTCACAACTTTGCGTTCCTAGCGTCGTAAACTCCACCGGATTTGCTTAATTAACGTCGTAACCTATACGCGTTTTCTTAACGTTAGTCACTAGACTTGCGTCGCACAAGTACAGTCACCCTCTTTTGTATATATTCTTGTGTTAAAAATATTCTATATTTTTAACTACGTATCTTACTTATATTATTTTCTCCAAAAATAAATATAAGTCTTTTGTGTTTTGCACTTTGCACCCGAATTCTGTATCTTGTATTTTGTATGTGCATTTTTATGTTTATACTCCTCATGAGCATTTAGTGTATTTTTAAGTCTTAATACACTAGTACGTATAACACATACTATATACACATAGCACAAATGTTGGTGATAAAATAATATATATTTTTCTCTCAAAATATACATACTTATATCCACTTTTATTCTTGAAGAAATCGTCATTTCTTATCACCAAAAATTAGGGAAACCTTGGTAATTCTTTTAAATACATTTTTAGGGAATAAGTTTCTCAAAAACTTATATTTTTCTAAGTGTCAAAATTTACAAAAATTTTGACAGAGTTTCCCCTAAAAATGGAGGTTTCCCACGTTTTCAAAACGTGTGTTTATTTTCTTTTAAATCATCATCAATCATCAATAATCATCAACAACAATTTATCAACAATATCCGTCAACAATAGTCACTAATTTCATGAACTTGAGTATTTACAAAAATGTGTAGTAACTTACTAGCACATTTAGTAAGTCTTGTTATCTTTAAAAATAAGTTTAATTTCTTAAAAACCTTATTTTTAAAGAGTATGAAGTTTCACAACTTCTAGTCGGTTTTCACGAAAATTATTTCTTTGTTAAAACCTTTGTTACACAAGTGTCCACACGCTTGTTTGTTCATAAAAACACTCTAGTTCATGAAAGATCCGATTTTAAAACATGATCTCTTTAACGCTTGGTCCTTTGAAAATACCACTTGCAGATACGTAGATCTGCTAGTTTTAAACACTATTTCACAAGTTAAATTGCTTTTACACAAGTTCATGATGTGTGTGGTAGAGTTTCATCATTTAACCTTTGTTACTTCAAAAATAGCTTTATGTTAAGATCCATGATCTTACTAAACCGGGTTAAATGATGATCCGAACTACCACAACGTAGATCGGGTCCAAACAATCACACAAGTCAAATACTACATGATTTACACAACATATGTGCTTTTAACCAACATTTTTCATGCCTTTAGTAGACTTTAAGCATCATATTGCATGTTAACGAGTTTTAACCGACAAAAATCCTTTTAACCACTTTAGAATAGTTTAAATACGAGTTCTAAGTGTTATACCTCTAGCTCAAGGCTAGGGAAGGATCTTGACGGAAATGGCGTGGATAAAAGCAAACGAGCGAGGTCCTTCAACTTCCAACGCTTCCAAGCCTCCTAAATATGCTTAAGACACCTTGTAGTATGCTTGGATCTTAAAGGAATGGATTGAAAATGGGGAGGTTGGAAGAGGGTGTTTGGGCCGTGAGTTTATGGATGAGGGAGAAGGAAATGGGTGTTGGTGGATGATGAATAATGAGAGCTAATGCTTAGTGGTTTATAACAACTAACTTCCAACATGGTTTTACCCCAAGGATCTTGTGTTCCATATCTAGCTAGCATATATGATAAAATAATCAAAGAAAATCCCACTAATAGGCATGTGGCCGATTTTTTTGCTATGGGGGGGGGAGGGGTCTAATTGCAAATTGGAACCATGTAGTTAGGTTATGATCTAAAGCTAAGCATTTAGTTAGGTTATTTAGTTGGTAGATATTTTAGTGGGTGCTAGGGTGTTCGGGGACCCTAATCTAGCTTGGAAAAATAAAAACAATGCTTCTTGCATTATTTTGGTGTTCCGGGTAATATCCGGTTGTTCGGTTACATACCGATTCGTTAAAGTGCTAAATTACACTTTTTAGTGTCGTTTAAGTACCTTTCTTGTACTCTTTCAATTCCCAACACTTAGGGAAATATTCTGGATGATAAAATGACATTTCTGCATAATATTCATATGTCTAAATGCTGAATTATTGCTGATTTGTATAAATTCTGCACTTAAAGTGCGTTTCGGGTGCTTTTTAGTGCTTATTTTTGCTTTCGAATTGCATATACATTAACCCTTGTATGTACTCTTGGGTTTTAATGCATTCTTGTCGTCGGACCTACACCTAGGTTCCAATTCTAACGTCTGACTGCTTTCTGCAGTTCAGTCGACACAGTGTGTCTTACCGGTGAGTTTACTATTATTCTGACGCAACGCTCTCGTTTATGCATAAAGCAATATTTTGTAGTATACAACGTGCATGAATTCACTTGTTTAATCATGTGTTCAGACATTGCTGACACTTAAACTCATAATTGCAGTCATTAAGCAATAATTATAGTGTACGGAAATTACCGGTTTGTGCCAGTTGTCACAGGCTATAACCTTTTGACGTTGCATTAACATACATCCATAGCCTAACTTAGAAGCGTCACAACAGACTATAAAGTCTTCAGTTCCTTCTGGTAACGCTAGTATGGGTGCATTGGTTAGTCTTTGCTTAAGAATTCTAAAGGCTTCTTCTTGTTTTGGTCCCCATTCAAACTTAACGGATTTACAGGTTAACTTAGTTAAGGGAATGGCTATTCTAGAAAAATCTCGAATAAACCTTCTATAATAACCGGCCAATCCTAAGAAACTTCTAACCTCGGTTGGTGACTCAGGGGTTTTCCATTTGGTAATCGCCTCGATCTTTGTGGGATCCACATGAATTCCTTCATGATTGACTAAATGTCCAAGAAACTGTACCTGTTCTAAGCAAAATTCACACTTTGAAAACTTAGCATACAACTTTTCTTTTCTCAATAAACTTAGAAGTACGTGCAGATGCGCTGCATGTTTCTCTTTATTCTTAGAGTAAATGAGAATATCATCTATAAAGAGAATTATGAATTTATCCAAATATGGTTTACATATTCGGTTCATCATGTCCATAAATGTGGCTGGGGGATTGGTTAAACCAAATGGCATGACAATAAATTCATAATGGCCATACCGTGTTCTAAATGCGGTCTTAGGAATGTCCTCGTCTTTAATTGATGATATCCTGACCGTAAATCGATTTTAGAGAAAAATCAAGCTCCTTGCAACTGGTCAAACAAATCATCGATTCTCAGTAATGGATACCGATTTTTAATCGTGACTTTGTTCAATTCACGGTAATCAATGCACATATGCATTAACACGTCCTTCTTCTTGACGAATAAGATCGGTGCTCCCCATGGTGATGAACTCGGCTGTATGAATCCTTTTTCCAACAATTCGTCTAACTGTTTCTTCAGTTCCTGCATTTCTGCGGGTGCCAAACGGTAAGGTGCTTTGGCAATTGGGGCTGTTCCTGGTAGTAATTGAATTCTGAATTCCACTTCCCTATCTGGCGGTAGCCTTGGCAATTCTTCTGGAAATACATCTAAAAATTGGGATACTACTGGAATATCCTTTAGTTCTTTTCCTTTAGTATCAGTGATTATGGAAATCAAATATACTAATGATCCTTTTCTTACATAACTTGTTGTTTTCATCACAGAGATGAATTTTGTGGAACTAGAGGGCTTATCTCCTTTAATTGTCATCTTTTCACCCTTTGGTGAATTTACTTGAATTGACTTTTGATCACATAAAATACTGGCTTTATTGGCTATTAACTAATCCATTCCTAACACAACATCAAATCCTGCCAGATTCATTAGGTAAAGGTTTGCAATAAATGTTTGATTTAAAAATTCTATTCTTGCTCCTTGCAAGATTTCAGAAATCTTAATGGTTTCTCCATTTGCTGTCTCTACTAGACATTCTTGTGGAAGTTTAGTTAATGGTCGATTGAGAAGTTTGCAAAATGAAGTATTAATAAAACTTTGGTTTGCACCAGAGTCAAATAATACCTTAGCAAAAACATCATTAACTAAAAACATACCGACGATCACGTCCGGGATCATCTTTGCTTCTTCTGCGGTCAGAAGAAATGCTCTAGCATTTTTAGTATTCTTGGTGTTCGGGTCTGGCGCTAGTTTTGGACAGTTTGGCTTAATATGACCTTTTTCTCCACAGTTGAAGCACGTTCCATTATTTGGTTTCTTCCTACAATCTTCTTTCTTGTGTCCTGGTATCTTGCAGAAATTGCAATAAGTGGAGCATTTTCCTGAATGCTTCTTCTTGCAAGCCTTCCAGTACGGTGCAGAGGTAGAACCTACATTTTTCCCAGGGTTGAAATTTCCATAACGAAATTCTTGGGTAAGCCTTTGAGCTAGGTTTCTCCTCTGATCCTCTTCTCGTGTACGCACTAATTCATCAGTCAAGGTGTTTGCTAGTTCTACGGCTTCTTCTATAGTTTGAGGTCTAGCGGCCTTGACTACATGCCTTATCTCACTGATTAATCCCCAGATGTAACGGGAGATTAATACTGGTTCAGGTGATGCAAGGTTGGCACTATTCTAGCATATTCAAAGAATAAAGTAGTGTAACCCTTACTATCCACTCCAATCATCCTAAGGTTTAGGAACTTATTTGCTATCTGTTCTTTTTCATTGGGAAGGTAGAATTTCCTTTCTACCATATTTTTAAATTCCTCCCATTCCGTATTGTATACCCTGTCACTTCCCCTAGACTGGAGGATAGTGTTTCACCATTCTAAGGCTAATTTTTTAAACAGATTGGAAGCAAACATTATCTTATCCTCTTTCGTGCACTTGCTTATTTTTAAGACTGCCTCAGTCTTTTCTATCAAGCGTAGAGCTGCAACGGCCCCTTCATTGCCCGAGAATTCCATTGGTTTACAAGACCAGAATTCTTTATAAGAACAACCATAAGACACGGTTCTTCTTCTTTTGGGAATGGGCGGTTGAAGTATGGGTCCATTGTGCACGTTGTGTTCAGGTTCAGTGGGTCGTTTACTATCACGGTTACTTTTATTATCTGATTCCTTAACCATTTTGATAATATATGGCATTGCATCTATTATCCCTTGTGCCACTATGTGTTGGATGGCACTGTTATCCACTTGGTTTCCATTATTATTATTGTGGTTCAGGTTATCGTTATCCGGGTTATTGTTACTCTGGTTTTCCTGGTTCACTTCGTTGTCCATCTGAATTTTAAACATTTGCCAATTATTAATATCACAAGATAATATTTAAGGCAAACACATATTGATCAAAATCGTTGAGCATTGCGACTTACTCTATTTTATAGTATGCATCTATACTTATTACAATACAACTGGAATAAAAATATAATACTAATATGCATCACTAACCACAAAGTGGTGTATACTACGATATTGTCACACCCCGATATTTCCACGTATTACCGGTGGGCCCGGTGGGGAGTATCGTGACGTAGTTGATATCATCATAGACAATTTATCACAGTTTAATACACAGCGGAAGTCGAAAGATAAAAATATTACAAACCGAATGGAAGTAATATCATTTATTTCAAAAACGGTTGTAAGGGATCCACATGCGGATCAAAGTTAAAAGGAACATTGTTCAACAGGTTTATAAACATCTAAGCTTGCAAGACTCTTTATTGATTCTAGGAGTAGCCAGCCTATTCCGTCTAGTACCTGCACTTAACCTTTTTAGAAAATACGTCAGTTTACACTGGTAAATACGATTAACCGACTCATTTTGAAAATGTTTAAGAAAATTGATTTGAATACACAAGGCATAAAATATCTTTTATAACTTAGGATAATTATTTAAAAATAAACTCGTTAAAGAATTACATGTTTATTATACGTTCAGTAGCCCGGGCTGAAAACCGGGTTAAAGATTAATAGACATACCACATAATATATCCCACGATGAGTTATTCTCAAACAGGTGGGTACATTATTTTACATACGCACCGGCAGGTGTATGCCTACACCCCGTGCTTAAGTCGTGGCCATTTCAATGAATGAGCCGAGGATATCCAGGACATGGTCATTAAACCCCCCCCCCCCCAAGGCTTAGAATAAACAAAACAGATTAAATGGGTTATCTCAATGATTTAACCTTCATATGATTAAAAATTCAATACCCGACCAAGCGGTATTTTATATACCGTACCCCAAGCCCGTATAAGGGAAAATAAGTTAAAAGTATTTACCTGAGAAATTATACAAATTTATCCCTGCCGTACAAATCAGCAAGTGCAGTTATCTTTTTCTGGTCTCCTAAATCTGGAACGAAGGTTTTAATTAACCTATTAGATTCCTAACGGGTCTTACTTAAGTTTAAACTTAGACCGGTTAGTTTTAAAGAAAGGTATACGGTTCAAAACGCATGATTAAGCGAAGACCGGATTAGAATGTGGTTTAGACCCGACAAGTATGAAGACTTGTATAATATGGGTAAACTAATCACATTCTGGATTTTGAAGTGAAAATGATAAGGTTTGACCCGTTTCGGTTAATTTATGCAAACTAGTTACATAAACCGTACCAAATGCGATAAATGCATAACGGGTAACCAATTGAGTCATGAACAGGTTTCCTAAGTTAATATGTCTTAAATATGTTATGATATCAGTAAGATACCTTCCATTATGCCCAAAACGGATTTAAACTCAATTTGAGCCCCGTAGGTGTATTTTGGTCATTTTAAAGGTTATAAAAGAGAGTAACTATTAATCTGAGGTTCAGGTCTGAAATGATCAGTAAAAATATTTAATTTAATAATTTATATCAGTAGGGTATTGCATATTTGTGAAATTTATCATTTATAACCAAACTATGCACCGTAGGGTCATTTTGGTAATTTCACATAAGCTTTAAAGGTCAAATTTGGAAATCTGAGTTAAAAAATTTTGCTTACTGCTAAAGTATAAAAATTTACTTAAAACATCAGTAGGTATTGTAGGTCCCTTTGCACATGATCTGATCTTCAGGAACAAGATGAATCGACTTTGTCTAATGTGCGGAATCCATTATGACAAATCACAGATAATCAACACAGAATTCAATGTTTAATCACAGTCTGTTCTTTCTATTAATCGTTCTGAAAGTACAAAGCTCCGGTAGAATACAGACACTGAACAGTTTCTCTCGAGAGTCAAAAGTGCAAAAGTTACAAATGACCTGATCGGACAGGTATTTATAGGCAGAGTCAGGATAGAAGAAGTGTTGTCCGATCGGCTAGCATGAGATGTTGTCCGATCGGCTGGCATTGCTGTCCGATCGGACGCCTGTCCGATCGGCTGGGCTAACCGATCGAACGGCTGTCCGATCGGCTGGCATAGCCAACACAATACAGCACTTTCACAATACTGTCCCATATCCTGATCTGCTAAACTAACATACATACAAACACATTACAAAAGACACAAATATACAAGATATGACTACATACTGACGGAAGCTACAGACGTATGTACTAACAGACTCCCCCTCGGATGTAGCTGTAGTTCCTTCCAGCATAGCCTTTAATTCTTCCTGTTGCGTCTTCGTTCTCTCGCTTTCTGTCTTCTCATCTCTGCTTTTTCTTCTACCATTCTTTTTCTTTTATGTCTTCCTTCGGTCAACCACCAATTTCTGTAAACAGGATCACCATCACGCTTCCGATCCCATTTAGGAATCTTGTTTTCCTCTGATTCAATTGACGTTTGATCTGTTGGTGGCACAATTCCCAACTTTCGTCTACCCAACTCAGCAGCTCTTTCAGCAATCTTTTTAGATCTTTGTTCACGCTTATACCTTTTCAGGAATTCATCAATCTCCAGATCTCTCCATTTTGTCTTCCAGTATCTTCCAGAATTGATGTCTTGTGCGAAACAAACATCGACAATTGCTTGGTATTGCTGAGCTTGAGCTTTGTCTCTCCTTTCATAAACGATCTTGTTGTAAAACAAGCAATCGATATCCTCTTTCGAACAGTTAACAAGCCACATTGGATCCAGAATACTGATTCTTCGAGATTTTCCCGTGGACTTGTCATACAGAGAGATGACTGCCTCAGCCGTAGTTTCGTTGTATAACCATCCTTGAAATAAATCATGGAAGTCTTGCTCAATGGCTCTAAGAGGCATATTCTTCAGGCATCTAGGCGGCTTCACATCCAGAGTTATATCCTTTTTACCATTCTCTAGAATTGTGACAATCTGCTTCGGATACTGTGGTTTCCATGTTTGTTGAGGTGATGCAACTCTTTTGTAAAATTTATCATTTTTAGTTACCAAATTCTTAAGAGGTTCAGTTTTGATTTTGATGTTATCATTTTTCAAAACCTTTTTCTCAATAATCAATGGAGCTTTTCCTTTCACAACATCTTTCTTGATAAAATTCATCACAATTTCAGTCTTAGGCTTCAAGTTGGTACACTTTCGTGCAATATGTCCAACTTGATTGCATTTGAAGCATGTCCGGGTGTCAACTACCCGACTAGTGCCTTCAGACTGAGGCTGTGAAGCCTTCTTCTCAAAGAACTCTTTGTTTGATTTTGAAAAAATCTCAGATTCCTCATCAGAAAGTGAACTTGAACTGTTCACAAACACCTTTTTCTCAATAAACCTCTTGTTCTGAACATTCTTTTTCTGATAATTCTTACCACCCTGATATCCACCCGACCACTTATTT
Source organism: Helianthus tuberosus (assembly GCA_030545235.1). Lineage (NCBI taxonomy): Eukaryota > Viridiplantae > Streptophyta > Magnoliopsida > Asterales > Asteraceae > Helianthus > Helianthus tuberosus. The sequence goes on from CM060352.1 coordinate 62,920,653, forward strand.
TGGTTGTTGTTAGAAAAACGTGGTGGAACAACAGGTTTCTTATAGTAAGCTTTATCTTTCTTAAAATTCATTTGCCTCTTTGTCTGATTCAACCCTTCTACTTCAGACAAATCAATTTCAACCAATTTGAAAACATTTTTCAATTTGTTCACATTAACATTCTCCAGAGGAAACTCAAAGTCTGAATACAACTTATCAGAACCAGCCATCTTGTACATCACAAGACCCGGTTCATCATCTAAGTTGTTTTTAGATTTTGGGTTCGGAATGTAATTGTTCAAAAAACATTCTTCATCCTCAGCTGAATCACTATCCAAAACACTTTCAGACATGCCTTTAACAATCTCAGTTTGAACACTATCATCAGATGATGATGAAGAAAATGTCACATCAATTGACTCTGGAAGTTTTATCTCATTTGTTTCAACTTCATCATTAACCAACCCTGATTGCTTCTTTGAAAAATTGTTTAGAACTGGTGGCGGAACTTGATGAAACCCGACCCCAGTTCCATCACAGTATACATCATCGCCAGCTTTGTTTTTCCCAATGGGTTTGGGGACAATGTGTTGCAAAACAAAACTTGCAAAGTTGTAAGTGTTCAGTTTCAAATTAATACGCTCATTCTCAATCTTAGCTTCTTCAAACTGAAGCTTCAATTTCGCAATCTCATCCAGTTGTTTGTTTATTAACTCTTCTTTAACCCTCAAAACACCTTGCAAATGACAATTTTCTTTGTATGTTTTACCGTTTCTATCATCAGAATTTTTCACCGTGCGTTTTAGTTTTTCAAAATTTTCAGAAATTTGACGATTTTCAAGAATTAATTTTTCATTTTCTTTCCTAACTCTTTCTATGTCAATCTTATCAGTTTCAATTTTGTCATTTAATTCTTTTAATCTGTCATTCGAAGTTTTCAGCATTTTGTCACGGTTCAAGATCTGATCCTCAACCTCTCTGACTCTGTTTGTCAGATCTTCAACTTTCTTACCGTTGAGATAAGTGATTGTACTACAAACTTTGCACCTTTTCATGCAATTTTTGCAGTCAATGTCATCATTAATATTCGTACCTGACTCAGTTGTTGACTCGTTTGCACTGACCTGGCTTTTAGACTCAGAGACGGATTTAGACTCTACCTCAAGTGCCTTAGTAGCCAGCACCTTGTCAGCCATCTTTCTCAAGTTTTTGGCATTCAACTCTTGTGATGTATCAATGATCCCATCATCAATCTTCTTGGACTTTTCCTCTTTTTCTTTCTCTTTTGCACTTCCCCACCATTTTCTTTGCTAACCCTCTTCTTCTTCTTCAGCAATTTGTTGAATTATTGTTTCAAGATCGAGGGTCTTATTGTCAATAGCAATGTTTCCCTTGGAATCAAGATAGCATTCTCTGTCTGGATCCCATCTCTTTGCCCTTTTTGCTTCAGTGTATATATCAGAAATTCTGATCATTCTGTTTTGAGCAATCATCTTTCTGTTTACATACTTTTCTTCTTCATTTCTGTTGTCTTTATAAGGAACAGGTTCAACAACCTTTTCCATAATGCATATCCAACCGCATCCTCTTCTGGTAACAACTCGCTCCAGTCAAAACCTTCATCGTCATGAATCACAGCAAGAGCTCTAGATTTCTCTTTGTTATCCTCAATCTGCTTCATTCTTGGCGGTTCTAATTTATTCTGATGATATATCGCCTTCTTGTAATAATCTTCTCTGAACGGGTTTTCAGAATCATCAGTATAAGCATTCCTGCATTCACGCTTAAAGTGACCTTTCTGTTTACACTTAAAGCATGTCACTTTAGATTTGTCAAAGCCCAACTTGGTAGATGGTCCACCAATTGACTTTCTCCCGGTTATCTCCATAAAACGCTGTGCCCGACGAACTGCACTAGCCATGCACCATCTTATGTCGATCAATTCCATCTCCTCAGGATCGATTTGATCATAGTCTTCTTTAGTTAAGTTGGTGTTGCCAATCTTGCCTGCCACCAAGCTCTCGTACGACTCTAGCACAGATGCTAAGAAAACCATCTGTTGCTTTGCAGACTCCTCGCTGAAATTTTGAGCGTTCTTTAAATCAACAGCAATGTTGCATTGAAATAAGTTCTTTGCAACTGATTGGTTTGAAGTGGATGAAGGCCCACTGTGAAATCCACTGCTTGCATTCTCTTTGCTGCTTTCACTATCTTTGCTAGATGTGTTGGAGCTTTTAGCAGAAAAAGCTGTTTTGGGAGGTGTATTCTTTGGAATCATGCTTTTTGGATAATACAGATCCAAATTCTGCTGATATGATGAGTGATTGACTTTGTGTGTTTTCTTTATCTCCAGCTCGTGACTCTCTAGTCTTTCAATCAACAGATCAACTGTAAGATTCTCAGAAGTGATCGTATTCTTCAACATCAAGGCAAAGTATTGCCAATCCATCTCATCTGGCAATGAGTCAAACAATTTGTCGACTAACTCTTCTTGAGAATATATAATTCCATGTCTCGCCAGTTCCAACTTCAAGTGCCCAAACCTCTCGATCATCTTACAAACTGATTCATTTTTTAAACAACCAAATAAATCAAACTCTTTTCTTAATAGTTTCCTTTTGTTTTTCACTATTTCTGCACTACCCAAACATTTAACTTTCAGCTTTTCCCAGAGATCTTTAGCATTAGTGTATTCAATCAAAGATATTATATCTTCTCGAATAGATTGAAACAGCTGTGCGATGCATTTTTGCTCGGCAACAAAAACTTCTATCTCTTCGGATGATGTCAAATTTTCACCATCTTTCCCTCCATCACTGTATCCATTCTTTAGACTTTTCCAACTAGTGTACGCAAATGCCTTCAACCATTCTTCAAATTTCTTGGCCCACCGACTGTACTCTTCGATTCCCATCAGCTTTGGGGGTTTGTTATATGTTCCGTATTCACTTTCCACACCTAAAACATCCGTCAAGGTTTTCTTTGTATTTGAAGTGTTCTCATTTGTGTTGCTGGAAGTACCATCATCTCCAGAGTTACCAGCAAAAGCATACAAATCACTGAAAGGATTCATGAATTCGTCCATCTTTCAAGTACCTGAAACAGTTATCAAATACTTAGACAAATTTTTGTGTTTTTCAAAAATTTTACACAAGTGTACTTGGATCGAATGACTGTTCGATCGAATAGTACACAACTGATCACTTAATCGGATAGCTGTTCGATCGGCTAGTAATATGACGTAAGCAAAAGGTAACTCGCAACAATGATCCCGTCCAATCGGTTAATTGTCCGATTGGCTAACACTTATGATTTTAGCAAGCAACTAACAGATACTAACTAATCTAATCCGTTCGGACATCTGTCCAAGTGAGTAGATGACGTCAGCACATATGAACAGTTAAACATGGTCTTTGATGATTTTGATCTCGTTTTAGGTTGAATTTGATTATGAAACTCAGTAGGATTATACTTTGAATGATTGCGAATCAAATGAAATCAATTTTATCAATTTTTAACCGTAGATTCATGTTCAATTTTAAGTTTTTCTAATTTTATGGTGACAAACTGAGAAATGATGTAAGAAATAAGCAGAAAAAGATGAAATATGTCAAATCTCCGGTGAAATTTGACTCTGATCGGCAAGAAATGTCAAATCTCCGGTGAAATTTGACTTTGATCGGCAAATAAAGCTCGAATTCCGGTGAATTCGGTGTCGTTGATCTCGATTCAGCTCCCTGGATGCTCTGATACCACTTGTAGGTCCCTTTGCACAGGATCTGATCTTCAGGAACAAGATGAATCGACTTTGTCTAATGTGCGGAATCCATTATGACAAATCACAGATAATCAACACAAAATTCAATATTTAATCAAAGTCTGTTCTTTCTATTAATCGTTCTAAAAGTACAAAGCTCCGGTAGAATACAAACACTGAACAGTTTCTCTCGAGAGTCAAAAGTGCAAAAGTTACAAATGACCTGATCGGACAGGTATTTATAGGCAGAGTCATGATAGAAGAAGTGCTGTCCGATCGGCTAGCATTAGATGATGTCCGATCGGCTGGCATTGCTGTCCGATCGGATGCCTGTCCGATCGGCTGGGCTAACCGATCGAACGGCTGTCCGATCGGCTGGCATAGCCAACACAATACAACACTTTCACAATACTGTCCCATATCCTGATCTGCTAAACTAACATACATACAAACACATTACAAAAGACACAAATTTACAAGACATGACTACATACTGACGGAAGCTACAGACGTATGTACTAACAGGTATTAAGTTTATATGCCAAAAATAGTTTTAACCCACACTATGCGTTTAAAACGCATAAAAGTCGGTTTTAAGCGATTTTCGGGTTATGTAATGAAAGCTGAGATTTTAATCAGACCATAAGGCTTAAAATATTTTATTTATTATATAAAATAAGTAGCAAAAAGTTTGGTATCAAAATGTTATGTAAAACTCATTTTATTAGCAAAAAGGGTATAACAGGCAATTACCGAATCAAAGCAAGAACCATATGCCATGATCAGTTTAAAAATAGATAAAAATCTTCAAAAATCCCAAAATATTATATTACATCAGTTGGTAAAAGGTTTGGTGTAAAAATTTGGGTTTAGATAGGCTTTATGCTAATTATGCCGTTTAATTAATAAAAAGCTTTCAAATTACGCTATTGAGCATAACTTCTAATTTAGACCTCAAACTGATGTCAAATTTTTAGGACATGTTTATAAATCCGTAATAAAGGTTTTTTTCCTCTCACATTTTCAAAAATCTCGTTTTAAGGTCAAAAGGGCATAATGGTCAACATTTAATCATATAACGGAAACATGCAAATGAATCGGATATATTAGGAACCAAGTTGTATAACCTCAGAGGGTTACACTAACCTATAACCTGGTCCTAATGGAACTCTAAGGTATATTTAAACTAAGCTAAATCGGGTCAGAACTGAAAGTCAAAGCAAAAGTCTACTTTTGCGACTTTCGGTTCCGAACCGAGCCTAAACTCAAAATTGTCGGGTTGAACATGCTTAGACATGTTCTTACATTAATTACCAAGTTATATAAGTGTTAAAACAGGTTTCATGGCTTCTACATTGTTAATTATGTGTTTATTTGCAAAATAGCTTTCTGTTAACCTTTTATAATTAAGTTTGACCCGACAATTGACCAAGTTAGAGTGGAAATCAAAGGGTGTCCTTTTAAGGGTTTATTACCCACATAATTACCAACTCATAGCCACTTTCAATTCAAAAAATGACTGGACCATTAATGATTAATCACTAAGTCAAAGCTTAATTACGACGGCTTTGACTTTTGGTCATTAGACTAATAAAACTTGAACTAGGAAGGCTAAGAACACTCACAATGGTACTTAGCACGAATTAGGAAGTGATGGAAGCTTGCTTGAAGTCCAGAGAGCTCCAGAGAGTCTATGAGAATGAATTTCAAATGAGCAAGTTTAAGTGTTGCAACAAGGGTTCATTATATAGCCAAACAAACATCACAAGATCCTTCCACATAAGTCTAAGGTTGATTCCTGATCATCCTAGGTGTCCCCTATGCGTGAAAAACCATTGGAACAGTCCCTGAATTCGAATACCAGGCTTTTAAGGCAGTGGAACTGGCTGTACTCCCAGCTGTGCAGAGAATCTGCCCAGATCAAACCATCACATCACGCGACGGCAGAAGGTGATGGTGGTGGCGTGACGCCAGCATGTGGCTAACCAGATCAGCAAGTTTCAAATAATGACATTTTCACCCCTGGACCTTCTAAAGCGTAATTTCTTTCATTTTAAGCATATTTAACCCATTTAACTTTTGTTCTTGTGATCCATGAGATATAACCAAATACCGTTAGGTCCGGTTTCGTTAAATGATAACCGAAAACATAAGTTTTGCCTTGTTGACGCTTTTAACCCCTTAATTACGAAAGTTAACGTATCTTCCTCATACAATATCAAAACCTTGTGAAATTTTTATCACTTATTCTTGGGAGTATAATTAATCGTTACAAAGCTTCAGGTTTGTTAAAAGGTCACTCAGATGTATAAATTAAACATGTTGACACATTTAACCCTCGCGTCTTGTAAACTTTCACTTCCTTCCACAAACGGTTTCATACGATTCATGATTTATTCGTTTAAGGGTATAAACGTTGTGTAGGGTTGTTGAAAGGTATAATTATCAAATGTTGACACTTTGAATCCTTTTACACACCAACTTACTTTGTTTGTCAACTTTAGTCCCTCATATTTAATCCATTACACGTTTAAAGCTCATGACACTTGTCTTCATTATATTGGTCATGATTTTTCGTGGTGTTACATCCTCACCCCCTTAAAATAAATCTCGACCTCGAGATTTACTGAAATAAATGAGGGTACTTCTGTTTCATTGTGGATTCTACTTCCCACGTGTACTCGGGACCTCTACGGGCATCCCACTTAACCTTTACAATCGGTACATGCTTCTTTCGAAGCTTCTTAACCTGTCGATCCTCGATCGAAAAAGGTTTTTCGACAAACTTTAAGCTCTCATCTATATGCACATCCTTGTGTGACATGAGTAGCGATTCTTCAGCTAAACATTTCTTCAGGTTACAGATGTGGAACACATTATGAATCCCGCTGAGCTCTTCGGGCAGGTTTAACTTGTAAGCCACTGTTCCGACACATTCGATGATCTCAAATGGTCCTATGTATCTTGGGCTTAACTTTCCTTTCTTGCCAAATCGCATTACCCCTTTCCAGGGTGATACTTTCAGTAATACTTTGTCACCTACCTCGAATTTTAGAGGTTTAAGCCTTTTATCTGCGTAGCTTTTCTGCCTATCCCTGGCAGCTTTGAGACGATCGCGTATTTGCACAATCTTGTCTGTCGTCTCCAGGACTATATCAGGTCCTGTTAGTTGGACATCTCCAACTTCTGCCCAACAAATGGGCGTCCTTCACTTTCTTCCATACAAAGCTTCAAAAGGTGCAGCTTGTATACTAGAATGATAGCTATTATTATATGAAAATTCAATCAATGGAAGATGATCATCCCAACTTCCACCTAAGTCAATAAACAAGCTCGTAGCATATCCTCGAGTGTTTGTATAGTACGTTCACTTTGACCATCCGTCTGAGGATGATATGCAGTGCTGAAATTTAATCGAGTGCCTAAGGATTGCTGAAAACTTTTCCAGAAATGCGATGTATACCTCGTATCCCTATCAGAGATAATAGACACTGGTACTCCATGAAGAGATACAATCTCATCCACGTACAGCTGAGCTAACTTATTTGAGCTGTGTGTTTCCTTAATAGGTAAGAAGTGGGCTGACTTAGTCAACCTGTCAACTGTAACCCAAATAGTATCATTTCCTCGCTTTGTCTTTGGTAGCTTGGTGATAAAATCCATAGTCGCCATTTCCCACTTCCAGGTGGGAAGTTCAGGCTGTTGCAGCAAACCTGACGGCTTCTGGTGTTTTGCTTTAACTTGAGCACACGTCAGACATTTGGCCACATAAGTGGCTATAGATTTCTTCAAATCTATCCACCAGTAATTTGCCTTTAAATCCTGGTACATCTTGTCACTTCCAGGATGAACAGAATACTTGGAACTGTGGGCTTCTTGAAGGATAACATTCCGAAGTCCTCCATAGATTGGAACCCATATTTGTCCATTCAATCTTAGGATTCCATCCTTGCCATATGATAACTGTTCAGCAGTTACTCCCAACTTTTCATTCGGATAGTTGGCTTCTAACACAGCTTCCTTTTGAGCGGCTAACAATCTTTCATTCAAGTTGTTCTTCAATTCAATGCTCTTGGCATTGATTCTAATGGGCTTAACCCTTTCTTTTCTGCTCAAAGCATCGACGACCACATTCGCCTTACCTGGATGGTATAGGATTTCACAATCATAATCATTCAGTGTCTCCATCCATCGACGTTGTCTCATGTTCAGATCCTTCTGGTTGAACAAGTGTTGAAGGCTTATGTGATCAGAATAGATCACACACTTTGTACCATATAAATAATGCCTCTATAGTTTTAGTGCAAACACAACGGCACCCAACTCCAAGTCGTGGGTGGTGTAATTCTTTTCGTGCACTTTTAACTGTCGAGAAGCATAGGCAATGAGAAGCATAGGAAATAACCTTGCCTTTCTGCATTAGCACATATCCCATGCTAGTGTGAGATGCGTCGCAGTAAACCACAAATTCTTCAATCCCTTCAGGCAATGTCAACACAGGTGCATTGCTCAGCTTTTGCTTAAGTATATCGAAGGATTCTTGCTGCTTAGGACCCCAGTCAAATTTGATATTCTTGCGAGTCAGTGAAGTTAAGGGTGTTGCAATTCTTGAGAAATTTTCAATAAAACGCCTATAATATCCTGCCAGACCCAAGAAGCTGCGAATCTATGTGGGCGTCTTCGGCTCTTGCCAATTCATGATAGCTTCAATCTTAGTGGGATCCACCTGGATACCATGCTCACTAACCATATGTCCAAGAAATTGGACTTCACGAAGCCAAAACTCACATTTTGAAAACTTGGCGTAGAGCTTCTCATGCTGAAGAAGTTCAAGAATACTACGAAGGTGCTTTTCATGGTCAGCTTGATTCTTTGAATAAATAAGAATGTCATCAATGAAGACGATGATAAACTTGTCCAAGTAGGGTTTGCAAACGCCATTCATGAGATCCATAAACGCTGCTGGTGCATTAGTGAGCCCAAAAGGCATCACTAAGAACTCGTAGTGACCATAACGAGTTCTGAATGCAGTCTTGTGCACATCTTCACCTTTAACCTTCAGCTGATGGTAACCTGACCTTAAATCAATCTTGGAGAAATAACTTGCCCCTTGCAACTGATCGAACAGATCGTCAATCCTGGGCAATGGATATCTATTCTTGATTGTAACCTTGTTCAGCTCTCGATAATCAATGTATAAATGCATTGATCCATCCTTTTTCTTCACAAACAGGATCGGTGCTCCCCAAGGAGATGAGCTACGCCTAATAAATCCTTTTGCTAACAAATCATCCAATTGAGTTCTCAACTCTTTCATCTCTGTTGGTGCTAACCTGTAAGGTGCTCTTGCTACAGGTGCTGCTCCAGGAATAATGTCAATTCTGAACTCCACTTGCCTATCTGGGGGTAAACCAGGTAGTTCTTCAGGGAATATGTCAGGGTATTCAGAAATGATAGGGATGTCTTCAATCTTGGGCTTCGGTTCATCAATAGTCACTTGTGCCATATAAATGACACAATCGTTCTTCATACACCTTGATGCCTTAAGCATAGACACTTGCTTAGGCAACCCGTACTGAGTATCTCCTTGTATGGTAAGTGGCTCACCATACGGAGTCTTGATAACCACTTGTTTCTTGTCACAAACGATCTGAGCTTGGTTATGAGATAACCAATCCATGCCTATTACTACGTCGAATCCAGCTAATTTCAAAGGAAGCAAAGACAATGGAAAAGAGTGGTTCCTAATGGATATGAAACATCCATCTAACACGGTTGAAGCAGTTTCTATGGTACCATCGGCCAATTCTACCTCGTATTTTATGCTTAGGGTTTTAACAGGCAGATTTAACAACTTACAAAACTTATTATCTACAAATGACTTATCCGCACCCGAATCAAATAATACCCTTGCATAAACATCATTTATAAGGAAGGTACATGTTATCACGTTATCATCCTGAACTGCTTCCCGTGTATTCATTTGAAACACCCTAGCATTGGTCTTTTTGCCTTCTTTGGGTTTCTTAGCATACTTTGGGCAGTTGGACTTGATGTGCCCCTTCTCGTTACAGTTATAGCACGTCGCGTCCTTTATCTTCTTGCAGTCTAACGTCTTGTGCCCATTTGACTTACAAATCCCACAAGACCTGGGTTGCGATTGGGATTTCGATTCGTACCTGCACTTCCCCATATGACGTTTCTTGCAAATTTTACACTTGGGTTTTTCACCCGACTGTTGATTATCCCTTTTAAACCCGGAACTCTTTTTGTGGTCGGAGTTCCTTTTGTGCTTCTTATCTGAACGGTGTGAGTTATCATCCTCACGCTTCCTCTTTCCAGTATCATAATTTCTAAGCGATCTCTGCCTGACCGCATCAAGGGTAAGAGATAATGACAAATCAGCTACTGACCTAAAGGTAGTCGGTCGAGACGCTTTCACACTAGCTTTGATCTCCGGGGCTAAACCCCTAATGAAACGAGCTATACGTTTTGGTTCCGGCGTCACCAAGTAAGGAACCAATCGAGACATGGTATTAAAACTCCTAAGATAAGCCTGACAGTCCAAATTTTTCATAACTAATGTCAGGAAGTCAGTCTCAATCTTCTCAACTTCATGTTGAGGACAGAAAGTATCCCTGATTAAAGCAACAAACTGATCCCAAGTCATGTTATATAATGGGATCTTTCTAGTAGCTTGGATTAATGACCTCCACTAAGCTAGAGCTTCTCCTTTAAACGATTGCGACACGAACTTCGCTATATCTTGCTCTGCACAACCACTGATATCAACCATGGTATCCATCTCGTCTAACCACGTCATGCAATCAATGGCTCCTTTTCCCCAGTGAAATCCCTGGGCTTGCAGGAGACGAAATACTTATAGGAACAACCCCTAACACGAGGCTCTTGATCGGATACAATCTTCTTAGACGAAACACTATGCTGATTTGAGGAATGATGAGAATCATCCTTATGAGATGCATGCGACTTGGAAGGTGGTTTTGCACGTTGAACAGAAAGGGTCCTGCTATGGGTACCACTTGATTCATTATCTCGTCTGTCTAGAGCTCGAGTAACGGCATTGTCTATTAATGCCTGCAGTTCTGCACCAGCTATGTTGATTCTGGTGGTATCATGATTCTCCCTCGGGTGACTATTGACTTCATCAGACCCAGTCATGTAGCTTGATTGCTACACAAAATATTAACAAGGATTTATTCAGGAGTCTATTATGGAATTGTCTTTTATGGCAATTCATTAACCATGGTAACTATAAACCATTTTGGTTAATTTAATTTATTCAAATTTTATCATATTTTATCCTAGTTAGAAACTATTTAGGATATTAGGGTGGCATACAAAAGGCCTAGTCACAAGGACAATTTCTAAGCTATGATTTCAGATAATCAAGACATTAAGGTTTGAACGTAGTTCATTACCGTTTGTTGACAGAGAGTCGTAGACCACATCTATCTTTTGTCTTATATGACAATGAGTATGGCCTGTAGGTACTACATCACCAATGGATGTTTAATATATGATCATCTTAATTGATGATTCGAACCCATGATTTATGGATCACTAGGTTAGATTAGGAATCTGGAAAGAATCCAAGATAAGGATGACATGTGCGATTTTAACGAATCACATCTGCTAGGAGTGTTAACATGTTTTCAGATGTTAACAAGGATTTGAATCTTTTTAAACAGGTTTTACCATTATGGCCAGGTCTATAATGACATGCAGGCTAGGTTATAGCTTTTAAGATTCTTATTTTAATATTTAAAGGCAGATCTTATAAAAGGAATGACATATTTTAGATTTATTTATTTCATATATATTATATTTATGCATATAATGATAATTAAAATTCAGCACATTTCATAATTAAATAAAAGAGTACATGAATGCCCTAAATGGGACTTTAACATAAATGACTTGTCCACGCAGGGGCTAAACTGGAAATACAAGTCCTCGCAGGGACTGAATACTTAAATAGATGTCCACGCAGGGACTTGATTTAAAATAAAGAAATTACAATACAAATAAATAATTAAGGAATCTTCAAAAATCCCTTTTCTTCTTTCCCTTAATTAAGTTCGCCAGACATTTGAGAAATCCTCGGTGGTTCCTACGCTCTTCTTGAACCTCCTGTTCTACCTGACTCAACCTTTGAAGAATCTCTTGTTGCTGCGGTGGCGGTATCAGTGGCGGCTGCGGCGGCTGCTGATGCTGCGGAGGTTGAGGAGGTGGCGGGTATTGGTACCCGTAGGCCGGTGCCCAGTCTGATATGGGACTCCATAGGGCCCCTCGGGATGAAGAGCATTGTAGTTCGCCGCTACAAGATATGGGTCAACTTCGGCGTAGTTGTAATTAGTATGGGCTGGCTGCTCAAAAGGGTTATACGCCCGCTGTACCGGCATATGAAGGAATCGGGTTATCATAACCCACTGGTGGCGGTGCGACTGGCGCAGAGTCCACCTCGAAAACAGGGTTTGAAGGCCCACCCATCTGTGGGTCTTTATATAGTGGCGGGTAATGACTGCCACTTGAATGCTGAGGGGTGGTGAAATGGAAATCCCCTCCTCGCACGGACATCCGTGCTCCTGATCTCCTACGCCTCGGTGGCTCCAGAGGCGGTTGCTGCACTGGTGGTGGTGGTGGCGGAGTGACCGCTACGGAACGTGAATCCTCAGCGGGATCCTGTTGTTGCTGCTGCGATGGGTTGTAAGAAGGAGTAAACACCCAGTCGTATTGGGCAAACCTTGCCTCATAGCTGTCTGGACCACGATAAGGTGATCCATGAAAGGACAACCCATCCGAAATTTCGATGGGGTGAGTAGGTGTCCCAGATGGTGGTTCGGCAGGATCTGGGTCATCATCCATATACATTCCCTGAGCTTCAGGGAAATGGTCTTCAGGGCCCAATGGGTTATGACCCATTGGTTCTTCAACCTAATTTGCCGTGTTGAATCAGCTCTGGAAGTATGGGGTCGGGTTCTGAAAGGCCCGATGTGAGGTTGACCGTCGTAACGGCAAGAAGGAGTGGTGTGAATCTTCGGGCTCGTTCTCCGATTGCGTCCCAAAGGAATGATGGTAAGAGGGTGATGAACTTAGCGAGACAGATCACCTCGCGGGCTCCAAATAGGTCCTCCAGTCTTCTTGAGGACTGGTGCTCATTGTAACAGACGGTGTTCGCCGGTGGGAAGGTCCAGCCTCGTGATCGTTGGGGGCGTTGAGTGGCCCTTTGCCTCGTCCTCCTCTTCGAAACCTTGGTGGCATTTTGTTGAACCTGTCAAAACAATTAAAATAACAACAAATAAAAAAATAAAGGACAAAATTAAAATAAATTAGGATTTGTCCTAAGTTCTTTGCCTAGACTCGGAAATCGAGGAATGTGCAAACCGTGTCATTGAGATTAAACACAAAAGGCTAGTGTTTAATTCACTCAAGGTTGGCTCTGATACCAACCTGTCACACCCAGATATTTCTGCACCGGTGGGGAGTATCGTGACGTAGTTGATATCATCATAGACAATTTATCACAGTTTAATACACAGCGGAAGTCGAAAGATAAAAACATTACAAACCGAATGGAAGTAATATCATTTATTTCAAAAACGGTTGTAAGGGATCCACAGGCGGATCAAAGCTAAAAGGAACATTGTTCAATAGGTTTATAAACATCTAAGCTTGCAAGACTCTTTATTGATGCTAGGAGTAGCCAGCCTATTCCGTCTAGTACCTGCACTTAACCTTTTTGGAAAATACGTCAGTTTACACTAGTAAATACGATTAACCGGCTCATTTTGAAAATGTTTAAGAAAATTGATTTGAATGCACAAGGCACAAAATATCTTTTATAACTTGGGATAATTATTTAAAAATAAACTTGTTAAAGAATTACATGTTTATTATACGTTCAGTAGCCCGGGCTGAAAACCGGGTTAAAGATTAATAGACACACCACATAATATATCCCACGGCCAGTTATTCTCGAACAGGTGGGTACATTATTTTACATACGCACCGGCAGGTGTATGCCTACACCCCGTGCTTAAGTCGTGGCTATTTCAATGAATGAGTCGACGATATCCAAGACATGGTCATTAACCCCCCAAAGGCTTAGAATAAACAAAACAGATTAAACGGGTTATCTCAATGATTTAACCTTCACATGATTAAAAATTTAATACCCGACCAAGTGGTATTTTATATACCGTACCCCAAGCCCGTATAAGGGAAAATAAGTTAAAAGTATTTACCTGAGCAAATTATACATATTTATCCCAGCCGTACAAATCAGTAAGTGCAGTTATCTTTTACTGGTCTCCTAAATCTGGAACGAAAGTTTTAATTAACCTATTAGATTCCTAACGGGTCTTACTTAAGTTTAAACTTAGACCGGTTAGTTTTAAAGAAAGGTATACGGTTCAAAACGCATGATTAAGCAAAGACCGGATTAGAATGTGGTTTAGACCCGACAAGTATGAAGACTTGTATAGTATGGATAAACTAATCACATTCTAGATTTTGAAGTGAAAATGATAAGGTTTGACCCGTTTCGGTTAATTTATGCAAACTGGTTACATAAACCGTACCGAACGCGATAAATGCATAATAGGTAACCAATTGAGTCATGAACATGTTTCCTAAGTTAATATTCCTTAAATATGTTATGATATCAGTAAGATAACTTCCATTATGCCCAAAACGGATTTAAACTCAATTTAAGCCCCGTAGGGGTATTTTGGTCATTTTAAAGGTTATAAAAGAGATTAACTATTAATCTGAGGTTCAGGTCTGAAATGATTAGTAAAAATATTTAATTTAATAAGTTGTATCAGTAGGGTATTGCATATTTGTGAAATTTATCATTTATAACCAAACTATGCACCGTAGGGGCATTTTGGTAATTTCACATAAGCTTTAAAGGTCAAATTTGGAAATATGAGTTCAAAACTTTTGCTTACTGCTAACGTATAAAAATTTACTTAAAAAATCAGTAGGTATCAAGTTTTATATACCAAAAATAGTTTTAACCCATACTATGCGTTTAAAACGCGTAAAAGTCGGTTTTAAGCGATTTTCGGGTTATGTAATGAAAGCTGAGATTTTTTTCAGCCCAGAAGGCTTAAAATATTTTATTTATTATATAAAATCAGTAGCAAAAAGTTTGGTATCAAAATGTTATGTAAAACTCATTTTATTAGCAAAAAGGGTATAAGTGGCAATTACCGAATCAAAGCAAGAACCCTATGCCATGATCAGTTTAAAAATAAATAAAAATCTTCAAAAATCCCACAATATTATATTACATCAGTGGGTAAAAGGTTTGGTGTAAAAATTTGGGTTTAGATAGGCTTTATGCTAATTATTCCGTTTAATTGATAAAAAGTTTTCAAATTACGCCATTAACCATAACTTCTAATTTAGACCTCAAACTGATATCAAATTTTTAGGACATGTTTATAAATCAGTAATAAAGGTTTTTGTCCTCTCACATTTTCAAAAATCTCGTTTTAAGGTCAAAAGGGCATAATGGTCAACATTTAAGCATATACCGAAAACTTGCAAATGAATCGGATAGATTAGGAACCAAGTTGTATAACCTCAGAGGGTTACACTAACCTATAACCTGGTCCTAATGGAACTCTTGGGTCAGAACTAAAAGTCAAAGCAAAAGTCTACTTTTGCGACTTTCGGTTCCGAACCGAGCCTAAACTCAAAATTGTCGGGTTGAACATGCTTAGACATGTTCTTACATTAATTACCAAGTTATATAAGTGATAAAATAGGTTTCATGGCTTCTACATTGTTAATTATGTGTTTATTTGCAAAATAGCTTTCTGTTGATTTTTTATAATTAAGTTTGACCTGACAATTGACTAAGTTAGAGTGGAAATCAGAGGGTACCCTTTTAAGAGTTTATTACCCACATAATTACCAACCCATAGCCACTTTCAATTTGAAAAATGACTGGACCATTAGTGATTAATCATTAAGTTAAAGCTTAATTACGATGGCTTTGACTTTTGGTCATTAGACTAATAAAACTTGAACTAGGAAGGCTAAGAACACTCACATTGGTACTTAGCACGAATTAGGAAGTGATGGAAGCTTGCTTGAAGTCCAGAGAGCTCAAGAGAGTGTATGAGAATGAATTTCAAATGAGCAAGTTTAAGTGTTGCAACAAGAGTTCATTATATAGCCAAAGAAACATCACAAGATCCTTCCACATAAGTCTAAGGTTGATTCCTGATCATCCCAGGTGTCCCCTATGCATGAAAAACCATTGGAATAGTCCCTGAATTCGAATACCAGACTTTTAAGGCAGTGGAACTGGCTGTACTCGCAACTGTGCAGAGAATCTGCCCAGATCAGGCCATCATGTCGCACGACGGCAGAAGGTGATGGTGGTGGCGTGATGCCAGCATGTGGCTAACCAGATCAGCAAGTTTCAAATAATGACATTTTCACCCCCTGGACCTTCTAAAGCGTAATTTCTTTCATTTTAAGCATATTTAACCCATTTAACTTTTGTTCTTGTGATCCATGAGATATAACCAAACACCGTTAGGTCCGGTTTCATTAAATGATAACCGAAAACATAACTTTTTCCTTGTTAACGCTTTTAACCCCTTAATTACGTAAGTTAACGTATCTTCCTCATACGATATCGAAAGCTTGTGAAATTTTTATCACTTATTATTGGGAGTATAATTAAGTGTTACAAAGCTTCGGGTTTGTTAAAAGGTCACTCTGAGGTATAAATTAAACATGTTGACACATTTAACCCTCGCGTCTTGTAAACTTTCACTTCCTTCCACAAACGGTTTCATACGATTCATGATTTATTCATTTAAGGGTATAAACATCGTGTAGGGTTGTTGAAAGGTATAATTATCAAATGTTGACACTTTGAATCTTGTTACACACCTACTTTCTTTGTTTGTTAACTTTAGTCCCTCATATTTAATCCATTACACGTTTAAAGCTCATGATACGTGTCTTCATTATATTGGTCGTGATTTTTCGAGGTGTTACAGATATATATTATCATCCTATTTTTTTTCATACACACATATTATATATATATATATATATTATTACTAATGATAGGGGTTCATCCAAAAGTCCATATTACGCTCGTTGTATTTCCAGACAAGTCGTTCCCATATTTGTCTCATCCTTTCGCTCTCTTCTAAAATCTCCTCACCAAAGGTTCGAAGTTCTTGCACATTCTCAGTGCTCATTGGGGGTGCAGGTGCTGGTACTGGATCTGGGTACTGTGGCATGGGTTCTTCCTGAGGATATGGATTCTCTAGGATTTCCCTAATGTATTCATCATTATCATAATAGGGATCTAGAGGGTCCAGACCTGGGTAAGCAGCTAGGTTTGGCATGGGTTCCTGTGATATGGGGTAGCGTTGATGATAATCCCAATGATCGTCAAACCACGGGTCATAGTCTGGGTCTAAGGGATTGGGTGCTGGTACTCTAGGTATCTCAGTGGGGTCAAAGGCTGGTGCTGGGATTTGGTTTTCTGGGTTGAGTTCAATCTCCATTGGTTGTGTGGGAAACAGCGGTAAAGGCTGGGGTGCTATGAGTTGCTCCAGGTTTGGGTCGGCAGCTGTGGTTGCTAAGATATGGAAATTTGCTAAACTCCTATTGAGCGTATCTTGGGTGTGAGCGTCTGTTTCTCTCTTAGCGGCTGCTAAAACTCGCTGCTGTTGTAACTTTTTCAGTCTCTTCCTACGTTCATGCGCACTGAACCATCCTCTCCTTTTAGGAGGGAATGGCTCTTCAGACTGAGTCTTAAACACGAATATCCCATCTTCATTGTCAGCTGAATACCCTGAGAGGGCAGGCTGTGAAGAGGTGCCTTCGCTTCTAGGTGAGCTGGACAACTGACGGTAGGCGTCGGAAGGTCCTTGGTCGCTCATACTGTCATCATCATCATCATACTCAGTATATCCCACCAATAGCAAAGCTAAGGTAGGGTCTGAGGAGGGTGAGATGTAGACAGCCTTACCTCTACCTTGTAGGAATATAGAGGCTGCTTCCAATGAGACCCCCGGCTCAATTGTGGTTTTGCATCAAGCCTTGGACATAAGGCACATAACACTCAGCAATTGAGACAAACGCCGATTAGTGCATGCACCCCCTTGTCTTTTGGCTATCAACGCCACCACATGATGCATGATTAACCGTCCCCCTCTTTTAACGTTATTTTCACGAAATTAGTAAAATAACGTTAAAATTAGTGCACTTTCACTTTTGCCCCCCGAGCGCCCACGCATATATACATTATATGAGCATACCGCAAGCGGGGCGTTGGTCGCTCATACTGTAAACTAACAAATAGTCAAATAACACAGAACAATAAAATACAGATATGCACGTATTTCTGTAGATAATTTCCTAACATTTTAAATAATATCTTGGTGTCAGCAGAACACTTATGTGGTTGAATCAGTGGCTTAGCTCTGACCTTCTGTCGCAACCCCCGTCCCCTAAGTACCCAGGAACGAGCGGCCGCGGTTACAAAGATCTGACGGATATGTACTATCCACGTGCCAACCTCTAATGGTAATGGAAGACAGTTGTTTAGAAAACCACTGATGGAGCAAGTATCAGTGGTTTGTGAAAGGGACAAATGAAAGCAGTGGCAGACTTTGTACTATCAGTGGATAGCCATCTAGCAGTGGGTTAAAGCACTGATTTTGAACAACAGTGATTAACAAGGAAAATGAAAGAACAGAGGTTAACTTTCAGCAGTGGATAACAATATCAAACAGATGTTTGAACCAAAACAGTGGTTATGGCAGAATTTTAAGGATTTAATGAAAATTTCATTTTTAGCTATTTTTAAGGATGAATTTTTGATTTTCTGAAAACATTTTAATGCTTTTATTCATAGAAAAACAGGATTTTTCCTGTTATTCCATGTTCAGCATGCCAATCCTAGAGATCAGACTTTCAAAGGTGGATGTGTCTAATGCTTTTGTTAGCACATCTGCCAGCTGATCTTTAGTTGGAACATGGTGTAGAGAAATCAAACCTTTTCATAGCAATCCCTCACAAAGTGATGTCTGATGTCAATGTGCTTGGTGGTTGAATGAGAGACTGGATTTTTGATGATATTTTCTGCTGCCTGACTGTCCAACATGAGGGGTGTCTTTAGGGCAGTGATACCAAAATCCAGCAATTGATTTTGAAGCCATAGCAGTTGGGCTGTGCAGCTTGCAGCAGTTATATACTCTGCCTCAGCAGTGGATGTTGAAACAACTGCTTGCTTTTTGCTTTGCCAAGATACTAAGCAATTGCCTAGGAATTGGCACCCTCCTGAAGTGGACTTCCTTGTTTTGTCACATCCAACAAAGTCACTATCTGAGAAACCTGAAAGCTTGATATTTCCATCAGCTGGATACCAAATACCAAGTGTGGGAGCACCTTTTAGGAATCTAAATATCCTTTTTACAGCAATAAGGTTTGACTTTCTAGGGGCTGATTGGGATCTTGCACAAACAGATGTTGCAAACATGATGTCTGGCCTAGATGCAGTCAGGTACAATAAAGACCCAATCATGCTTCTATAAAGAGTTTGATCGACCAAATCATCCTTTTCATCAGACATGACTATTTTATTGGTTGCTATGGGTGTACTACATGGTTTACAATCATCCATCTCAAATTTCTTTAAAAGTTCTTTGGCATATTTGACTTGATGGATGAAAGTCCCATTTTGCAGCTGCCTTACTTGGAGACCAAGAAAGCACTGGAGTTCACCCATTGCACTCATCTCAAACTCAGCTGTCATGAGTTGTCTGAACTCTTGACACATTTTAGAACATGTGCTTCCAAAAATGATGGCATCCACATAAATCTGGACAATCATCAAGTCTTTCCCTCTCCATTTTAAAAATAATGTTTTATCAATTTTACCTCTTCTGGACCCAATGGAAAGTATAAAGGTGGAAAGAGTTTCATACCAGGCTCTAGGTGCTTGTTTCAGGCCATACAAAGCTTTATTTAGCTTGTAGACATGATTTGGATTAAATGGATCCTCAAAACCTGGAGGTTGAAAAACATATACCTCTTCTTGGATTTTGCCATAGAGGAATGAACATTTAATATCCATTTGATACACCTTTATGTTGTGGTTGACAGCAAAGGCCAGGAACAATCTAATAGCTTCTAGTCTTGCTACAGGGGCAAAAGTTTCATCATAGTTAATGCCCTCTTCCGGTCTGAAACCTTGAACCATTAGCCTTGCTTTATTCTTGACAACAATGCCCCTTTCATCAGTTTTGTTTTTGAAGACTAACTTTGTGCCAATAGGACTCACACCCTCTGGCAATGGTACAAGCTCCCAAACTTGTTGTCTTCTAAACTGCTGGAGCTCCTCTTGCATGGCTTCTACCCAGCTGTTGTCTTTTAGTGCCTCTTGGTACTTGACTCACTGATGGAGAGATAGGAAACCAGCAAAAAGACAGATGTTTTGGGATTGGCTTCTTGTGAGCACCCCTTCACTGATGTTGCCAATGATTTGGTCAGGTGGATGAGACTTCAAGAAGATTAACTCTCCTTTGTATTGAACAATGGCATTTAAGGGTAAGGGCTGCAGATGTGAATCATCTAAGCTAACCACTGCTGGTGACTTTGATGATCCAGCAGTGGCTTGAAATGGAGATGGAGGAATCGGAGGAACTGGTGTGAAAGCAGGCTGATTTTTATCCACTGTTGGAGGATCTATATTAACAGTGCTTGATGATGTGGAACCAGGGGTTAATGGGCTTCTTTGGTCAACAACTGTTGAGGTAGCATTGGTTGAGCTTTAACAGCTGTTTTGAACATATGCTGCTCTACCATTTGTTGTAGACTTTTTTTGTGGAATGATGATTTCATATCCATAGTCTGATGGTTGACTTTGGGATGAACCTGCACTGTTAGTCTTGCCAGACACATTTTCAAAGGTAAATTTATCAAGATCAAACAATTCTGCAGGATTTATAGGGATTTTCATTGAAGAAAGTTCATTGAACTTCACATTCAAAGTTTCTTCCACTGTTTTGGTCCTTGTGTTAAACACTTTGTAGGCCTTAGCAGTGGTTGAGTATCCCAAATGATATCCACTGTCTACTTTGGCTGCAAATTTTGAAATTGAGTCTTTTAAATTCAATATAAAGCATGGGCAACCAAATACTTTAAAGTATGAGATCGGTGGTTTGATTTTATACAGCAGTTCATGGGCAGTCTTTTGATGCCTGGGGTTGATTAAAACTCTGTTCTGGACATAGCAAGCAGTGTTTACTGCCTCTGCCCTGAAAGTTAATGGCAAACCTAAATCAGCAAGCATGGTTCTGTCAGCCTCAATCAATGTCCTGTTCTTTCTTTCAACAACCCCATTTTGCTATGGTGTCCTTGGAATGCTGTACCGGCTTACAATTCCTTTTGAGACACAAAACTCATCCAACTCCTTATTTCTGAACTCTGTGCCATTGTCACTCCTGAAGACTTTTACTGGCAAGTCAAATTGCTTTTCAACCTGTGTAACAAAGTCTTGCAAAATGCCTGCAGTCTCATCTTTGTAATGTAAGAAATAAGTCCATGTAAACCTAGAAAAGTCATCCACAATAACCAAACAATATCTTTTATTTTTAAGACTCATGACTTTTACTGGGCCAAACAGATCCATGTGAAGCATTTGCAAGCACTTGGTTGTTTTGGACTCTTCAATTGACTTAAAGGAGCTTTTATGTTGTTTTCCTTTTAGGCAAGAAACACAATGCTCAGGACAGGTGAACAGTTTTTGAGGAAGACCTCTTACTAACCCTTGTTTTGACAAAGCAGTGATTGTCTTGAGATTTGTGTGCCCCAATCTCCTGTGCCAAAGTTTTGTCTCTTTGTTAGAGGCAAATGAGAACAGACAGGCATTAGTCCTGGGGCTCTCTTTTGACAAATCAACTACATAAACATTGCCACTTCTTTGAGCAACAAGTTGGGTTTTTCCATTTTTTATTATTTCTTCAATCTTTTTAACCATTTCTGGTCCAACAATCCTTAGTAAAGAATGAGCCATAACCCTTATCACTCATTTGTGAGACACTAAGAAGGTTGAATTTTAGATTGTCTATTAGATTGACATTTTCAAACTTAACATTACCAGATTGAACTGTACCAGACCCCATCACCTTCCCTTTACTATTATTACCAAAGGATATATCACCCCCTCCATGAGTTTTGAAATCTTTGAGTAGGGCTTTACATCCAGTCATGTTCCTGGAGCCTCCACTATCTACATACCAAAGACTATCTAAGCATGCTGAAACTCCCTGCACATCAAGTAAAAGGTTAGTTCATTGGGGTCTCCAAAGCCAATAAGGCTTTGGATGGGGTCTCAACAGTGTCTGTGTAAAGTTCAGGTGGATGGACAGTGTGTTGGACCGTGTTCCAACCCTAAACAGTCAGTTGAGAACGTTCATCTTCACATACGAAGGCGGAATCAACGTAAATGAAGTTACACAGCTTTTCCTTTTCAATTCCTTCTCTTTTATTGCTTTTTGATTCAATTTTGACAGAGTTCCGTTACACAAGCAATGATCAGGTTCCGCTCCAAGTTACAAATGAAGTCACATGACCGGGTATTTATAGATGTGGCTGATTTCGCTTATATGGCATGTCCATATAAGCGAAACCCCCATGTTGACACATAAGCGAAACCTCCCTAGTGACCCTATAAGCGAAACCCCTATGACCTTTAGAGCGAAACCACCTACAACTATGTACATATAAGCGAAATACTATCCTAACCTATGTACACATAAGCGAAAACCCAACATTAAAACCTAATTTGACTTATCTTGACCTAAGACTTGATATACACGTAGTCAACAGACATTCCGTGTACCAACAGACTCCCCCTTGGATGTTGACGAAGTCTTCAGCTCCGAGTCTTCAGTCTTGGTCTTTCCTCCAACTCTGTCTTCTCATCATAAGCACTCTATCTTCACAGGTTCAAGATCTTGTCCTAGCTCCATCTTCAAACTTCCCTTTGATTGTTGATCCAGACTCCCCCTTTCACAGACTCCCCCTCTCAATATGCTAGAATCTGAGGTCTTGATCTGGTTCAAGCTTTGACATTTAGCTTCCGTGGGAATAATGAAGTCCAAAACTTGTGTCTCAAACATCAAACATTACAAACTATTTTTTCAACAATAAATCACAAACTATCAGCTTTAGCAATCCACTCAAGTATTCAGGTCCAAGTTAATGACCCTGATTACCTGATTAATCTACCAAGTTCAACTTAATGACCCTGGTTGATCATTTGACGAATCAAACTGATTTTGAAAACAACAATTTACACATTTTCTGAAAATAACAAGTATCAAGTTAATGAACTTGTTTTTTACTTTAAAAAAATCAAACTTCATCAAGATAAGCTCTCCTCATTCTTCAGTCCAGAATCTCTTGCATCTGCTTCAATCATCTGAGAATCCAACAATCAACTTTCCACTTTGATTTGTCAGAAAATAAAGCAGAAATAAAATCTTTTTGGATTTTATAAAGTGTTCTAAACTAAAAAATGAAATACAGAAAACTTAAATTGCAGAAAGTAAACAAAGTAAACTATTTACAAACTTATTTTTGGCGAGCGTGTCAGGGAATCATATCAGCTATCAGACAAATCACAAGTACCGTTAAGCTTCATTTCATACTCAGACTTAAACAATTCACCTCGATTGTTGATATACTGATCCATCTTAAATTCCCACACAAATTTCAATTTACTCAGGATACGAATTAGATGTCTTATGAACTTAGCTCATTCATGTGTCCCACCTCTTGAATATACTCCCGTATCCAGAATCCCAGATATTCAGTCTTACAGGTGAGTATACCACGGATGATATCTGTAAAGGGTTAAATGCGAGGGCCGTGAGAACTCAGGTCGATACTTCCATATACGCAGAGAGATGACGGCTTCGACTTTTTGGTGTGTCCCCTTTAGAGGATCTTTTAGTTACAACAGCAGCGACTATCAATTTTATTGTTTCATCAGCTTGCTGAGGGTGATGCTATGTTTCAAGCATTTGCAGAAAATATTATTCGGGGACTAGGTCAGAACTTCCATTCAGCAGAAGTCCCGGAATAATACCCCAGATATCACTGAGTATAAAGACCTAGTATCTCAGAAAATATGACCTTTCAAACGAGATTTCAGGGGTTACCTATATATCCATGTAGTGTTCCCCACGAATTTCACAAGTTTGAAATTTTAAGTTTATATCCCGAATAAATCTACTAAATGTGCGAAAACCTATCGACGCATCATTAGTGAGACTGTTTAACTCATTTAAACTTTACAAATCTTTAGCATACTGTAATTGTCTAGCCGATGTACTATCATTTTCCCTATATACACAAGCTCTTTTTCAAATTTTATCATGTTTTTGATTTTTTGCATTTTTTACTGTTTTTGTATTTTCTGAAAATATATCTATATACATCTATCTACTCCCCCTAAATACCAAAACAAGTAAAAAATCGACAAACCATTGCAGATTGTTTCTCGTCTTCATCCGCAACAGTACTTTCATCAACGCCCACAATTCCATCCAACACCGAAAGAAGCTTCATACCGTTCAGTTTTAACAAATATTGAAACCGATTTTTATCAAAAGCTTTGGTATGTAAATCAGCTTTCTGTTCGTCAGTGTGGATTTTCTCAATTCGTATCAACTTTTTCTCAAAACAATCATGAATAAAGTGATGACGAATTTCTATGTGTTTAGTTTTAGCGTGATGTACTGGATTCTTTGTTATATTTATTGCGGCCTCATTATCAACAAAAAGAGGTGTGTTAAGAAACTGCAAACCGTTGTCGCGCATCTGTTGCTGTATCCACAGGATCTGAGAGCAGCAACTGCTAGCAGAAACGTACTCTGCTTCACATGTAGATAACGCCACAGACGTTTGTTTCTTACACTGCCAGGTAACCAATCTAGTTCCAAAGAACTGGGTTGTTGATTTTAAATTTACTTTGCAGCATCCGAAATCCGAATCGGAATACCCTTCGAGCGTAAAATCGCCTTTCCTAGGATACCACAACCCCAATGAAGAAGTTCCTTTCAGGTAGCGCAATATCCTCTTCACAATAATCATGTGCGATGCTCTCGGGTTAGATTGAAATCTTGCTGCGAGGCACGTTGGGTACATGATATCAGGACGTGAAGCTGTTAAGTACATCCAAGAACCTATCATGGAACGGTAGAAAGTTTCACAACCCTGTCTCCGGTGAGATCTGGGTGAATCCCATTATTTATTGCAAGTGGGGTAGCAGCTGGAGTAGAACTTGACATCCCAAATTTCTCTAGAATATCACGAACGTACTTTGTCTGGTGAATGAAAATTCCCTCAGGAAGTTGTTCAACTTGTAGACCCAGAAAGAATTTCATCTCCCCCATTGATGACATTTCGAATTTTTGCTTCATCACTGATTCAAAATCTTTGCACAAACTTTCATTCATTGACCCAAAAATTATATCGTCCACATAAATCTGAACTATCAGAAGATGACCGTCGTCCTCTTTAGTGAAGAGAGTGGCATCCACTTTTCCACGAATGCACTCGTTGGCTAGTAGGTGTTGAGACAAAGTCTCATACCAAGCTCTCGGG
This sequence comes from Helianthus tuberosus, assembly GCA_030545235.1. Taxonomy (NCBI): domain Eukaryota; kingdom Viridiplantae; phylum Streptophyta; class Magnoliopsida; order Asterales; family Asteraceae; genus Helianthus; species Helianthus tuberosus. The sequence goes on from CM060352.1 coordinate 62,946,076, forward strand.
GCCTGGTGTAAACCATACAATGCTTTGTCCAATAAGTAGACCTTGTTTTTGTGGATTGGGTCAGTGAAGCCCGGCGGCTGACCGACATAAACCTCCTCTTTGACCTTCCTATAAAGAAACGCCGATTTTACATCTAACTGATATACTTTGAAGTTTTTCCAAGACGCAAATGGTAGAAAGATTCTGATAGCTTCTAGTCGTGCTACAGGAGCAGAGACTTCTGTAAAATCAATCCCCTCTTGTTGACTAAAGCCCTGAACAACGAGTCGAGCTTTGTTACGAACCACAACTCCTCTATCGTCTCTCTTACACTTGAACACCCACTTTGTATTGATTTTCCTATGACCATCCGGCAAATCCACTAGCTTCCACACCCCCAACTTCTCGAATTGACTCAATTCCTCCTGCATTGCATTGACCCAAGAATCTTCAGTAAGCGCCTCTTTGTAAGTTCTTGGTTCAACCTGCGAGATAAAACAACTCAATGAGAATTCAGTTTGCAAAGAAGCAATTTTTGTATAAAAACATGTAAGCCCTTTATCAATCTGTCTTCGAGTGCGAACGCCTGTCTGCAATTCTCCTATGATCAACTCCTCTGGATGATATGAGAAAGTTCGCGGCATCACTTTGCTTGGAACATCTACTTTTCCCTCCAGATTAGTAACATTCTGATCTGCATCTTGTTCACCAACTTGGTTTGTTTGACTTGAAATCTGAATTTGCTCCCCCTCAGAATCTGAATCACCATGATCAAAGACTGGCATGTTTTCAGCTTCTTGATTATCATCCTGAACCGACTGATTATCCTGAGCAACTTCATTCTGTTGGACATCATCATGTTCACCAGCATTACTCGGACCTGCTTCATCGTCATTTGAAGTTTCCCATGGTCGCCTCGAATACTCAGCTGGGAACCTTAACTGTGACTCGTATTCGCGCAAAATATCTAACTCATCAAAGAAATCTTCATCATCCTCTGATTCTTCTCTCATGTCAAACGAATCCCACAGTTTGTCATAATGATAATGCCATGAATCTCCTGGATTCTGCGGCGGCATAGTATAACCTTGACATTCAACATTTCCAGCTTCAATAATCCGCTTCTCACTTGGAACGAAGACACGTCGCATCGGATTTGCATAACCAACAAATATTCCCTCAATGCACTTCGGACCAAACTTTCCATGAGGCTCTATAACAGTACATGGTGACCCAAACGGTTCTAGATACTTCAAATTCGGTTTACGGTTATTGATTAGCTCAAAGCATGTTTTGTTGAACTTCTTGACAGTGAGAACCCTGTTGAGCGTATAGCATGCGGCGGAAACAGCTTCAGCCCAAAAATTTATCGGTAACTTTGAATCTGCGAGCATAGTTCTAGCCGTCTCGATTAGTGTCCGGTTTTTGCGTTCTGCGACTCCATTCTGCTGCGGAGTGTACGGAGCACTAAACTCATGCAATATACCTCTTTCATCACAAAATTCTTCCATCTTGCTGTTCTTGAATTCAGTACCATTGTCACTACGAATTCTTTTGATACCCCTTTGGTACAGGTTCTCAATCTTTTTAAACAATGCCATCAAACTATCAACCGTTTCATCTTTCGTCTTCAAGAAAGAAACCCACGAAAATCTGGAATAATCATCAGTAACGACCAAACAATAGTAATCTCCTGTAATACTTTTGACATTCACAGGACCAAATAAATCCATGTGAAGTCTTTCCAGAGGTCTCGAAACTGAATTGACTTGCTTTGTAGGGTGTGACTTTTTCTTCTGCTTGCCTTTAACACAGCTAATGCACTCCCCTTCCAGATGAAAACCTTTGATATTAAAACCCAAAACTAAATCATTGTGCACCAAGTGATTCATTTTTCTAAGATGTATATGCCCCATCTTTCGGTGCCACAATCTCGATTCTTTCTTAGTTGCTCTGGACACAAAACAATGTGCTTGACCAGTAGTTGTAGTTGCTACACTCATATCCAACACATATAAATCATTCACTCTAGGTGCCCGCATAATAATCCATTCTTCAGGGATAACAAATCCTGGTTTCAAGATCAAACATTCTTTATCAGTGAAGTGAGTAGTATACATATTGTCACAAATCTGCGAGATACTTAGCAGATTATTCTCCAGCTCAGTAATGTAGTTAACTCTCTCAAACGTCACAATCCCATTGGATAACATTCCTTCACCAATAATTCTACCACTTTCATGACCAGCAAATCCCACAAAACCACCATTGATATTTCTCACATCATACAGCAACGCAGTCTTCCCTGTCATATGTCTTGAAGCTCCACTATCCATGATCCATCTGGATACAAGTTTTGGAAGATCCTGCACATAACAATCTTTGACTTAAACTTTAATAAAGATGCCGATTCATGCTTCGCGATCAAGGAAGCTCTGGCAATTCAAACTGTTTAGTCGAACATGGAGTCCACCCAGGCCTCATCAGCCTTGGGTGTAACCTTGACTCTCGCAATTTGAATTTTGAAGTTTTCAGCCTTCAAAGGTGGAAAATTTGCATCATAATCAATTTGAATTGAATCCTCAGAAGGTGAAATCTTTTTCTCACTTTTTGGTTTCCAAACTTGTTGAGATAATGCAACCCGCTTGTAAAATTTGTCATTTTTAGTTACCACTTTCTTTACGGGTTCAATTTTCACTTTAATGTTGTCATTTTTTACACTCTTTTTCTCAACAACGATTGGTGCTTTACCCTTTTCGTCAACTTTCTTCTTTTGAATCTTCACAGTTTCAGTCTTAGGCTTCACATTGGTACACTTTCGTGCAATGTTCGAGTATCAACAACTCGACTTATGCCTTCAGACTGAGACTGTGAAGCTCTTTTCTTAAAGAACTCTTCATTCTATTTTGAAAAAATCTCTTTCTCTTCATCAGCAAGTGAACTCGAACTGTTCACAAACTTTTTCTTTTCAGCAAACATCTTGTTTGGAACATTTCTTTTCTGATAATTCCTACCACCCTGATAACCCACCCGACCAGTTATTTCGATTATTATTATAAAAACGTGATGGATTAACAGATTTCTTGTAGTATGATTTATCTTTCTCAAACCTCATTTTTCTCTTTGTTTGACTCAAATTGTTCACTTCTGACAACTCAACTTCGACCAACTTGAAAACATTTGTCAATTTGTTCATATTCACATTCTCAATCGGAAACTCAGAATCCGAAAACAACTTATCTGAACCCAACATCTTGTACATGACAAGATTTGATTCTTCATTTAAGTTGTTCTTGGATTTTTGTTTCGAAATGTATTTGTCCAAGAAACACACATCTTCCTCAGTAGTGTCACTATCCGTTTTTAGCACATTTTCAACAACACCTTTTACAATATCATTTTGGACACTATCATCATTGGAAGATGTGAACGTGACATCAATTGAATCCGGAAGATTCATTTCACTTTCTTCTTCAATTTCAACCAACCCTGATTGCTTTTTCGTGTAGTTATCAAGAACAGGTGGTGGAACTTGATGAAAACCCACCCCAGTTCCATCAGAGTACACATCTTCGCCTGCTTTGTCTTTCCCGATGGGTTTGGGAATAATGTGTTGCAACACAAAGCTTGCGGAGCTGTAACTGTTAAGCTTCAACTGGATTCGCTCGTTTTCAATTTCAGCCTCTTGAAATTTAAGTTTCAGTTTAGCGATTTCATCCAGTTGTTGGTTGATTGATTCTTCTTTTACTCTAAGCACTGCTTTTAGGTGAACATTTTCTTTATGAGTTTTACCATTTCGATCATCATTATCTTTCATTGTGCTTTTTAGTTTTTCAAACTTTTCAGAAATCTAACGGTTTTCAAGAATTAACTTTTCATTTTCCTTTTTAACTTTTTCATGATCAATTTTATCATTTTCAATTTGGCTAGTTAATTCTCTTATCCGTTCAGTTGAAGCTTTAACTGTTTTGTCACGATCAAGAATCTGATTCTCAACGCTTCTGACCTTTGCTGTCAGATCATCAACTTTCTTCCCGTTGAGATACGTGACTGTGTTACAAAATTTGCACTCTTTGTTGCAATTTTTGCAATCAGCATTTCCATCAATTTGTTTACCTGACGCATTTGTTGAAAAGTTTGAACTGACCTGGCTTTTTGACTCAGACACGGAGTTAGAGTCTACCTCAAGTGCCTTAGCAGCCAGCACTTTGTCAGCCATTTTTCCAAGGTTCTCAGCAGTCAACTCCTACGTTGTGTCAATAACTCCAGTATCAACTTTCTTTGATTTCTCTGTCTCTTCTTTCTCCTTTTTCTCTTTCTCTTCTTTCTCCTTCCTCTCTTTTTCTTCTTTCTCTTTCTCGTCTCCAGTTCCCCACCATTTATTCTGCCAATACTCATCCTCTTCTTTGTACTCCTTGATTATGGCTTCGATATCAAGCGTTTTGTCATCGATTGCAATATTTCCATATGGGTCAAGATAACACTCCCTATCCGGATCCCATCTTCTAGCTCTCCTCGCTTCCAGATAGATACCAGAAATTCTAACACTCCCAACATTTTTCTGTATCTATACTTCTGCTCTTCAGTTCGGTTATCTTTCCAAGGAATAGGTTCGTCGTTTTTCGCCATGAATGCGTAACCAACCGCATCTTCCTCCGGTAGAACCTCTTTACTCCAATCATACCCTTCATCATCATAAATCACCGCAAGAGCTCTAGATTTTTCTTTGTTGTCTTCAACCTACTTCAATCTAGGTGGCTCAGATTTATTCTGATGATAAATTGCCTTCTTGTAGTAATCATCTCTGAAAGGGTTCTCCGACTCATCATCATATGCGTTTCTGCATTCTCGCTTGAAGTGACCTTTCTGCTTACACTTGAAGCAAGTCACCTTGGACTTATCGAACCCCAATTTGGTAGATGGACCACCAATTGTCTTCCTGCCAGTAATTTCCATGAAACGCTGTGCTCGATGAACAGCACTGGCCATAGCCCAACGAATATCGATCAGCTCCATTTCTTCAGGATCTATCTGATCATAATCTTCTTTCGTTAAGTTGGTGTTGCCTATCTTCCCAGCTACTAACCCTTCATACGATTCCAACACTGATGCTAGGAAGATCATCTGCTGTTTGGCCGACTCCTCATCAAAATTCTGGGCATTCTTCAAGTCTATTGCAATGTTGCATTGAAAACAATTCTTTGCATCAGAATGACTTGCAGATGATGAAGATCCACTGTGATAACCACTGTGATTTCCACTGCTTTGACTACTTTGACTTTCTTTGCTTGCTGTGGACACATTTTCAGCAGAAAATGCAGTCTTGGGAGATGTTGCTTTTGGCATCATGCTTTTTGGATAATACAAATCCAAATTCTGCTGGTAAGATGAGTGATTTACTTTGAATGTCTTTTTCAGTTCCAACTCGTGACTCTCGAGTCTCTCAATCAGCAAATCTAGAGTAAGATCTTTTGGCAAGATAGTGTTTTTTAGCATGAGAGCATAATATCTCCAATCCATCTCGTCTGGCAACGAATCGAACAACTTGTCTACTTGCTCATCATCAGAATACTTAATTCCATGTCTAGCTAATTCCAGCTTCAGGTGCCCAAACCTCTCGATCATTTTTGAAACTGATTCATTTTTTAAGCACCCAAACATATCAAACTCTTTCCTAAGTAGTTTTATTTTGTTTTTCTTGATTTCTTCACTGCCTATACATTTCTTTTCTAACTTTTTCCAAAGATCTTTTGCATTTGAATAATCGATCAAAGAGATTATGTCTTCCCGGACGGACTGAAACAACAAAGCTACACACTTTTGTTCAGCTACAAACGAATCAATCTCCTCAGCTGATCTTAAAGTTTCACCATTTTTGTTTCCATTTTCATAACCGTTTTTCAGACTCTTCCAGCTGGGAAATGCGAATGCCATCAACCAATCTTCAAACTTTCTTGACCACCGACTGTATTCCTCGATAGCCATTAGCTTTGGAGGTTTATTGAAGGTTCCAAAGGCACTTTCAGATTCCCAAGCTTCTTTTTTTCTCTCTTTTGGCAGATTCTCATTGTTGTTGCTTGTAGATGAATCATCTCCCGAGTTTCCAGCAAATGCATACATGTCGCTAAATGGGTTCAAGAAAATATCATCCATCTTGAATGTACATGCAAAAACAGCAATCACTAAAAAAAATTCGAGATTTTGAAAAATGATGACTGATAAGCGAAATATCAATTTTGTGACAACTAAGCGAAATCACATATGTCACAAAAAGCGAAATCAGATGAATGACCACAAAAGCGAAATCAGTTGTAAGTGACAGATAAGCGAAAGTGACAAATAAGCGAAACCACTCTTGACAGAAAAGCGAAACCAGTTGTGTTCCTAAAAGCGAAATCAAGGCTTGTTCCTAATAAGCGAAATCAGATATGTACTAATGAGCGAAATCAAGAGTGTCACTATGAGCGAAATCAGACAGATAAGCGAAATCAGCAATATGACACAAAAGCGAAATCAACAACTTGTGTCATAAAAGCGAAATCAACAATTTGTGTCCCTACAAGCGAAATAAGGATGTATCAATGAGCAAAATCAGAAAGTTTATGTCCTTATCAGCGAACTTAAGGTGACTTATGTCCATAAAAGCGAAACCCCTACGATTACCGAATAAGCGAAATCAGGTTTTAGTCCATTTTCACCATGTTTTAGTCCGAATTTTAACCTGAATCTTTCTAGGGTTTGTTAATCGTATGTTTTACACGTTATACTCGAATTTTAGACCATTTCAACCGTAGGAACCAGTTTAAATTGAAAAAGTATGAGAGAAAGTGAGTAGAAATGAGAGAATTTTGTCGAATCAGCTGTAGTAGTATGAACTCCTCGTCCTGAAGCTCTGATACCACTTGTTGGACCGTGTTCCGACCCTAAACAGTCAGTTGAGAACGTTGATCTTCACATACGAAGGCGGAATCAACGTAAATGAAGTTACACAGCTTTTCCTTTTCAATTCCTTCTCTTTTATTGCTTTTTGATTCAATTTTGACAGAGTTCCGTTACACAAGCAATGATCAGGTTCCGCTCCAAGTTACAAATGAAGTCACATGACCGGGTATTTATAGATGTGGCTGATTTCGCTTATATGGCATGTCCATATAAGCGAAACCCCCATGTTGACACATAAGCGAAACCTCCCTAGTGACCCTATAAGCGAAACCCCTATGACCTTTAGAGCGAAACCACCTACAACTATGTACATATAAGCGAAATACTATCCTAACCTATGTACACATAAGCGAAAACCCAACATTAAACCCTAATTTGACTTATCTTGACCTAAGACTTGATATACACGTAGTCAACAGACATTCCGTGTACCAACACAGTGGTTAGCTCAGGGGTTTGGAGAGTTTTGGAACTGTTTTTCTCTAACCACTGTTGGGGGTCTTACCCTATCAACTGTTGATCCCGAAGGGATGCCTGTTCACTCTTGGTTTAGAGGGCCTTTTGTAGGCTTCATAAGCATGTGGGACCCTTGGGTATGGTGGTTGGCCTTTACCTCTTCGGTATTGGTTAGCAGGGGGTGCATCAGTCACCCGAACATCTCTTTTAACAGAGGTTTGGTTCAGCTGTTTGGTAACAGCTGTTTGAACTGGCACAAACAGTGGTTGTTGTTTGACTTGTGGTTTTGATGAACTCATTGGTGTTTTTGACATGTACTCTTCCTTTTTTACCTCAAATTATTTCAGGTACACACACTGCTGAGTAGAATGGTTTGTTTTACCACAGATGGTGCAACTTTGTGAAGGCACAATGGTGCTTGTTTTGTTAAGATCATAAGCTTTTAAATGAAAACAATCTTTGGTCAAGTGATTTTTCTTTTCACAAAAGTCACAAAACAAGTTTTTAATCTTTTCTCTTTTCTTCCTCTTTTCAGACTCCTTTGCAACAGAGTTTTGAACTACTGTTGGGATGTCCTTAAGAGGAATGACCTTTTCCTTGGGAGCTTTTACACCATCAGTAGTTGTGAAATCCATGGGTTTGAAATTTTCAAGAATGTCACACTCATCAGACCATCTGGGTTTAAATTGATATTCCTCAATCTCTTCATAAGTTGAAGAGTCCATTGATCTTTCAAGTGTGATTTTGTTGCCATTTTTATCAGTTATTTTGATTTCTTGGCCATTCTTGTTTGTGGGGATGATTTCAACTGAACCAGATTCATTTGCAGCATTGTTTTCAACTTGGTCATGTTTTCTAAAACCTACACCAAATTTTACAGTGCTTTTAAACTGTTTTTCAAGCATGACTTCATAACCTTTGCAGGATTCCACCCATTTTTCACAAGTGATTTGGGTGGATTCCAACTCCTTTTTGCAAACTTGATATTTTTCTATCATTGTTTGAAGTTGGTCCTTGGTTATGCTATGCTCTTGTTTGATTCTGTAAATTTCATTTTCTTTATCATTCAATTTGTTTTTCAGTTCTTTTAATGACTTTTCAAATTGAACTTCAGAAGTTAATAGCCTATCCCTAAGGTTTTCATTCACCTCTTTGATGTTAGCAAATGCTATGATGCATTTGTCTGAACACAGATTTTTTAGAACTTGAGTTGATACCTTGGTTGCAGCCATCATGGCACAATCACAAACATGCTCTTTCTCATCAGTCACCTTCTCTTCCTTCTCACCATGTTTCTTCTCTACTTCTTCAGACAAGGGGTCAGACAGTGGTTCCAACAGGGGTTCTGAATTTTCTCCCAACAGTATTTCACCAGCAATAGCTGTAACCACTGCTTCAGTAATTTTGTCCACTGCTTCATCACTTGACTGTCCTTCTTCAGTTTCCAGCCCTTCTTGTATTGACTCTAATGCCACAAAACAGAATTCATTATTAGAAGCATCATTAGTAGCATTGAGTGCAAAATTTTCATCACCTAGCTCATCAGGTAAGCTGCTCCAGTCAACAAAGCTTTGGGTGAAAAAGCTTTGCTGATCTGGTTGAACCACTGTTGGTGCAGTTTTTTGAGGTGCACCTTGTTGTACCTGAACCTGAGGAGCAAGGGCTTGGACATACTATATCTGAGGGACAGTGGTTTGAACATAATGCACAGGAACAGGGGTTGCAGGGTGTGCATAGTGAGCAGTGTTTACATGAGCAGCAGGGGCATATTGTGCATAGTGCATAGTGTTTTGGTTATTTTGTGGTCTAGGGTTTGAGCTAGGATGTGTGATAATTGGACCAGTGGTTTGACTCCTGCACTTCCTAGCAAAATGACCTAACCTATTACACTTATAGCATTTGATCTTTGATTTATCCAGCCCCACTTTTAGATTCCCATGTAACCCTGGAAATTTTCTCCCTGTCCTTTTGTAAAACTTGCTGGTTCTAACACTCAACAGTGCAAGTTGGTGCAAAATGTCCATTTCCTCTAAGTCAGTTGGATCAAAATGCTGCAAATCATTGAGTTCAAAGCATAGATTGTCAGAGTTCTGGCTTTCTCCATTTGCTGTGAAAGCATAACTAGATGAGTGAGGATCAGAGTTAAAGTTTCCACCAACAGTTATGTCAATAAAGTGATCATAACTCTGATCCTTACTACTGCCAGACTCTTCCTGACCCAAAAGAGCTGTGTTGCCAAATGAGTAGTCATCTGCAAATTTATAAGACTCTTGCAACTTCTTTTTCTGGTTTAACTCCCTTTCATAGGTCAGGAGTCTACCATGAAGTTGGGTCAGGGTCAGTTCTTTAAACTCAACAGAATTTCTGCTTACAAAAGCAATTGTGTCCCATTTTTCAGGAAGTGACCTTAAAAACCTGCTATTAACGGTTCATTTTGGAAATTCAGTATTAACAAGTTTAAGTTCACTAATGAGACAACTAAATCGCTCAAACTGCTGTGTTAATATTTCTCCCTTAATGTGACAAAAGGTTTCATACTGCTGATTTAGAATTTCCCCATTATTTTCAATAACTTCTTCAGTTCCCCCAAATTGTTCCTTAAATGCATCCCACAATTCCTTAGCACTGTTACAATGTAACAGCCCAACATAGATCTCATTGGGAAGTGCAGATGCAATGATGCTAAATGCCTTGGCATCTAATTCAATTTTCTAAAAATCCTGATCCGTATAGTTTTCAACTTTCTTAGGTTCAAATTTCTTTGGATCCTCAGCACTCGGCACCATTGGAACATGTGGTCCAAAGATAACCGACTTCCAACATCCGGTATTTTGTTGAGCAAGGATGTGACCCATCCTTCTCTTTCAGATGTTGTATTCATTTCGTTTCAACATGGGTGGTTTGAAAAGTGAACCGATGCTATTGTTAACATCTTGTGATTGTGACGTCATCCTGGTTGTTTTATAGGTATTGATTAATCAACTTTGTTCGTGATTAAACCTTACTCTGTTTTTCAACAAAACGAACAATTATAAGTATCAACGATTGTGAGCTGAACTTTTATGTCAAAATGATTGTTAGATCAAATTTGACTGTCCTAGCTGTGATACCAATTGTTAGGATCTGAGTTTCTTATGATTGTATTTTTGTTTGAGAATTAAGAAGATGAATGAGTAATTGCAGCGGAATTAAAATGGAAATAAACTTTCAACACAATCAAACAGGAGAAATGCTTTCAACATACATGTTTAACTTTGAACCGAATGATTAAATTTATTTCAATCTTCAATTACAAATGCATGCATGTATTACAAACTCCCCCTCAGCCTGAGCTCACAGTAGTTTGTTCGTACAGAATGACAAGTGATGAAAGAGCTAATAGAACAGTACAGGGTACTGTTCTATTTATAGGCACGAGCAAACCACTGAAGCATCTTTGCTGACGTCACCATGAAAGTGACATCTAACTTCCTAACAATCTACAACCACTGATCTATATAAGCACTGTTATCTTAACCACTGATTACAATACATTACAAATAAATAAACAAACTACTGCTTCTTTATTCCACTGTTGTGACTCCAGCAGTACTTTATGTCTTCAGCAGTGCTTGACCCATATCAGTAGATTGAGCATCAGTGTTTGTCTTTAGCAGTCTTTAGGCTTGATCAGTTGCTAAAGGACAGCAATTGTTGTAGGCGGACAGTGGATGGAGGTCATCAGTTGTTAGGCCACTTCCAAGGGGAGAGAATTGAATACAAACATCTGCTTATTCTGGATCCACTGCTCTGATCCAGTTTTGGCTTTATCAACTGTTCCTTTGATAGGGTTCAATCCCAACAGAAGACTATTAATCCTCTATATGAAAAAGTTAGTAGGTCTACAATCACTCTAGATTGTATAAAAGTTGTAGATTTAGAAAAAGAGAGGATAAAGAAAATTTTGAAAAAGGCTGAGATAGTATCCCTCACTAGTGATTGTTGGACATCTAACCAAACGATTGGTTACATGTGTTTAACGGCTCACTTTGTTGATTGTGATTGGAAATTTCAAAAATGCATTATAGGTTTCAATGAGCTTGGGGGGAAATTGGGATCCTTATGTCTATTGCATCAATTTTAGATCCCCGTTTTAAGATGTTCTCAGTTGAGTGGACTTTTGAGAGATTGTATTTAGAGGATGAATGTACGATCATCGTTTAAGATGTGAAAAGTAAGTTAAAATCATTTTTTGACAAGTATTGTAATATATATAAGACATCTGAGGCTTCCATGAATAGCTCAAGAACATCTTATAATGAATCAAGTTCACACACGAATGATTTTTTTGCTTGCCTCAATTCAAGAACCATTTCTATTGAAAGAAAATCTGAACTTGATGAGTATTTGGATGAGCCGAACCTAAAATGTATGGATCCAAAATTTGATGTGTTGAAGTGGTGGAGTCAACATTGTAGCAAGTTTCAGGTTTTGAGTAAGATGGCGAAAGACATTTTTGGCATCCCAATCACTACCGTGGCTTCCGAATCAGCCTTTAGTGACGGGGGCGTATATTAGATGACTACCGTACCTCTCTTTTAAAGGATATGGTGGAACTTCTTGTTTGTGGAAGTGATTGGTTAAAGGCGAGCTCAAAAACAACCTTAAAAACATTGAAAGTAAGCTTTTATTACATTTATAATCTACTTATACTTTTGTGGTTTATGCATTAACATTTGTATTTTATTTTTTTAATGTGTAGCAAGCTGCAAGAGATGAAGAAAAATTGGAAATTGATGTGTTGACTCTAGATGGGTCTAACAATAAATGAAAGGTATTTTTATAATTAACAAAACCTAAAAGTTGTTATGTAATGTGCAGAACTTAATGGTTTTGTTTAATGCTTGTGTTTATAGGTTATATGTTGATTTGAAGTTGAATTTTGTGGATGAAGATGATCAAGCTTAAAGAAGAAGTTTATGGTTTTTGAACTAAATGACAATTTGTATTCGCACTTTATTTTTAGAACATTTTTAGAATCATGATTTGAGTTATGTATTGCTTTTGTTAGTAAAGTGTTGGACATGTTTTAATAAAGTAAGAATTTGTTTTTGTTGAACGAAGCCTTATCATTCAATCGAGTGAAACCGAGCGAAAACGATTCGCTCGATTTTTTTTAGGATTTGATAAAAACCGAGCGAAACCAAGCCGATCGATTCAAATTCAATCCGAGCATGAGCATCACTTTTGCGCTCGGTTTTGCAAATTTGATCCGCTCGGATCAGATCGGTTGTAATTCAATCCGAGCATGAGCAGACCCTCGATCAGATCAGATCGGTTCATGAACACCCCTACCCCCGAGGTTGCTTGAAACTTACATCCGCGAACATGGCCATGTTATCACATGCTTGTAGTAAACTGAAATCATACTAGTCATACAAGCTACCGGGCAATACGCTCACTCCCGCTCCATAATCTAGCAAGCCCTTGTGGATTTTGAACTTTCCCACTCTGATTGGAACAACCGGTTCCCCCAAATCAATTCTGCTTCCTTCTGCAGCTGCTTCACTTGAACCTACAATAACCTGAGAAGCATACAAATCATTATCATAACAGTTACTTTTAGGAACAGGATTTACCCCACTGATTAGTGTGTTCTTTGTATTCTTGGGGTTTGTCTGAGTGTCACTTGGCAGTTTCCCTTGTTGTTGTTTCAATGCTGCTACTTCACTGGCCAGCTGCCCCATCTGTGTGGTCAATGATTGAATGGCTTTGTCCCGAATCTGATCCTTTTGAGCCCGTAAATCATCTATCTGACATCTCTTCTGCGTCTCCTGCTGCATTGCTCTCAGTATCTCCATCATCTTACTACTACCCCCACTACCCTGTTGGTAGTTTCTTTGATAACCGAAGTTAGTGCCCCCTTGAAAATTATTCTGAGTATGGGGCTGGTAGTACTGATTATTGCCTTGGGAACCCGAATAGTTGTTCCCATTGCCCTGCATCATATTCACATCATCCTGTTTACCCAGAATGCTAGGGCACTGATCAGATATGAGCCCTAGATCGCCACAATGACCACACATCGGGTATTGTCCCCCGGTCTCAAGTGTGTGCTTGACTGCCCTCATCACTGGTTGACGACCTCTTCTCGACGATTGTGCTTTTCTTTTAGAGGTACGTGCGTTTTTCTCCAAGTATTCCCAATCCACATGCTCGTAATTTGTACCAAATGTACCGTTCCATATCGAGCTAAGATCTCTCGCATCCTTATATGTTAACCCCTCATGGAAAGCATTAAGTAACTCCCACAGTTGTATACCATGATGTGGGAAATTCTTAATCATCATTTTGAACCGATTAAATGCTTCATGGAAAAGCTCACTAGCTTGCTGTTGGAAATTCCGAATGTCTTTCCTAGCATTATTGGTTCGTTGAGCTGTATAAAATTCATCTAGGAAGAGTTACTGCATATCGGATAATGTAAATATCAAAGCTGATGGCAATGAGTGAAACCATTGTTGCGCCTTATCCTCAAGTGTGAATTAGAAAAGAACCAATTTCACATCATCTGCTGTGAAACCTTGACCCCCGATAGTATTACACCGCGCATCATACGCGGCGATATGCAGATACGGCTCTTCATGTGCTAGACCATGATATTTGGGTAAACTGGAGATCGACTGTGCTCATACCTCGAATGATCGACCTCCTAGTAATTGAGGAATTACAACTGGTGATAGGTTATTAGCAATCGCGGGCTTGAAATGACTCTCAACACCCCGCACCGTTGGTCGGTCAACTCTTCTTGGAATGCCCTCAAAATTGTTGACCGGTGGAGGTAAATTCCTTGGAAGAGGCCTCTGTTGAACCGGCATATGTTGCACCAGTGGCGGCAATGGTATGACTAAAGGCCTTCCTGGAATTGGTTGTTGATTAATCGGATCCGGTTGCTGAAACTGTTCTAGAAACCCATATCCCGTGACATATCTGCCCGAACCTCTCGTATTCGCTACCTGTCCACTATATTGATTACCCCCATATATCTCACACTCGCCGTATCCTTCAACGAACTCCCCCGAGCTATTCCCTTGATCAAACATTGGGAATTGTTGTGGCTGAATGGGGCGGTAGTGTGAAGGTTGGGTCGGTAAGGTAGTTGAGGTGGATGAAGTAACGATTTGCATTTGGTTGAGTGTAGTAGGGATGTCATCAGTGACAATCCTCACGTAGGGCGAGGACTGTGGAGTGGTAATGGGTAGGTTGAAGAATGGGTAGTGGGAGGATGTTGACTGATTTGAGTAAGGCGATAAATTGTCTAGATTGGGGAATGGTGGTGGAGGCATTGGTGGTAGTTGTGTAGTAGTCGGTTGGGTTGATTGTGGTGGTTGAGCTGGTATGGTGGTGTTGGGTGCTAGTTTTGTGGGAGTCGGGGTGAATTGGTTTTGTAAAGGTGCAGTTTCGGGTTGCTTCTCGAGGTTGCTTGAATTCTCCATTGTTTTGAGATTTGAGGTGGGTGGTTGAACTATCTTGTTTTCTCGTTGCACAACTCAGGTGTGCCTAACAATTCTCTCGATTTCTGGATCATAGACTAGAGGCGAAGACTTCCCGGAGTTTCTCGTATGATGCATGCACATACAAGATCACATGCGAAACAAAAACAAAAGAAACCTCGCTTAATTCTGAACAAAACAAAACAAAAAAATGACACTATTTTGGATTTTTATCTATTTCTACTAAAAACTGAACACTAAACACTTTGCGCACGCCTCCCCGGCAACAGCACCATTTTGATGTCTGTCGTTAAGAACATGCAAAAACCAACAAAACTATGTAGATAGGATAAGTCGGATATCGAACCAGAGGAGGATTGTGGAAAGTGTTGTGAATTAAATACTATTAAACTAATTGCAATAATGGAAAACCTTGTTTGTTCGAGAGTTGATTAACTAGCAAATTACGAAAATACAAAGTTGTAAACAATGGGAGAAAACAATGGTTCCTCCGGATTTCATATTCAAAGCAAATGTTAATTACGTGTTTAATTGTGACAATCACATAGACATGATTGTTTAATTTGATTAACAAAGTGTGATTACTAAAGACTACTTACTTCGATTGTAAAACATCGGAAGGTTATCATATAAGCAATCAATTGAAATTACCAACCCTAATCCCTATCAAATATATCCCTATTACTAGAACTCTCGGGAATTGAATGAATCAGAATTAACGTTTAAATAAAGTCAATCGCTACAATCAGTCAAACAAATCGAATGGTAAAAAGCATCGAATGCTTAGATTACAATTGTTCACAAACTAGTTCAAACACATAAAAACATTACTTAAAAGAACCCTCCACCCGGAGGAAACCACTAAAAAGACTAGCTGCTTATGTGGGTTGACTGATCTTCGAAAGCCCGAATCACGGTTGAAATCATCTTTCCTATATTTAATATTTTTATCAAAACAATGATGATCTTGAAAAGATGCAACAATCTGCGTGAATTATGATGTGATGATGTCTTGTGATATATCTTCGAATGATGTTGTCCCCCAGAAGTCAATTAATTTGATGTCAATTAGTGTTCACCTCCCAGATGGCTGTCGTCATCATATGTATGCGTGTGTAGTATATTGATGATGTATAGTGATGATGATTATGTTGTTGAAAACAAAACTCTCCTTCACGTGATGAATGAATATGTCAAGATGTGATTGTTGTGTATATCATAAATCCCATTCACATCCCCCAGTCTGCCTAATGTGTCGTCACCCTTTTAGAATTAGGTCTTTTTTCTTTTTTTAATTCTTAATAAAGCAAATCACGTATGCAGCCAGTGATTCTCACCGTAGGCTACGCATGCGGCCGTAACTTACGTTTTTTATTCAATGTAAACCTTTAGACTAACATGTGAGAACCATATGCTATGAAACTGAAGCGTAGGCTACGTTCCATACTCGCTGTGATCTTTGTTGCTCCATTATTGGCTGCATATTCAACTTTCAACAATTGACTATAAGGCCCTTGAACTTTGTTATCTTGTGTTCTTTGAGCTTCAAAGCTATCTCTTGGCCCAAATCAATTTCCGGTTAATATAATACGCCTTGATGATCATCCTTGGTAGTTCCGCATCATCACCAAGTGCTCCAACTTCATCGAATTAAGCAATTAACCTGTAAAATTATAAACTCTCATAGTTACTACATTCAACGCACATAATTGCTTAGAACACAACAAAACGCGTATTATGACCACATTAGCACACGGTTTTCACACTTTCCATCAGTTGCCCAGATTAAGGGAAGGTTGAAAGCCGCTGCCGATTGACAGAAGAGTTATGCGGACAATCGAAGGAAACCGTTACAGTTTCAGGTCGGTGATCGTGTTTTGTTGAAGTTGTCACCTTGGAAAGGTGTTGTTAGGTTTAGGAAAGGAAGAAAAGCTGAGCCCGCGTTATATAGGTCCTTTTGAGAGCCCATCTTGAGTTGGATCAGTCGTTTTTAGGCTCAAGCTACCACAGGAATGGAGTGAGGTACATGATATGTCTCATGTATCCAACCTGAAAATGTATCTGTCAGATGAGACACTGATCATACCCCCTGATGAGGTTCACGTAGACGATAAACTGAGATTTATCGAAGATCATGTCGAAGTTTTAGATTGGAAGATCCAGAAGTTTAGGAAGAGTCGGATTAAGTTAGTGAAGGTATCCACATCTTTTTCCATCTAATGCGAAATCGAGACCAGATCTTCGATAATGGTATGTCTAAAGGCCTTCCCGGAATTGGTTGAACCGGCATATGTTGCACCAGTGGCGGCAATGGTATGTCTAAAGGCCTTCCCGGAATTGGTTGAACCGGCATATGTTGCACCAGTGGCGGCAATGGTATGTCTAAAGGCCTTCCCGGAATTGGTTGAACCTGCCATTCCAAACGTGGACCTGAGTTCTCATGGGAATGGCAGGACCAGATGAAACGAAAGTATTCACATCTTTTTCCATCTAATGCGAAATCGAGACCTGTAGAGTAAAAATTTCGTGGACGAAATTTCCTAAACAGGGGGAGATTGTGACACGCAGCTATTTTGATTTTGTATCATACTAGTGTGACACGTGTTATGAATAAAGAAAGGCAGTGTTTTATTAAATGTGGTGTTATTATGTGCTATTTGTTGTGTTGGATAATCCAAACTTTGTTAAATATTATGTTGGCAATAATAAGATAAACGCTTATCGCGTAACGAACAAAATGCGAAACGAACGTCGGTGACCACTCGGTTAATGTTAAAATCCTAAAAATATCCTGTTATGATTAAAATTCTATTTTTAATCATATTCGTGGAGAAAAATTAATTAAAACGCTTAAAATCTCTGTTTTGCGAATTTAAGCGCATAATGTGCTTTACCACACGTATACTGCAAAATACAGACAACGCAGTCAGTCAAGACAAATAAAATATTGTTCAACAATATTATGGCGAGTTAAATTTTATATAATAATAAAAATAATTTTAAACGCCTTAAAACGCGAGATAAAATACCCGGTAGTTAGTTAAATACCTGTTTTAGCCTAATATAATATATATGCATATGTATATATGAAGTATGTGTGCATATGGGACAAGTGGCGGCCAAACCCACTTCCCAACATATAACCTAAATCTATATGGAATGCATGGAGGGCAAATGTCCCAAATGTTCCTACATAACCAACAATTCCTTACAACTAATTTCTTTTTCTTTCACACACAAACCATATACACAAACACACCAAATTACATTCAAATTTTGATCAAGACTTGAAGAAATAAACTCCATAACTCCATCTTTGATGAAGTTGGTGGTGATTTTAAAAGGTTTTATTTTTATGAAGAAACAAGTGTTCATGAAGATTGTCCATGGATTTTTATCCATATCTTCCACCTACTACAAGTGTTCTTCAAGGGTATGAACTTTCATTTTTATATATTTAATTCTTGTCCTTAAATCTTGTACTCTTACAAGATTTGTTCTCCAACAAGAAGGGATTTTCATACGAGCTAAGATTTATTCAAATAAGTATTTAAAAAAGGAAAATTATGAATGTTCAACTATGTGTGTGTAAGCCGTGAGTATATGTGTGTATGGATTAATGTTGGTGTTTTGTTTAAAAGTTGATTCTTAACTGATTTTATGATTGTTTAAAAATTGATTCTTGAAGATGATTGCATGCATGATGAAAAAAGATTTTTATACAAGTTCATATGAATAAAGATGAATATATGAAATGTTTATTTTTTTAGAAATATATATGTGTGTCGTGTAAATATAAATATGTATATATACATGTGGGTCTAGTTCATGAATGTTACATGCATTGAAGTTGTGATGATTATATGAATAATTTGATTAAGAATGATGTCTTGAATTATATGAAAGATAGTAAATGAATGTTGGATGAGTTTAAATGGCTAGATGATGATGATGAAATGATGATCATGCATTAAGTGTTTGTGCATAAGTGTTAGTGATGATCAAATGATGATATGAAAGTAAATTAGTGATGAAATGAAATGATATAAGAAACATGAATCAAATCAGAATCTAAGCATGCTAAATTGATGTTATATGATATGTTATGATGATATGAAATTATGTCATAAGTTGGGTAGCTTTGCATGTTGTACATGAAGCTTAAAAAGTACTAAAATGGGTGAAATTACATGATTTAAGTGACTTAAATGAAATCTGCACTATCATAAGTATATCATCATTTTAATCAGTAAATAACATGTGTTGTGCTAAAATATCAAGTCGTGACGATTTGGGATGATTATAGTAAAGTTCTATACAAGACTTTGCGTTAAAAACGGTAAAAATCAGCTTTTTTAAGTGATTTTTGTAAAACAGTTTTAAATAAGAATATAAACTGATATTTTAAGATAATTATAAGTATTTTAAAATTATAATAAGTTTCTTTGGTGTTTGGCTAGTCATGTGTGAATTCCGACGCCTGAAAACGTTACCGAAAACGTTAAAATACGCATATTTCAACGTACTCAAAAACGAGATGGTCAAGAGTGAACTTTATGTGTTACAATGTGTTATGTAAATATGAGTATGTATAATGTGATATATTAATTGTTGACATGATAGTAGGAGTTAAGACTATGCATCTACGCTTGTACGGTCAAAATGGTAATTTTGTTAAATATCGTGTTAAATATATACCTTATTTATCGAGCATGAAAATAATACATAGGTTAACTTGATGATTTCTTTTGTGTATAAATTCTTTAAAAAATATAAAGTGTATAAGTTGATGAAATATGTGAATTACGAGATATATCGAATATGTCCATATTTATGTAAATATATTACGAAGCGCAAATCGTAGATATATTGTGTATAAATGGATGTGATAATGGATATAACGTATTAAAAGCTCTTGTGTCCTTGGACGACCTCGGTATCTTACAATCACTATACTATGCCAGTGATGGGTAAACTTTCCCTAGCGTGTTGCAGAGAGTGATAGTGGTATATCGTGTTTTATAAATTTAAAGCTTGATAAAAGAGTAAAAAGTACTTAAAAATATAATAAAAATCATACACACTTGCATCGCGTCAGCAAGGCTTGCCTATAATCTACATCCTACCCTACCAATAGCTTTGCTAGTTTGTACAAATTACTGGGTATGATTTTTGTTACCAATCTTATTTATCTTTAATAATAGTAACATATTTTGAAAATGCAAACCCAAGTTATTTCTGTTTCACCTTTTTAAATCTTACAAATTTTTTAGAGTAAATTACAAAAATCTTCTTTTATGTTGACACTAGATTGCAAAGGGTGTCTTTTGTCTTCAAAAAGTACAAAAAAAAGTACTCGATGTTTGCAAATCATTGCACATTATGTCCTTTACCCCTAACTCAGTTACTTTTCATGGTCAAATCTGACCAAGTGAACCCTATACGAGGGTATTTTGGTCATTCCACATATTCAATTACGTATTTTTAAACAAAACCCATTTAATCTCACCCAACTCACCATCAAACAAACACAATCCAATCTTCTTCCCATTTATCTCTATTTCTGATTACCAAAATCCCTAACATAGAAACCACCATCCACCTCTGCCGCACCAGCATACATCACCACCACAAACCACCATCCACCTCGTCACACCAGCATCCATCATCTCCGCAAACCACCATCCAACTCCAAACATCCACCCCCGCCACACCAGCATACATCACCTCCGACCATCCACCACCGCAACCATAAACTTCGTTACACCACCATCTTGTAAGTCCTAACAATTAGAAATCATATCTGGTTAGATTGGAGCATAGATCAGACTACCTATGTCAGAAGGTATGCCCTAAATTCTCCAACACCTTCACCATTTCTTCTATTTAAGTTTTCTTCTCACTCGGGATCCCAAAATCCCTCGATTCAATCCTTTTTTTTTTTGGAAATTGATGAATGTAAGTGCGTACCTTGAAGGGTTTGATTCAGTTTTGTTTTGAGGTGAGTTATTGTTGAGTAATTTGTTGGAGAGTTATCGGTTTGGTTGTTTATTAGGTTAGAGGTTTGGTCTGAAACTTTAATGGTGAAACTGGATCTGGATTGTTTGAAGTGTTTATGAGTGGGTGGTCAGTTAGTTTTGGGATTGTTGGCGTGTAAGGAAGCACGTGGGATGGTGAGATGTTAGAGTGTAGAAGCTTTGTCGCCATTTTTGAGTTTAGAGTGGTAGTAGGTGGGTGGTGGTGACAGGTAGTGTAGGGTGTGTGGAGGTGGTGGTGGTGGTTCGGTGGGGTGTATGGAGGTGGTGGCAAAACACTTCTCTCCATTCAAATTGTAGAGAGAGTTGAAGGAAAGATAGCGAATTTTGAGATGTAGAAATAGGGGATTATTTATGTTTATTAATGTTGGTGCATCCGTCTGTCGACTTTGTCTTGTATCGAGTCTTGTTTGTATATAAATAGATCAGGGCAGGTTGTAGAAGAAAAATGTCAAGTATAGGATAAGAGGTAGTTTCACACGGAATTAGAAGTTGTAATTCCGCTTGAAAGTAACATTTCATTTCACACGAAGTCACTGATTTCGCTTGAAATGTGATTTCGTGTGGAATGGTTCAAGCGGAAATAGCATGACTATATATACTAGATAGTGCCGTGTCATTTGTAACGAAATTAGATTCCGGTTTGAGAGCCGAAGTGCTGCCGAAGTGTCGTATTGCTGTAAAACTTTGTCAAATCAATCAAAAAGACATTTAAAGTGAATTGCAAGCTGTTTCGAACTCGATATGTTAGTTTCCGCCTCTCGTATTGAATAGAACCCCTCTGAACGACTCGTTTCGGGTCAGAAATCGATCCTACAAGTGGTATCAGAGCTCAGGAGGAGGAGTTCTATCAATTCAGCTGCAATTTCTGATTTCTACACCTTGTTTTTCAAAATTAACAACTTTTCACGGTTAAAATCGGCTAATTTTCTCATATTATACGCGCAATAGTGTTTTAACAAACCCTTGAAAGTTTCAGATCTAAAATCGACTTAAATCCTAATCAATTTTGGCAAAAACAGCTAGAAATGATGACGTCAACGGTATTTCACACGGAATAAGACCTTTATTTTGCTCGAATCAAGTATTTCGCTTGTGTGATTCCGTTCGAAATCAGTATTCCGCTCCAAATTGTTATTTCGCTTGAGTGATTTCGCGTGAAATCACTAATTTCGCACCAGATTGTAATTCCGTTTGAAAGTTTCACACGGGATTAGTTATTTCGCTTCAAATTAGTAATTTCGTTTGAAAAAGGGTATTCCGTTTCAACAGGTGTTTCTTTTTGAGAGTGATTCCGTTTGAAAAGTATTTCCGTGTGAGTTGGTATTTCGCTTGAAATTGTAGTGCAGGTGATTTCGCTTCAACTGGTATTTCGTTTGAAAGGGATTTCGTTTGAAAGTGTTTGTTTTGTAAAAAAATTTACCGAATCATGGAAGAGGAATTCTATAACGCATTTGCTACTGCCCCGACTACTCCAGCTACCATTGCTCAGAGCATGAACATGGAAAACGAAACTGGAACTTTACAAAACCCCCCAAAACTCATGGGAATTGAAGAGTATTATGGTTGGAAAGATCGGTTTGAGAACTGGGTTCAAGCTAATCATTTGAGATCTTGGGAGTGTATTGAGAAAAAGTATGTCAAGCCACGTACATATTTGGGAGTTATCAAAACAATTTCTGAATTTACGGACAAAGAACGAGATATGTATAAAGCTGAAAAGATGATGATCAGTCTGTTACAGCAAGCTATTAAAGAAGACATTTTCATTTTGCTTCAGCACGACAATACTTCACGATCGATTTGGGATGCACTTAAAACTAAATTTTAGGGTAGTGAGAAGATGATCAGGAGCAAGAAAGCATTACTTAAAAAAGAATTTGACTTGTTTTCAAGCTTGCCGGGTGAATCATCAAAGAAATTGATTGAAAGATATTGCCATTTAGTGAGAACTATGTCTTTGTTAGAAATTTTCAAAGATCAAGAAGAATGGGTCGACAAGTTAGCTGATGCATTACCTCAGAAAGAATGGGGTACGTATTTGATGATCTTGAAAAACACAGGAGAATATGACAAGTTGACTATTTCACAGTTCATTAAAAAGATTGAGGGTCAAGATCTGGAACAACAGAAGATTGCAAGAATGAACAATCCGAGTGGTCAACAAGATGTCAAAATGTATTACAAAGGAAGTGTTCAAGAGATTGAATTAAGTTCAAAAGTTCAAACTGCTTTCAGTGCTGAAAACTCATCTGGATCAGTCAATCAAAGTCTAAGCAGCAGCAGTGGTTTTTCTTCATATCTGAATGTTAATCCAAAGAGTTCTACATCAAGTCATCAGTTTCAAAACTCAAATAGCAGTAATGGTCAAGTGTTGAATTGCAATATAGCATTGCATCTTCAGAATGGTCAATTTTTTTTCTGAAGAGATTGCTAAAAGTCATATGTCGTTACTTGCTACAGTATTAGAGTCTTATGAGGGATTGGTTGCAGGGAGAATCGGGAATCCTATGCTGACGAAAGAGGATTACGATCAGATAGATGCAGAAGAGATGGAATTAATGGATATTAAATGGTGTTTAGCTAGTGTGTTGAGGAGAGCTGAAAAATTTAAGATGATTACAGGAAGAGATGATTTTAGGGATGCAAATGTTTCTACTTTGGGTTTTGATAAATCTAAAGTTACTTGTTTTCGATGCAAAGAGAAATGACATTTCAAGAGGGAATGTAAAAATCGAGAAGCAAGTGAAGCACATAATTCGTTTGGAAAAGATGATTATTATCGGAAAGCCATATACCAACAAGTTGGTGATCAATCATACAAACAAAAAGAACCACAAACTGCTCATGCCAAAATGATTGTAGAAGCAAATAAGAAAGCATATTATGGTATAATAGATCAAGATGATGAGAAAGTGGCTGAAGGATTTAGTTGGGACAAATATATTCCACCTGATTCCAAAATGGCAGCTCTCACTGCACAAATTATCCAAGAGCCAGTGTTTGATCAATCATCGTTTGATGATAGTGATGATGAAGAGGAGACACAAATAAACATTGGAAAATCTATGTTATCTCCTGAAAGTTTTGAATTTTATTTTGCAGATAGATTGGAGAAGCTGAAGGAGAGACGAGCAGCAAAAGAACAGAGAAAAATGAAATGTGAAAGTATTGCTCAAGAAGCGAAAAGTGAACAAAGTGAAGAAGTTAAAGTCACTGAGAAAGTTGTAGAATCAGAGAAAGTTATAGAAGTTGAAAAGATAATCGAAGTTGAAAAGATTATTGAAGTCATCAAACCATGTCAAAAATGTTTGGAATCTTGCAAGCAGTGTGCAGAGAAAGATGAGAAGATGAATGAGTTTGAGAAAATGAAAGAAAATTTATTTTTTAATCTCAACTAAGTGAAAGAATCATATGATGTGTTGAATAGAATGGTAACTGGTCTACAAAAGACAAATTCTGAAAGAGAAGATGTGTTGACAATGATGAATGTTGTGATGATGTCAAAGCAGAAAGCCATTAATTTTTATATTGAAGAAAGTGCAAAGTGGAAGCAAGAGTTGGAGACAGAAAAGATCGAAAATGAAAGAATTAGACGGTTGTTAAAGAGTTATTCTAGTTCTAATTATTTGATTGACAGAATTTATCCAACTGTTGCAGGTTTAGAAGCGTTTCAAGATAAGAAGCCAAAAGAGACGGATACTGGTAAGAAACAAAGTGCAAATTATAACAAGTGTCCGCCTCCAATCTGGGAACGTTATTCTCCCAGAAAACCAAATAAGGAGCAAGTCAAAAAGGCTGTCAATATAAAGTTAAAGTCCGAAACAACTTATGAGTTACCAGAAAATATTAACGTTCACATTCACATCGTCTGACACTGATCACGAGTCTGAGTTAATAAAGAAAGTGGTCGATCAGGTGTTGGATAAAGATAAGGAGTCAGAGTCAAAGTCAAAGTCCGAATTTAAGAGTTCGAGTTCATCAGTTGACAGTCAAAAGTCGTCGGTCAAAAGGGTTTACAATAAAGAATTCTTGTTATTAAAATCTAATTTGAATGATGAACCAATCAATGTGGCATATACTTTGATTGATTCAGACAAATTATATTCTGATGACGAATTTCCAATAAGAAGTGTTAAAACTGAAATGATCAAACAGGTTTTCAAACTAATAGAAATTAATATTTCTGAAATAAAAGATGAAAATCTTTCTGAAAAACCAAGACCTTACACCTCAAGAGTTCAACAAAGATTAAACAAGAAAAAGGGTTACAGTTCTGGTTCAGGTTATCGAAAGAAACCAAACCATAACGGTAATTTCAAAAAGAAAGGCCTGGGTTTTATTCCACCAAAAAATTATAAAAATAAGAAAACTTATAAACCAAAAACTGTATTTGTTTCAGGAGCAAATTCAGAGGAAGAAGAAAAAAGCTCATTCTGGAAGCAATCAAACAAAGAATTCCTTGCTAAAAAGCAAGAGGGAATGAAGAATGGAACTTATCAAAGAAAGGAAACAAGAACCTGTTACAGATGTCAAGAAGTTGGACACATTGCCTGGAACTGTCCTAAGGCAACCAACATCAAACAGGAAGTTGTTTCTAAACTTAAAGAAAAGATTATTGAGACAAATGAACCACCAACTGAAAAATTCAAAGTGTTTAAAAACTCAACATATGAAATTGGTGAATGTTCAAAGAAAAGATTTTACAAAAGAAGAGTTAATCTTGACAACCAAATGTGGGTTGTTAAGAAATCTAAGGTGAAATATGGCGATGAATATGATTCCACAAAATCAGAGGAGCCACAGGTTGAGGTAAAGGATGAGAAATCAGTTCCTCCAATTGATGATGTTAACTTTCCACCATTGAAGGCTAAAAATTTTAAACAAAGAGTTGGAAAAGTTGAGATCTTGAATCAATTCTATTCTGAGAAGAAAGAATTTGATGTCGAAAAGGTTTTTAATGGAAATGTGAAAAAGATTTTTGGAAAAATGATCGATGGGAAGGTGACAGGGGTAAAAGATTTTTACGCAACAAAAAAGGCAACTTATTACCCGACTGAAGATGATTTGGTTACACCCAAAGCAGGTTAGGCTTGGGTGTCTGTGTTCTTTACTTAAAAATCTTGACTTGCCGGAGCTCCCAAGTTGGTAATTGTGGAGCATGAATCGGCATCATTCTTGAAAAATTGTTTTTGTGAAACATTTAAAATTGTTAAATTCTACAGGTGATGGAATTGCCGGAACTTCCAGGTTGGTAAGTGTGGAGTAGGAATCGGTATATTTCTTACAAGAGGTATTTCAGTTTGGAAGTGGTAGTTGTTCTTAAAATTGTTATATGTGATTTTACATCTGGTAAAGTTGAACCTACAAGTAGTTAATCAAGGTCATTAAGTTGAACTTGATTTAACTTTCACCAAATGGTTGAGAAAACAAAATTATGAACCAAACCTCGTTTTTACAAGTGGTAAAATCAACAAAACTTATTTTCCAGAAAAAACATTTTTGATTAAAACAAACTTAAGTGTTTTGCAATCATAATGGGAAAATCGTTTGTTGTAAGGGGGAGTTCTGATTGTTTATGCCAAGTGGATGGCGATTTAAAGTGATTCGATATCAGTTGTCATTTTACTTGTACAGTTTGTTGTCAAATTTTAAATGATTTTGCATTTTAGGGGGAGTAAGAAATTTCAGAAAATCCAAAAACATTTGAAAATTTGAAAAATCCAAAAACATGATAAAATCAAAAATGAGTTTTGTTGTAAAAAGAGGAAATGATAGTACATCAGTGGACTATCACAACATGCTAAAGAATTTGAAAGTCAAAAATGTGATAAACGATCTCACTGATGATATGTCAGTAGGTTTTTGCACATTTAGTAAATTGTGACGAGATATAAATCTAAATTCAAACTTACTTATATCGTGGGGAACATCTCTCGGATATATGGGTAACCCCCGAAATCTTGTTTGAATGGTCCCTCTTTCTGAGATACTAGGTCTTTATGCTTAGTCATATCTGGGGTATTATCCCGGGACTTCTGATTTTGCGGAAGCAATGGCCTAGTCCCCGGAGAATACTTTACGCTTGCTTGAAATATAGCCTACCCTCAGCATAAAAAATGATGAAACATTGCAAAATGCTAATCATGTGTTGTTGAAGAAAAGATTCTCTAAAGGGAACCCACCAAAAGTCGAAGCCATCATCTCTCTGATTTTGCGGAAGCAATAGCCTGAGCTCTCACGGCCCTCACAATTTAACCCTTTACAGATATCATCTAGGTATACTCACCTGTAAGACTGAATATTGGGATCTGGATACGGGAGTATATTCTGAGATGGGACACGCGAATAAGTTTAAGTCTTTAAAACATTAATCTCGTATCTCGAAACAGTTGAACTTTGTGTGAAAATTTAAGTGGATCAATATACTGACAATCTAAATGAATCGTTTAAAACTTAAAATGTTTAAAACTTAACGGTGTTGGTGATTTGTCTCAAAAACTGATATGATCCTCTTATACAAATTCACAAAAATATTGTGTGTAAATATTTCTTTACTGTATTTCTTTAATATCAAAAATCCAAAAAGATTTTCAGAGTGTTTTAGCATAAAATTTTGAAAAAGTCAAAAAGATTTTCGACAACTGATATTGGAGAGCTAATTTTCAAAATTCCAAGTACTAAACATGATGAGCATTTCGCGAGGGGAGTATGTGTTTAAATAAGAAAAGATTTTGAATATTTGCTTACAAGTGGTCATCAAAAGTTTTTAAAGTGTTAAATCTTTCTGGATGATACCTGTTAGTGGTTTATAAATTTGTCAAATTTTAAATTTTGTGAAATTTATTTTTGGGTAGAGATTTGTGCAGGAAACAAGATAAAAGCCAGTCACAGATCTTGGGATAAAAGATTATAGAGCCAAGTTCAGATCCTGATGTTCACGCAAACTGAGGATGCTGAAGAACTTAAGGAATCAAGAGATCTGTTTAGGATAAAATGGAGCCAGATTGAGATTCTAGAGAGAAGAGAAAGAAAATTGAGGAGGTTTTACATTGTTAGATATTTCGGAGAAGTTCAAGAGGACTGATAAAGACTGAAGATTGAAGACTCGACACTGAAGATTTCGTCAACATCCGAGGGGGAGTCTGTTGGTGCATCCGTCTGTCGACTTTGTCTTGTATCGAGTCTTGTTTGTATATAGATAGATCAGGGCACGTTGTACAAGAAAAATGTCAAATATAGGATAAGAGGTAGTTTCACACGGAATTAGAAGTTGTAATTCCGCTTGAAAGTAACATGTCATTTCACACGAAATCACTGATTTCGCTTGAAATGTGATTTCGTGTGGAATGGTTCAAGCGGAATTAGCATGACTATATATACTAGATAGTGTCATGTCATTTGTAACGAAATTAGATTCCGGTTTGAGATCCGAAGTGCTGCCGAAGTGTCGTATTGCTGTAAAACTTTGTCAAATCAATCAAAAATACATTTAAAGTGAATTGCAAGCTGTTTCGAACTCGATACGTTAGTTTCCGCCTCTCGTATTGAATAGAACACCTCTGAATGACTCGTTTCGGGTCAGAAATCGATCCTACAATTAATTTAGCATTTAGGGTAAAATAACCAAAATAACATCGTATGGGGGTCACTTGGTCAGATTTAACCATAAAACTAACTGAGTTAGGGCTAAAGGACATAACGTGCAAGGGTTTGAAAAAATCGAGTACGTTTTTATACTTTTTGAAGACAAATGACACACTTTGCAATATAGTGTCAACATAAAAGACGATTTTTGTAATTTACTTGATATTTTATGAGGTCCCACCTTTTTAAATCTTGCAAATATTTTATGATGAAAAAACACCCAAGTTTAATTATAAAAATGTTGTGAAACAACGGCCTAATAGAAACATCTAATATGTAAAGGATACTATAGAGAATATAGAGATAATGAGAAGAATAGAAAATGAGCGAATAATTATTCATTGGGTGTACATATATCATATATATAGATCAATACAACAACAACCCTAAAGCCCATTAACATTAGGTCAGGCTTGGCCTATGGGCCTGAATGTCTGCATTCATAACACTCCCCCTCAGACATTTAGAAATACACATACACTGTTAACATTATACTGCTAGATAATGTTTACACGATTCTTCAGGACCGATGTTAACTGATACTGCAGGACCAGTTATGTTGCCTCATTAAAACCTTACTAAGAAAAACCCAGTGGGACAAAACTTAGTCAAGGAAAAAGAGTACATACACTGTGTATATTATGGGTACATTACTCCCTCTCAATTTTACTTGTATATCTTGATGATGTTGAATCCAATCTTTTGTGACAATTACTTGACTTGATATTTGGCGTAGTCTTCTTTGATTTGAGTGTTGTTGTCTACATTGTCTTCATACAATATGGTTTGAGCTTCTCTTGATCAACTCTAATCTACATACTTCTTAAATATGCTGAAATCTTCGACCTTCATAACTTGTATCAGGATTGAGATCGAACTCTATGCGAGTCTAATATATATCAATCATAACCCATGACGCCATATTGTTCTTGTGGAACTATCCCGTGTTTTAAGTTTGTAAATATGTCAAATAATTATTTAATGCGCTTTATAATTCTGCCTCGTTAAAAACCATGCCAGGAAAACCCAATGGGACAAAACCGTAGCTAAGGGAAAAGAGTGCACCACGCATTATACATAATTAACAACATGATATATGATGATGTTAAATTAGTACTTCGGGACCTATAAGATAAACTGATACTACTGGATCAGTTATGTGTTCTCGTTAAAAACCTTACCAAGAAAACCCAATTGGAAACACTTAGTGAAGGAAAAAAGAGTGCAACATTTGAGATTAGAACTGTAATCTTACCAATACATCTATCAAGAACGTAATATCAGATGTTTTCTTGTTTGCAAGATACATCAATGCTCTGATCGCAATTAAGTATGGTACTTCTTGACTAAGTATTTCAACATCCCTTTCTTGGGGTTGATAAGAATAATTTTTTTTTCTATGTCAAGCGATCAGACAATCGTTCATGTACTCAACGAATGAGCTTTTTCTATATAACATCTTCTAGATGTAGTCAGATTGACGAGCAAAAATAGTACATATATACTCGAACTACAGGTCGAGAATAACTACTTGCATGGAATTAGTTACTGACTTGCATGATTTAAGGAGATGTATTATGAGTCGCACAAGTTTGTCGGTCGCACAAGATCAGATCGCACAAGATCTTATCTGATCGTACAAGCCCTGGTCGCACAAGTGCAGTCTCACAAGATGGGTACAACCAATAAAGCACAGTGTATCATTTAGTTATGCATGATCGGACAAGGCGAAGTGGATCGCACAAGACGGTGCTGATCGCACAAGCCATGGGCCACACACAACTGGGTAGACCTTGTTATGATTTTGGGCCATACAGCCCAACTTAGTCGCACAAGATACTTGTAATCGTACAAGTTGAACTGGGTCGCACAAGACTAAATGGACCGCACAAGTTGATTTCTGTTTATTTTGTTTGGGCCGTAAACATGTTGGGTTGCTTATGTTTTTGGGCCGGGTTGTTTCAGTCGCACAACCCGTTGTGAGTCACACAAGTTGTCCTGGACGCACAACAGGTTAGGCCGGGTATTATTGGGCTTCAATTAGTGAAGCGCACAAGGCTATTGGACCATTAAACTTGTGCGAGCCCAATCATTTGAGTCGCACAAGTTCGGATATGATATATACTTGACTGTTAACGTGTTGAATATGGTTTCCATGATCATTACGTGTTGTAACCTGTTAGCTTATGTGTAAAACTTATGTGCACTACTTGAACCTCTACCTGACTTGTATGGTAACCATGTTAGGACGTGGTTGACCACTAGCAGCTCGATTGACCTTTTCGTGTATCTGCTGAGCTAACCTAAGGTGAGTTCACACTTTCTACAAGGCATGGGATTCCCGGTGGTTTGGGAATGGGTTAAGGAACTATAATGAAACCTGCATATTCTCCTTGGGTAGAATATGTACCTCCATCCTCCATGGGAAGGATGACAACATTAAATCCTACGTATTCTTCTTGGGTAGAATACGTACCTCCATCCTTCGTAGGAAGGATGACAACATATAACTTACTAGACAAAACTCTATCATGAAGTCCCTCATTTTTATATCGACTTAATCGCCGGGCCAATGGCGAGCGGGTCATTAGTTAAATAGCGCTATTATGTTTGACAAGCCTCACACCGTGCCGCAGAGGACGGGAGTGGACTAATGGATCTGGGCACTTAGTCAATGATGATAGACATTGACGTAGGGCACATAAACATGACTCCAGTCAGTTGTCGATATGGTAACGGGTCTAGTGGTTAACATGGGGTAGCCCCCACTGGTTATGGTTTGGGAAACAAGGAATTGGTTAACTCATGGTTTTCAAATGAACTTATGGTTTTTGGAACAACTTTAAAATGGACAACCAACTGTGAACTCGCTCAACTTTGTTGTTGATTCGTTACTATATGCCTTGCAGGTCGTTAGGTGTTTACTTGGAGCTTGCACGAGAAGGAGAGGCCGTTGTGGGACATTGACTGTTGAGTTCCATGTTAAACTTTTGAACTTTAAAACTTTTGTTTTGGTTTTACACTTCATGCTTCCGCTGATAACTTGAACTTAGTTAATTTGTTTTGGACACCAATTATATTGTGGTGGGTTTTTTATCTTTATTATTATACATTGTTCAATATGATTGGTGGCTTGATCCTGTTCATGTCACGCCTCCTGCGGTGATACTCTACTTGTGGATTTTGGGGGTGTGACAGATTGGTATCAGAGCCATTGGTTATAGTGAACTTGGTTTTTAAAAAGGGAAAAGCTTTTTGACAAAACTAGACTATAACCTGTACATAAAGCTTGCACGAGAAGGAGAGGCCGTTGTGGGACATTGATTGTTGAGTTCCATGTTAAACTTTTGAACTTTATGGACTGTCGACCTAGTACCTTCAGTGGTACAGAAGGAGCTGTAAGTCTCCTCCATTGGTTCGAGAAGCTCGAGTCTGTCTTCGAAATGTGTGAATGCCCTGTTGCTAGTAGGATGAAGTTTGCTACAGGAACTCTTGAAGGATTTGCACTCACTTGGTGGAACGCTTAGGTTTAAATGCTTGGGTTGGCAGCTGCTAATGCCACCCCATGGAATGACTTCAAAGATTTGATCAAGGAAGAGTATTGTCATCGTGATGACATTCATAAGTTAGAAGTGGAGTTCTACAATTTGAAAATGACGGGGTCTGAGATCGAGGCATATACTAAGAGATCAAACGAATTGGCTGCTTTGCGTCCACCTATGGTGGACCCTCCTTGCAAACGTATCGAGCTTTATATCAAGGGTTTAGTGCCAGAGATTCAGAGTATGGTGACATCAGCTAACCTCCTCACGATTCAGCAGGTCATTCGACTATTCCACCGTCTCACTGATCAGGCAGTTGAGCAGAACAGGCTGCCAAAGCGTATTAGTTCTACCACTACTTCTGATGCTCCTAGCGATAACAAGTGTAAATGGGATGGAAATTCAAGAAAGGGTTCAGCCTCTGGTCAGTCCCAGTCTCAGCAGCGAAAGACTGACGACTACAAGAGCCCTTGTCAACAAGGAGGGTACAAGGGAAATCAACCCAAATGCAATCACTGTAACTTGCACCACAGCGGACAGTGTAGCAAGGGCCGCTGTCAGAGATGCAACAAGCTTGGTCACGCTGCAAACGATTGCAGGAGCCCATATCCTGCGAATCAGAATCGTCAGTAACAGCAGCAAGCTCCACAGAACCAGCAGCAGCAGCAGCAACAGCAGGGTACTAATAAAGGGTGCTTTCAGTGTGGTGCTGAAGGCCACTTCAAATGGAACTGTCCCCAGCTAAACCAGAATCAGAACAACAACCAAGGAAATGGGAACAACAATAGGGGTAACAATGATGGCAATGGTGCCAGGGGACGTGCTTTCGTGATTGGTCAGGGTGATGCAAGGAACGATCCCAATGTTGTGATGGGTAAGTTCCTACTGGACGACTTCTATGTTTCTGTTTTATTCGATTCGGGTGCCGATACTAGTTATGTGTCCTTAAAAGTTAGTCAGATGCTTAACCGTGCCCCAATTCCCTTAAACACCAAGCATGTATTAGAATTAGCAAACGATAAAAGTCTTGAAGCCACGCACATAGTTAAAGGTTGCAATCTTGTTCTTGTTGGTCAGACCTTCTCTATCGACCTTATTCCTATCATTCTTGGTAGCTTCGACATCATCATTGGGATAGATTGGTTATCCCAACATCGAGCAGAGATCCTTTGCAAGGAGAAAATCATCCGCATTCCTCGTTCTGGTGAAGAACCTCTCGTTATTCGTGGCGACAAGAGTGGTGCTGTTGTGAGCATCATTTCTTTCCTTAAGGCCCAAAAGTGTTTGCGAAAGGGCCACACTGCTATTCTAGCTCTTGTTATTGACACCTCAACGAAGGAAAAGAAGATAGAAGATATCCCGATTGTACGCGACTTTCCTGAGGTATTCCCTGAGAAAAAACCTGGTCTTCCGCCTCATCGTCAGGTCGAGTTTCAAATCGAGCTAGCTCCTGGAGCAGCGCCTATAGCTCATGCACCATATCGCTTAACCCTATCAGAATTGGAGGAACTGTCTACTCAACTACAGGAGCTTTTGGACTAGGGTTTCATTCGTCCTAGCTCCTCGCCCTGGGGAGAACTTGTCCTATTTGTGAAGAAGAAAGACGGTACCTTTTGAATGTGCATTGACTATCGCGAACTCAACAAGGTGACCGTGAAGAATCGTTATCCGCTTCCTCGTATTGATGACTTGTTCGACCAGTTGCAAGGGTCGAGCTTTTACTCAAAGATTGATCTGAGATAGGGCTATCATCAGCTGAGAGTCTGAGACGAGGACATCTCCAAAACAGCATTCAGGACTCGTTACGGCCATTACAAGTTTCTGGTCATGCCTTTTGGGTTGATGAACGCACCTGCGGTCTTCATGGATCTTATGAACCGAGTGTGCAAACCCTACTTGGATAAGTTCGTTATTGTGTTTATCGACGACATCCTGATCTATTCCAAGAGTCAGGAGGAACACGAGCGACATCTATGACTCATTTTGGAACTTCTTCGAACAGAACAGTTGTATGCTAAGTTCTCGAAATGTGACTTTTGGCTTCGTGAAGTCCATTTTCTAGGCCACGTGGTTAATGAGGATGGGATTCACATTGATCCATCCAAGGTTGATTCAATCAGAAATTGGCCTGCACCTCGTACACCAACTGAAATCCATCAATTCTTGGGTTTGGCGGGTTACTACAGAAGGTTCATCATGGATTTCTCGAAGATTGTGCAGCCTCTCACTGTTCTTACTCAGAAGGGTGTCACCTACCATTGGGGTGATGCTCAGGAATCCTCATTTCAGCCGCTGAAGTTAAGGCTATGTAGCGCACCTATTCTCTCATTGCCTGAGGGCACATAAGATTTCGTGGTTTATTGTGACGCGTCAATCCAAGGACTTGGTTGTGTGTTGATGCAATGTCAAAAAGTCATTGCTTACGCATCACGACAACTTAAAGTTCATGAAAAGAACTACACTATTCACGACTTGGAGTTGGGAGCAGTGGTGTTTGCTCTTAAGATGTGGAGACATTACTTGTACGGTACCAAGTACACCATTTACACCGATCACAAGAGTCTCCAGCATATCTTCGATCAGAAGGAGTTGAACATGCGACAGCGTCGATGGGTCGAACTCCTTAACGACTACGAATCCACCATCAAGTACCATCCAGGCAAAGCCAATGTTGTGGCTGATGCCCTCAGTCGAAAGGAGACCAAACCTAAGCGTGTACATGCGTTACAGCTTACCATTCACTCCAATCTACCCGCTCAAATTCGTGATGCTCAGGTCAAAGCATTGAAAAAAGAAAACATCATGGTTGAATCCCTGCGAGGATCGAAGAAGCGGTTAGAGCGAAAGGAAGACGGCGCTTACCACTTAGCGAGGCGCATCTAGGTCCCATTCTATGCTAATCTGCGTGAGCTTGTGATGGATGAATCTCACAAGTCTCGTTACTCAGTACATCCTGGTTCGGATAAGATGTACCACGATCTTAAGACTACGTACTGGTGGCCCCACATGAAAGCTAGCATAGCAACCTATGTTAGTAAATGTTTGACCTGTGGTAGGGTCAAGGTCAAATACCAGAAACCATCAGGCCTACTTCAGCAACCACAGATCCCGACATGGAAATGGGAGCAAATTTCCATGGACTTCGTTACTGGCTTACCTAGATCTCAACGAGGGAACGATTCCATTTGGGTGATAGTGGATCGGTTAAGTAAGTCTGCACACTTCCTGGCTATCAAGGAAATGGATAAGTTCTCTACTCTAGCAGACGTCTACCTGAAAGAAGTAGTTTCGAGGCACGGGGTGCCAACCTCCATCATTTCGGATCGTGATTCACGTTTTACCTCTGACTTGTGGCAAGCAATGCACAAATCCTTTGGCTCACGTCTCGACATGAGCACATCATATCATCCTCAGACAGATGGGCAGTCCGAACGCACCATCCAAACCCTTGAAGACATGCTTCGAGCATGTGTAATCGACTTTGGTAACGGCTGGGAAAGGCACCTACCTTTGGTAGAATTTTCGTATAACAACAGTTACCACACCAGCATCCAGGCTGCTCCGTTCGAGGCATTGTATGGACGAAAATGCCGATCACCTTTGTGCTGGGCAGAAGTTGGAGACAGCCAAATCACTGGCCAAGAACTCCTCATCGACACGATAGAAAAGATTGCCCAAATACGACAATGAATGGCGGCAGCTCGTGACCGTCAGAAAAGCTATACTGATAAGCGCAGGAAAGCACTCGAGATCCAGGTTGGGGATCGAGTGCTACTGAAAGTCTCACCTTGGAAGGGTGTAGTTCGTTTTGGTAAACGAGGCAAGCTAAATCCACGCTATGTTGGACCTTTCGAGATCACAGAGAGAATAGGCAAGGTGGCCTACAAACTGAACCTACCTGAAGAACTCAGTGGAGTTCACAACGTATTCCATGTGTCGAATCTGAAGAAGTGCCTGTCAGATGAGACCCTCATAGTTCCTCTCAAGGAACTCACCATTGACGATTAGCTGCGATTCGTCGAGGAACCAGTAGAGATTACAGACCGAGACGTGAAGGTTCTCAAACGTACCAGAATACCCCTTGTTCGAGTTCGTTGGAACTCCCGTCGTGGCCCAGAGTTTACCTGGGAACGAGAAGACCAGATGAAAGACAAGTATCCCCAGTTGTTCGAGAAAAGTGAATCCACTATTGAGGCCGAAGCTACTGCAGAATTTCGGGACGAAATTCCAAACCAACGGGGGAAGGATGTGACACCCCAGGAAAACCAGGAAACCATGCAACTTAACTAGCTTCCTCAGTAGCAACGTGCTAAATTTCGGGACGAAATTTCTTTCAACTTGGGGATGATGTGACAACTCGTATTTCAGAACCTTTCGTTGTACTTTGATGTAACTTGTTTGGACAATATGTGATTACATTATATGTGGTTTTAATGGAATGTTTGTTATGTTATATGATTATGTGTGTAATGTATATATATAATGTTGTCGCATAACACATGTCCAATCGCACAAGCCTTTGGACGTTTATTCCACACCCTTCTCCACCCACACTTCTTATACTCGAAACCAAAAGGGCATCCCATGTAAAGGGTTCGGCCCACTCATTTTATGCGCATACAATCACCTCTTGTGGGATTTTGTTCCTCATTATTTGCTAAACACAACACACACCAAACCCTAGTTCTCTCATCCCTCTCTCTTGAAGCCGGCGGCATCCCGTCCCTCTTCCTCGAAGCTTTCTTGATTCGGATCATCCTTGATTTACCTTCTAACCGGTTAGTGATTCACCGTTATTAATTTGTTAGATGATATTGTGAAGTATGTGTTCCTACATGATGATTTACGAATGATATGTGATTGATTATGATATGAAATCGGCCCACATGTGTAATATATTAGTTCAATATAGGGTTGATAATCATGCAATGAAAATAACGATCTAGAACCGAATGAATGTAATCGGCCATATGTGTTTGGATTCGGATGGTTTGGTTGTGTTGTAATGATTAGGATGTATGCTAGTAATCAAGAACCAGAACCGTGCAAATATGTTTAATTGATTATGGTTGTTGTATATGTTTGTATGATGAATTAAGGGTCTTGATGTTAATTAGGCTAGTTGATTTGGTGTAATGATGATGAGTTGTTATGCGATTGAGTAGGGTTCATAAGAATGTGATGTTGAAACTCTAATTTGATCGATTTTGGTATGATTGGAAACTGTTAATTTGATCAAGCGAATTAATTGGAATTAGTAACTGACTTGCATGATTTAAGGAGATGTATTATGAGTCGCACAAGTTTGTCGGTCGCATAAGATCAGATCGCACAAGATCTGATCGTAAAAGCCCTGGTCGCACAAGTGCAGTCGCAAAACATGGGTACAACCAATAAAGCACAGTGTATCTTTTAGTTATGCATGATCGCAAAAGGCGAAGTGGATCGCACAAGACGGTGCTGATCGCACAAGCCTTGGGCCACACACAACTGGGTAGACCTTGTTATGATTTTGGGCCATACGGCCCAACTTAGTCGCACAAGATACTTGTAATCGTACAAGTTGAACTGGGTCGCACAAGACTAAATGGACCGCACAAGTTGATTTCTGTTTATTTTGTTTGGGCCGTAAACATGTTGGGTTGCTTATGTTTTTGGGCCGGGTTGTTTCAGTCGCACAACCCGTTGTGAATCGCACAAGTTGTCCTGGACGCACAACAGGTTGAGCCGGGTATTATTGGGCTTCAATTAGTGAAGTGCACAAGGCTATTGGACCATTAAACTTGTGCGAGCCCAATCA
This sequence comes from Helianthus tuberosus, assembly GCA_030545235.1. NCBI lineage: Eukaryota > Viridiplantae > Streptophyta > Magnoliopsida > Asterales > Asteraceae > Helianthus > Helianthus tuberosus. The sequence continues at coordinate 62,983,970 of CM060352.1, forward strand.
TTTGAGTCGCACAAGTTTGGATATGATATATACTTGACTGTTAACGTGTTGAATATGGTTGCCATGATCATTACGTGTTGTAACCTGTTAGCTTATGTGTAAAACTTATGTGCACTACTTGAACCTAGGCCTGACTTGTATGGTAACCATGTTAGGACGTGGTTGGCCACTAGCAGCTCGATTGACCTTTTCGTGTATCTGCTGAGCTAACCTAAGGTGAGTTCACACTTTCTACAAGGCATGGGATTCCCGGTGGTTTGGGAATGGGTTAAGGAACTATAATGAAACCAGCATATTCTCCTTGGGTAGAATATGTACCTCTATCCTCCATGGGAAGGATGACAACATTAAATCCTACGTATTCTTCTTGGGTAGAATACGTACCTCCATCCTCCGTAGGAAGGATGACAACATATAACTTACTAGACAAAACTCTATCATGAACTCCCTCATTTTTATATCGACTTAATCACCGGGCCAATGGCGAGCGGGTCATTAGTTAAATAGCGCTATTATGTTTGACAAGCCTCACACCATGCCGCAGAGGACGGGAGTGGACTAATGGATCTGGGCACTTAGTCAATGATGATAGACATTGACGTAGGGCACATAAACATGACTCCAGTCAGTTGTCGATATGGTAACGGGTCTAGTGGTTAACATGGGGTAGCCCCCACTGGTTATGGTTTGGGAAACAAGGAATTGGTTAACTCATGGTTTTCAAATGAACTTATGGTTTTTGGAACAACTTTAAAATGGACAACCAAGTGTGAACTCGCTCAACTTTGTTATTGATTCGTTACTATATGCCTTGCAGGTCGTTAGGTGTTTACTTGGAGCTTGCACGAGAAGGAGAGGCCGTTGTGGGACATTGACTGTTGAGTTCCATGTTAAACTTTTGAACTTTAAAACTTATGTTTTGGTTTTACACTTTATGCTTCCGCTGTTAACTTGAACTTTGTTAATTTGTTTTGGACACCAATTATATTGTGGTGGGTTTTTTATCTTTATTATTGTACATTGTTCAATATGATTGGTGGCTTGATCCTGGTCATGTCACGCCTCCTGCGGTGATACTCTGCTTGTGGATTTTGGGGGTGTGACAGATTGGTATCAGAGCCATTGGTTATAGTGAACTTGGTTTTTAAAAAGGGAAAAGCTTTTTGACAAAACTAGACTATAACCTGTACAGTGCTCAACGATCCACAACGACACTTCGCTCCACGTGCAAGACTCAACAATGTAGGTAATATGGTTTGTGTTTGTATTACTTGCCTGTTAGTTTAAGTAGTGCATTTGATCATGGTATGCTTAGTTAGTGTAACAACTATTGCTTGAAACCCTGTGTGCTTGCTCTCTTCTGTCATCCCACACATACGCACTTTCGCGACACCTTTCTTACTTGTGTTTCCTTCGATGTGAAGATCATGAGTGGACGTCTGAACTTGACTCAAGCCCAGCTGACGGCTCTAATCAACGAACGAGTTGCTGAGGCACTCGCAGCAGCTCCAGCAGGAGGTATAACCTGCCATTTCGACCTATCCTAGGATGTTTAGATCCTACTCTCGTGAACCAACTCACGTGCTTAATCTTGTCTTTTATTTCTCGCGCGATAGGTCAGCATGCTCAGCCTCCTGTGTGTACGTTCAAGACCTTTATGGACTATCGACCTAGTACCTTCAGTGGTACAGAAGGAGCTGTAGGTCTCCTCCATTGGTTCGAGAAGCTAGAGTCTGTCTTCGAAATGTGGGAATGCCCTGTTGCTAGTAGGATGAAGTTTGCTACAGGAACTCTTGAAGGAGTTGCACTCACTTGGTGGAACGCTTAGGTTTAAATGCTTGGGTTGGCAGCTGCTAATGCCACCCCATGGAATGACTTCAAAGATTTGATCAAGGAAGAGTATTGTCATCGTGATGACATTCATAAGTTAGAAGTGGAGTTCTACAATTTGAAAATGACGGGGTCTGAGATCGAGGCATATACTAAGAGATCAAACGAATTGGCTGCTTTGCGTCCAACTATGGTGGACCCTCCTTGCAAACGTATCGAGCTTTATATCAAGGGTTTAGTGCCAGAGATTCAGAGTATGGTGACATCAGCTAACCTCCTCACGATTCAGCAGGTCATTCGACTATTCCACCGTCTCACTGATCAGGCAGTTGAGCAGAACAGGCTGCCAAAGCGTATTAGTTCTACCACTACTTCTGATGCTCCTAGCGATAACAAGTGTAAATGGGATGGAAATTCAAGCAAGGGTTCAGCCTCTTGTCAGTCCCAGTCTCAGCAGCGAAAGACTGACGACTACAAGAGCCCTGGTCAACAAGGAGGGTACAAGGGAAATCAACCCAAATGCAATCACTGTAACTTGCACCACAGCGGACAGTGTAGCAAGGGCCGCTGTCATAGATGCAACAAGCTTGGTCACGCTGCAAAGGATTGCAGGAGCCCATATCCTGCGAATCAGAATCGTCAGTAACAGCAGCAAGCTCCACAGAACCAGCAGCAGCAACAGCAGGGTACTAATAAAGGGTGCTTTCAGTGTGGTGCTGAAGGCCACTTCAAAAGGAACTGTCCCCAGCTGAACCAGAATCAGAACAACCAAGGAAATGGGAACAACAATAGGGGTAACAATGATGGCAATGGTGCCAGGGGACGTGCTTTCGTGATTGGTCAAGGTGATGCAAGGAACGATCCCAATGTTGTGATGGGTAAGTTCCTACTGGACGACTTCTATGTTTCTGTTTTATTCGATTCGGGTGCCGATACTAGTTATGTGTCCTTAAAAGTTAGTCAGATGCTTAAGCGTGCCCCAATTCCCTTAAACACCAAGCATGTATTAGAATTAGCAAACGGTAAAAGTCTTGAAGCCACGCACATAGTTAAGGGTTGCAATCTTGTTCTTGCTGGTCAGACCTTCTCTATCGACCTTATTCCTATCGTTCTTGGTAGCTTCGACATCATCATTGGGATGGATTGGTTATCCCAACATCGAGCAGAGATCCTTTGCAAGGAGAAAATCATCCGCATTCCTCGTTCTGGTGAAGAACATCTCGTTATTCGTGGCGACAAGAGTGGTGCTGTTGTGAGCATCATTTCTTTCCTTAAGGCCCAGAAGTGTTTGCGAAAGGGCCACATTGCTATTCTAGCTCTTGTTACTGACACCTCAACGAAGGAAAAGAAGATAGAAGATATCCCGATTGTACGCGACTTTCCTGAGGTATTCCCTGAGGAATTACCTGGTCTTCCGCCTCATCGTCAGGTCGAGTTTCAAATCGAGCTAGCTCCTGGAGCAGTGCCTATAGCTCATGCACCATATCGCTTAACCCTATCAGAATTGGAGGAACTGTCTACTCAACTACAGGAGCTTTTGGACAATTGTTTCATTCATCCTAGCTCTTCGCCCTGGGGATCACTAGTCCTGTTTGTGAAGAAGAAAGACGGTACCTTTCGAATGTGCATTGACTATCGCGAACTCAACAAGGTGACCGTGAAGAATCGTTATCCGCTTCCTCGTATTGATGACTTGTTCGACCAGCTGCAAGGGTCGAGCTTTTACTCAAAGATTGATCTGATATTGGGCTATCATCAGCTGAGAGTCTGAGACGAGGACATCTCCAAAACAGCATTCTGGACTCGTTACAGCCATTACAAGTTTTTGGTCATGCCTTTTGGGTTGATGAACGCACCTGTGGTCTTCATGGATCTTATGAACCGAGTGTGCAAACCCTACTTGGATAAGTTCGTTATTGTGTTTATCGACGACATCCTGATCTATTCCAAGAGTCAGGAGGAACACGAGCGTCATCTACGACTCATTTTGGAACTTCTTCGAACAGAACAGTTGTATGCTAAGTTCTCGAAATGTGACTTTTGGCTTCGTGAAGTCCATTTTCTAGGCCACGTGGTTAATGAGGATGGGATTCACATTGATCCATCCAAGGTTGATTCAATCAGAAATTGGCCTGCACCTCGTACACCAACTGAAATCCATCAATTCTTGGGTTTGGCGGGTTACTACAGAAGGTTCATCATGGATTTCTCAAAGATTGTGCAGCCTCTCACTGTTCTTACTCAGAAGGGTATCACCTACCATTGGGGTGATGCTCAGGAATCCTCATTTCAGCAGCTGAAGTTAAGGCTATGTAGCGCACCTATTCTCTCATTGCCTGAGGGCACATAAGATTTCGTGGTTTATTGTGACGCGTCAATCCAAGGACTTGGTTGTGTGTTGATGCAACGTGAAAAAGTCATTGCTTACGTATCACGACAACTTAAAGTTCACGAAAAGAACTACACTATTCATGACTTGGAGTTGGGAGCAGTGGTGTTTGCTCTTAAGATATGGAGACATTACTTGTACGGTACCAAGTACACCATTTACACTGATCACAAGAGTCTCTAGCATATCTTCGATCAGAAGGAGTTGAACATGCAACAGCGTCGATGGGTCGAACTCCTTAACGACTACAAATCCGCCATCAAGTACCATCCAGGCAAAGCCAATGTTGTGGCTGATGCCCTCAGTCGAAAGGAGACCAAACCTAAGCGTGTACGTGTGTTACAGCTTACCATTCACTCCAATCTACCCACTCAAATTCGTGATGCTCAGGTCAAAGCATTGAAAAAAGAAAACATAAGGGCTGAATCCCTGCGAGGATCGAAGAAGCGGTTAGAGCGAAAGGAAGACGGCGCTTACCACTTAGCGAGGCGCATCTGGGTCCCATTCTATGGTAATCCGCGTGAGCCTGTGATGGATGAATCTCACAAGTCTCGTTACTCAGTACATCCTGGTTCGGATAAGATGTACCACGATCTTAAGACTACGTACTGGTGGCCCCACATGAAAGCTAGCATAGCAACCTATGTTAGTAAATGTTTGACCTGTGCTAGGGTCAAGGTCGAATACCAGGAACCATCAGGCCTACTTCAGCAACCAGAGATCCCGACATGGAAATGGGAGCAAATTTCCATGGACTTCGTTACTGGCTTACCTAGATCTCAACGAGGGAACGATACCATTTGGGTGATAGTGGATCGATTAACTAAGTCTGCACACTTCCTGGCTATCAAGGAAACGGATAAGTTCTCTACTCTAGCAGACGTCTACCTGAAAGAAGTAGTTTCGAGGCACGGGGTGCCAACCTCCATCATTTCGGATCGTGATTCACATTTTACCTCTGACTTGTGGCAAGCGATGCACAAATCCTTTGGCTCACGTCTCGACATGAGCACATCATATCATCCTCAGACGGATGGGCAGTCCGAACGCACCATCCAAACACTTGAAGACATGCTTCGAGTATGTGTAATCGACTTTGGTAACGGCTGGGAAAGGAACCTACCTTTGGTAGAATTTTCATATAACAACAGTTACCACACCAGCATCCAGGCTGCTCCATTCGAGGCATTGTATGGACGAAAATGTCGATCACCTTTGTGTTGGGCAGAAGTTGGAGACAGCCAAATCACTGGCCAAGAACTCGTCATCGACACGACAGAAAAGATTGCCCAAATACGACAACGAATGGCGGCAGCTCGTGACCGTTAGAAAAGCTATGCTGATAAGCGCTGGAAAGCACTCGAGATCCAGGTTGGGGATCGAGTGCTACTGAAAGTCTCACCTTAGAAGGGTGTAGTTCGTTTTGGTAAACGAGGCAAGCTAAATCCACGCTATGTTGGACCTTTCGAGATCACAGAGAGAATAGGCAAGGTGGCCTACAAACTGAACCTACCTGAAGAACTCAGTGGAGTTCACAACGTATTCCATGTGTCGAATCTGAAGAAGTGCCTGTCAGATGAGACCCTCATAGTTCCTCTCAAGGAACTCACCATTGACGATTAGCTGCGATTCGTCGAGGAACCAGTAGAGATTATAGACCGAGACGTTAAGGTTCTCAAACGTACCAGAATACCCCTTGTTCGAGTTCGTTGGAACTCCCGTCGTGGCCCAGAGTTTACCTGGGAACGAGAAGACCAGATGAAAGACAAGTATCCCCAGTTGTTCGAGAAAAGTGAATCCACTATTGAGGCCGAAGCTACTGCGGAATTTCAGGACGAAATTCCAAACCAACAGGGGAAGGATGTGACACACCAGGAAACCATGCAACTTAACTAGCTTCCTCAGTAGCAACGTGCTAAATTTCGGGTTGAAATTTCTTTCAACTTGGGGATGATGTGACAACTCGTATTTCAGAACCTTTCGTTGTACTTTGATGTAACTTGTTTGGACAATATGTGATTACGTGATATGTGGTTTTAATGGAATGTTTGTTATGTTATATGATTATGTGTGTAATGTATATATATAATGTAGTCGCATAACACATGTCCAATCGCACAAGCCTTTGGGCGTTTATTCCACACCCTTCTCGGCCCACACTTCTTATACTCGAAACCAAAAGGGCAGCCCATGTAAAGGGTTCGGCCCACTCCTTTTATGCGCATACAATCACCTCTTGTGGGATTTTGTTCCTCATTATTTGCTAAACACAACACACACCAAACCCTAGTTCTCTCATCCCTCTCTCTTGAAGCCGGTGGCATCCCATCCCTCTTCCTCGAAGCTTTCTTGATTCGGATCATCCTTGCTTTACCTTCTAACCGGTTAGTGATTCACGGTTATTATTTTGTTAGATGATATTGTGAAGTATGTGTTCCTACATGATGATTTACGAATGATATGTGATTGATTATGATATGAAATCGGCCCACATGTGTAATATATTAGTTCAATATAGGGTTGATAATGATGCAATGAAAATAACGATCTTGAACCGAATGAATGTAATCGGCCATATGTGTTTGGATTCGGATGGTTTGGTTGAGTTGTTATGATTAGGATGTATGCTAGTAATCAAGAACCAGAACCGTGCAAATATGTTTAATTGATTATGGTTGTTGTATATGTTTGAATGATGAATTAAGGGTCTTGATGTTAATTAGGCTAGTTGATTTGGTGTAATGATGATGAGTTGTTATGTGATTGAGTAGGGTTCATAAGAATGTGATGTTGAAACTCTAATTTGATCGATTTTGGTATGATTGGAAACTGTTAATTTGATCAAGCGAATTAATTGGAATTAGTAACTGACTTGCATGATTTAAGGAGATGTATTATGAGTCGCACAAGTTTGTCGGTCGCAGAAGATCAAATCGCACAAGATCTGATCTGATCGTACAAGCCCTGGTCGCACAAGTGCAGTCGCAAAACATGGGTACAATCAATAAGCACAGTGTATCTTTTAGTTATGCATGATCGCAAAAGGCGAAGTGGATCGCACAAGACGGTGCTGATCGCACAAGCCTTGGGCCACACACAATTGGGGAGACCTTGATATGATTTTGGGCCATACGGCCCAACTTAGTCGCACAAGATACTTGTAATCGTACAAGTTGAACTGGGTCGCACAAGACTAAATGGACCGCACAAGTTGATTTCTGTTTATTTTGTTTGGGTCGTGTACATGTTGGGTTGCTTATGTTTTTGGGCCGGGTTGTTTCAGTCGCACAACCCATTGTGAGTCGCACAAGTTGTGCTGGACGCACAACAGGTTGGGCCGGGTATTATTGGGCTTCAATTAGTGAAGCGCACAAGGCTATTGGACCATTAAACTTGTGCGAGCCCAATCATTTGAGTCGCACAAGTTCGGATATGATATATACTTGACTGTTAACGTGTTGAATATGTTTGGCATGATCATTACGTGTTGTAACCTGTTAGTTTATGTGTAAAAATTATGTGCACTACTTGAACCTAGACCTGAATTGTATGGTAACCATGTTAGGACGTGGTTGACCACTAGCAGCTCGATTGACCTTTTCGATTATCTGCCGAGCTAACCTAGGGTGAATTCACACTTTCTACAAGGCATGGGATTCCCGGTGGTTTGGGAATGGGTTAAGGAACTATAATGAAACCAGCATATTCTCCTTGGGTAGAATATGTACCTCCATCCTCCATGGGAAGGATGACAACATTAAATCCTGCGTATTCTTCTTGGGTAGAATACGTACCTCCATCCTCCATAGGAAGGATGACAACATATAACTTACTAGACAAAACTATATCATGAAGTCCCTCATTTTTATATCAACTTAATCGTCGGGCCAATGGCGAGTGGGTCATTAGTTAAATAGCGCTATTAGGTTTAACAAGCCTCACACCGTGCCGTAGAGGATGGGAGTGGACTAATGGATCTGGGCACTTAGTCAATGATGATAGACATTGATGTGGGGCACATAAACATGACTCCAGTCAGTTGTCGATATGGTAACATGTCTAGTGGTTAACATCGGGTAGCCCCCACTGGTTATGGTTTGGGAAACAAGGAATTGGTTAACTCATGGTTTTCCAATGAACTTATGGTTTTTGGAACAACTTTAAAATGGACAACTGTTGGGATTGAACCCTATCAGAGGAACAGATAATTAAAGCCAAAACCGGATCAGAGCAGTGGATCCAAAATAAGCAGATGTTGTGTTTACTTGCTCTCCCCTTGAAAGTGGTTTCAACATCTGATGACCTCCATCTACTGTTCCTTTACTTCAACTGCTGCCTTACAACTACTGATCGTGCTAAAGACTGATGATATCTAAAGACCTGTTGATCAATCTACTGTTATGGATCAAGCACTGCTGAAGTTACTAAAGTACTATTGGAGGCATAACAGTGGAAGGATAAAACAGTTGATTAGTCTTCTTTATGTAATGTGTTGTAATCAGTGGTTAGCATAGCAGGGTTTGTATTAGATCAATTGTTAGAGATTGTTAGGAGGTTAGATGTCACCTTCATGGTGACGTCAGCATAGATGCCACAGTGGTTTGTTCTTGCCTATAAATAGAACAATACCATGCACTGTTCTATTCGGCTCTTCACAAAATTTTCTTCCTGTACGAACAAACATTGTGAGCTCAGGCTGAGGGGGAGTTTGTATTCATACATACATTGTAATCGTTTTCAGTCATTCGATTCTATGTGAAAATGTTTGATTAAAACAATTCTCCTATTTGATTGTGTGCAAAGTTTGTTTTCATCTTAATTCCGCTGCATTACTCATTCATCTTCATCTTAAATCAAACGTAAAACACAATCATTCCAAACTCAGATCCTAACAATTGGTATCAGAGCCTGGACAGTCAAATTTGATCTAACAATCATTTTGACATAAATAGTTCAGCTCATAATCGTTGATACTGATAATTGTTCGTTGTGTTGAAAAACAAAGTAAGGTTTAATCACCATCAAAGTTGATTAAACTGTGCATGTAAAACAACCAGGATGACGTCACAATCACAAGATGATAAGAATAACATCGGCTCACTTTTCAAACCACCCATGCTTAAACGAAATGAATACAACATCTGGGAGAGAAGGATGGGTCACATCCTTGCTCAACAGAATACTGGATGTTGGAGATCTGTTGTTTTTGGACCACATGTTCCCATGGTGCTAAGTGCTGAGGATTCAAAGAAGTTCGAACCTAAAAAACCTGAAAACTATACTGAAACTGGTTTCCAAAAGTTCGAACTTGATGCCAAAGCATTTAGCATCATTGCATCTGCATTACCAAATGAAATTTATGCTGGGCTGTTACACTGTAACAGTGCCAAGGAATTATGGGATGCACTTAAGGACCAGTTTGGGGGAACTGAAGAAGTTATTGAAAAAAATAGGGAAATTCTAAACCAGCAGTATGAAACCTAAGGGTGAATCATTGACTCAACAGTTTGAGCGATTCAGTTGTCTCATTAGTGAGCTAAGACTTGTTAAAGTTACATTTGCTAATTCTACACAAAATAGCAGGTTTCTTAGATCACTTCCTGAAAAATGGGATACAAATGCTTTTGTAACAAGGAATACCCCTGAGTTCAAAGATCTGACCCTGACCCAACTTCATGGTAGACTCCTGACCTTTGAAAGGGAGTTAAACCAGAAAAAGAAGTTGCAAGAGTCTGGTAAAATTGCTGATGATTATTCATTTGGCAGTACAGCTCTTTTTGGTCAGGAAGAATCTGGTAGCAGTAGTAAGGATCAGAGTTATGATCATTTTATTGACATAACTGCTGGTGGTAACTTTAATAACTCTGATTCTCACTCTGCAAATTATGCTTTCACTGCAAATGTTGAAAACCAGATGTCAGATAACTTATGATTTGAACTCAATGACTTACAGCACTTTGATCCAACTGACCTTGAAGAAATGGACATTTTGCATCAATTGGCTTTGCTTAGTGTAAGAACAAGCAAATTTTATAAAAGGACACGGGAAGAAAATTCCCAGGGTTACATGGGAATCTAAAAGTGGGGTTGGATAAATCAAATATCAAGTGTTGTTAGTGCAATAGGTTAGGTCATTTTGCTAGGGAGTGTAGGAGTCAAACCACTGGTCCAATTATAACTCATCCCAACTCAAACCCTAGATCACAAAATCAAAGCACTGTGCATTATTCCAATTATACCCCTGCTGCCCATGTAAACACTGCTCATTATGCAAACCCTGTTCCTGTGCATTATGTTCAAACCACTGTCCCTCAAATTCAATATGTTCAGGCTCCTGTACCTCAGGTCCAAGTGCAACCAGTTGCACCACAACAAGCTGCACCACCACCAACAGTGGTTCAACCAGATCAACAAAGCTTTTTCACTCAGGGCTTTGTTGACTGGAGCAGCTTACCTGATGAGCTAGGAGATGAAAATTTTGCACTCTATGCTACTAATGATGCTTCTAATGATGAATTTTGTCTTATGGCATTCGAGTCAATACTAGAAGAGCTGGATGCTGATAAGGGACAAACAAGTGTTTAAACAGTGGATGAAGTTGCTGAAGCAGTGGTTACTGCTGTTGCTGATGAACTACTGCTGGGAGAAAATTCAGAAACCCAGATTGAACCACTGGTTGACCCCTGGTCCAAAGAAGAAGAAAAGGAAGGAGGTGAGAAAGAAGAAAGAGTTGATGAAGAAAAAGATCATCAATGTGATTGTGCCATGATGGCTGAAACTAAGGTATCATCTCAGGTTCTTGAAAATTTGTGCTCAGACAAATGCATCATAGCATTTGCTAACATTAAAGAGGTGAATGAAAACCTTAGGGATAGAGTGTTGAATGATGAGGTCAAATTTGAAAAGTCTTTAAAAGAACTTAAAAACAAATTGGCTGAAAAAGATAAAGAAATCTGCAGCTTAAAAGAAGAGCAAAGCATAACCAAAAACCAACTTCAAACTATGGTTGAAAAATACCAAGTTTGCAAAAAGGAGTTGGAATCCACCCAAATCACTTGTGAGAAATGGGTGGAATCATGCAAAGGTTATGAGGTCATGCTTGAAAAACAGATCAAAAGCAATGTGAAATTTGGTATTGGTTTTAGAAAACATGATGAAATTGAAAACACTGCTTTTGAAAAATATATTCAAACCACTGATGAAACCACTGAATTCATCCCCACAAACAAGAATGGCCAAGAAGTGAAGATCACTGATAAACTTGGTAACAAAATCACACTTGAGAGACCAGTGGGATTCTCTACTTTTGAGGAAATTGAAGAATACCAATTTAAACCCACATGGTCTGACGAGTGTGACATTCTTGAGAATTTTAAACCAATGGATTTCACAACCACTGATGGGGTAAAAGCTCCAAAAGCAAAAGTCATTCCTCTCAAAGACATCCCAACAGCAGTTAAAAACTCTGTTGCAAAGGAGTCTGAAAAGAAAAAGAAGAGAGAAAAGATCAAAAACTTGTTTTGTGATTTTTGTGAAAAAAGAAATCATCTGACAAAAGACTGTTTTCATTTAAAAGCATATGATCTCAACAAAACAAGTGTAATTGAATCTGCTGTGAGCTGCATCGTCTGTGGTAAACCAAACCACAAAACTCAAGAATGTGTGTATCTTAAAAACTTTGATGTAAAAAGGAATGATTACACTACAAAAACATCCTTAAGTTCATCAACATCATCTGTCAAATTCACCAAAAACCAACCACTGTTTGTGCCAGTTCAAACAGCTGTCACAAAATAGTTGAACCAAACATCTGTTAAAAGAGATGTTCAGGTAACGGATGCACCCCCTGCCAATCAATACAGAATAGGTAAGGGACAACCACCATACCCTAGGGTCCCACACATTTATGAGGCTTACAAAAATCCCTCAAACCCAAGAGTGAACAGGAATCCCTTTGGGTACCAACAGATAATTGGGCAGGATGTAAAGCCCTTCTCAAGGATTTCAAAACTCATGGAGGGGGTGATATATCCTTTGGCAATAATAGTAAGGGAAAGGTTCTGGGGTCTGGTATTGTTCAGTCTGGTAATGTTAAGTTTGAAAATGCCAATCTAATAAACAATCTAAAATTCAACCTCTTAAGTGTCTCTCAAATGAGTGATAAGGGCTATGGCTCATTCTTTACAAAAGAGTGTTGTAGGATTGTTGGACCAGAAATGGTTAAAAAGATTGAAGAAATAATAAAAACTGGAAAAACAAAACTTGTTGCTCAAAGAAGTGGCAATGTTTATGTTGTTGATATGTCAAAAGAGAGCCCCAGAACTGATGCCTGTCTGTTCTCAGTTGCCTCTAACAAAGAGACAGAACTTTGGCATAGAAGATTGGGGCACACAAATCTCAAGACAATCACAGAAATTTCAAAAAATGGCCTTGTAAGAGGATTACCACAAAAATTGTTTTCATGTCCTGAACATTGTGTTTCCTGTTTAAAAGGAAAACACCATAAAAGTTCTTTTAAGTCCATTGAAGAGTCGAAAACAACCCAGTGTTTGCAAATGTTGCACGTGGATTTGTTTGGCCTAGTTCAAGTCATGAGTCTCAAAAAGAAGAGATATTGTTTGGTTATTGTTGATGACTTCTCTAGGTTTACATGGACTTTCTTTTTACACTCAAAAGATGAGACTGCATGCATTTTGCAAGACTTTGTGACACAGGTTGAAAAGCAATTTGACCTTCCAGTAAAAGCTTTCAGGAGTGACAATGGCACAAAATTCAAAAATAAGGAGTTGGATGCCTTCTGTGTGAAGAAAGGGATTGTAAGGCAGTACAGCATCCCAAGGACACCAGAGCAAAATGGGGTAGTTGAAAGAAAGAATAGGACACTGATTGAAGCTGCTAGAACCATGCTTGTTGATTCAGGTTTGCCTTTGACTTTCTGGGCAGAGGCAGTAAACACCGCTTGCTATGTCCAAAACAGAGTTTTAATAAACCCCAGGCACAAAAAGACTGCTTATGAAATTCTGTATAAAATCAAACCGCTGAACTCATACTTCAAAGTATTTGGCTGCCATGTTTCATTTTAAACTTAAAAGATTCCATTTCAAAATATGCAGCCAAAGTAGACAGTGGTTATCATTTGGGATACTCAACCACTGCTAAGGCCTACAAAGTGTTTAACACACGGACCAAAACAGTGGAAGAAACTTTGAATGTGAAGTTCAATGAACTCTCATCAATGAAAATCCCTGCAAATCCTGCAGAATTGTTTAATCTTGATAAATTTACCTTTGAAAATACTGATGTCAAGACTAACAATGCAGGTCCATCTCAAAATCCTCCACAAGAATATGGATATGAAGTTGTGATCTCACAACAGAAATTCAAATCCTCCATTGGGGCATCAGGTGTTCAAAAGAGCTGTCAAAGTCCAACCACTGCTACCTCAACAGTTGTTGATCAAAGTAGCCCTTCATCATCTGCTTCTGCATCCACAACCACTAATGGTCAACAAATGCCATCAGTGGATAAAAATGTAACAAGTGTCACACCACTTCCACCAATTCCTCCACCTCTATTTCAAACAGATGTTGAGTCCTCAAAGTCTTCAACAGTTGTTAGCTCAGATGATTCACATCTGCAGCCTTCACCAACAAATGCCATCATTCCATACCAAGGAGATTTAATCTTCTTGAGATCTCATCCACCTGATCAAATCATTGGCAACATCAATAAAGGGGTGCTCACAAGAAGCCAAACCCAAAACATTTGTCTTTTTGCAGGATTTCTATCACTCCATCAACCTGTCAAGTACCAAGAGGCACTGAACGAAAACAGTTGGGTAGAAGCCATGCAAGAGGAGCTCCAACAGTTTAAAAGACAACAAGTATGGGAGCTTGTACCACTGCCAAAGGATGTGAGTCCCATAGGCACAAAGTGGGTCTTCAAGAACAAAACTGATGAAAGGGGCATTGTTGTCAAGAATAAAGCCAGGCTTGTGGTTCAAGGTTACAGACAGGAGGAGGGGATTGATTATGATGAAACTTTTGCCCCTGTAGCAAGATTGGAAGCTATAAGACTGTTCCTGGCTTTTGCTGTCAACCACAATATGAAGGTGTTCCAAATGGATATAAAAAGTGCTTTCCTCTATGGTAAAATTCAAGAAGAGGTGTATGTTTGTCAACCTCCAAGTTTTGAGGATCCTTTTTATCCAGATCATGTCTACAGGCTAAACAAAGCCCTGTATGGCCTGAAACAAGCACCTAGGGCCTGGTATGAAACTCTTTCAACCTTTCTACTCTCAAATGGTTTCAAAAGAGGTACCATTGATAAAACACTGTTTCTAAAATGGAGAGGAAAGGATTTAATGATTGTCCAAATTTATGTGGATGACATTATTTTTGGAAGCACATGTAATAAAATGTGTGAAGAATTTAGGCAACTCATGACAGTTGAGTTTGAGATGAGTGCAATGGGTGAACTGCAGTGCTTTCTTGGTCTCCAAGTTCAGCAAATGCAAAATGGAACTTTCATTCATCAAAGCAAATATGCTAAAGAACTTTTAAACAAATTTGATATGAATGATTGTAAACCATGCAGCACACCCATGGCAACAAATAAGCTAGTCATGTCTGATGAAAAGGATGAGCTGATTGACCAAACTCTATATAGAAGCATGATTGGGTCTTTATTGTACCTAACTGCATCTAGGCCAGACGTCATGTTTGCAACATGTGTTTGTTCAAGAAGTCAATCAACCCCTAGAAAATCCAACCTTATTGCTGTAAAAAGGATATTCAGATACATAAAAAGTGCTCCCACACTTGGTATCTGGTATCCAGCTAATGGGAATATCAAGCTTTCAGGATTTTCAGACAGTGACTTTGCTAGATGTAACACCACAAGGAAGTCCACTTCAGGAGGGTGCCAGTTTCTAGGCGACTGCTTAGTTTCATGGCAAATCAAAAAGCAAGTAGCTATTTCAACATCCACTGCTGAAGCTGAATACATTGCTGCTGCAAGCTGTACAGCCCAACTCATGTGGCTTCAAATCAGTTGTTGGATTTTGGTATCACTGCCCTAAAGACACCACTCATGTTGGATAGCCAGGCAGCAGAAAATATCATCAAAAATCTAGTTTCACATTCTACCACAAAACACATCGACATCATACATCACTTTGTGAGGGATTGCTATGAAAAAGGTTTGATTTCTCTGCATCATGTTCCAACTAAAGACCAGCTGGCAGATGTGCTCACAAAAGCATTAGATACATCCACCTTTGAAAGCTTGGTCTCTAGGATTGGCATGCTAAACATGGAATAACAAGCAAAATCTTGTTTTTCTATGAATAAAAGCATTAAAATGTTTTCAGAAAATCAAAAATCCATCCTTAAAAATAGCTAAAATGAAATTTTCATTAAATCCTTAAAAGTCTGTCATAACCACTGATTGGTGCAAACATCTGTTTGTTGTTTGTTATTTGCTATCCACTGCTGAAAGTCAACCTCTGTTTCTTCATCTTCCTTGGTAAACACTGTTATCAAATCTCACTGCTTTAAAACCACTGACACAAGCTATCCACTGATAGTTAAAGTCACCCACTGTTTTCCATTTTCCCTTCGTGAACCACTGGTATTAATTCATCAGTGGTTTCCCAAACAACTGTCTTCCATTATTTCATCTCTTCATCAGAGGATTGACACTTGGTCAGTATTTATCCGTCAGATCTTTGTAACCGCTGCCACGTCAGCATTCACTTTTCCCTTCTTCTAAAACCCTGTCCAAAACCCCAAAATAGGGTTTTCACTGTCGAATCGAATTCAAAATTCCTTTCTCAAAACAGTTTTCCCAAATTTTCTCACAACCTTCATCGTCTTCACTTCATTTCTCTTACACTCTGTTTCAATCATGGTGAAAAAGGCAAACAAATCCAAAACACTGGAAGGTTGAAATTCCATACAAATGGTCACACAATTACTTGGGTATCTTTGAAAAACTCAGTGACACCAAAACATTCGATTCCATCATCGACACATTATCATCCACAAAGTACAAAACTTTACTCACTTGCAATGCAACCGTCTACATCGATACTCAACGAGAATTTTGGAAGAATGCCACTCTTGAGAAGGTGGACAAAAAGGTTGTTGCCATCAATTCCACAATAAAAGGTGTAAAAATCTCAATCACACCTCAAGCCATATCCGAAGTTTTTGAGCTCAACGATCTTGAAGGTAAAAAATTATTTTCCGAAAACAGAGTTCCAAAGAGATTTTATTAAAAGAGGGTATGGAGAAGAAATGAAAATGGATACTTTACAAAAGGGCAGTTTTCCTTCTGCTACTAGGTTTTTATTTCATACCCTTCTTATGTGTGTTTCTAACAAAACCACTGCTTTCAATGAAATCCCATTGAAGATACAATACCTGGGCTATGCTATACTTCAAGATGAAAATTTTAATTATTCCCAGGTAATCATCAATGACTTGGTCAAAAATGTTGAGAAAAAGGTTTTTCTATTATTTCCAAGATTTTTTAGTTACTATTTTAATAACAAGTTTTCAAAAGATAATGCCCATGTACTTGTACAGGGTCCTCCTTTTCAAATAAACAGTTTAACTGCTGAAACATTCACAAGAATGTTAAAACCTACAAAAACACAAGCAGAGGTGCCTGAGCAGATTTTAGCAGTTACCACTGCTCCTCAGGTATCTGCTGCTGAGCCCACTGCTCCAGGTGATCATAGCAGCACAACCACTGCTTCGAAACCCACACCTGCTCTTACCAAAAAGACCAAAAAGAAACCATCCAAAAAGCCCCCCAAACCCATTAAAAAGGCAACTCTGGAAGATGAGATCCCAGAGCAACTGCCAGTGATAACACAAAAGTCACCAATAACCACTGCTGCTACTTCCTCACAGCAGTTGGTAGAAAGATCTCCACCTTTGCCTCAAACTCATCCTGCATCCTCACAAAAGGATCAGGTTGTAAGCACAGGGACACCACATTATGAAGCTCTGGGTCCAATTGGATCCATCTTCCTCAGTCCTGATCCCAAGGACATGTCTCTTTCTACACCCATACCTTCACCTCTCATATTACCACAATCCATGCTATCTTTGTTGCATGCAGTGGATCCCATTCATTTGGGTGATGGTTTAAAATATAAAGAATTGATGGAGAGAGTAGACAGAATTGAATCATCTGTGGCAGATATCAAAACAATGCTGCAGCAGGTGTGAAATTCTCAAAAGACTGCATCCACTGCTGCACCACCTCCAACAGCTGCTTCATTTTCTAATGAGCTGTGGAGTTTATTTCAACCACTGCTTCATCATCAAAGAGAACTAGCTGATCAGCAACATGAGTTACAAGTTCAAAAGATCAGAAATCTCACAGAAGCAAGATTTAAAGATACTCAAGCAGATATCAAGGCACTAAAGGCCCATTTATTCAACACCACTGGCACTGCTCCTCCCTCAGTTATTTTTGTGGATAAGCCACCACCAGATAATGCCAAAAAGGGGGGAGAAAATAAAGCAGGGGAAGAAAAAGGGAATTGAAGATGGCATCTATATTGCACCAGAAAAAGAAAATATGACGAAAGACATTCCTTTGCCAGATGGTAGTATAAAGATCGATGTTACAACAAATGCACTTGCTGAAGCAAAAGCAAGTGTAAAAAGGGATAGAGAGGCTAAGGATAAAGCCAGGTGGGAACAGGAGAAAAGAGCTCTTATGAGGCTGAATGCACAAGATACTTCTGAGCCAAAGGATGATGAAAATTCTAAGGATGAAAAGAAGAAGCCCACTAGACAAGTGAGGCAACCCAAATCCATACCATCCAGACCCACAAAGCATACCACCAAACCACCTCCCAAAGTCTCCAAGCATCAAACCTCTACCCAAACGGCTGTTGTAACTCCTGTTGTAGGTACATCAGTGGTTTCTGTAGGTCCCTCGGAGGTTGAGGTTAAACCTTATCCTTGTTATGTTTAACACACTAGCAAGTGCGGAATCCAAGCTAGAATGCAAACCGGTAGTTTATATGAGAACACAAGCTACAAAGAGAAAGGTAGACACACGAGATATCAACGTTTTCTCTTGTATTTCAGTGGACACGGTTACAGCCCTTGACCAAACTGAAAATACGCTCTCTACAAGACTAAGTTCACTCACTTCTCACACCCATGAAGTGAACACATTACATGAGTATATATACCCAAACCAGGTCGTCTGGTCGAAGGATCAGATAGTCTGATCGAAGGATCATCTATCGAACTGAAAACTATCGAAAGATCCACATGTACCTCAAAGGATGATATCTTTCGAGGTCCATCTATATCCATCGAAGGTTTATCCTTCGAGCTCATCGAAGGATATAAACAATCCTTCGATGACTCATCCTTCGACACAACATATTACAAACCATGTTCTAACTGTTTGGCCAAGTCAAACCAGGAGGATGGTTGACTTGGTCAAACTTACATCAAACACACATGTTAACACACCTAAGACGTAAATAAGACTAACAAAAGACATCGTTTTATATCATGACAAAATACAGAAAAAGTACAGACACAAGTGCACCAACAAACTCCCCCTTGGCTGTAGCTTTGTCTCGATCTTCGTGTCTTCAAGTCTCTGACATCCTTTCAACCGTTAAGTGATGCGTTGACCATGCACTTCCCGCATTCACAAGTAGGTTGAAGCAATACAAAGCCATCTTTTGAAACTTCATTGCTTGTGCACAATCCCTAACCAAGTAGTTGATCTCATGATCCTTAAGAATAATAATATCCGACCTGGACATGTTAGTAATCCACATTGGATCAATCATTCGAAAGTTCTCCTGACGGTCTTGGAATAAGATCACCACTTCTCCAGTATCTGCATCATAAACCCAGCAACGAAAGTTACCCAGAAAATCTGTCCTCATCTTCAACAGCGGTATTTTCTTCATCAACTTCGGAGGATCATAAACCAATCGATAACGAGCAGTATTTGTCTCTGGATCAAGCGTGAACCTGATCTGCTCGTATCGAGGAAACTGCGGCTTGTATAGCGGATCCTCCCAACCTCTTCTTCGTTCCAACCTGATCTTCTTGGCGAACAGATTCACCATCTTGTCTTCGACTCGATTAATAACCCTCAGCTGAGCCAAAACCGCAACATCATAATAAGGAAGTGAAAGAATGCTGAGAAGAGACCTGAAGTACTGAAGGCCGCATTCTCGCTTCACAACCATGCAGTGAAGCTCCTTGATGAACATCCAGCTGATAATACGACCCCGAGCCTGATTCCTTTCCAGAATCATGTAGTTGGCCTGAACCAACGGAGGGAGCGGAGGAGGATTCCTAGCTAGGAAATCCGCTCGCCATTCGTTCACGGTCTTCTCACGGCTTTCTTGAGCTGTAGGAGAATCTGAAGAAGGATTAGTAAAATCTGTTGTCTTTGCCGCCACAAACTCATCATCAAGCGCATTAAACTCCACATTATCTTGACCAACATAAACAGAACGTTCCAGATCCGAACCGATGAAGATTTCTTCAATCGTAGAGAAATCGGTTTCGTCCGGAACTAACGGAGTAGCATCGATCGTTGTCAAATCAACTTCATCCAATTCCTTCAGAGCTAATACACGTTCATCAGACATCTCTGTAACGTGTTCTCCCTCTTCTAATAGTTCACCCGTGACTGGATGATACTGTTGAACAATTGAAGATTCAGGGAGATCGGTAAACGCTTCCGGTTCAAGACTAACATGTTCAAACCCTCCCGAAGCTTCCAACGTTTCAGTCTGCTTAGACGGACCAGTAGTAGCTGTTGGAGGAGCAGTAGGAGCATCTTGAGACGTACTAGACCCACCTGCAGCACCGGATGCAGTTGCACCGGAACCTGTGGCAGCTGGTTGATCAGGATTTGCTGCATCATCGTCCTTGTCATCGCCACGCTTTGAGGAAACGATGCCCAATGCTTTGCATCTTTCATTCCAAAGCGTAACTACTTTGTGATCAAATTTCTTGAAGTTTGCTTGAACAGGCTTGAAGGCTTCTATTAATCGATCATCACGTTTTTTATAGCGATCCGACAGCTCTTCATGCTTCTGCTTTAACGCTTTTGCCTCATGCTCTAACACAGTGCTATGCCCCTTCATTATCTCAACTTCCTTATCACGAGCCCTGTTTGCTTCTTTCAGTCTTTCAATCTCTATAGCTTGTTCTTTTATCTTAAGATTCTGTGCACTAACAATTGAGACTAGCTTGTTGTGTGCCTCCACATCCTGTGTTCGCTGTACACGATACTCTTCAATCTTTCTAGTATGCCTACCGACTAAGTTACCCAATTCACTGACTTGTTCGATCAGGAAGTGAATTTTCTCAGCTTTAGACAAACCAGACAACGTTTCTGCTAGAGTCGGCCGTGAGGGCTCAGGTCCTGAGAAACCAGACTGACCAGATGGACCGGAAGTACCTGTTGGACCAGTAATAACAAGAGAAGGACGTGTGTATGTACCTGAGACAGGAGTTGCAGGCGGCTGTTGATCAACAGTCGTCGTGCGTGTCCCAGAAGACGTCTGCGGAGATGAGACCAGTTCCAGCATCTCTGATGTAGTTAATTGATCACTGACAGGTGGTAGCTGATGCTCTGGAGGCCTTGAATGCTGGATCGAATCAGGTATAGTGACATCACCAGCAGTTTCACCTATTGACCCTGATCCGTCCTTTGATTTCTTTGAAGTACGAGTACCCTGTTTTCTTCCTTTCCTCTTCTTTCTAACGAGACCAGGAGCAGCAGGAATATAATCATCATCTTTGTCAGATTCTGCGGCACTAACCGGTTTCTCTATACGTTCAAAACCACAAAAATTCCCGCGCTGATCATAAGCCTTTCGCATCCCTGGTGGAGGAGGATTATCATCCTCAGAAGACGAATCATCATTACCAGAACCTCCTTCATCATCAGAAGACGAACTGCTTTCATCCACCAACCTCCTTGGCTCGTCCACCTTACCTTTACCTTTGTCTGTCGCATCATCGCCTGACCGACTTGCAGGACCACCATCTCCACCTGCACTACCACGAACATCAGAATCGACGAACACTCCTTGAACTTCTTCCGCAACAACATTCACATCAATTTCAGCATGTGTTGCAGCACTGGATCTGCCAGCAGACTTCTTGCTCGATGCTTTAATTCCGTGCTTAGTCTCGAGTTGTGTGTTGGCCAACGCGATTAACCTGGGCTCTTCGTCATCAGAATCACTTCCATCTCGACGCCACTTGTGGTTCTGTGGTGCATCGTAGGCCAGATCATCGAGGTGACCAATAAGCTTTCTGACTGGATCGGATTCCTTATACTTAGACATAGACTTGAAGATCAGCAATGTACGCTCGTTCATCGGATTAACTGGTAGAACATCTGCTTCAACCTTGGGAAGATTCGGAATCTGATCATCTATCATCATTTGCAAGAATCTTGGATATAACCAAAACTTGGTTGACGTCCGTTGATTTGCTGACGGAAGTGGCCTGCGGGCATTCTCTTTCAGATTGTCAAAGATGTAACGTGATATGTTGAACGGCTTGTTCAGAATTAAAGCCGTAAACAATCCCGTCAATTCAATAGGAGACAAGTCGTATCCAGACCGTTTGTTGCTCAGACAGTGAATAAGAATATGCAATAAAAACTTGTATCGTAACGGCATGAACCCTTTGTTTATCTGATTTGCTAGCACATTATCGCTGTAACGTAGCCTCATCAATAAACCACGCTGACACTGTAAATCAATAGAAGTCGAATCTTCTGGTTGATCTCCCAATTGCAAACGCGCTCTGATGGTGTTCTCGGCGATCACCATGGGTTTCTCAGTAACGAATCCTCTAACCACTTCTTGGTTATTCACTGTTTCAACCACAGCAGAATTCCAGAATTCCTTGATCTGGGACTGGTAAGCGGTGTGTTGTGTAGTAATGGCATAGTTGATTCGTGCCCGATGAAGATACTCCATTATCCCCTTGTATTCCGGACTAACTTTGTTTACCGGTTGCAGATACGCGGCCATGTTGTGTCTTGGCTCGGACATAGATTCAACTTCCGACTTTTCTTTCTTAGTTGGTTTTGCCCGTTCCTTCTTCTCTTTCGGTGCCATTTCTGTTCATGAAAACAGGAACACGTAATGAGAAAACTGTCAAACAGTCAACAAGGATTTCACACTTAGAAAGATTTCAGTTTCTTGAAAAATTTCTAAGTGTTGTTTCCTCGAAGGATTCCATTTAGACATCAAAGGACTGACACTTGACTCGAGAGATGTTATTTTCCTCGAAAGATGAAAGGCCTTATCGAAGGATCAACTTACGAAAGATCATAAATTTTGAAAGATATTTTGATCAATCGAAAGATCTGATCAACCGAAGGATGATCCTTCGAAAAGCTTAGTATCCTTCGAGTCTCAGTTCGAAGGATATTTTGCAGACCATCTTTCAAGGTTAAGAAACATCATCGTAGGATGTTTTCCGGTGGCACTGTTTTAAGTGAATTTTAAGTGTGTTTCAAACCATTTAGAAACATCAACATCAAACCATCTAAAAACATCAACATCAAAACCAACCCCGGACACTAATCCTAACCCGAATACTAACACATACACATGTACCGATCAACCCCAAGAATACCCAAGACCCTTTTCAGACCATTAAAATTCAACACAAATCTCTGTAACACAAACATCAGTCAAGACACAACCTTATGATCATCAAAACCTACCACTAACATATTTACAACACATGCACATTACATAAAATCACATGATCAGATGAGGTGTTCATGTTGTTGTTTGTTAAGTGTATGAGGATTATCCTACCGAGATTGTTGTTGTAATCCTGATAGCCTAACTTTTGTTTCAATTTTGGCAGAGTTTTGGTAGGATCAGAGATTTTTGTGATGATGAAATTTGAACTGTTATGTTGAAATGAGGAAGAAGACCCCTTTTATACTCTGACCTCGAAATGCGAACCACCTTGAAGGATCATTATCCTTTCGAAAGATGAAAAGGTGCTTTGGAAGATGAGATTTTGGGTCGAAGGATCCAGATCTGGATCGAAAGATGCCAGATATTTGTGGGAACCCTCAACAACCTCGAAAGACGATCCTCGAAGGATATCTTTCGACCTGATCCATCTTTCGAAAAGTCTGATCAGCTCGAAGGATCCAATTGGTCAAATCCTTCGTTGACCAATTTATCTTTCGAGCATCAAGATTGACTTTCATTGACTTTCATTGACCATCTGATCTTTCGAGGGCCATTGCTTCCTCGAAGGATCAGATTTTCACCAACACTTTGGATTTTGGGAATTTGCAATTCAAACCCTTCAAATTCTTAAAAGTTTTCAGAAACGACCGTTTTGAAAAATTGCCCGTTATGAAGTTCTGCAAAGGTCAGATTTATGAAGTATCTCGGCTTGCCAGGTATCTGATCGAGTACCAACATCGGTTAATCAAAAATAAGATTAAATTGAAAATCTTTTTGGATTTTGATAAAATAAAAGACAACAATTTTAATATCCTTTGAATGTTATCAAACGACATCACCGCTAATGTCGTGCTGATATGCACCAAACGACAAAACTGTTTAAAAAAAACAATAAAAGTTAAGCATTAAAGTTAAGCAGTAAATAAATATGTACAAACACAACAATGTTTTTGTGAGTTTCTGGCGAAGAGAATCATATCAGTTTGCGGTCTTTTGTCAAAACATATTTCCTTTTAATATTCTTTTACAGATGTGGATAAGTATTCTACCACAATTACCGATATTGTTATCCACTTAAACTCAGCGATCAAGTGTAATCATAATACATTGAGATACATTTAAGGTATGATTTATACTTACCGACCGGTGTTCATCCACTCACGACACATTCCCGTATCAAGGTATGCACGAGAGTTCATCTTACTGGCAAGTATACCATTTATCATCCGTTTTTAACGTATATAAAATGTGAACAAGTCACTTATTTGAGTTTGAAAACCAAGCCCTATGTGATGAAATCACTTATTGATGAGGAACTTGATTTTCATATGCATGAGGGCACAGGAGCAAGTCCGTGAACAGGTCAGTACTTCCGTACAGCAGAGAGACGAACTTGACTCCCGGATAAATGTGATATTTTATCACTTATTTGTTTGGACATGTGATTGTTTATCACTTATTGAGGTCGAATGCAGTATGTACACGTATGTATAGTATCATGGAAGATCTAGACTTACGTCCTTTATAGAAACAACCATGATACCCAGATGATAAACAGCATAAACCCCAAATATCTCAGAACCTCGGCAATCTATCAAACGAAATTTCGGTACCAAGACCATATGCCAATGAGCGGTTCCCACGCAGTTTTCAGTTCGTTATGTTTATATCTCCTGCATACTTTAAAATGATCGTGAGTCTACCGGTACATCATTAGTAGAGCTACTTATCATTTTCTTTTCTTTTGATTTCTAGAAACATGTTTCGACCGACCTCTGATGTAATATCATTTTCTCTTATATTACCAAGAAACTCATTTTTTAAAAAATTTTCTCCCCCTTAAATGCAGAAAATAAATAAAGTAAAGACATCTTTTTGTATTTTTGCGGTTTTTCAATGTTTTTGTATTTTCTTTGAAACTTTCTCCCCCTAAAATTCAAAAATAAAATAAAGTAAAAACATATTTTTGGATTTTTTTTTTTTAGAAAAATATTTACAAAAACGATTTCCCGATGTCAGTTACTCTTGCTTCACCTTAATGCCGTTTACCAAAAGTAAATAATCGAATCTTGATTTATCAAATGCTTTGGTAAAAAGGTCGGCACGTTGGTGATCGGTATGAATGTGAACCACATCGATAAGTCTCTTTTCAAAGCAATCACGTATGAAGTGATATTTAATATCGATGTGCTTCGTTTTTTAGTGCTGTACAGGATTTCTAGTGATCTGTAAAGCAGCTTCATTATCAACATAAATAGGAGTAGTTAGGAATTCAAAACCGTAGTCCCGCATCTGTTGTTGGATCCATAGAACCTGGGAGCAGCAACTAGACGCAGCAATGTATTCCGCTTCACATGTAGACGTAGCCACACATGTCTGCTTCTTGCACTGCCAAGTGACTAGGCGATTGCCTAAGAACTGACATCCTGCTGTAGTTGATTTGCCATCTTTCTTGCAGCCGCCGAAATCAGAATCACTGTAAGCCTTGAGATCGAAGTTATCATCCTTAGGGTACCATAACCCGGTGTCAGGGCAACCCTTCAGATAACGAAAAATCCTTTTGACAGCAGCATAGTGAGAGACCTTCGGATTCGCTTGGTATCTAGCGAGAAGGCACGTTGGATACATAATGTCGGGTCTTGATGCGGTGAGATACATTAAAGATCCAATCATAGCACGATAAAGTGAAGAGTCCACAGCTTCCCCTTTTTCATCCGGAGTAATCCCGTGATTCTGCGGAAGAGGAGTAGAAATTGGCTTTGAATCGGACATCTGGAACCGGCTCAAGATGTCTCCGACGTATTTGGTTTGATGGATAAAAATTCCAGATTCGGACTGATTAACTTGCAAACCCAGGAAGAACGTCATTTCACCCATCGCACTCATCTCGAATCGATCTTGCATCACCTTCTCAAATTCCTTGCATAACTTATCATCGGTAGAACCAAAGATAATGTCATCGACGTATACCTGTACCAACAGAAGATCTTCACCAGGCTCGAGGTGCTTGATGAAGACCATATAACGCTTTGTTAAGTAGTAAAACTCTGTCAGGATGTAATGGATCTTCAAACCCCGGTGGTTGCTCGACATATACTTCCTCTTCGACTACTCCATGAAGAAATGCACTTTTAACATCCATCTGGTACACCTTGAATTTCTTGAAGGATGCGTAGGCTAGAAAGATTCTAATAGCCTCAAGACGTGCAACAGGTGCATACACTTCATTGTAGTCAATACCTTCTATCTGACTGAAGCCTTGAACAACTAACCTTGCTTTGTTTCGGACAACAATCCCACGGTCGTCCTTCTTGCACTTAAACACCCAACGAGTTCCGATCTTCTTGTAGTGGTCGGGCCTATCAACCAATTTCCATACGCCCAACTTCTCGAACTGCTGAAGTTCTTCTTGCATGGCTTCCACCCAGGAATCATCTTTCAATGCCTCCTTCCAAGATCTAGGCTCTTCTTGGCTAACATAGCAGGCGAAAGACCAATCATTTTGTTGTCCCGATTCTCGTATCTCAGCATACAAGCCAGCATTTTCGTTATTTCTGATTTGATTACTTGTCCTTACACCACTGAGAACATCACCTATAATATTCTGCTGAGGATGAATGTTATGAATTCGGGTTTCAGGAACTAGAGGAATGTCAACATTGGTCCTTAAGTTATTGATATTTAAATTCCCGATATCATTCTGAAGCTGTTGAGTTGTAGAAGATGATGCATTTTCTTCTTGAACAATTTGCGCAGACACTGGATCCGTTGCTTCTGAAGTACCTTGAACCGGACCCCGTGCTTCACCATCATTTGCATCAACATACTCCTCATCTTCCGATGACAAATTGTAGTCGACAGCATCATTAAACACCTCATTTGAAACGAGATTGTTGACAGAAGAAGATGCTTGTGAGTCAACAATGATTGGGCGAACTAACTGAGAGCCAGTCGCATTCTCGCTTTCAGACAACATTTGAGCAATTGCATTGTCATCATCAAATGTCGGCAGATTGAATGAGTCGAAAAGACCATCATAATCGAACATCCATGGATCTCCAGAAGGCTTCGGTGGATTAGAATATCTTTGAACTTTTACTTCACCCCACTCTTCAATCTTCTTGGTAGTCAGGTTCCATACTCGCAGATTAGGAGTAGCATACCCAAGGAAGTAACCTTCGATAGCTTTGGCACCAAACTTCCCGTCAGGCTCAATCATGGTACATGGTGCACCAAAAGGTTCTAGATATTCCAAGTCAGGAGTCTTCTTGTGTAGGAGTTCGAAGCACGTTTTGCCATGTCTTTTCACTGTGAGAACCCTGTTTAACGTGTAGCAAGCCGAGGCAACAGCTTCAGTCCAGAATCAAACTGGAAGCTGAGACTCAACCAACATGGTTCTTGCAGTCTCAATTAAGGTTCTGTTCTTTCTTTCAGCGACTCCGTTTTGTTGTGGCGTGTACCGAGAGCTGTATTCATGAAGGATTCCTTTTGCAGTGCAAAATTCATCCATAACCCTGTTTTTGAACTCGGTTCCGTTGTCGCTTCGAATTCGCCTCACCTTTAGATTATAAAGATTTTCCAACAAGGTGATCAAATTCTTTAGAATTTCTGGAGTCTCGCTCTTGTGGACCATGAAAGCAACCCATGAAAATCTTGAATAGTCATCAGTGACTACCAAGCAGAAAACTTCCCCGTGCACACTCTTGTGTTTGACTGGGCCGAAAAGGTCCATATGCAGACGTTCGAGTGGCATGTTTACAGTGTTAACCTTCTTCAATGGATGTGATTTCTTGATCTGCTTCCCTTTCTGACACGGCACACAGACATCTTGAAGTTGAAAATTCTTCACATTGACACCTCTCACCAGATTGTTTTTGACAAGGTGATTCATTTTTCTGAGGTGAATATGACCCATCCGTCTGTGCCAAGAGATCGTCTCCTTTTCAGTGGCTTTTGAAATAAAGCAAGTAACTTGTTTGGACTTGGTTATTGCTTGGCTCATATCGAGGACATACAAATCATTAACTCTTGGTGCTGATAAGAGAATCCATTCTTCGGGAATCTTGAATCCTGGCTTCAGCACATAACAACCGGCATCATCAAAATGCACGGTGAACTTCTTGTCGCAGATCTGAGAAACACTCAGGAGATTGTGATCCAACTGTTGCACATAATTGATTTTGTCGAAACTCACAACTCCATTTGAGATCATTCCCTCGCCGGTGATATACCCTCCTTTGTCTCCAGCAAACGCAACATATCCTCCTCTTATACTTCGCACATCGAAAAGAAGACGATAGTCGCCCGTCATGTGCCTGGAAGCCCCACTATCAACAATCCAATGACTATTAATAGTTCCTCCTGGAGCCGCCTGCACATGCAATTAACTTATCAGTTTGAGAGGGGGACCCAAGCCTTTGTGGACTTGGGTCGTCCTTGATCATCAAGGAAGGTGATTTCAATCACTTGATGATTAGGAAAAAGAACATGTGGTGCTCCCCCTGATTGAATTACCTGCTTTTGCTTCCAAGTTGTTTGTCCTTTACCAGTATTTGAATTTATTGTTTTAGCATTTACTAGTTTTACAGTTTCAGATTTTGCTTGTACAGGTTTTTCTTCTTTGACCTCTGATTTTAAGGCCTTTTCAATTACCTTTTGATTCTTTTGCTTTAACTTCTTTTCCCTTTCTTTCAAGACACGTGGGTCTTGTTTCGGGGAAACTGATCGTTTTCGGTAATCGATTTCTTGGGGAGCACTCGTTTTTGACTTCAGCTTTTGCACGTGTGGGCAATATCTTACAATATGCCCAATTGTCCCACATTCAAAACATGTTCTCCGCTCTACAAATTTCGGAGAAACATGTTGATGACCAGACGGAGAACCAGACAATGAACTTTGTGATCTAAACGTGCTTGGACCTAAATCACATCCGTTGGTGTGTTGGGTTTAATTATTCTGATCATTTCGTTTTAAAATTCTAACTTGTTTTATAAACTCAACGTTAGATTTATCCTGAAATGTTTCAAGCTTGTCTGAACCCGTGGATCCAACAAAGTTCATTTTCGGTTCTCGTTTCTTAACAGGAGCTCTTTTGTTTTGCACCTTTTGTTGTTGAACCTTAGGTTGCTCAACCTTTGATTGTTGAATTTTAGGTTGTGCAGCCTTAGGTTGAGTAGCCTTAGACTGTTCAACTTTAGGTTGTTGAACCTTTGGTTGTTCAGTCTTAGGCTGCTGAACTTTAGGTGCTTGAACATTCTTGTTCTGAGCCTTCTTTCCCTGTACCTTACCCTTTCCGGAGTTGACTTGTTGTTTTCGCTCAATTGGTAGTTTTTGGTTTCCGTATTGTTTTCTAATTTGTTCACACGGAATTGGATCACATTGAGTGACGGTAACTTTGCCACTTTTATTCCCCAAAAACTTATCAGTGCATCCTTCAAAAATTTGCTCAATTAAATCTTGATTTACATTTTTAATTGGAAAATCTTTGTTAGAGTAGATTTTGCTATCTCCTTTGAGCGTGTACAACAAATTATTCCCTTCACGGCTAGATACAAGGGACTTCCTTGCTTTTGACATTTCAGTCTTACTCGGTTTCACTGGTGGATCACACAGGATGTGATTCTCGATTGGAATATCTGTTGTAACCGAGTTAGACTGTTGTTTCACAATTTCTTCAGATTCATCATCCGAAGAATCAGCATCCTCAACAATGGGAGGACTCTGTTCCTTAACACACGATGAATCTGTCACATTCTCAGATTCTGATTGACCCGATGATGATGTACCAGTTGTGAACCCGAGGCCTGCTGCAAAGTCATCTAGACCGAGTGGCACAGTAGGTTCAAAACGGGGCATATCCTCGTCATCAGGCAATTTGGAGTAATTGTGATTCATTGGGGGAGGACATGATTTGAATCCAATACCTTTTGCATCCCCCTTTTTCTTTTTCTTTTGAACGTCAATGATGTGATCCAATACATAGCGGGAATTGGAATAGATTTCCAGTTTCTGCTTAATTGTCTCACATTCACATCGAGCTGTTGCCAACTCTACCATTTGTTTTTCAATTGTGTCAATAAGATTATTGTTAGCATGTTGTTTTCGCAAAACAGCCTTTTGTAATTCTGAAACATCATGTCTTAATGACGCAATTGTTGCTTTAAATTCCTTTTCATTTCTGGTTAAAAACAAGTTAGCTTCAGTTGCTTTAGAAAGATCTACAATCAATTCTTGATTGTGTTTGTATGTGATTTCAAACTGACTTTCCTTTTCAGCATATTTTAAACACTTTGCACATTCAATAGGAACAGAAATAGAGTCAGAATTAGTATCACATACCTGAGAAGTCTGACCTTCTACGTGAGCCATAAAGGCTGTATGAAAAGAAAAAGATCCATCTTCAGAGAAGAACTGAGCAAGCTTCTCGGAAGTTCCAGCAGATTTCTAGCAAAGAATAGATCTCCTCTTGCATAATGCTTCAACTTCAGCCAAAAGCTCATCAACTTCCAAATCTAAAGCATCACTTGATAAATCACCAGCATCAAGTGATTCCCCATCCATGCTCCCACTATAACCCGAACTATCTTCATCTTCTGAAGATTCACCAGCAGACACGGGTTCTACTACCTTCTCAATCACTTTAGCATAACATGCTGTTCCACCATTTCCTCCTTCTCCAAGCTGAAGGTTCCAATTGCAGATTTCATCAGCTTGAACAACCAATCCTCTGTGGGGATTAGTGTTTGTGGATCCAGATGCATTTCCTCCAACGGGAACTATTGATCTGTCAGAATTGTTGTTCAGTTGCTGTTGTGGCTGTCCTTGATTCCTGAAGGGATTCTGATTTCCTTGCTTAGGTGGCTTCTGACACTCCCACTTGAAGTGACCCTTTTCACCACAATTGAAGTAAGTGACAGCATTCTTATCAAAACCATACTTGGTGTTGTTGTTGCTATTCAAGTTGGTTCTCCCCGTCCTTTCCATAAACTCCTTTGCTCTTCGAATTGCACTAGCAAGAGCCCATTTGATATCCATCATTTCAAACTCTTCTCTATCCACTTGCTGATAATCTTCATTGGTTAGATTGATATTCTCAATCTGACCTGCGACCAATCCACAATAAGCACTAACCAAGGTGTTCAACATCTCCATATGCTCCTTGGCTATTTCGACACTGACTTTGGAAAAGTTGGAAGTGTCTAATCTGACTGTGTTCGGATTGGAAGTGGCTTGAAAGTTTGAAGAGCTTCCATAAAACCCTTGCTGTTGCGGTTGTTGCTGCTGAGCTGTCGGTTGCACATCCTGTTGTAGAGAAGAAGAAACTGGTCTTGAATACATCGTGTATGCTGAAGGATCAAACTGATCTGTTGTGGAAGGTCCGGTGTTTGAGATGAAGGCTGTTTGAAGCTTCGCATGTTGAGAGGCTGGTTTTTCTCCACTGATACCTCCTGCAATCCCATAGTACATCTCTGGATTTTGAGGAGTTAGTGTTCTTTTTGCCTTAAGCTTTTCTTCTACATCCTTTTTCTCCAATTTTTGAATTAACTCATAAACGGTGATTGTGTCTAGAACACCATTTTCTTTGAGAATTTCAGGATAACCGCTCCACTTTGCTGGTAAGCTATCAGCGAATCTCTTCACCATTTCTTGTGGAGTGGCAGTGACTCTAAAAGCAAACATCTCGCTCAACAAGTGATGGAACCTTGTAGATAACTCTGCCAAAGTCTCATTCTCCATACACGTGAATCCTTCAAACTCTTTCTTCAGTAATTCTTGCTTGATCTTTCTAGATTGAGCATTTCCTTCACATCGTAACGTGAGCATATCCCATAAGCTTTTAGTAGTCGTGCAGTAAACAAACTGGTGGTAAATGTCTCTGTGAAGAGCTTGTGTGAGAATCATGAATGCTTTCTTTTCTAACTCAAATTTCTTCTTATCATCATCAGACATAGTGCTGTAAGTTTCTGGATTAGATCCTGCAACTTCCAAATCATTGTCAAATGCGGTGAAGAAGAACATCCATAGATCTTGACCTTGCCCCTGAACATAAGTTCTCAGCCTTTCTTTCCACCATCCCTAATCATTGATGTGATTTAGCTTTGGCAGTTTTGTGCTTGTACCAGTTTCACTGTCGTTCTGCATCATAGCTTGAATGCTGCTGCTTTGATTTGTGACCAATGCCCATTGATTTGCAGTTATCATTGCAGCTTGAGGTGGAGTAATAGCCTGCATCCATGCAGTTTTGTTGAAATCTGACGCAGATTGCGTAGCTGATGATTGTGGAGTCAAAGTTGTTTGAGTCCACGCGGTTGGATCCCACTGACCATTTGTTCCCATTTTATAAAAATTAATATATTAAGTGAAAATTGATTTGAAAATTGAAAAACAAGTTTTCCCTTTTTAAAAATTTAATTTTCACAAACTATGTTAATATCTCGAATGATAACAACCACCCGAAGGATCCTTGATCGAAAGACCTGAAAAACACAAACTTGTTAAACTTAAACAGACTAGTATCGAAGGAACAGAACTTGTTCGAAGGATCAACAGTGTTCGAAAGATCACTGTTGAGTTTCGAACAATGATTTCGAAAGACTCTCCAATCGTAGGATCCTTATCTTTCGAATAAGAGCTGTAGATCGAAAGATATATCCTTCGAAAAGATTCCTTGGATCGAAGGATAAGTCACAGACTTCGAAGGATGTTCGAAGGATGATTATCTATCGAACCTCCTTTGATCGAAAGATGATCTTTCGACTTCGAAGGATATCCTTCGATCTGTACTGACACAGTTGACAAAAGTGACAGGTTGGTGAAAAGGTGATTGGTTGGTAGAAAGCTTTCGGCAGAAGGTATGTTCAGACCATACTTTCTACCAAACCAGATTTGACCAATAAAATATTACCTAAAAAGAAGGTTCTTATCCAGAAAAACCGGTCACCGGAGTAAGCCGGAATTTGGCCGGAAATTACCAAACTTCTTAAAAACAAGTTTTTAAGTTACCCAACCCGTCCTTTAACACACCCGGTTAGTTTAGAACACGTTTTTACGTCTAGAAATGCGAGAAAAACACTAAAAACGGGTGCTAAACCATGTGAGTTTTTGTCCAAACACTCCAAAGTCTTGTATAAACTCGGTTTTTAACAAGGAAAAGAGCCAAGCTCTGATACCAATTGTAGGACCGAGTTTCGTGACCGAAACCGTGATTCGTGTGAGATCGGTTCAAGACGGGAGAGATTAGAGATAAACAAACAACTTCTTTGTATTAATCTGGTAGTATAACAGTACAAATCGGCCCGATTACATGATAACCGAACTAATACCAAAGGAGTATACATCCAGGGAGAGACCAAGTGGTGATCTCTCCCGGTGAGGTCTCAAACCTCCTAAAATCTCCAAGTGTTTGAAATGGCAAGGGTTTTCTATTTATAGTCACACCCCTTGTCTTGCAAACACACACGGTCAACCGAATAACCCTCTCGTTTGACCACTTCAAACGAGCGGGTCTATACACGTTCGATAGACCATTTCACTAACTATTACAAATTCAGCGTAAAATAAAACTAATCTATTCGACAAGCATCGGACACAAAATCTGCATCAACAAATTCCCCCTTGTCCGTTGCTGTCGAATGCTGAAAATGCAACTGCAATCGATCTTTAGTCAAGTATTCATCTTCTCTGTGTTAACAAATTCCCCCTTGACCGATGATCCAGGTAAGTAGTATCTTGATGCTTCTTGTATAATAGTTCCCCCTCAAAGTATGCGTATCCGTGTTGGGTGTTGTGCAATTTCCTCAAAAGGCTCAATTGACCGATCTTCCGCTGATCTTCCAATACTCCAACCGGCATTTGATAAGGGTTCCATTTTTTAAAAACTGCATCAAGTCTTGATCTTTTCATAAGAACTCTATTTCATACAAGCATACTACATTGATAGAGATTTCTGGTGAACTGTCTTCTGTAAACCGTCTTTGTGGAATCGACCAAGTAATGCACTTTAATCTTCAGCATCAACACTCAGGAAAGTCAGCTAGACCAAGTGTATCCCTTGCAAGCTCAACCAAACGGCACGCTTAGTTTAACTACATCCAGATCTCATTGTCTCGCCTTTGTGAAGTTGACCACGTAATGCACTACAGATCTTCAGCATCAGTACTCAGGAAGTCAGCTTGACCAAGTACATCGTTTGCAAACTCAACGAATTGAGTTACCCCCAGATCCCTGTAAAATCCCAAAGAAACATCAAACCCAAAACCGAATCCTGCAGGTCTTCAGCCTTGAACTATCAGCTTTCATAAGGATTCCCCCAGGTCTTCAGTAAACAGCGCTTCGAAACAACTGTCGACTTTAGATACTTGTATGTTTCCGTGCAAAACCCTTCATGCTGGCTGGAGAATTAATTAAAATCCTCAAATATGTGTCTGTGCAGAACATTCCACGCCGAACCGTTAGTATCACCAGAAAATCACAAACTCTACCACCTGTGATTGCGTTTAGAAATTTACCGAAGAAATTCATCATACGTTTTATTCCCCCATTTCTTTGGTAAGATCTCTAAACCTTAACAGATTCCCTCCACTTCAAAGGAACTGTCGTCAACTTTCAAATGTTCACCAATTCCCTTCACTTAGCGGAACTGTCGTCAATCTTCACTGAATGTTCTCGGTTCTGAAAAATCACGAAAACGACTTTCTTCTTTGCATATTCTAGTTGAATAAGAACGTCCCCTAGTACCCCGTAGGATCCGAGTTGTATCCCTCCAAAGACTTTGTGAACTCGTTAGGACCGGTATTGACATTCTAGGTTCATTCATTCGTTACCAAATGCGAGAATATGACAATAAACAAAAAGATTTCTTCGTTGCATATTCTAGTTGATAAAGAAATTTCGCCTAGTACCCCGTAGGATCCGACTTGTATCCCTCCAAAGACTTTGTGAACTCGTTAGGACCGGTATTGACGTTCCAGGTTCATACGTTCGTTTTCAAATGCGAGAATATGACAATAAACAAAATGCTCTGATACCACTTGTAGGTCCCTCGGAGGTTGAGGTTAAACCTTATCCTTGTTATGTTTAACACACTAGCAAGTGCGGAATCCAAGCTAGAATGCAAACCGGTAGTTTATATGAGAACACAAGCTACAAAGAGAAAGGTAGACACACGAGATATCAAAGTTTTCTCTTGTATTTCAGTGGACACGGTTACAGCCCTTGACCAAACTGAAAATACGCTCTCTACAAGACTAAGTTCACTCACTTATCACTTTCAATCATGCTACCAAATACCCAACAAGTCGCATTTGCCATCATAAAATTCCAAATGAGAAGCACAATCAACTAGCAGCTGTTTCTTTTCTCTTCACTTTAGATACTTGATCCACTAAAGCCCATCTAAAACACTTGAGGGTCCATTAGAAATCCAAGACCCATAACCCAACTGCCCAAATAGAAATTGTCAACAAACATTTAAGGCCCACTATATTTGATGCCAGCTAATTAACCCCAA
Organism: Helianthus tuberosus; assembly: GCA_030545235.1. NCBI lineage: Eukaryota > Viridiplantae > Streptophyta > Magnoliopsida > Asterales > Asteraceae > Helianthus > Helianthus tuberosus. Next base: position 63,019,448 of record CM060352.1, read on the forward strand.
AAGTCAAACACCCTAATTTTAATCAGCCGACAACTCCATCTATGTTTCTTAGACAAACCTTTTTTTTTTAAATCATTCTCTTCTTGGATACAAACCAAAAATCGAAATCCTTTATAATCGATTTCCCGTTTCACCAATTTCAAACCATGAGCAGACAAACTTTACCAAAACACAACAAACTCCAAATCGCTTTCTCTCTCTTCGATTAAAGGCCTCCAACAATCAAAACCCCCAACGATTCAATCATTCAGCCGACAAATCCATAAACAGCTGCTAATATCAGCTATGAAGAAGATCGATTCCAAGTCTGAGGTTAGAGTTGAAGATTCGGGACCCGGGGGGATTTGATATCGTCAAATAGCATCACTTCGGTTTTTTTTTTTTTTAAATGTGAATGACGAAACTGACATCCATGTCGACGAAACTGATTGTTTGTTTTGTTCGACGAAACTCAGATGCAATGTTGTTGACGAAACAGATTGGTTGTCTTGTTTGTTGATCGACGAAACAGAAGTGTTATGAGATGTCGGCGAAACTGAATGGATATGAAGAAACCCTAGTTCTTTAACCAGCCGCCACCCATCTTCAAGAACAAAGTGTACTGTTCTTTTGCAGATTTGACGAAAACATTGTATATATGATTTTTGATGATGATAACTTGATTATTTAGGTGTAAAACATAAAACTTAACCCTCTGGTCATCACAGATCTGCATATTCGGGTCCAAATCTAGATTTTTCTTCTATTACACCTTTTTAACATCTTGAACAAAAATCACGAAAATCACAGATCTAGAGCACATGTGACTTAGCAAACTGTTAGATTTACTAAATCGGGTACCATGGCTCTGATACCAATTGTAGGACCGAGTTTCGTGACCGAAACCGTGATTCGTGTGAGATCGGTTCAAGACGGGAGAGATTAGAGATAAACAAACAACTTCTTTGTATTAATCCGGTAGTATAACAGTACAAATCGGCCCGATTACATGATAACCGAACTAATACCAAAGGAGTATACATCCAGGGAGAGACCAAGTGGTGATTTCTCCCGGTGAGGTCTCAAACCTCCTAAAATCTCCAAGTGTTTGAAATGGCAAGGGTTTTCTATTTATAGTCACACCCCTTGTCTTGCAAACACACACGGTCAACCGAATAACCCTCTCGTTTGACCACTTCAAACGAGCGGGTCTATACACGTTCGATAGACCATTTCACTAACTATTACAAATTCAGCGTAAAATAAAACTAATCTATTCGACAAGCATCGGACACAAAATCTGCATCAACAGTTTCAGCAGTTGTTAAAACTAAAACCATCACTTCAACACACACCACAATCACTGCCCTACCACCACCACCAAAAATCACTTCACCATCAAAAACAACTTCACCACCATCACCTCCTGCTTAAAAAGCAGAAGACATCAGATGTTACAACATCTGTTGTAATGACAACAGTGGTTGAAACACCAGTTGTTTCAAAAATTGTTAGTCAGCCACTTTCTACCACTCAAATCACCACCACTGATCCACCCAAAACATCATCAGCCCCTCCTACAATAAAAAGGAGACGGATTTTTATACCTGATGATGATTCTCCATCTCCACCACTAACATCTTCACAATCTCTTGCACTTATCCCAAAACCTGTTCCTCTCTCATCGGCTCAAATACAACAACCAATCACTGCCATCACTCCTGCAGGTGTCCAATTTCCTCTTGAACTTATTGCAGTCAGAGAAGAGATCAAATCCTTCTACTATGAGGATGATCCTGCTAAACGGAGGTTGCCATTAATTGAAGGATATTCTAGGCCTAACAACATTGAAGAATATTTAAAAATTAAGGGTCAACAGGCAAAGGATATCTCCAAAAGAAGCTCTCAAGGCAAAACTGACAAAGAAATTCAAAGGCACTACCAATTTCTTCTCACACAAGTCAGATCTTTGGAGCAGTTTGCAAAGAATGTTTGCAAGCAAGTGTCAGAAAGAGCAGATGAAACCCTGAGAAAAGACTATATTGAAAATATCATGGCTTTTAAGAAGTATAAGGGTGAGAAACATATGTACAAAGAGTGGACCATTCCTGAGCTTGAAACTGCAGCAGCCAGGATTCAAGAAATGATTAAGAATAAGGTCAGACATACTCCTCCAGATTAGTCAAAGTACAAAAAGAATGTGCCTGAAAAGACATTAGAGCTGAAGAGAATGAAAGAGGAATTAGTTGCTGCTGATTATGGGTCCAAAAATCAAGTGATGAGATGGAAAGAAGATAAAGTCAGGACCACCTACAAAAGGCTGGAGGAACTACGAAAGAAAGATCCAATGGTTCCACAAAAACCTGTCTATCCTGAAGCAAAGGTTTCCACAAGACCACCAAAACTGCAAATCAGGAGATCCACTGCTCCAGCTGGTGCTGCCATCTATAAAAGAGGACAACAAAAATAGTTGGATACTGAAACAGTGGATGAGTTATTGGTAGGTGATGAATGTGTAAAAGAGGGTATTAAGAGGATGATAGAAGAAACTCTTGGATTGAGTCAACCTGCAAGCACTGCTCAGACAGTCATTAATAGGCCAGCATCACCAAACTCCTCATCTAATAAAAATCTCCCAAGAAACCCATTGGACTCAAAAGTACTTAAATGGAAAACTGATAAACAGACCCATGTACTGACAGTGATCAAGTCCAGTGGAGAAGTGAAGAAAATAACAAGGGAACAAGCATTTGGCCTAAGTCTTGAAGATATGCAGGATCTCCTTGATCTTCCACTTTGCAGGGATGAAGATGACACAGATGCCTTAGACTTTGAGTTACAACTCAAAGGACAAATAAGGGAACTGTTGATGAGGCAATAAAGTTCCATAATAATGAAGGGTTTTGGCATTATCTGTTCCAGGGGAGATTGTTGGGATTGAACCCTATCAGAGGAACAGATAATTAAAGCCAAAACCGGATCAGATCAGTAGATCCAAAATAAGCAGATGTTGTGTTTACTTGCTCTCCCCTTGAAAGTGGTTTCAACATCTGATGACCTCCATCTACTGTTCCTTTACATCAACTGTTGCCTTACAACTACTGATCGTGCTAAAGACTGATGATATCTAAAGACCTGTTGATCAATCTACTGTTATGGATCAAGCAGTGCTGAAGTTACTAAAGTACTACTGGAGGCACAACAGTGGAAGGATAAAACAGTTTATTAGTCTTCTTTATGTAATGTGTTGTAATCAGTGGTTAGCATAGCAGGGTTTATATTAGATCAGTTGTTAGAGATTGTTAGGAGGTTAGATGTCACTTTCATGGTGACGTCAGCATAGATGCCACAGTGGTTTGTTCGTGCCTATAAATAGTACAGTACCATGCACTGTTCTATTCGGCTCTTCACAAAATCTTCTTCCTGTACAAACAAACATTGTGAGCTCAGGCTAAGGGGGAGTTTGTATTCATACATACATTGTAATCGTTTTAATCATTCGATTCTATGTGAAAATGTGTGATTAAAACAATTCTCCTGTTTGATTGTGTGCAAAGTTTGTTTTCATCTTAATTCCGCTGCATTACTCATTCATCTTCATCTTAAATCAAACGTAAAACACAGTCATTCCAAACTCAGATCCTAACAACAACTAACTGTGAACTCGCTTAACTTTGTTGTTGATTCGTTACTATATGCCTTGCAGGTCGTTAGGTGTTTACTTGGAGCTTTCATGAGAAGGAGAGGTCGTTGTGGGACATGGACTTTTGAGTTCCATGTTAAACTTTTGAACTTTAAAACTTATGTTTTGGTTTTACACTTTATGCTTGCGCTGATAACTTGAACTTGGTTAATTTGTTTTGGACACCAATTATATTGTGGTGGGTTTTTTTATCTTTATTATTATACATTGTTCAATATGATTGGTGGCTTGATCCTGGTCATGTCATGCCTCCTGCTGTGATACTCCGCTTGTGGATTTTGGGGGTGTGACAGGTTCGAAAACTTTTAGTTTGTCGAGCAAATTTAGTTCAACCTTAAGTCATGTAGCCATTTTGGCTATTTGTGTGTGTACACTCTTGCACACTTTCTATATACGTAATCTTTTTTTTTTCATCGATTACATCTATTGCTATAGCATAATCAAATATATCATTTTACACGTGTTTCATTACGGTTCCATATTGTACTTATTTTGTACATAATTCATCGCGATCTCATATTTGTTTGGTACTAGAGTTTCTTTTAGAACTCCATTAGCCTCTTTTGTGGTTTTGACAACAACCTTCTTTAAGGTTTAGTATGCAACCACTTCTGCGGTTTTGTATGCAACCACTTATGGTGTTTTATGTGCCACCTCTTTTGGGGTTACACCAACTGCGTTACTCTGCTCTTTTTGTGTTTGTGGGTTTTATCTTTTTGGAACCGATTTATCTCTCACAATTTATTAATATGATAATCATTTTGTGAGTACTTCCATTCGAGCAGATAAGTTTAAGCTGGTATATGTGACTTTGTCACCTTATTTGTGTTAGTGAATGCATCTTTTATTTCATTTGTTATTATTTGCAAATACACGCTCTTTCTTTTGGACTTTAGATTTGCATTGAACACTTCAGGGGTCGATATATAATATGAGGCATTTTTTTATGTTACCAGTCTTTCATTTTCTTGTCTCCCTCTAAGACTGGGAATACGATGTACATATCCCATTTTATATGTTATGGTGGTGCTATTGGTACATAGGCTGCACAACAAAATATATAAAAAATGGAAACTTGGTTCTCTTCAGGAGACCAGTTGTAATGGGGAGTATTTGTGATAAGCAGTTAGTTTTGAATTGATATAATCAATCGATGAATTCCGTCTCGACTACGTATGCCTCTCACTATATTTCACATTGTGCCCAACAATGGTCCCTACAATTGGGTTGTCAAAGAACAGTGTAAACCATGTCAAAAAAAACAACGTTCCATAGTGTTGGGCATATGCTACATACGGGTAGCTAAAAACTCACATGTAACCATGTATGAATGCCACAATCCACATAACTGTACATTTCAATGGTCCCATATAAGAGGGATTGTTTGTAGGAGTTTATTGTTTGGAAGGGCATAAAAAATTATTTGCCACAAAAAAAAACTAACTAGACATATGATAAGGCATGATGTGTGCAAAATGCAACATATAAATTACATCAATTGTGGCATAAAACTAACCCTTTTTTAGTACTAATGTTGGAAAAAGTGTGCTTTTGTCTTCCTTTTGTATTTTCAGGATTAAATGAGCTCAAATTAACAAAAGAAGCAAAAAGGCAGCTAAATCTAGCATAAATACAAGAAAAGGAATAAACGTGGCATGCCCGACCCCCCTCGACAGCATCTCCCAAAGCAAAGACAAGAAGAAAGATGAGCATGGGGCTGTGCCCAGCTGAGCACGGGGCGTGCCTAGCTCAGCACGGGGCAGTGCTCAGGATGGACAGCCCTGGCACTAAAGACAAACCCGTAGAAGCTTCTATTGCCCACCACGGGGTGCCCAGTGGACACGGGGCCGTGGTCAACGCAAAGATACGCAGAATCTTGCCAAATCTGATAGTACAGATATGCTTTTGAGCACGGGGGCGTGCCCAGCGGACACGGGGGCGTGTGGAGCTAATAAAGACAAACTGTATTAATGAAGAAAGAGAAAAGGGTGGACACGGGGCCGTGTCCAGGCTTCTGTACAGGCTATAAATAGGAGTGCTTGGCTCAAGCTCAAACCATCCCTTGGCACACCACCTCTCTCACACTTCACCCACCACCCACCACCACCATAACACCATCATCCATTGTCCATCGTAGAGTGTGTGAGTCGTCTCGGGATCCAAGATTGATCATAAGAGTTCTTGACAATCAAGGCCATGTTTGCCTAAGTCTCTTACATCACTTGGTGAAGACAAAGTGTCTAGTTTAATACTTTTTATTTCTAATCTTTTGCACTTTTTACTTGGTTTTGTATGTAACACCTGTGCCTTCACGGCCATCAAACAAATACCAAACCAATGAAATATTATATTTCATACTTGGGATTTGTAAAAATATGTGTATCGTTTACACATATCAACTCTTGTTCAATTTCAAACTCTAAATCGCTTTCTGGAAGGTTATACGCGCACCGATGCGTAAATATAACCAGTTTAATGCAACAAACACTCCGGAATAGTGACATAGGCTTAACATACCTTAAATAACCTTTACATAACTTAGATATAAGTTTTGGAAGGTTTGGTGTGGTGAAATCAAAGTTTAATCGCTTACAGGGACTAAAGTTGACAAACTGCGAAAGTATGCCAATTTGAACTGTAACAGACCTTCCGGAACATGACCATAAGTTAAACATACCATAAATATCCTTTACATAGCTTAGAAATAGGCTTTGAGGTGTTCGGTATGCTAAAATAAACTTTTGTGTCATTCAGGGACTAAAAGCGTCAAAAAGTGCACAAGTTTGCATTTTTACGCATAACTTACGTTCTGAATACATCCGGACATCCAAAAATTTATGTAAGCACTAAAATATTTTATTTTAGTGTTCGGCATAAGAAAAATCCATTCGTCGCGTCATTTGGATCGTTTTTCGCGCTTGTGCGCATTCCGTCGTAATTAAGCGAACATCGCGTTCGTACGGCTAAACGAACCGACATCCGAGATATTTTTGAGCACACTTTAAGTTCCCTATACTTTAACTTCATTTTAGAGCTTTGAAATGGGGTTAACGGGCCTTAAACGTGTCAAAAATGGGCTGAATGCATGACAGGGACCAAAAGTGTAATTCTGCCAAACTTTGGCCTAGCGGTGCGCTACACTTTTAGTGTAGCGGTGCGCTAGCCAAGTCCAGACCAGATGCAGAGTTTCTAACAGCCTGTTTGCACATGTTTGATCCTCCACCACATGTTCTAAGATGCTTAGTCATGAAGATAAGGATCATTTCTAGCCACCATAAGGTCCCGACACATGTACGGGCAAGATTAAGGCACGTTTTCCTTGAAACGATCTTAACGGTGGACCGAATACTATAAATACCCCACCCCCCCATTGCTTCTAAACCCACAAGAATTCTGATTTGAGAGCTCTAAGTTGAAACCATTGTTTCATACCTGAGTTCTTAGATCGGGATTAGCATTCGGGGACCCTGGGTAAGTATTCTTTCGTTCTTTTCCTTATTTTATTGCTTTTCGAGTCAGAAAGTCAAACTTTGTTTGACTTTCAGCGTTGACCAGTAATGGTCAATGCGAAGTTCGTTTGAACTTCGCAACGTGAGTGTAATCACGTTGGTCATAGTCCCTTGGGACTATGCCCACTGATTACCACGTTGTCTAGGGTCGTAGGGTAGGCGATCTAATAAATCGCCTATACCTTCGAACCCGACCCAGTTTGGTCGATCATTAGGATCCGACCAAATACATTAGGTGACCATAGTAGGTAGGGAATAACCTTCCGAGGTTATACCCTATGGTCACATCGTTTAAGTAGTTGTATGATAGGTAGTTTATATGCCTTAGGTAAATTACCAGAATACCCTTTTCATGTATAATTGGTAATTAAGCATATGTAACCTAAACTTTTGTCACATAACTGATTATGTAACATGTTTAGGCATATAACACTTGTCATAGGACTAGTTAGGCGATCCGAACGCGTTTCACGCGAACGACGCGTTAAAGTAGCATAAGCTACCTAAACGGGTCGTGATGGGTCGTAAGCAGTTAGGTTAAGTTTCATTTAGTATGTAGGCTTTGTTAAACCATATCACACGAGTCTCCACACTCGTTTGGTTTACAAACCCTAATGCTACCCAGTCTTCCGATTTAGGTCCGGTTATTTAACGTAGTTACCTATATTAGGTGTCGTTTGATTCCGAGATCTCTAGCACTGTTTGGTGGTTATCTTTAGACAACTGAGCAATCTCAAGTGAGTACATAGACCCCTCTTTTACTGTTTTCCAAACTGTTTTGGGGTGGAACACATGTGCCTACTTGTTACTTTCATGCTTTCCTGTTTTCACATCATATACCGACTATGTTTGTTAGTACATTATAGTACATGATTTCATTACTTTTCTGCTATGTATGTTGACTGATAACATGCTAAGCACATTGATTTACATGACTTTTCTGCTATGTATGTTGACTGATAACATGCTAAGCACATTGATTTACATGACTTTTCTGCTATGTATGTTGACTGATAACATGCTAAGCACATTGATTTACATGACTTTTCTGCTTTGTATGTTAACTTAGCATACTTAGTACATCATTTTACATTGCATCTCTGTTGCATATGTTCCAGTAACATATGGACACATTGTTTTACAACTCTACCTTGTATGTTTACTCTAGCATACTAGGTACATTATCTTCATCTCATGCTTACATTTTGGTATGACATTTGGTTTGTTTAACGGGTCTATATAACATTCATTAACATTTGCTACGCCGCTCGGTAGTAGGTAGTGGTACCATAGGACTTGACAAATCCCGTTCCGGACATCCCAGGGAAAGGGGATGAAAGGAATGACCGAATCCGAATACATATTCTCTTGATAACTCACTTTTACATAGTTATCCGGCTGTCTCAAGGCTTGAATGTTTGCGTTTAACATACTGCATAAGTGTTTGTATCAGTAAAGCATGCATTATTCTACAAAACATAACTTTGATTTAAACCAAGTTTTACTTCAATACTTTGTTTTGTTCATTTTTACTTATGGTTTAAGTAGTCTAAATTTTACTTACCATACATATCATTTTGGTTATACATTACTTGACTACTTTTGGACTATCAACATTTGACATGGTTTATACAAGGACTTTTGACTATTGGTTTAAACATAGACATTTGACATGGATATTTGACATAGACATTTGACTTGGATATTTGACATAGACATTTTGACATGATTTACATCTTGACATGAACATTTTACATTGTTTGGTTTGGTTTGATTAAGTGATTAAGTAACGATGCGTGTGTAATATGATACAAGCACGGTGGATACGCCGCTGGTACTTCCTATATATAAGTGTTTGTATGGTATTACATGTCGTCACGTTATTTGAATCATTTCAGTTTGAGACATAGAACATTTCATACAAATAACATACTTTTCACAAGACATTGATTTATAAACAACTTATCTTATACAAACACATTTTACTTGGTTATCCATTTAACCTTACATTTATTTATACTTATCATCTGATCTTATCGTTTTTCAAATGATTTAAAGACAAAGCAAATAACAAGGTTCATGACTAAACATTTTCTCAAACATAAGTCATGAATCTTATTTTCACAAAACCTATGTATCTCACAGGCATTTTTATGCTGACGTACCTATTTTCACATGTGTTTTTCAGGAGCTGTTGCATAAGATGACCAAGATACACATAGGCAGACTCGGGCTTTAGTGACAATAAAAGATGCAAGACTAGTTAATTATGTTGAAATTCCTTGTTTGTTAAGACATTGTAACACTTTTAATCAATAAAACGAAACTTTAATATCCATGGTTGTGAAACATTAATTCTGTTACAACACTCCCCGATGTTTCCGCCACGTTTTGTATGTTCTACGTGGTCGGGGTGTGACAGAAAAGATGGTATCAGAGCTAATGGTTATAGGGAATTAGGTTATTAGTAATGCTTTGACCTAGTCTATAACCTTCTTAGGACCCTAACGCGAGTTTACTTGCGTTTAGTCATAAAACAATACCGTCACCTATCCTTAGGCGACGATCACAACAAGAACATAAATTTCAAAACCGCTTTGAAAACTAATCATCTGTTCTAGGATGATTGATTACTAGGTTTTGAACCCTCTATTGTAAGGTTTTGAACTCTCTATTATATGGTTTTGAACCCTTTGAGTTTTCAAAATCTCGTCAAGGTTTTGGGTTTTTAATAATGTGAACACGTGCAAACTGGAAGGGTGAATGCCTGTATTCTGGGTTTTCTGGCTAGGCAAGCACTTCGTATACATCTCATCAGACGCGAGACCAGTTGTGCTTACCTGGGAATTCTTGGGATGAGTGTTCACTTATAGGCGAGCATGTCTTCGCGATACATTATTTTTGACCCATTTACTTTGATTAGTCACCGTCTCATTTGTTTGCCTTAGGTAACAAACAAATGATCGCAATCTTCATGCGTTATCATTCTGTTTTGATTGTCCAATAATCTTTCACCTGTTTCTCCCTATGCCTTTCTTTTTCTTCAAGAATGTCTCTTCATCACGATGACGCCCAGATATCTGAGCAAGCAGCTAAATTCGCTCAGCGAATAGGCGAAGTAGTCCTGAAGACTGTGGAATTAGCTACTGCCATGTATCGTCTCCTGGATGAAGCCACTCAAGAGTCACCAAGACAGGCAGGACCTAGTCAGGTGACAACACCATCAGCCAATAAACCAATCGAGGAATCAAAGACTATGGATGAACAACCCCCTAAGAAGTCAAAGAAGCGAAAGGCTTCTCAGAACTTCGCCATTGTCGCTCACAATGGTCAAGCCTTCCCCAACCAACCAGCTCAACCCCCTGCTAGGAAGTCATACAATGGAACTGCACTCTTGTGCAACCAATGTAACCTTCATCATCACCCTTGTGTGAAGTGCCGCAAATGTCAGATTTGTGGACTTATAGGTCATACAGCAAGGGTTTGCCCAACTACAGCTGTACCAAATCAAGCTGGCGACACTCCTGCTCAAGCTCGTTTCTCACGAGGGCTTTGCTATAACTGTGGCGAGATGGGCCATTTCCTAAGGGATTGCCCAAAGCTTGCTAAGGCAAATCTGACCCACGGATGAGCAGTTGGCCGAGTAGAAGATGTTGCTATCTTATGCTTTTGTTTCTTTCGTTTTCTTGATTGTGAAACAATCTGTCTCGTTCATAAATAAAAGTAGTTGTTCACAGATTCTGATGTACAATTGTAGTTACATATGTGTAGGATTTTCCTATGATACCTACATCAAGGAACTATGTTCCTTACAAACTACTCTTGTGATTCTCTCTTTCAAATGATCGCTCGTGATTCCCTCGAACATTTTAAGTACTTGTTTCATTCTAAGAAACAAAGTACAGAAGATAAAGTGACATTATGAGTGATCATGCTTCTGCACATCAGTGCCTTTGAATCCTTGGTTAGATAACTAAGGGTGTTTTCAAATCTCATACCCATTACGTTTTAATTTTTCAACATACGCAGTACCAGTATTTCAAAACAATCTTCATGATCTCAAAACATTTCATATAGTTTGAAAACAATTTTTCTAGATGCATTGTCTATGTTATTTCAAAAACATTGGCCATGTTACCAACCTTTCTAATTTCAAAATATTTCATATAGTCTGAAGACAATATTAACACCATACATTTTCTTATCAAGTGCATGATTTCGAAAAGCATCATTCATGTCTTTTAAAAACCTTATACATAAGTTCAAAATTCATCTCGCATGATTTTAAAACATTTTTAAATATACCTATATAATACACCTACTTTATGATTTCCAAAAAGTATTATATATAAGGTTTCGAAAACGTTAAACACATTTTTCTTAAAAGGAACCCCATGCATAGTATTCAAAAATATTTTCCTCATACATTGACTTAACCTTCAAATTCCGCTTCATATGTCGCCTTGACATATCTAGCATCTCAACTTCATAAGCATTTTACTTCATGTTTTGACTTAAGCACATCCAGTGCAAGGTTTCAAAACATCTTCAACTTCTAAAATTCATATGGGATCTTTTTATCTTTACAATTAGATCCTTGTGGATGATTATCATTCAAATCAGAGTCCTTAATTGGATTCCTTATGTACCTTAATTCGAACACTTCGGTTCCTAATAATCGAAATCGAATTTTCTTTTTGAATCTTTCTATCTTTATAGTTAGATTCTTGATAATGTTTAAAGTGCCAAATGAAATCCACGAGATGGATTCCTATTGTACTTTAAATGCATGTACGCAATTTACAAGACAAATTAACAAACAATTTTGTGGTTATGTGACTATGTGTTTACTCATCTTATGTTTTCTTTTATGCATTTTTGGTGTTTTTACTACTCTGGATATTCTTTATCCAAATCCTTGCAGGATCTTTCATATCTTCATATGAGGGATTCGTAGCAGGATATTCAAAAGGTACTACCTTTAATCCTTAAATGGGCTTCTATGTAATAGTTAAGACCCTTGGATTATATAGTACCACTCCATGATTCATAAGAGACCCTTTAGTGGTCTAGTCAAAAAGATTGATTCACAATTTGGTTAAAAAATGACATCTAGTGATGTAGCTGAACAGACTCCTTGATAGTCTATTTAAATCATTTATTGATTTAGTCTAAAGGACTCTATGGCGGTCTAAGTCACGCTCATCACATGATTTTTCATTTGGTTTTACCCTACACATTATAAAATAGACTGTGTGAACTATGCAAGGAATTCTCTAATTATGTATGCGCACATAATTATGAAATTTAGTGCACAGAAATCCAGTAAGATTTATTATGTGAAAGAACCGATAGCGACAACAATAACAAAATGAGGACGATGTAATGGAGGTACGGTGGACGCACCAATGATGCTTTATATACTTGTATATATAGGTATCCCTCTTACGTTGCAATCATGATGATTATTAAAGTTACTAGAAGTTCAGAAATCTAGCCAATATTGTTCGATCTTTTCAACTTCATGTTTTAAACTCTTACAAGTTTCCTCTAAATAAATTTCGGGACGAAATTTCCTAAAGTAGGGGAGACTGTAACACCTGTGCCTTCACGGCCATCAAACAAATACCAAACCAATGAAATATTATATTTCATACTTGGGATTTGTAAAAATATGTGTATCGTTTACACATATCAACTCTTGTTCAATTTCAAACTCTAAATCGCTTTCTGGAAGGTTATACGCGCACCGATGCGTAAATATAACCAGTTTAATGCAACAAACACTCCGGAATAGTGACATAGGCTTAACATACCTTAAATAACCTTTACATAACTTAGATATAAGTTTTGGAAGGTTTGGTGTGGTGAAATCAAAGTTTAATCGCTTACAGGGACTAAAGTTGACAAACTGCGAAAGTATGCCAATTTGAACTGTAACAGACCTTCCGGAACATGACCATAAGTTAAACATACCATAAATATCCTTTACATAGCTTAGAAATAGGCTTTGAGGTGTTCGGTATGCTAAAATAAACTTTTGTGTCATTCAGGGACTAAAAGCGTCAAAAAGTGCACAAGTTTGCATTTTTACGCATAACTTACGTTCTGAATACATCCGGACATCCAAAAATTTATGTAAGCACTAAAATATTTTATTTTAGTGTTCGGCATAAGAAAAATCCATTCGTCGCGTCATTTGGATCGTTTTTCGCGCTTGTGCGCATTCCGTCGTAATTAAGCGAACATCGCGTTCGTACGGCTAAACGAACCGACATCCGAGATATTTTTGAGCACACTTTAAGTTCCCTATACTTTAACTTCATTTTAGAGCTTTGAAATGGGGTTAACGGGCCTTAAACGTGTCAAAAATGGGCTGAATGCATGACAGGGACCAAAAGTGTAATTCTGCCAAACTTTGGCCTAGCGGTGCGCTACACTTTTAGTGTAGCGGTGCGCTAGCCAAGTCCAGACCAGATGCAGAGTTTCTAACAGCCTGTTTGCACATGTTTGATCCTCCACCACATGTTCTAAGATGCTTAGTCATGAAGATAAGGATCATTTCTAGCCACCATAAGGTCCCGACACATGTACGGGCAAGATTAAGGCACGTTTTCCTTGAAACGATCTTAACGGTGGACCGAATACTATAAATACCCCACCCCCCCATTGCTTCTAAACCCACAAGAATTCTGATTTGAGAGCTCTAAGTTGAAACCATTGTTTCATACCTGAGTTCTTAGATCGGGATTAGCATTCGGGGACCCTGGGTAAGTATTCTTTCGTTCTTTTCCTTATTTTATTGCTTTTCGAGTCAGAAAGTCAAACTTTGTTTGACTTTCAGCGTTGACCAGTAATGGTCAATGCGAAGTTCGTTTGAACTTCGCAACGTGAGTGTAATCACGTTGGTCATAGTCCCTTGGGACTATGCCCACTGATTACCACGTTGTCTAGGGTCGTAGGGTAGGCGATCTAATAAATCGCCTATACCTTCGAACCCGACCCAGTTTGGTCGATCATTAGGATCCGACCAAATACATTAGGTGACCATAGTAGGTAGGGAATAACCTTCCGAGGTTATACCCTATGGTCACATCGTTTAAGTAGTTGTATGATAGGTAGTTTATATGCCTTAGGTAAATTACCAGAATACCCTTTTCATGTATAATTGGTAATTAAGCATATGTAACCTAAACTTTTGTCACATAACTGATTATGTAACATGTTTAGGCATATAACACTTGTCATAGGACTAGTTAGGCGATCCGAACGCGTTTCACGCGAACGACGCGTTAAAGTAGCATAAGCTACCTAAACGGGTCGTGATGGGTCGTAAGCAGTTAGGTTAAGTTTCATTTAGTATGTAGGCTTTGTTAAACCATATCACACGAGTCTCCACACTCGTTTGGTTTACAAACCCTAATGCTACCCAGTCTTCCGATTTAGGTCCGGTTATTTAACGTAGTTACCTATATTAGGTGTCGTTTGATTCCGAGATCTCTAGCACTGTTTGGTGGTTATCTTTAGACAACTGAGCAATCTCAAGTGAGTACATAGACCCCTCTTTTACTGTTTTCCAAACTGTTTTGGGGTGGAACACATGTGCCTACTTGTTACTTTCATGCTTTCCTGTTTTCACATCATATACCGACTATGTTTGTTAGTACATTATAGTACATGATTTCATTACTTTTCTGCTATGTATGTTGACTGATAACATGCTAAGCACATTGATTTACATGACTTTTCTGCTATGTATGTTGACTGATAACATGCTAAGCACATTGATTTACATGACTTTTCTGCTATGTATGTTGACTGATAACATGCTAAGCACATTGATTTACATGACTTTTCTGCTTTGTATGTTAACTTAGCATACTTAGTACATCATTTTACATTGCATCTCTGTTGCATATGTTCCAGTAACATATGGACACATTGTTTTACAACTCTACCTTGTATGTTTACTCTAGCATACTAGGTACATTATCTTCATCTCATGCTTACATTTTGGTATGACATTTGGTTTGTTTAACGGGTCTATATAACATTCATTAACATTTGCTACGCCGCTCGGTAGTAGGTAGTGGTACCATAGGACTTGACAAATCCCGTTCCGGACATCCCAGGGAAAGGGGATGAAAGGAATGACCGAATCCGAATACATATTCTCTTGATAACTCACTTTTACATAGTTATCCGGCTGTCTCAAGGCTTGAATGTTTGCGTTTAACATACTGCATAAGTGTTTGTATCAGTAAAGCATGCATTATTCTACAAAACATAACTTTGATTTAAACCAAGTTTTACTTCAATACTTTGTTTTGTTCATTTTTACTTATGGTTTAAGTAGTCTAAATTTTACTTACCATACATATCATTTTGGTTATACATTACTTGACTACTTTTGGACTATCAACATTTGACATGGTTTATACAAGGACTTTTGACTATTGGTTTAAACATAGACATTTGACATGGATATTTGACATAGACATTTGACTTGGATATTTGACATAGACATTTTGACATGATTTACATCTTGACATGAACATTTTACATTGTTTGGTTTGGTTTGATTAAGTGATTAAGTAACGATGCGTGTGTAATATGATACAAGCACGGTGGATACGCCGCTGGTACTTCCTATATATAAGTGTTTGTATGGTATTACATGTCGTCACGTTATTTGAATCATTTCAGTTTGAGACATAGAACATTTCATACAAATAACATACTTTTCACAAGACATTGATTTATAAACAACTTATCTTATACAAACACATTTTACTTGGTTATCCATTTAACCTTACATTTATTTATACTTATCATCTGATCTTATCGTTTTTCAAATGATTTAAAGACAAAGCAAATAACAAGGTTCATGACTAAACATTTTCTCAAACATAAGTCATGAATCTTATTTTCACAAAACCTATGTATCTCACAGGCATTTTTATGCTGACGTACCTATTTTCACATGTGTTTTTCAGGAGCTGTTGCATAAGATGACCAAGATACACATAGGCAGACTCGGGCTTTAGTGACAATAAAAGATGCAAGACTAGTTAATTATGTTGAAATTCCTTGTTTGTTAAGACATTGTAACACTTTTAATCAATAAAACGAAACTTTAATATCCATGGTTGTGAAACATTAATTCTGTTACAACACTCCCCGATGTTTCCGCCACGTTTTGTATGTTCTACGTGGTCGGGGTGTGACATTGTATTAATGACTTTAATAACTAGTTGCTTATGTTGAAGGTGATCTTTCCTTATCTTTTGTCTGTGGTGTCTTGGCATTATTTTACTGTATATATAAAATAAAAGATTTTCACCATTCATATCTCCACGGTCTATATGGAGGTATGTTGGCTACCTGGTCGGGGGTTAAGGGAACGGTTTGGTAAAGGTCTTGCCATTGTTCAGCGTTTAGAGGTCCTACAATGGACCTGAGTCAAATTTAGTAGGACCTCCTTCAATACTTAACGGTATTGGATGGCGGGGGTCCAAACTCTTTGATCCCCTCATAAGTTAACTACTATTAATACTATAACCCGGCTATTTAGGACTGTATCCCAGCTGACTCAGACTACTTAGTCGAGGGTAACGTCACCTCCAAAAGAGGGGCCTACCATAATTTGCATTAATAACTTAATTAATTATCTTCCAATAATCCACCCTTTTAAGATTGTATCCTTGCTGACTCAAACTACTGGGGTGAGGGTAACGTCACCTTCAAAAGAAGAGCCTACTATAATAACTAAGATAATCTCTTAAATATGTGCAAAAGTGCGGAAATAATCAAAGGTTACACTAGATACGAGTCGGAACCAAGTGATTCATCTTGTCTATCTGTTTTTCTTTTTATTTTATTTTCAGCATTTTAGTTAGTTTTTATTTTTCTTAGTTTAAAACATTTTTCTAAACTTTTTATTTTTTTTATTAGACATTGAGGATAAACCGGTACTAAAAGCTCTTGTGTCCTTGGACGACCTCGGTATCTTACCAACACTATACTACGCTCACGATGGGTGCACTTGCCCATAAGTGTGTTTAGTGTTAGTAAAATATCGTGTTTTATAAATTTAAAACTTGGCTAAAAATAAGTGTTAAAGGGGCTTAAAATATACACCTAATATATATAACACTTCACACTCATCAAATTTTTGGCGCCGTTGCCGGGGACACAAGGATTTTAGGAAAGCTTAAAATCGACGGCCTAATCAGTTTTTCAAAACCTTTTCAAAACGGGCCCACATTTTTCTGCATTTTAGTTTAGTTTTGCATTTACAGTAGGTTGAACACGGGCCGTGCTCGCTAAACACGGGGCCGTGCTGCATATTTTTCATAAAACACCCAGTAACAGAAGCTTGAACACGGGTCGTGCCCACTGAACACGCCCCGTGCTCAACGAAATCAGTAAATTTAATTAAAACGCCCAGATACAGATTCTGAACACGGGGCCGTGTCCACTGAACACGGGGCCGTGTCCAGCCTCTGTTTCCGTTTTTCTTTTTGATTTCTGATCTCGGGACTTGGTTGTGGTCTGCTGAGTGGTTCTTATGGATCAATACTCAGGAGGCTATAGCTACACCTATGAGGAGGATGATTATAGGGGTAACTATTGCACTAACTGTCGTAACACACGCTCGGTTCAAAATAGTCACTCATATCAACCATCCAATTCATACACCTACTATGAGGAACCCAGGTACGAGCCATCAACTTCATACACATCATATGAAGACCAAAGGTATGAACCTCCTCCCTCATACTCATATTTTGATGAACCAAGGTATGAGCCTTCATACTCATACTTTGAGGAACCAAGATATGAGCCACCACCTTCGTATGCTTATTATGAGGAACCATGGCGTGAACAACCCACCTCATATGAGTATTATGAAGAACAAAATTACGACCCTCATCCATCATATGCTTACAATGAAGAACAATGGTGTGAACCATCTACTTCATATGGGTATTATGAGGAACAAAGGATCGAACAACCGGATTCAAGCTTTGAAAATCCCGATTCTTTTTCTATAACCGAAGTGACCGATAGGATATTAGAACACATTAGAGTTATCGATCGCTGTATAAAAGAATCTCGCGCAAGGGAAGAGGAATCCCGCGCAAGAGAAGAATTAAAAAAGGAAGAGATAACCGAAAGTGTAAAAATGGAAGAACAAATAAGTGAAAAACCGACACATGAGTTAAACAACGAAAAAGGTGAGTCCGACAACGTTAAAATTCAAGAAGAGTCTAATTTTGAAGAAATTAATCTCTTGTCACCTTCTTTTGAAAATCATTGTTTAGTACCCACTCATGCTAAGTTTTTAAAAGAGTTAAACACTAACACTAAAATTGACGAAACGGTAAGTGTTAAGTTAACTGATGATCAAACCTCACTAATAAAAGAAGACCCATTTGAAATTAACATTACACCGGTTCCATGTTTCTTTCAAAATTCGTTTATTAGTAATGTCACAATCGATAAAGATCTTTGTGTTAACATAATGCCTAACTACATTTTCGAAAAATTAAGTATTAGTGATTTTTCTCCACTTCAAATACCCATTTTTCTATCCAATCGGAAAGTAATAAAATCAATCGGTATAGTTGAGGATGTATTGGTTCAAACAAATCAAATGGTAATCCCGACCGATTTTGTCATCCTCGATGACGCTCCTCTAGTGTTGGGACGACCATTTGTAAAAACTCACGAAGCTTTGAAAAACCGGAAGTTCAACAATCTACCTCTTCAATTAGGGGCATTTAAAAGAAGTGTCGATCTTGAGCGATCAATGAAATATCCATTCGGCAATGACGACCCCCTAATTGAAAATGAGCCAGAACCACCCGATAAGGTGGGTCTAGCCAAGGACCCTTATAAACGTGGCGCACCACGGAGGCATTCCGCGGAACTATCCGTAGTTTTAGTTTAGATTAACTTTTACGTTTTCTAGTTTAGTTTTTTTTTTCAGGAATAAAACACACTCGGGATGGTGAAGGATGATAAGGGAAGCTTGAACCAACACCCCATGCACAAAAACAGAGCCTCCCGACAATTTTTCTTCATTACAGCAAGTTCAGTACGTTGACGTGCTCACCCCAACACGCCCCGTGCCCAAGGTTCTGTAGAAAATGCCCAGTTCAGGTACCTGGACACGGGGCCGTGCTCATTGGACACGCCCCCGTACCCAGCCTTCTGTTTACTTTTGGTACTGGCAGTCTGGACACTGGGACGTGCTCAGCCAACACCACCCCGTGTTCAGCTACCCAGTACCATAAAATCTTGTTTTTAACCCATTTTTACACATTTAATCAGCCTAAAAACTTATTTTTGGGACACATTGAGGACAATGTGTAATTTAAGTGTGGGGGGGATGCTAAAACCTTGAATCTTGCAAGTCCTAATAACAAGCCTTACACAAAACTCTATTGGAACCGCTAATCACCCCAAATTTTTTCAAAAATTTTCAAATTTTTTTACTTGTCTAGGTTTAATTTGGGAATTTCAAAATTCTAAAAAGGTTATATTTTTACAAATTTACAACCGATAGCGTCGTGATAAAAAGAACCAACATAAGAAAATTATGAAAAGGCATAACAAGCTTAGTTAAAATTTAATTATATATACTTGATCACATAAAAACCCATTCCCACAAAAGTGGGTTTTGAGGCTTTATTGAGCATACAAATATATACCTTTAAATTAAATGCTCATCTTTCATTTCTTGTGTGAATAGCCGCTTGGTTCTTACGACTCTAGAACTTGCCATGACGATACATTCCCGGTCCTTACCAACTTAAACCCGAGTAAGTAAATGATGGAGGCATTAGGACTAACCCTTTTTATTTCTACACCATTATTTTTCTTTTTTCTTACCACCTACCCAAAATCCCCCTAGTTAACCCCTTTGAGCCTAAACCTTTGTTGGACCGTTCTACGACCTTAAACCGTCAGTTAAGGCAGTTCATCTTTGCGTACGAAGGCGGAATCAACGTAAACAAAGTCATAACAGCTCTAATCCTTTTAATCTTTCTTTTCTGATTGATTTGAGTGCTTGTACAACGTTTTCTGATACAAATCCGGCAGCACCTTGTCTCTCATACAATGACCTCTCTCTTCAGATCTATCTACCAAATGAACACACAACCCTATATATAGACTGAAGATTTCGCTTGAGATGATTTCAAGCGAAATCAACACTTGTTGATTTCGCTTGAACTGATTTCAAGCGAAATCTTCAAGTTAAACACATACAAACCCTAATTAATACCCTATTGTGTGTTCTTTCAATCAATCTAGACACAAGACTTAATGCAGACGAAGTCAACAGACATTCCATGCACTAACAGACTCCCCCTTGGATGTTGACGAAGTCTTCAGCTCCTGAGTCTTCAGTCTTGGTCTTTTCTCCAACATTGTAAAAACTTTCCTCAATCTTTATCTTCAATCTTCAAACTTTAAACTTCATTCTTCCCTTTGACCATTGATCCAGACTCCCCCTTTCACATACTCCCCCTCTCAATATGCTAGAATCTGAGATGTCTGGTTCAAGCTTTGTCATTTAGCTTCCATGGGAATTCCTTAAACCTGCATATTCTCTACCACAACATAAGTTTCACAAATTTATTACACTTAGATTTAAAAACTTACTGATAGAAATCATCAATTCAACAAACATACTAGTTACATCAAGTTCAAACGAATGACCTTGATTAACTAACCCCTCAATCTTTCAAAAAACATTTGATATGTCATTCAAAATTTTTCAACATATTATCCCAACCCAATTCATCATGTTTAGCACTTGGAATTTTGAATATCAGCTCTTCAACATCAGTTGTCAAAAATCTTTTTGAAATTTTTGATTAAAGAAATGCAGTAAACAAATATGTACAAACAATATTTTTGTGAGTTTGTGTAAGAGGATCATATCAGTTTATGAGACCAATCACAAGCACCGTTAAGCTTTAATCATTTTAAGTTCTAAACAATTCACGTTGATTGTCAGTATATTGGTCCTCTTAAATTTTCACACAAAGTTCAACTGCTTCGAGATATGAGTTTAATGTCTTAGATACTTAAACTTAATCGCGTATCCCACCTCAGAATATACTCCCGTATCCAGATCCCAATATTCAGTCTTACAGGCAATTATAACACAAATGATATCTGTAAGAGGTAATAAATTATGAAGAATCATGAGAGCTCAGGTCAGAACTACCGTTCAGCAGAGAGATCATGACTCAACTTGGGTGTGTCCCCTTTAGAGGATCTTTTTTACAACAGCATTGCTAAGCAATTTTATTGTCTTATCATTGATGCTGAGGGTGATGCTGTGTTTCAAGCATTTGCAGAAAGTATTATTCGAGGACTAGGTCAGAACCACCGTTCAGCAGAAGTCCTGGAATAATACCCCAGATATCACTGAGTATAAAGACCTGTATATCAGAATACGAAACCTTTCAAACGAGATTTAGGGGGTTACCCATATATCCGAGAGATGTTACCCACGATATAAGCAAGTTTGAAATTTAGGTTTATATCTCGTCACAATTTACTAAATGTGCAAAAACCTACTGACACATCATCAGTGAGACCGTTTATCACATTTGACATTTCATATCTTTAGCATGCTGTGATAGTTCACTGATTTACTATCATTTCCTCTTTTTCACAACAAAACTCATTTTTGCTTTTTCAATGTTTTTGAAATTTTCAAATTTTCTAATTTTTTTTTAAATTTTTCTCCCCCTAAAATCAAAATATGTTTCAATTTTGATTTTCTAGGAAAATTTGAAAACAAACTATACAAGAAACGTGACAAACTGATATCAAATCACTTCAATTCACCATTCACTTGGCATAAACAATCAGAACTCCCCCTGACAACAAACTATTTTCCCATTTAGATTTCAAAACACTTAAGTTTGTTTTAATCAAATGGTTTTTTCGGAAAATTAGTTTTGTGTGTCATTTCACAAATTTGAGGTTTCATCACATTGTTCTTTTTCAACCATTTTAAAGAATTAACAATTAAGACCCTTGTCAACAACAAAACTAGTAGAAAATCAAGTACAACTTAATGTCCCTGATTTACCACTTGTAAATCGAAATATCATAGTTACCATCCTGTGAATTTCTCAAGAATGATGCCGATACATGCTTCACACTTACCAACCTGGAAGCTCCGGCAAGTCAGATTTTTCTATTTGAAAAGTTTCACCCAAGCCTGACTGTCTTTGGGTGATTTAGAATTCTTGTTCAACAATGGTGGAAAATTTGCATCATCCATTGTTAAACCTGAATTCTCATATTTTACCTCAACACTAGGCTCCTCTGGCTTTGATGAACCAGAATCATGGCCTGAATGTGGCTTGTCTGACTTTGATGAGCCAGATTCATCGCCGACAACCTTCTTTTTCTCCTTTTTCTCTTTTATCCTCAGATTTGCATCTGAAGAATTCAATTTACTTGGCTTTGCAGTCGAGTGAGTTGATTCATCAGAACTTTTATTCAATCTGTCCGGAGAACCTGAAGACAAAATTTTCTCGAGATACTCTCTCGCCTTCTTTCTTTTCTTCCTCAGTCTGTCTTTCTGCCCTTGTGAAAGCTTAATTTTCTTTTCTTGAACTTTCTGTTCTTGAACTTTTGGTTCTTGAACTTTCTGTTCTTTGGGCTTGACATTGACTAATTTCTTTCCCAGTTTCTGAGATTCAGCCCTCGATCTTCCTTTTGATCTCATTGGACAATCTCTGGCAATGTGTCCTCTGATGTGGCATTCAAAACACCTTCTTGTTTCAAATCTCTGACTTTGGCAGTTAACAGCAATGTGTCCTTGATAGCCACAAGTGTAACACACTCTGTTATCATACCTCTCACTACTTTCATACCAAACACCATCTTCATACCACACACTTAGATCAAAACATTTATTTGCCTTGTGGTAGTCATTTCTCCTCTTGTATCCTTGATTTTGCATTTGAGCTCTGTGGTCAAACCTGCACCACTTATTACCAACATTTTGTGAGTTTTTATTTTCATATTTTTGTGATTTTTCAAAATGATTGGATGACTTATCTGATGAGCTTTTATTTTCATTTTTAGGATTTTTCAAATTTTTATCTTTTTGTTTCTGTTTTACACTCTTCTTAACAAGTTTTTGTTTAGAACATTCACCTGTTTTAGTAGATTGCAAAATAGTATTTTTAAATTTTTCTTGTAAATCTAAAAATATTTTTCTTTTCTTTTCTTTTTCATCACAGATATTTCATCACAATCTTCAATTTTGACTTTGTCAAAATTTGTGACATTGTCACTTATTGGAACAGAATTGATCGGTTTTGGACATGGATAATCTTGTTTCACAAAACCTATCAATTTATTCTCTAACTCTTTAATTTTCTTTCTATCACATTCAACTTCTTTTTCAAGTCGAATAATAGTCTGACGATGGGAATTTATTACCTTTTGCTTTTCAATATTGTTCTTGCTAAAAACAGATCTCCCATCTTCAAGAATCTTTATTTGACTTTGAAAATCTTTTTCAATCTTTAATTTTTCATTTTCAAAACTTTTGATTTTATCTTTAAAAACAGAATTTTCATTTTCCAAAACTTTTATTCTATTATCAAAAACTGTTTCTCTATCTTTTAAAGCCTTATTTTCTAATTTTGCCCAAAACACTTTTTCATGTTCTAAAGTGTTTAGCTTATTCTCAAAATCTTTTTCTTTTTCTTTAAAAACCTTGTTTTCTAATGTCAAACTGTTCAAGTCATTTAACAGTTTAACATTCTCAGATTTCTGCTTTTCACAATTCAAACGCAACTCCAAAATCTGTTCATCATCAGCTTTATTCTCATCTTTCAACGCTTTATTTTCCAATGTCAAATTATTCATATCTTTCAAGAGATTGACATTTTCTGCTTCGGATTTTTCGCATTTTGAGCACACAACTTTACTTTTTGAAATTTCATCCTTCTTTGATTCTTCAATCTTTGATGTTCCTGCAAGAAAAATTTTAACCATATCAGCAGGATTCAAATCTTCATTTAAAAAACAACCTCTCTTGTGATCATATTTCATCTTTCTTCTTACATCAATACCATTTTCAATTCTTTTGATTATTTCAAGAAACACATCCAAACTTATCCATTTTGATTTTCTTTCTAATTCCTTTATCAACTCTTTCTTTTTCTCTTCAATCTCATTATTGCGTTTTCTAAGCTCTCTGATGAAATCATAATAACCAAATTTTGAGAACCTAGAATCCTTTTTCAATTTTTCCAAAAATTCATCCCAATCTGAAGGTAACGCATCTGCAAACTTAGATATCTTTTCAACATCTGATATCTTTAAGTAATACATTCCAAAACCTTTATGTAAATATTCATATCGCTCATATGTATCATTAAAGTTCTCATATTTCCTACACGTAAAATGTTCAAATCTTTCAAGCAAAACCTCCTTTTTCTCAAAATGAGAACCACAAGTCCAATTGTTTATTCTTTGAAGATTATCATATTCTTTTTCATCAAACATTTTGACCACAATTTCTTGGTATTTGCACCTTGTAAATCTCCTTGAATCACCTGCAAAATTAACCAAACACTTAAAAAAATTTTCAAAGTTTTGACAATTACAGCAAGTTCAAGCGAAATTGCTTGAAGTGAAATGACTTCAAGCGAAATCAGCCCTATATAACTTTTTCAAGCGAAATATGATCTTAGTGTTTCAAGCGAAATTCTGCAATCCTATTTCGCTTCAAATGATTTCAAGCGAAATCCTGATGAACTATTTCGCTTCAAGCGAAAACCACAAGATCAGTTTCGCTTCAACTGATATCAAGCGAAAACCAATAAAATCAATTTCACTTCAACTAGTTTCAAGCGAAATCCAGCCTAAAAATCTGATTTTGAAGCGAAATCAACTACTAATTTCGAACACTTTCAAGCGAAATCCAGTTTTAGGTCAATTTTAACATGTTTTAATCTGAATTTTAGTCTGAATCTTTGTAGGCTTTGTTAAAACTACGTTTTACACGATATACTCGAAAATCAGACCATTTCGACCGTTGGAACTAGTTCAGATCTGAAAAA
The DNA here is from genome assembly GCA_030545235.1 of Helianthus tuberosus. Lineage (NCBI taxonomy): Eukaryota > Viridiplantae > Streptophyta > Magnoliopsida > Asterales > Asteraceae > Helianthus > Helianthus tuberosus. Next base: position 63,044,758 of record CM060352.1, read on the forward strand.
TATAAAAAGAAATTAGTAGAAAGAAGATAATCCGGTAGAATTAAGCTGCTATGGTATGAACTCCTCGTCCTGAGCTCTGATACCACTTGTTGGACCGTTCTACGACCTTAAACCGTCAGTTAAGGCAGTTCATCTTTGCGTACGAAGGCGGAATCAACGTAAACAAAGTCATAACAGCTCTAATCCTTTTAATCTTTCTTTTCTGATTGATTTGAGTGCTTGTACAACGTTTTCTGATACAAATCCGGCAGCACCTTGTCTCTCATACAATGACCTCTCTCTTCAGATCTATCTACCAAATGAACACACAACCCTATATATAGACTGAAGATTTCGCTTGAGATGATTTCAAGCGAAATCAACACTTTTTGATTTCGCTTGAACTGATTTCAAGCGAAATCTTCAAGTTAAACACATACAAACCCTAATTAATACCCTATTGTGTGTTCTTTCAATCAATCTAGACACAAGACTTAATGCAGACGAAGTCAACAGACATTCCATGCACTAACAACCTTTTCATTTCTTAACCCAAACCAAACACCTTTTCACCCACCTAAACCCTTTTTATTTTTCACCCTTTGTTTTAGTAACAAGCTCGGTTTTTCGTATGACTTTTCAAAAAAAATGTGTTGATGATGAAGCAAAATAAATAAACAAGCAAGTTCATCAAAAATAACTTTGTTTGAATACTGGCTTCATCAAGAAAAAAAAATTGCAAAAATAAAAAGTCTTTCGAAAACCGACGCTTGTTACGCTTTTTCGCCCTTCCTACTAACCACTAACCCAATCACCTACCTTTAACCCAAGCCTAACCCTTCACCCAAAAAGTCCTCTTGATGTTTACAAAGGTATATAGTTAAAAAGGAGGAGGATTGATTGCTTGGCAAGCCTATGGTAGGAGTAAGTTCCATGCCGCTCTCGAGTGATCCACAAAAATACATTTTCGGCCGAGTGTTGAGTGATCCCCGTGAGGTATGTGAACTTGTATATAAATAGAATTTTAGAGAGGCATGTTATGCCCTAATAAGTAATTTATCTTATGAAAAGTTTTAAATAAATCATGACGAATAGGATTGTAAATAAATAAAAATAAAACTTAATAAAGAATCTTGGAAATCCCGACACTCTATGACAAGCCCAAAAACCTTCTCTTCTACCCATTCCATTTGGGAGTGTAAAGCCACATTATAAAGAGTTTTGCTTGAGTACAAGCAAAGATTCAAGTGTGGGGGTATTTGATGTGTGCAAAATGCAACATATAAATTACATCAATTGTGGCATAAAACTAACCTTTTTTTAGTACTAATGTTGGAAAAAGTGTGCTTTTGTCTTCCTTTTGTATTTTCAGGATTAAATGAGCTCAAACTAACAAAAGAATCAAAAAGGCAGCTAAATCTAGCATAAATACAAGAAAAGGAACAAACGTGGCATGCCCGACCCCCCTCGACAGCATCTCCCAAAGCAAAGACAAGAAGAAAGCTGAGCATGGGGCTGTGCCCAGCTCAGCACGGGGCGTGCCCAGCTCAGCACGGGGCGTGCCCAGCTCAGCACGGGGCAGTGCTCAGGATGGACAGCCCTGGCACTAAAGACAAACATGTAGAAGCTTCTATTGCCCACCACGGGGTTGTGCCCAGCGGACACGGGGCCGTGGTCAACGCAAAGATATGCAGAATCTTGCCAAATCTGATAGTACATATATGCTTTTGAGCACGGGGGCGTGCCCAGCGGACACGGGGGCGTGTGGAGCTAATAAAGACAAACTGTATTAATGAAGAAAGAGAAAAGGGTGGACACGGGGCCGTGTCCAGCGGACACGGGGCCGTGTCCAGGCTTCTGTACAGGCTATAAATAGGAGTGCTTGGCTCAAGCTCAAACCATCCCTTGGCACACCACCTCTCTCACACTTCACCCACCACCCACCACCACCATAACACCATCATCCACCACCATCATCCATTGTCCATCGTAGAGTGTGTGAGTCGTCTCGGGATCCAAGATTGATCGTAAGAGTTCTTGACAATCAAGGCCATGTTTTCCTAAGTCTCTTACATCACTTGGTGAAGACAAAGTGTCTAGTTTAATACTTTTTATTTCTAATCTTTTGCACTTTTTACTTGGTTTTGTATTAATGACTTTAATAACTAGTTGCTTATGTTGAAGGTGATATTTCCTTATCGTTTGTCCGTGGTGTCTTGGCATTATTTTACTGTCTATATAAAATAAAAGATTTTCACCATTCATATCTCCACGGTCTATATGGAGGTATGTTGGCTACCTGGTCGGGGGTTAAGGGAACGGTTTGGTAAAGGTCTTGCCATTGTTCAGCGTTTAGAGGTCCTACAATGGACCTGGGTCAAATTTAGTAGGACCTCCTTCAATACTTAACGGTATTGGATGGCGGGGGTCCAAACTCTTTGATCCCCTCATAAGTTAACTACTATTAATACTATAACCCGGCTATTTAGGACTGTATCCCAGCTGACTCAGACTACTTAGTCGAGGGTAACGTCACCTCCAAAAGAGGGGCCTACCATAATTTGCATTAATAACTTAATTAATTATCTTCCAATAATCCACCCTTTTAGGATTGTATCCTTGCTGACTCAAACTACTGGGGTGAGGGTAACGTCACCTTCAAAAGAGGGGCCTACTACAATAACTAAGATAATCTCTTAAATATGTGCAAAAGTGCGGAAATAATCAAAGGTTACACTAGATACGAGTCGGAACCAAGTGATTCATCTTGTCTATCTGTTTTTCTTTTTATTTTATTTTCAGCATTTTAGTTAGTTTTTATTTTTCTTAGTTTAAAACATTTTTCTAAACTTTTTATTTTTGATTAGACGTTGAGGATAAACCGGTACTAAAAGCTCTTGTGTCCTTGGACGACCTCGGTATCTTACCAACACTATACTACACTCACGATGGGTGCACTTGCCCATATGTGTGTTTAGTGTTAGTAAAATATCGTGTTTTATAAATTTAAAACTTGGCTAAAAATAAGTGTTAAAGGGGCTTAAAATATACACCTAATATATATAACACTTCACACGCATCAAGGCATTTTGGGAGTAATGTTTTTAGATTACTTAGAGGTGCTAAGGTGCCGGTTGGCATGTTTGATTGTTTAGCATATCATGATGCTATCTTGATGACCTATTTGGTCATGTCATGTGGTGAACGTATAAATATTCTAGTAACTTCTGGTTACTCACCATATTTGATTTAATGGAATACTGTGGAAAATTAGTATCATTTCTAGTAACTTCTAATATAGTCTTCTGGCCATATTTGCTATGCTCCCATACAACATTCATGGTGGCATCATTACAATTTTCTTAGTTATGTATATGATCATAACCTTTGAATTGATCATCATCACATTCATATTAGGGAATGGATTAGAACCACAAAACTTTCATGCTTGTTGTTTCAAACTTTATATATATTCTTTAACAATTAATGATATTTGACGATGGAAATTGTTTTGCTCAATGGATTATGATATATATTTTTCTCATCACATTCTCTTCAAGGAATGGAATAGATTCAGACAACTTTCATGGTGACTGTTTCAAACCTTATATATCAAGAACGCATTTGAGTTTTGACAAGTGGAAATTGTTTTATTCCACATGTATAACTAATCTTTTCACCACATAACATCAATTATATGACCGAATCATTAAGATTTATCAGTCCAAAATCTTACAAGCATCAATAAATTTACAATAAGCTTTAGTGAGTTTGAAACTTCGAATGTCATATTATAAATAAATCTTGATCACTATTCAATCATGTTTATAACGTGTGATCATATACACAACTTTAATTTAGCTGCTTCATTGAAGACTGTTTATATACATAAACAATGGCATATTAATGTACAAAGTCAAATTGTACAATATATAATTGATATAAGATGTCTTCTCATCAAATACAATATAATAAAATACATATAATTAATTTGCCTTACTGTCATGATTGAATATTAAAATATATCAAGAACACTATTAAAAAGGTTTATGGTAATATGTAAAGGTGATTATTATACAATGCATCACTTTATATTATGTCACTATAAGAAATGACTTATGGCACAACCTTATGAAATAATATTTTTTTCATCACTTGTAAGAAATATATAATTTTTTTATTTAACATATCATCTAAATAAATTAAAGCATATAAAAAACGCAATAAATTGCAATAGTGATAAGCCTATTGTTATAGGTTATGCTCTAATTTATCGACATCGTGTGCGTTAGCTTTCAAATTAGTGGTGTTCGATAAAGGACAAAGTTGATATATGATGAAAGCCACAATAAAATCATACATCTTGATTAATAGTAAGATAACATTTATAAAGAAAGATGAGTAAATCAATATATGATTTTTTTACTACTAAAATATAGCTATAATTTGTCATCAGATTAAAAATTATATGATAACATGTCATGTAATGTCATATAAAACATCAAATTTCTTATTCTTATATATCAAATAAGAACACTATAAACATACACTTATCGTATTGTATTTCTAGTTAAATTGTTATGAACAATCACATTAAAATTTATATGTCAAATACAAGTATTACACATCAGAAGTGAATGTACATGAACATATTAAATACTAAACAGACATTTTCATAGTATAATAATCTGTCAACTATTGTATACTACAAAATCATCTCCACCAAACGTTATTATGAAATATGATCAATGCATACATAAACATATTATCTAAACAGTATAAACTATAAAGCCAACAAGTAAGAGATATAATATGTCTATAATTTCGTACTCCAATTTTAAAATCATCATCTATTAAATTAAATTGTAAATCACCTAATTTTCTATAAAAAAAAATAGTATTATTGTGACTATCCATGTTCCTAACTCCATATCATTTAGTTTTATGAATATTGTGACTATTCATGTTCATAACTCTATATCATTTAATGTCATGAATATTGTGACTATTCATGTTCATAACTCCATATCATTTAAGATTGTAATTAAATGGATATTAAAGATCATTTAGAGTAATAAGAATTAATCAAATTTTTAACGTAAAAATGAATTAAAATTAATAAAGAATGAATTAAACTACATGATGGGAAAAATGATATTTAATGATTTTAATTATTAAACATTAACCAACATCATATATATTAATAACAATAAAAGGCTATTTAATTACTAACCATAAAATATAATAAAAACAATTTATTATAACAACAATAAAAGGTTATTTAATTACTATTTACTCATTTCGTAAATTGAGAAAAAAAAAATAGGTAAATATGCATCAACATGAATTAATGATGAGGAAATCGGAATTAATTTTTATAATTAATAATATTCAATTCACACTCATAAGTTATATATTAGAACTTTAATTGAATTTATGCTATATTAATTAAAACTAAATAATATATATAACTTTAAAATATATATAAATAATATAATCAACAAGTAAATACAAGATCATGGATATCATAATACAACTTTTCTTTTCAATGTTTATCTATTAAACATGCATAAAAAGAATTTATCAAGTTATATATCAATTTCTAAACCAAGGAATAAGCTTGCAATATAACTAGCAAATAGATAAGATTAGACTTAAAAAATTAATAACAAATATTTTCTCATCGGGTTTCTGTAACAAGTGTCCATGTATATATTAAACTTATATTTCCTATTTTTTGTTTTCAATACCGTGATGATCATTTATGCTAGAAAAGGTAATTGAAAATGAAAATTATGAGTAGGATTTGAACATCCCCTGTTCAACCGACTTTCAAAAATCTCATTCTGGTTAAAGATTATTCTTATCATGGTAAAATCAAGTTGAAAAGATAAGGCATATTCAACAAGAAACAATATAGGTATAAGAGTAGTACCTTATGTAGATAAACATGTATGGTGGAAAAAAAAACTTACCTTGAAATAACTAAAGGAAATAGTATCTCCATCACTTTCAATCGCCATGTCTACGAAATCCAATCTTCGTTGGAAACACCTCGGGCCACCAAAACTTTTATCAACAAAACATCATCAACGACATGGGTCAACCGAGACTTTAATCAATGATTAAAACCAATGATGATTCGAGCACTTTCGTGCTGATAACGTGTTGTAAAACAACGGCCTAATAGCAACATCTAATATGTAAAGGATACTATAGAGAATATAGAGACAATGAGAAGAATAGAAAATGAGAGAATATTTATTCATTGAGTGTACATATATCATATATATATATATATATCAATACAACAACCCTAAAGCCCATTAACATTATGTCAGGCTTGGCCTATGGGCCTGAATGTCTGCATTCATAACAAAAAAAAAAGATATTTAATGTATCATATAATATATAAATGTCAATTTTACTCCTATAAAATATGTTATTACAGTTTAGCAATTAAGGAAACATAATTTCGTATTTTAAGAAAACAAAATATAAATGCCCGAAAAATAATATATATCTATACTATATTATAAAGCATTTCATAAGGATGACGGTAAAAGTTAAGTAAATACAAGTATTTATGCTTATGGTACAATACAAAATGAGATTAGTTTAAGGGTAAAATTATCTTTTTAGCACCATCCAATATTAATGATTTATTAGATTAAATAATAATTTAATGGGCAATACATTTATGAATCTAAATAATGATAGGTGTAACTCACTTTTAAAGTCATGTAACTACACTTTTAAGACACTTTAGGGCTAGAATTGTGAAATCCGTCTCCCGCATTTAAGATCCAGAATCTCAATTGTCTCTCTTTCTGTCTAAAACCCTTGAATTTTCTCCCCATTATTCACAGTTTTTTTGTTTTCTCCATCGTCGTTTGCTTCTTCCACCTCCTTCTAACCCCTTTCCCTTCTCTTTTATTCTTTTCTAGGTTTTATGGTCGGTTTTTTTTCTTCTATCATACCACCGCCACACAAAAAAGCTACAGAAGCGTCCATTGTTTCCGTCAAACACGACAAGGAATCAAAGCGACGATGGTTGTGTTCTTGGTTTTCGCGACTATCGTTAGTTTATATGGTGATTTTGAGGCTGATTTTGCATTCCAGGATCGTCAATCGTTTGTCGTTTATTCAACGCGTCTTCACCAGAGACCGGCAACGATTGTATGTGGTCTGGTATTTCTTTTCCTTGAATTAGATAACAGTGAATTACTAAGAAACTGTTGGTGTACTTAGTGTCTGCTAACTTTGTCTTATACAAGTCTTTTGTCTAGATAGGTTGAATGAACACACAACAAGGTCGAAATTAGGTTTAGATCATGTTTGAGATAGGGTTTTCGCTTGAAAGTGTGTCTTGGAAAATTCAAGCGAAACCTATTCATCATCATCATACAGTTTCGCTTGAAACTGATCTCAAGCGAAACCCCTTGGGCTGGCACTCTCAAGCGAAACCCTAGAGGCCTATATATAGGGGTGTGTGTTGTTCATTTGAAGCGAACTTGTATGTGTGTGTAAGAGAACGTGTTGCCGAATTTGTTTCAGAATACATTGTAAAAGCACAGAAATCAATCAGAAAAGATAGATTAAAAGGAAACTAGCTATTGTGACTTCTTTTACGTTGATTCCGCCCTCGTATTTGAAGATGAACTGCCTTAACTGACTTTTCGAGGTCCTAAAACGGTCCAACAAGTGGTATCAGAGCTCAGGACGAGGAGTTCATACCATAGCAGCTTGATATTACCGGATTCTCTACTTTCTACTCACTTCTTTTCATACTTTTCTGATCTGAACGAGTTCTAACGGTTGAAATGGCCTGAATTTCACATATATTGTGTAAAACATAGTTTTGACAAAGCCTACAAAGAATCAGATTAAAATTCGGATTAAAACTTGTGAAAATGGATTAAAACAGCCTTTTGCTTGACATTGATCTTCGTAGTTTCGCTTGAAAAGGACATTTTCATTTAAAAGATAAGCATTTCGCTTGAATATAATCAGTTTCGCTTGAAATACAGACCATTTCGGTTGAAAATTTTCAAGCGAACTAGTTTACTTGGTTTTCGCTTGAACTATTGAACTTGTTTCAACCATTTCGCTTGAAAGTTCAAGTGAAATAGGAGGTTTCGCTTCAGATTGTCATGTTTCACTTGAACCTTATATATTTGTTGATCATTTCGTTTGAACAGTAAAATACAAGCTGTTTCGCTTGAACAGCTTTCGCTTGAAATTGACATTTCTCAAAATCAAAATTTTTCTAACTGTTTGATTGTTTTTCAGGTACATTCAAGATGGATGACATATTCTTGAACCCGTTTAGCAACATGTACGCATTCGCTGGAGATTCCAGAAACGATGATTCTTCGTCTAGCAACAACAATGAGAATGTGTCAAAAGAGAAGAAAAAGGAAGCTTGGGAATCGGAAAGTGCATTCGGAACATTTAATAAACCTCCAATGCTAATGGCTATCGAGGAGTACAGTCGATGGTCTAGAAAGTTTGAAGATTGGATGATGGCATTTGCATTTCCCAGTTGGAAGAGTTTGAAAACCGGTTATGATCAAGGAAACAAAAATGGTGAAACTCTATCTTCAGCTGATGAGATTGAATCATTTGTAGCTGAGCAAAAATGTGTGGCTTTGTTATTTCAGTCTGTTCGGGAGGACATAATCTCTTTGATCGATTATACAAATGCAAAAGATCTTTGGCAAAAGCTAGAAAAGAAATGTCTAGGAAGTACTGAAATTGTAAAAAGTAAAAAGACACTTCTTAGGAAAGAGTTTGATATGTTTGGTTGTCTTAAGAATGAGTCAGTTTGTAAAATGATAGAAAGGTTCGGTCATCTGAAGCTGGAATTATCAAGACATGATATCAAATATTCTGATGAAGAACTTGTTGACAAACTGTTCGATTCATTACCAGATGAGATGGATTGGAGATATTATGCACTGATGTTGAAGAACACTATTGCTCCTGAAAAGTTGAAACCAGATTTGGTGATTGAGAGACTTGAAAGTCACGAACTGGAATTGAAGAAGACGTACAAAGTCAATCATTCATCTTATCAACAGAATTTGGATTTGTATTATCCAAAGAGCATGATGCCAAAAGCAACTTCACCCAAAACTGCGTTTTCTGCTGAAAATGTGTCGACAGCAAGCAAAGAAAGTCAAGGCAGTCAAAACAGTGGAAATCACAGTGGTTATCACGGTGGATTTTCATCATCTGCAAGTCATTCTTATGCAAAGAATCGTTTTCAATGCAATATCGCAATAGATTTGAAGAATGCTCAGAATTTTGATGAGGAGTCGGCCAAACAGCAAATGATATTCCTAGCATCGGTGTTGGAATCGTATGAAGGGTTAGTAGCTGGGAAGATAGGCAACATCAATCTGACGAAAGAAGATTATGATCAGATTGATCCTGAGGAAATGGAGCTGATCGATATTCGTTGGGCTATGGCCAGTGCTGTTCGTCGAGCACAGCGTTTCATGGAAATTACCGGCAGAAAGACAATTGGTGGTGCATCTACCAAGATGGGGTTCGATAAGTCGAAAGTGACGTGCTTCAAGTGTAAGCAGAAAGGTCGCTTTAAACGAGAATGCTGAAACGCATATGCTGATGAGTCGGAGAATCCTTTCAGAGATGATTATTACAAGAAGGCAATATATCATCAGAATAAATCCGAGCCGCCTAGACTGAAGCAGGTTGAAGACAATAGAGAGAAATCTAGAGCTCTTGCGGTGATTTATGATGATGAGGGGTATGATTGGAGCAAAGAAGTGCTACCAGAGGAAGATGCGGTTGGTTACGCGTTCATGGCGAAAAATGAACCTATTCCGTGGAAAGATAATCGAACTGAAGAGCAGAAGTATAAATACAGAAAAATGATTTCAGAAAACAAAATTATTAGACTGTCTGGTATCTATTTGGAAGCAAAGAGAGCGAAAAGATGGGATCCGGACAGGGAGTGTTATCTTGATGAGTATGGAAATATTGCGATTGATCACAAAACTCTTGATCTGGAAGCCTTAATCAAGGAGATGAAAGATGAGGATGAGTATTGGCAGAACAAATGGTGGGGAACTCCAACCGAGAAAATGAAAGAGGAAGAGGAGAAAGAAGAGATCGAAAAATCAAAGAAGATTGATACTGGAGTTATCGATACAACGCAGGAGTTGAATGCAGAGAACCTGGGAAAAATGGTTGACAAAGTGTTGGCTGCTAAAGCACTTGAGGTAGACTCTAACTCCGTGTCTGAGTCAAAAGGCCAGGTCAGTCCAAACTCGTCAACAAATGCGTCAGGTAAAAAGATCGAAGGAAATGCTGATTGCAAAAATTGCAACAAAGAGTGCAAATTTTGTAATATTATCACGTATCTCAACGGTGAGAAAATTAAAGATCTGACAGCAAAGGTCAGAAGCGTTGAGAATCAGATTCTTAGTCGTGACAAAACAGTTAAAGCTTCAACTGAACAGATAAGAGAATTAACTAGCCAAATTGAAAATGATAAAATTGATTATGACAAAATTAAACAAGAAAATGAAAAGTTAATTCTTGAAAACCGCCAGATTTCTGAAAAATTTGATAAACTCAAAAGCACAATGAAAGATTGTGATGATCGAAATGGTAAAACTTTTAAAGAAAATGAACATCTAAAAGCAGTGCTTAGAGTCAAAGAAGAATCAATCAACCAACAACTGGATGAAATCGCTAAACTGAAACTTAAATTTCAAGAGGCTGAAATTGAAAACGAGAGAATCCAGTTGAAGCTTAATAGTTACAACTCTGCAAGCTTTGTTTTGCAACATATTATTCCCAAACCCATTGGGAAAGACAAAGCAGGCGAAGATGTGTATTCTGATGGAACTGGGGTGTGTTTTCATCAAGTACCACCACTTGTTCTTGATAACTACACGAAAAAGCAATCTGGGTTGGTTGAAATTGAAGAAAAAAATGAAGTTAAACTTCCGGAGAACATTGATGTCACGTTCACATCTTCCAATGACGATAGTGTCCAAAATGATATTGTAAAAGTGTTGTTGAAAATGTGCTAAAAATGGATAGTGACACTACTGAGGAAGATGGGTGTTTCTTGGACAAACACATTCAGAAACCAAAATCCAAAAACAACTTAAGTGATGAACCGGGTCTTGTGATGTACAAGATGGCTGGATCTGATAAGTTGTATTCGGATTCTGAGTTTCCGATTGAGAATGTTAATGTGAAAAAGTTGACAAATGTTTTCAAATTGGTTGAAGTTGAGTTGTCAGAAGTGAACAGTTTGAAACTAACAAAAAGGCAAATGAATTTTGAGAAAGATAAAGCTTACTATAAAAAGCCTGTTGTGCCACCACGTTTTTATAATGACAATCAAAACAATTGGTCGGGTGGTTATCGGGATGGTAAGAGTTATCAGAAAAAGAGTTTTCAAAACAAAAGGTTTGCTGAAAAGAAGGTGTTTGTGAACGGTTCAAGTTCATTTTCTGATGAAGAAAATGAGATTTTTTCAAAATCGAATGAAGAGTTCATTGAGAAAAGAGCTTCACAGTATCAGTCTGAAGGCACAAGTCGAGTTGTTGATACTCGAACATGTTTCAGATTTAATCAAGTTGGTCACATTGCACGAAAGTGTAACAATGTGAAGCCTAAGACTGAAACTGTGAAGGTTCAACAGAAGAAAGTTGATGTGAAGGGTAAAGCACCAATCATTGTTGAGAAAAAGAATGTGAAAAATGATAACATCAAAGTGAAAAATGAACCCATAAAGAAAGTGGTTACTAAAAATGACAAATTTTACAATCGGGTTGCATTATCTCAACAAGTTTGGAAACCAAAAACTGAGAAGAGGGTGAAATCTTCTGAGGATTTTATTCAAATTGATTATGATGCAAATTTTCCACCTCTTAAGGCTGAAAATTTTAAAATTCAAATTGCGAGAGTCAAGGTTACACCTAAGGCTGATGAGGCCTGGGTGGACACCATGTTTAACTAAGCAGTTTGAATTGCCGGAGCTTCCTTGATCGCGAAGCATGAATCGGCATCTTTATTGAAGTTGGTTGAGTCAAAGTTTGTTATGTGCAGGATCTTCCAAAACTTATATCCAGATGGATCATGGATAGTGGAGCATCTCGACATATGACAGGGAAGACTGCGTTGCTGTATGATGTGAGAAATATAAATGGTGGTTATGTAGGATTTGCTGGTCATGAAGGTGGTAGAATTATTAGTGAAGGAACGTTATCCAACGGGATTGTGACGTTTGAGAGAGTTAACTACATCACTGAGCTGGAGAACAATCTGCTGAGTATCTCCCAGATCTGTGACAATATGTATACTACTCACTTCACTGATAAAGAATGTTTGATCTTGAAACCAGGATTTGTTATTCCTGAAGAATGGATTATCATGCGGGCACCTAGAGTGAATGATTTATATGTGTTGGATATGACTGTAGCAACTACAACAACAGGTCAAGCACATTGTTTTGTTTCTAGAGCAACTAAGAAAGAATCGAGATTGTGGCACCGCAAGATGGGGCATATTCACCTAAGGAAGATGAATCACTTGGTGCACAATGATTTGGTTCTTGGAGTTCATGTCAAAGGTTTTCATCTGGAAGGGGAGTGTATTAGTTGTGTTAAAGGAAAGCAGAAGAAAAAGTCACACCCTACAAAGCAAGTCAATTCAGTTTCGAGACCTCTGGAAAGACTTCACATGGATTTGTTTGGTCCTGTGAATGTCAAAAGTATTACAGGAGATTACTACTATTTGGTCGTTACTGATGATTATTCCAGATTTTCGTGGGTTTCTTTCTTGAAAACCAAAGACGAAACGTTTGACAGTTTGATGGCGTTGTTCAAAAAGATTGAGAATTTGTACCAAAGGCGTATCAAAAGAATTCGAAGTGATAATGGTACTGAATTCAAGAACAGTAAGATGGAAGAATTTTGTGATGAAAGAGGTATATTGCATGAATTTAGTGCTCCGTACACTCCGCAGCAGAATGGAGTCGCAGAACGCAAAAACCGGACACTAATCGAGACAGCTAGAACTATGCTCGCAGATTCAAAGTTACCGATAAATTTTTGGGTTGAAGTTGTTTCTGCCGCATGCTATACGCTCAACAGGGTTCTCACTGTCAAGAAGTTCAACAAAACATGCTTTGAGCTAATCAATAACCGCAAACCGAATTTGAAGTATCTAGAACCGTTCGGGTCACCCTGTACAGTTATAGAGCCACATGGAAAGTTTGGTCCGAAGAGCATTGAGGGAATATTTGTTGGTTATGCAAATCCGATGCGACGTGTCTTCGTTCCAAGTGAGAAGCGGATTATTGAAGCTGGAAATGTTGAATGTCAAGGTTATACTATGCCGCCGCAGAATCCTGGTGATTCATGGCGTTATCATTATGACAAACTGTGGGATTCGTTTGACATGAGAGAAGAATCAGAGGATGATGAAGATTTCTTTGATGAGTTGGATATTTTGCGTGAATATGAGTCGCAACTAAGGTTTCCAGCTGAGTACTCGAGGCGACCACGGGAAACTTCAAATGATGATGAAGCAGGTCCGAGTAATGTTAGTGAACATAATGATGTCCAACAGAATGAAGTTGCTCAAGATAATCAGTCGGTTCAGAATGATAATCAAGAAGCTGAAAACATGCCAGTCTTTGATCATGGTGATTCAGATTCTGAGGGGGAGCAAATTCAGATTTCAAGTCAAACAAACCAAGTTGGTGAACAAGATGCAGAGCAGAATGTTACTAATTTGGAGGGCAATGTAGATGTTCCAAGCGAAGTGATGCCGCGAACTTTTTCATATCATCCAGAGGAGTTGATCATAGGAGAATTGCAGACAGGCGTTCGCACTAGAAATCAGATTGATAAAGGGCTTACATGTTTTTATACAAAAGTTGCTCCTTTGCAAACTGAATTCTCATTGAGTTATTTTATATCGCAGGTTGAACCAAGAACTTACAAAGAGGCGCTTACAGAAGACTCTTGGGTCAATGCAATGCAGGAGGAACTGAGTCAATTCGAGAAATTGGGAGTGTGGAAGTTAGTTGATTTTCCGGATGGTCAAAGAAAAATCAATACGAAATGGGTATTTAAATGCAAGAGAGACGACAGAGGAGTTGTTATAAGGAATAAAGCTCGACTCATTGTTCAGGGCTTTAGTCAACAGGAGGGGATTGATTTTACAGAAGTCTATGCTCCTGTAGCACGACTAGAGGCTATCAGAATTTTCCTTGCATTTGCGTCTTGGAAAAACTTCAAAGTATATCAGTTAGATGTAAAATCGGCATTTCTTTATGGGAAGGTTAAAGAGGAGGTTTATGCCGGTCAGCCGTCGGGCTTCACCGATCCAATCCACAAAAACAAGGTCTACTTATTGGACAAAGCGCTGTATGGTTTACACCAGGCCCCGAGAGCTTGGTATGAGACTTTGTCTCAACACCTACTAGCCAACAAGTTCATTCGTGGAAAAGTGGATGCCACTCTCTTCACTAAAGAGGTCGATGGTCATCTTCTGATAGTTCATATTTATGTGGATGATATAATCTTTGGGTCGACAAATGAAAATCTATGCAAAGATTTTGAATCAGTGATGAAGCAAAAATTCGAAATGTCATCAATGGGGGAGATGAAATTCTTTCTCGGATTACAAGTTGAACAACTACCTGAGGGAATTTTCATTCATCAGACAAAGTATGTTCATGATATTCTAGAGAAATTCGGGATGTCAAGTTCTACTCCAGCTGCTACCCCACTTGCAACAAATCATGGGATTCACCCAGATCTCACCGGAGACAGGGCTGATGAAATGTTTTACCGATCCATGATAGGTTCTTTGATGTACCTAACTGCTTCACATCCTGATATCATGTACCCAACGTGCCTCGCAGCAAGATATCAATCTAACCCTAGAGCTTCGCATATGATCATTGGGAAGAGGATATTGCGCTACCTAAAAGGAACTCCTTCATTGGGGTTGTGGTATTCTAGAAAAGGCGATTTTACGCTCGAAGGGTATTCCGATTCGAATTTCGGATGCTGCAAAGTCAATTCAAAATCAACAACTGCAGGATGCCAGTTCTTTGGTCCTAGATTGGTTACCTGGCAATGTAACAAAAAAACATCTGTGGCGCTATCTACATGTGAAGCGGAGTATGTTTCTGCTAGCAGTTGCTGCTCTCAGATCTTGTGGATACAGCAACAGATGCGCGACTACGGTTTGCAGTTTCTTAACACACCTCTTTTTGTTGATAATGAGGCCGCAATAAATATAACAAAGAATCCAGTACATCACGCTAAAACTAAACACATAGAAATTCGTCGTCACTTTATTCGTGATTGTTTTGAGAAAAAGTTGATACGAATTGAGAAAATCCACACTGACGAACAGAAAGCTGATTTACATACCAAAGCTTTTGATAAAAATTGGTTTAAATATTTGTTAAAACTGAATGGTATGAAGCTTCTTTCGGTGTCGGATGGCATAATTGGCGTTAATGAGAGTACTGTTGCGGATGAAGACGAGAAACAATCTGCAATGGTTTGTCGATTTTTTACTTGTTTTGGTATTTAGGGGGAGTAGATAGATGTATATAGATATATTTTCAGAAAATATAAAAACAGTAAAAAATGCAAAAATACAAAAACATGATAAAATTGAAAAAGAGCTTGTGTATATAGGGAAAATGATAGTACATCGGATAGACAATTACGGTATGCTAAATATTTGTAAAGTTTAAATGAGTTAAACAGTCTCACTAATGATATGTCGATAGGTTTTCGCACATTTAGTAGATTTATTCGGGATATAAACCTAAAATTTCAAACTAGTGAAATTCGTGGGGAACACTACTTGGATATATAGGTAACCCCTGAAATCTCGTTTGAAAGGTTTCATAATCTGATATGCTAGGTCTTTATACTCAATGATGTCTGGGGTATTATTCCGGGACTTCTGTTGAACGGTAGTTCTGACCTAGTCCTTGGATAATACTTTTCGCAAATGCTTGAAACATAGCATAAACCCTCAGCATGCCGATGAAACAATAAAATTGATAGTCGTTGCTGTTGTAGCAGAAAGATCCTCTAAAGGGGACATACCGTAAAGTCGAAGCTGATATCTCTCTGCGTATACGGAAGTATCGACCTGAGATCCCTCGACCCTCGCATACCTAATTTATGTACAGATATCATTGTAGTATACTCACCTGTAAGACTGATAATTGGGATTCTGGATACGGGAGTATATTCAAGAGGTGGGACACATGAATGAGCTAAGTTCATAAGACATCTAATTCGTATCCTGAGTAAATTGAAATTTGTGTGGGAATTTAAGATGGATCAGTATATCGACAATCGAGGTGAATTGTTTAAGTCTGAGTATGAAATGAAGCTTAACGGTACTTGTAATTTGTTTGATAGCTGATATGATTCCCTGACACGCTCGCAAAAATATGTTTGTAAATAGTTTACTTTGTTTACTTTCTGAATTTATGTTTTCTGTATTTCATTTCTTAGTTTAGAACACTTTATAAAATCCAAAAAGATTTTATTTCTGCTTTATTTTCCGACAAACCAAAGTGGAGAGTTGATTGTTGGATTCTCAGATGTTTGAAGCAGATGCAGGAGATTCTGGACTGAAGAATGAGGAGAGCTTACTTTGATGGAGTTTGATTTATTGGAAAGTTAAAAAACAAGTTCATTAATTTGATACTTGTTATTTTCAGAAAATGTGTAAATTGTTGTTTTCAAAATCAGTTTGATTCGTCAAATGATCAACCAAGGTCATTAAATTGGACTTGGTAGATTAATTGAGTAATCAGGGTTATTAACTTGGACCTGAATACTTGAGTGGATTGCTATAACTGATTGAGTTTGTGATTTATTGTTGAAAAGATAGTTTGTAATGATTGATGTTTGAGACACAGGTCTTGGATTTCATTATTCCCATGGAAGCTAAATGTTAAAGCTTGAACCAGATAAAGACCTCATATTCTAGCATATCGAGAGGGAGAGTCTTTGAAAGGGGGAGTCTGGATCAACGGTCAAAGGGAAGTCTGAAGATGAAGCTAGGACAAGATTGTGAACCTGTGAAGATCGAATGTTTATGATGAAAAGATAGAGTTAGAGATTGATAAAGACAAAGACTTGAAGCCGAAGACTTCGTCAACATCCAAGGGGGAGTCTGTTGGTGTACTTAGTGTCTGTTAACTTTGTCTTATACAAGTCTTTTGTCTAGATAGGTTGAATGAACACACAACAGGGTCGAAATTAGGTTTAGATCATGTTTGAGATAGGGTTTTCGCTTGAAAGTGTGTCTTGGCAAATTCAAGCGAAACCTATTCATCATCATCATACAGTTTCGCTTGAAACTGATCTCAAGCGAAACCCCTTGGGCTGGCACTCTCAAGCGAAACCCTAGAGGCCTATATATAGGGGTGTGTGTTGTTTATTTGAAGCGAACTTGTATGTGTGTGTAAGAGAAGGTGCTGCCGGATTTGTTTCAGAATACATTGTAAAAGCACAGAAATCAATCAGAAAAGATAGATTAAAAGGAAACTAGCTGTTGTGACTTCTTTTACGTTGATTCCGCCCTCGTATTTGAAGATGAACTGCCTTAACTGACTTTTCGAGGTCCTAAAACGGTCCAACAGAAACCCTAATTTTTATGAGTTGTTTTGCTCTCATCGCAGGTGGTTCAATCCGTTAGGGTTGGGTTTTTCTTTAGCAAAGGATGTTGCTTATGAGCAGATGTGAGAAACATTGCAAGTTTTTATCTTTACTCTATTTTATTTTTTGCAGTTCCTTCAATGTTTTGAAATTTAGGGCATAATTTTTGAGCTAAGTGTTAATATATGTGAAAGTGTAGGCTGTTTGGATTTTTTAACTACCTTTATATGAAAATGATGCAACATGGAGAGATATTTCATGGGTTTGAATTCTAAGGAAAAAGCCATTGAAGCAGGTATGTATGTTTTAAATATTTTTTCATAGTATTTGGTTTTATTGAATCAAGTATCAACCATCAATCTTTGTTGGAATTTTGTGAAATACGTTGTATTAATATATATTTTATCCTACATTTTTGAACTTTTAAATTTTTCTTTAAAATTCATGACAAAATTGTTATTGAAATTATGATGAATTTTGTTGGCGTTTTACATAATCATCAAGAGTTAAAGAAATCCAAATTCTGCACACCAGGTATTAGACTTAATGCTCCCTTGAAACTACAAGTGTAAGTGCACCAATCTTTGAAATGGTAAACATAACCAAAACTCCTCAAACCTAAATGTTAGTTGTGTTTATTATATTTTATTTGATAGGAATAATGATTTTAATAGTTGCCCTTTGGTGGAGCTTGCATTTGCTATTGTATACCACTGTTATACAATACATCGGCCATGATCCCAACTTATCAAGCAATTATGGATTCACACAAGCATTAGAGATTTTCTTAGAAAAGGGATCTCTTTCAACGGTGTATATTTGTATGATTTTTTAACTTCACTTTTTTTGTCAACACACAAAAACTAGAGGTGGAAAAATATGGAAGTTGGGAAGGATTATAATGGGTTCAGGTCGATTATTTTTTATGTAAAGGTCCAAACAAGTTGGATTAGGTTGTGTCTACCACCTAACACTTTTAAAATTTTTGTCGATATTATGTTATTAAAACAATTAAGAACCATACTATAAATATTAATACAAATCTTTCTAAATAAATTAGATTTGATGGCTTTCGACCCGTTTAATCTATCTGTTCCATTTCAGTTTTGGCTACTTATAACATTTGTTGTCCACGCTCACCCAAGCATGCGACTAGGCCCACTTTTCAATCTCAGCGTAGCCTTCTCGCTTCACTTCAAAAACCCATTTTCAGGCCCTTTCTTTTTAAGCGCCTTGCATTGAGGCCCAAGGCTCACCCTTTTCATCTTGAGTGTGCCTTGCGCCTTTGACAACTATGCTTATAACAACCCTGTTTTTAGATAAATACAAACCAAGCTGACCTGTTTACATACAAATAGAGGTTGAATATCTCACCTCTGCTAAAACCATCTGGTAGTGACATGATACCGGAGACGATCGCAAAAAGGAAACATCGTTTCTTCGGAAGTGGTAGTCAAATTGCTCAAAAGTGCAATTAAATCTGGTGAACCGATTGATATTTGATTGATGGTTTCCCAAGAAGCGAGGAGAACCGCGTAGCTTACAAACAAATGATGAGTTTTCTTTTGAATTCTAATTTTAAATCGGTTGGAATAGTTTAGCTAGGCCAACATGAACCCAGGCCGTTAGTTATATGGGTTAGTCATGCTGGCCCATATATACTACTTGAATCCGTTTAGCCCTGACCCTAACCCATTTATTTCTTGTCTGGTTTGTTGTGTTTTAATGTAACTCTCATGCATTTGCTTATTTAATACTTTGTTCATGCTTTAATGGTTCTAACCACATATTGCAGTATCTTGTCAATCTAAACTGGTGCCATGCCTCCTTACGCCAGAGGTAAATTTAACATATCATCCGAGTGATGATATCTTTTATACCTTATTAGCAATACATGGTCCATATACCACCTGAAAGTAAGATATTTTATCATTTTCTTTGCACGCATTAACTGTTTTTTTAACAGTATGGTGACTATGGTCTTACGGTTGTATATGTCTAAAAGATTATAAGTTATACAAATGGATGTTGTATGCTAGGCAAGATGTGGATGCTCAAATTCCAAGCTATCCCAATCTTTTGTCAAAATTGTTCAGCATCCTTATAGATTAACGTTGCATGTATGTCCTTTTTTCAACTGTTTTATTGTTTTAGATACTAAGTTATTTTTGCAACTTTTTATGCAAAAAGATAGAAATAGTCTTGTGGTTTTAGAACAATGTTGGATGTCTAGAGAAAATGTATAATGATCTATGATTTATTGATATATTCATTTCAAAAAGTTGCATCTTTTTTTTCAGGTTAATGCAAACGCTTTTTAGGCATATGCTCTTATGAGTTATGACACTGCAATCCTTTCCTTCGGCATGGACCTGAATTAATTATTTAGTGGCTCAAATTTAGATAGTCGACTAAATTATATAAAGTTGTTTACATTTGTTAGCAATTTGATAGAGAAGCGTTATTGTTGCCGGTTCTCTTAATGAAAGCAAGTGAATCTTTTGTGTGCTTTTCTTCTTTTTAAATTGTCATGCTTTTACCTTTTCATTTTTCAAGACCATGTTGTGTGTAATTAAACTTGATTCGTTTATAAATAACTTTTTTTTTATTTTGTAGAACGATTTGGTTTGGTTTGGTGCGCCGCAACGCGCAATTCTATTATACGAATAAAGAAATTAACTGAAATACACTACAATATATCACAAGGGGATTGATAAGCTAACTAAAATATTAGTATCTTGTAAATTGTTGCCGCCGTTGCATCGCGTCGGTTTCCTACTATAAATTCCCGCCTGTGTTGTCGATTCTGCTGCAACGCGCGGGCTCCCCACTAGTTCTTACTAACTCAAAGCTTGTGACCCGTACACAACCAAAACACATCCAGATCTTAAACCAGTTTGGATGCAACGAGTGGCTGAGTCGGAATTTTTTTCCAATGAGGTCCATTTTTTCAGTGTTCAAAAATTTTCGGGTCGGTCCTCGTTCGGGTCGGGTCAGAGTGAGGTTTGAAGTAGATTAAAAAAAATAGAAAAAACAGCTTATACAAGCATTGAACCCATAACCTCTTGTTGTTAAAAAGGAATGTTTACCACTACACTAGTTTTCTTTTTCTTTCTATGATGTCCATCTAATTATATTTATGGGGTCCTTATAAAATTTAATATATCAGATCTACTAATTTTTTAAATTCATTGGGGTCCGGGGACCCCGACCCGTTCAATGTGGGTCCGCCCCTGGATGCAACCAGTTCGGATCCAATGTGATACGCCGATTTGAAACCGGCTTCAGCATAGAAACTCTAAATCCAATTTTGAAACAGGTTCGGGAGAACTTTAGTTGAATAATACGTTGAAATTGGTTTTCAATCTGGTCTGATCCGTATGGTTTTTGTTTAGCAACTGGTTTTAAACCCTTCACCAATTTGGGCCGATCCACTTTGACTTCCACCAACTCGACCCAAACAAAATCTAAAACCGACCATGTTTGTCCCAAAAACCAATATTATAAATGGTAATCGGTAGTGGCATCTTGAGGGTGGGATAAAGCTTAGGGATCTTTTGGTCCTGGGTTCGATTTTCACAAGGGGTTTTTTCTAGATTTATTGGGTTTCCTCCTAAATTGGTGTATAGGCATTATAGCCTAGATGGATATGATTGGATAGTTCCGCTAGTGGCACGATGATACTCCAGGTACGTTAGTTATCCAAATTTACCGTTCAAAAAAAAGATAGAAAGCCCATATCAGGCCCATTGGGCCAAACAACAAGGCTTTGACTTGTACTGAGCATCTTAGAGCATTCTCATCCAATCCATCAAATTATACATACATTCCACTAAAAAACAACTCTTATATCAATATATCTTCACTAAAAACAAATAGTTTTTCTCTCTCCTTTTCAATTAAATAATATTATCATCACACTTTTCTCTCTCCTTCACTCACAACCACTTTCAATATATATTAAAAAAATTATACTGGGTGAACAGTGCCCCCCCAAATATACAGATGAACAGTAACATTTTCTCTCTCCTCCACTCACAACCATTTTTTATACCCTTTATAATATAAAAACTACCCCTCACATATTTTGATGGTTTGGATGAGAATGCTCTTATAATCTGTAAAGCTTTATCAGAAACGAAGATCAAGCTGAAAAAAATGGGTTCTACGAAAGATCAATTGCCGCCATATCCAAACGCAGCTCGAATTTCAGATTCTCAGTGTTATCCTCAGTACACTGCTTCTCTCAAGTGTAACAATCTTCTACCTATACTTTTTATTGTTATTTGTTTTATATGTTATCCTATGTTTAATCAACATTTGTAGTTTTAGGGTTTATTTATTCGTATCTAGTGTTAGGGTTTGTCTTCCTCCTAATTGGATCATTGGTAGAAACTATGGTGATTTTATCTAGAATGTTGTTTGATCTGGTAGATACTGAAGAATATTTTGTATTCGATTGGCTATTTGTTCTGGTTTGCAAATTCATTGCTTTAGAATATAATTTAAGATAGTGATTTACCTTTTAACTTCATGTTTGATAGGAACTGTGTTACATACACCTTATTAGGCAAATCCCACGTTCTTATGATATGTTTTGTTCACATGAGAGATACTAGGCATAAGAAATGTCTTGCCTCAAACATCACCAATGTGTTTTGGGGGCAATGTTTATGGATTATGGGAGAACTCTACAGTTAAACGTGCTTAGGTACTAGGAGCGGTTTGAGGATGTGTGACCTTGTGTGAAGTCTATACATGGGCAGCAAAAACAAATCCGTGAGCTCTTTGTGGGCAAAGCAGACAATATTAGTGGTACGAGAGGCCGGATGTTACAAATTGTTTAGTCATGTAATGTAGATTAATATTGGTTAGACAGTATGAGAATTAGTGAGGAATATCTTGGAAGAATTTCTGTTTAGGATTAAGAAAGCAAATATTAGAGTTTTTAAAAGAGTAAATTACTTTTTGAGTCCGTGTGTTTTATTGATTTTAATCACTTGAGTCCAAAATCAAAAAGTTTAACGCCCTGAGTCCTGACCATTCATTTTATAACATTTTGAGTCCAATTTATAACACTTGTACTTTTTACTTTGGACTCAAGTGGTTAAAAGCACTAAAACACAGGGACTCAAAACGTTATAAAATGAGTAGTTAGGGACTCAGGGCGTTTAACTTTTTGATTTTGGACTCAACTAGTTAAAAGCACTAAAACACCCCTCTTTAAAATTAAGTGAATTCCAAATCTGGAAGAATATAAGGGGGAAATTATTTGCACCAAGAGTATAATCTTTAAAAGACCCAGAATTCTAAGTAATGTTGCAACCGGTAAACTTTATCTTTTCCAAGAATTCCAATCTCCTCATGAGTGTTGTTTTGATCATGTTGTCAGCTACATATAAATATATAATCTGTTTTGTGAAGCTGCATAGAATTTTCCACCTGTTAACCTCAAGTGCGCCTCGTGTGCGTGATCTGTGTACCTTCGCCTTAGCTCTAGCCCTAGGGACCCTATCCCCTTGGAGCGACTTCGAACTTGTTTTAAGGAATGTAATCTCTCACCACAAACGTTTCCTTGTAGAATTCTGATGGTTTAAAATATATTTTTGGTCTGTGCTGTTGTGACTATGTTTGCGTCATTGCATGCTATCATAACTACTTCATGTGTCCTTAAAATGTGTTTTTATTATGAGAACGGTAATATTTTTGTCGATACTTGTTAATGAAAAACATATGCAACTCTGATGGTATTAAGGAATGAATTATGTTGTATTTTAAAAATTCTCACTGTTGGAAACCCATCCATTTCTCGCATCATATGTTTTAGACAATCGGTAATAACATATCCTGACTTTTCAGGTTTGGAAGAGTTTAGCTCTGATAAAAGTAAATGTCAAGAGCATTTTGATGTGTACAAAGAATGCAAGAAAAAAGAGGTTAGCTTTAATTATTCTTTATCGTTCGACTCTTGAAATAATTTTCTTATCCTCCAGTTAGGTTACCTGTATATCATAATCTATCTTTTATCATTTGAGACATAGTTAAAGGCGTTAGGCGCACTCAAGGCGCATAGGCCTCGCCTGGGGCCTAGGCGCAAGGCGCAAAAAAAAGCGCGGGACTGAGATAAAAAAAGCATACCACAAAAAAAAAACTTAAAATATTTTTATATAATAGAAAATTAATACTATTCTTCAAATAAAATAAACTAAAGCTATTATATAACATTTAATATCGTCTATTTAGTACCAAAAGTTATAAAATGCTAGTTTATTAGTGTAGAAAAGTAGTTTCGTTAGATAAAAGTAGAAATCTAATTAGAGTCTTGCCAGAATTTGGCCGAAAACTCTCAAGAATCTAGGAATTTCGCCAGAATTTGCGCATGAACCATCACCTGGAGAATTAAAGCGCAATTGCCTTGACTTAAGGCGCAATTGCCTCGCCTAGCTAGGAAATTGGGCCTAGGCGCAAGAGGCGATGGCTTTTAACAACTATGATTTGAGAATAAAGTTGATTGAAGTTTTAACTGTGAACTCTTGAATAATGGTAAAATACATAACCTTTTTGTTGTTGCAGAGGGAGGCTCGTTTGGAACGCAACAAAAGTCGATCATTGTTCTCATGAAACACCCAGTGAGAATCCGAAGAAATGGTTATGTACTACTCTAATACTTTGTTTAAACAAACTAAAATAATGCTTCTTCGATATGTTACTTGGCTCAATAAATAATTTTGGTTGTGTCTTTTATTGGTATCATATTTGCTTAGAAATCTGAAAGAAACCATCTGAATATATGTAAGCATTTAGATTGTTTTGAAAAGTGAATACATGAAAGCTGAGAAACATTGTATATTGTATGCCTGTGGACTAACAATCATTCTGTATATCAGAATATTAATGTTGGCTTATTTATTCAAAGTGATGTTTGCGCTGGCGACAAGAGGCAATTTCTTATGAAAAAAGAGGGTTGGTTAAACTGCGAAAGCCGTAGTAAACCTCTATATGCTTAGAGAAACAACCCAACGTAATGTTTAATATTCCGGACAAATTCCGGCCAAAAATTGGCGCTTTCGGCCAAAACTTGTAAATTCTGGCCGGTCTTGGCCACTTTCCAACCAAATCATGTAGATTCTAACGATTAATCCTATATACTTGAAAAATATAGGTCGAGGATGGGTTAAAACTTATCTACTTAAAATATTTACCTATAAATATGTGTACATATATATAGAAAACTCAAAATTACATATAAAAATCTCAACCTAATTTATCTTGATTAATCCCGATTAATCGCTAGTCGGTGCCCCACCGGCCGACTAACGACTAGTGACTTTTACAACCATGGTTTATATCACGTTTCTTCTTTTTTAGGACTGTTTTTCAGTTACATATTGAACAATGGAGACGTATGAGAGATGTATGTTCTTCCTTTTAACTAGTTAAAGTTTATATCTAGTCAGAACACTTTTTAAGTTGCAAGAAAAACTTGTAAACTCAATGCAAACTTAATATCTCTCTAAAATAACTTGAAAACTTGTTATTTGAGGAAACAGGGATCTTGTAAAATAAGTTATAAAAAGTTCAGTCGCTTGGTTTTTTTTTTTTTTTTTTTATGTTAAAGAGTAATAATGTTAAGTTCCTTCTTAAAAACGAGTTATATTAGTTAAGGGCTAGTTACCAAGTCATGTAAAACCCCATGTAATTATGCTATATATTAAAAACTAATGTCGGTAAATAATTAATGACAATATTATTGATTATAATTTTTTAGAGTAAATTACAAAAATATGGTATTTTTGTCATTTTACTCTCATGTGAAGTTTATTTGGTCAGATTTAAGCACCAAAATACCTTTATGTGGGATTCATTTAGTCAGATTTATCCACAAAAATTAACTGAGTCAGAGCTAAAGGATATAACTTGCAAGGGTTTGCAAATATCGAGCACGTTTTCTGTAATTTCTTAACCCACCCGTCGGTAGGCACAACGGTAAAATTACCAGTAAAACCCGTTTGGCTCAAGGATCGAACGCAAGTTTCCCTAGGTCTCCTATCACCGCTCACCAGTGTCTCACTCATTTTTTGCACCAAATGGGAATTGAACTTGAATCTTCAAAAAAGAACTCAAGTTTACCTACCACTTAAGCTAGAGGTCATTGGCTTATAACAACATTTAATTTAATTAAAATACTTTAAATTAGCAACTTATATATGCATATAAGACCGTGTGTAATGGGGCGTTTTCCATAAAAAATTTTCAAAAATAACGCCCTATAACGCCCCATAACCCACTACACCCGGCGTTATAGGGCGTTTTAAATCAAAAATTTTGTTCCCGGCGTTATTTTTAAAACGCTGCATTGGGTTTTGACTTCTGACAACTTTAAGCTACCACCAATGAACTTTGAGACCAACCACGTGAACTTCTGACAATTTTGAAATAGAGATAAGCCATTTCTTTTTTTTTTTTCTTTTCTATATAAAAAATAATTGTTTATTGATTGGAAGGGGCGTTATTAGCATAATGCCCCACTACACCACTTTTGCTATAATGCCCCATCGCTGACTAGGACGCCACGTGTCGGATAATGCCCCATGGTGGGGGCATTATAACCCACTACCACTACACATGGTCTAAGTGTTGTTCCAAATGCTTGGGGAGTGTTTAAAAAAATTGATTTTTTTACTTTAACCCAAAAGTAGTTGATAAATTACTTTTTATTCAAAACTATTTGAATTTTTACTTTTAACTCAAAATTTTTCATTTTTTACATGTTAACCTCACAACTTTTTTACTTTTGACTTTGGTCTCTATACTTTTCATATTCCGCAAATTTTTCGTTTACGTTTCGTCCTAAATTTTGCGAGTTAACACGACGCAACGTGCGTGCGTGGTTCAACGTTTTTACGTTTCGTTTTACGCTTTGTTCTAAATTACGTTTCGTTTTACGCTTTGTTCTAAATTTTGCGAGTTAACACGACACAACGTGCGTGTGTGGTTCAGCGTTTTTACGTCATCTATTTTTTTCCCATTTGACAAGTTCGTCATAACGTGCGGGTCCTAGATCGACTTATTGTTTCTGTGTTTTACATTTCGATCTAATTTCTTCGCATTAACACACTACAAATTCAGTGTTGGTCGCTAGCGATGGTGTGACATTGATGTTATTTGACACGGTTTTATGTCCCCACCGCAATGCGGGGTGCTTAATACTAGTTAAATCTACTTATAACAACATTTCCATATAAAATCATAATCCATGCATAAATATTTGTACACATAAGCCAAACACTTGAACCAAAGCACAAATACATATGCATCCAAGTAGTAGCATACAAAATCACCGTTTATATTCGTTACGACTTACGACTGCTAGCATACCGAAGAAACGATGCACTCTTGGTGATTTCGCGCAAAGGCTTATCCGTGAACCTTATGATGTTGTAGACCCACGCTCCAGAAATGGCACCAGCGGTCGGACCCAACATGTAAACCCATATCCCCCTGTATTCCTTTGACACAATGGCTGGTCCCAAACTCCTTGCCGGATTCATTGACGCCCCTGATATCGGCCTGTGACCCACAACAAAATCATAAGTATTTCAAACTTAAAAAGGGGTGCTCATGGTTTTGTTTGAAACCAAAAAACCGCTCAAGGTGGTCAACGGTTTGGTTTTCTTGTCCGTTTTTTAAAGTTTCTTTGGTTAGTTGGTTAAGGAATTTTCAAACCGTGCCGAACGGTTTGGATTAAAGTTCATACTCGAATCCGGTTAGAAGAAACCAAACCGGGATGTACGATTTGGACTATATAAGTTTTCGAACTTCACTTTTGTCTTTAACTAGTAAGACTACTCGCACTACGCGGCGGGTTTTGGGTCGATGTCTATTTTGGTTTAGTATAGCAACCGAAAGAAATATGCTCAAAACGTAATTCAACTTGAATTTATACCGACTCGTACATAAATATAAACACGTAAAACTCGATTACAAAGTCGGTCTTCTAGTTTTAAGTGTATTTATCGTATTTTATATCATAAAGGACCAAATAATCCAAATTCCAAACCATGAAACCAAACCGAAGCCAAATTGTTAGTAACGGTTTGGTTTGGTTTAAAATGGTCAAAAACTGGTTTGACCTAAAAATCGTCAAAACCGGACCATGAACATGATGGACTAAATCATACCCTGCAAACATGACATTGAGTAGAACCGTTGCTCCGACCGCAAGTCCGGCCAATTCTCCGATCTGCATGCTCATACATCATTAACTTAACAACATTTATATAAATTATAACTATGAAATCTGATCAACAGTTATAAATGTACTAACGGCTCGGTTATCGGTGGCGACGCCGGAGATGACGAACATGAGGTAGAATGTGATGATAAACTCAAGAACCAAAGACTGGAGATCGGAACCGGCGGGAAGAGTTCCGGCGAAATGATCTTGACGGCCGTTAAATATTAAACGGAGGGTCCCACTGGCAAGCGTTGACCCCAGGACTTGAGCTGCCACGTATGCAGGTACCTATATTGAATATTGTTGTTGAGTGTTTGTTTGAAATATGATTCAAAATTCAACTAGAAATACTTTATTTATTTATTTATTTATTGTAAACAATATAACATTTGCTTGAAATATGATTCAAAAGAGTTAATTGCCATTTTCGCCCCTGAGGTTTGGACACATTTGTCATTTTCGTCCAAAATGAAGGTTTTGTACCATTTTGCCCCCAACGTTTGTAACTTTTTGCCATTTTCATCCAAATACCTAACCAAGTTACTTTATATCTTATTATGGGTTATTTTTAACCTAACAAAGTTAGTTTATACCTTATTATTGGGTATTTTTGAAATTTATCAATTATAAGGGGGTAATTTATAAATTATCTTCTAGTTATTATTTATCACCCTTTATAAATTATCTTTAATAAGGTGATTGTTTTTCAACCAAAAAGCTTGCATCTTGTTGATCTTTTACTTTGATTCGCAAAATTCAAGATTTGTAATATAAAAATCGAATCTTGTTGTGTTTTTTCCTTTTCAGATCCAACATCCATCTGGGGTTTCTCAGAGGTTTGATTTATGTTCATGACAGTTATATATAATCACATTGCAAGTTCACAAGAGTGATGATTTTTTTGAAGGGTCCGGATGCCTCTAAACCAGACTTCAAAAGTTTGACCTAAATCAAGCTTTAAAGGTCACCCTTCCCAACTTGTTAGAGCCAAAGGTTGAGATTCAAAGTCAACAATTAGGGGCTGCTAAAAAGTTTGAATCTTTGTAAATCACAACCGGATTTTTGGATTTCTGTATATTCTCCAAGATTTCATATGGCCGTTGCAAGGAGTGAAAACGATTCGTCTTTTAAACTCTTCAACTGCTACAAAGTTGAGAACTTGACTGAAACCATACTAGAAACTGACCGAATCTCGAATTTTAAAGATCGATATGTTCTTGGAGATCAATTGGGATGGGGGCAATTCGGTATAATCAGAGAATGCTCTGATAAACTAACAGGAGAGGTATTAGCTTGTAAGTCAATTTCCAAAAACCGACTCGTAACTGATGAAGATGTAAGAAGCATCAAGCTCGAGATCGAGATCAACAAGATGCAAGCTTTTTGGTTGAAAAACAATCACCTTATTAAAGATAATTTATAAAGGGTGATAAATAATAACTAGAAGATAATTTATAAATTACCCCTTATAATTGATAAATTTCAAAAATACCCAATAATAAGGTATAAACTAACTTGGTTAGGTTAAAAATAACCCATAATAAGATATAAAGTAACTTGGTTAGGTATTTGGATGAAAATGGCAAAAAGTTACAAACGTTGGGGGAAAAATGGTACAAAACCTTCATTTTGGACGAAAATGGCAAGTGTGCCCAAACCTCAGGGGCGAAAATGGCAATTAACTCGATTCAAAATTTAACTAGAAATACTTTATTTATTTATTTATTTTAGAACAATATAACATTCAAAGTTGAAAATATGATGGTGAATTCTGTTTATTTTTTCTGCTAATGGTATTTACAAGATGTCACGTGTCATGTGTCACAATCACTTTGGTTGAATCAGGCACTTATTTGCTCGGATAAGATTAATCAATTAAATTAGAAAATATAATAATGACAATAGTTGAAGTTTTATTTAATTAAAGTATTAGTCTTTTATAATTATTTTACAACTAATACAATTTATGTATGGGCAAGTATCATAAAAAAACCAATATACTTTCTTATTTTTCTCATAAAAGTCTCTCAACAATTTTTTGCATCTGAAAAACAACATACTTTTTGTTTTGTCTCAGAAAGGTCATTCTACAACTTTTTAAACATTAAAGTCTTTTCACATGTTAAATTTGAACAATATTATAACAAAAAAAATTTAAACAACTTGGAACCGTTAGAGGTGTCCATCGGTTAGATTCTTTTTGGTTTATTCGATTATTTGGTTCCTATTATTCAGTTTGAAATTTCTTGGGTTAAACCACAAAATGGAACCAAACTAAACGGAAATTAAGTACATAAAAACTGAATCGCAAAATACGTTCGAATTTGGTTTGGTTTTCGATTTCAACCGATTACAACGAATTCATGTTATTGGGTTTATTCGTCTAAATGTAAAGTATGGTTTACTTTGGTTATTCGGTTCATTGGGCTACATATAAACCAAATTCATTTCATTTGGTTCGGGTTTAATCATTTTTTGTTCAATTTTGTTTTTA